>VDFB02193867.1:455909103-456171129 GCA_007258455.2 Sequoia sempervirens
TATATCTGTGATGTTGGCCCACATTCTACATATTCTCCTGGTTCTGCATGTGCTTCGACAAAAAGTAGCTTTTTGGTGATTGAGTGAAGTGTGCATGCATGGTATTTAGATTCCACCACCTTTTTCATGATATTTCCATCACCTTTGCATGAAATAGTAGAGTTTTCATGTTGGAAGGCATGTAATTTGAATTCAAGTTTGAATTTCAATGATAACTGATAGACAATTGAAGTTTGGAGGGGAACAAGATTTTGAAAAAGTCAAATTTTTGAGGAATTTGAGGAAAGAAGAAGCATAGGCTACATAATTGGGTAGAACTCCTCCATTTGAAACTTTGGTTTTTTAGGTATGTGAAGTTTTTGTACATTTTCTTTCATTCTATTATGGCTTGCTTTCATTTTTGTTGTTTTACTTATTCCATGTTGATCAAATTGTTTGTTTGTCATGTTACAACCTTAGGTTGTCAATGGACATTTTAAATTACAAAATTCTATACACTTTCCTATTACATTTTTAAACCACATCTCTTTGAGGCATTTTGTTAAACTTAACAATTGACTTTCTTTGTGTATGCTTTCAAAGCTTTCATTGAGGTATTTTGTCAAACAGTTATACAAACCAGCTGATTGCCTTGTCTATGCTACCAAATTTTCCATACATGTCTCTTAAAAATTGGAATATACTCCTAATGCATGCTCAAATAGGTTTCCAATACAAAAACCTTCAATTTTCTCATAAATATCTAGGGTTTTCTATATTTCACAACTCCAAGGCCTTCCAAGCCTCACCAAAGCATCAGACAAGTTTTTCAGGGTCTATACAAACAAAATAAACCTTCACTAGGCCTTTAGCCTCATTAGATCTCAAAAACACCACTTTGGTTCCTCCTTTTCATGCCAAAAACTCACATTCTTAGCCTAAGATAACATCACCATCCCTATAGACATCTTACCACTATTAAAAGAAACATGAAACTTGAAAACAACATATTACAGGCCTTTCCTCCAAATCACAAGTCACCACAGTAGGAGGAAAGGCTCCATATTTAATTAAAGTAAAACTTATACCCTGTTGGTCTATATAGGTTGATCATGAAGAATGGAGTTTTTCGTTTACCGAAACAACCAAAGGAGTCTCAAAATAGATTGAAGTCCAAGTTAAGACCTACCACCATAGTGATTTGTTGTTCTACAGACTTAGTACCATTTAGACACATTTATTTTACCCATTACAAAGCCTTTCAACATATCTAACAATCACCAATGCTTGTGTTTGTACCAAACTGCACACATTATTAAGTTTTATATGCTTTTAAGGTCCCAAATTAGCCCACTTTTATAGGGGGACCACCTTTGAAATGTGTCCAAATCTCTTGAAACCTTGGGGCTGCACTTTATATCTATCAAAACTTCAAATTATAGCATTAGATTGCAGAGATTCAGTCATTTACCACCCAAACCATAAAACCCTCTCCCTAGGCTTAGAAATCATCTGTTTTATTGAAAATAACACTTGCCAAACACTCCAAAACTTGAAAACTATTGAAACAAGCCTAATATAACTTTTTTCATGCTCAATTTAACATAAAATAATGCTGCCCAGCTTAGAAACTCAATTTCAGTCACCAAAAGCTCAATTTTGTTAAGGAAAACTAAGCATTTCCTCATTTGGTTTGACGCCCAATCCAAGATCATCCTTCATTCAAGTTTATCATGGCCTTTTATAATGTTTCCCTCTTAAAACAAACCATTTCAACTTTGAAAACTAACATTTGAAAGAGGTGACCATAGGTCTCCCTCTTTAATAGGATTTTAAAACCCTTCACTATTAGTTAATTTGACTTGACTTAACACTTTTTGCACAAGTAAAATTATTCGTCATGCCGAAGAAACAAATTGTTAAAAGGAAAAAACTAACAAATGATCAGCTCCAAGCCTTCAAAGATAAAGAGTAAAAATGGATGAAGGAATATCGTGAAAAGCATAAATTGGGAATGATTGACGAAAATAAGCTAGTTGAAGAGGAATGCCAACCATCAAAAAGAGAAAATAAATTGGCAGCACAAAGGGCACGAATGCAAAAGAGTCATGCTAGAGGAGATGCAAAAACCATAGTTGGAGACACACCTTGTACCACAAGTGAATACGAAGGGACACCATTAAGCACAAGTGAATATGGAGGGACAGCGTCTACCACAAGTGAGTATGGTTGGACACCATCCACCACATCTGAAGTTGAGAGTACATCATCACTCAGATTTGATGAACAAGGTATGCCATCATCCCCACGTGAACCTCAAGGTATGTATTCTATTCCACCCTCGGTCGAAGGTATGCAATCTATCCCACCTTAATTAAATATTGATGAAATTGCTAATGTTGAGATGTATGTACCTAAGAGAACACGACCTAGAATTTTACATAGAAAGCCAAATATTTTTATTAATATTGATGAGGACATTTTGAAGCACATGGAAGGTAAGATTCTAGAATGCACTTGTAGAAGATATGTTGATAAGATTTGGAAAATGTTCTTTGAAAGGCTAAATGAGACTGGAAGATGTCAACTATTTGCTCAAATGATGCGGGGTTTAAAGTACAGAAACATCACATGAAGACTCTTGGGTTGAGAACATAAAATGCATCAAGTAAAAACACTATTGTGAAGAATCTAATGGATGCTTATGAGAGTGTGGGTAAGACCTCACGCTGAAAAGATAGTAATGTCACCCGACGTGTCATTACATCGACTTTCGTAAGCTATCAAACAAAGAGATCTTGTCTCATTGAAAATAAAAGTGAACAAATTATGGTAATTAGTAGAAAAAATTTATCGAAAGCCATTCAAAGGGGGCAAAGAATTGAGGGCACCGATTCAAATGAATTATGGGAATTCTCAGGAAGACTGCCACATAAAGATAGAAAATTTGTTGAAGCATTGAGATCATTAATTGAAGATTATTGGAAGGATAATACAAGGCCATCTCCAAATCAAAGGGATGTCGTAAGAAGGAGAATTGGTAGTCGGAACCGTGAGCCACATCCAAATCATTTTTTGGATACGACTCAAACCCATTTTTTTCATAAATTTTGAAATGCTTATCCTCAAATTAGTATTTCTCAAAGGTTTTTTGAAATGCTTAAACCTTTTTATGTCAAGATAAATCACACATGCACTACTTGTTGCTATAGACTACATATTGAATTCGCTAACCATTATGATGTTTATCATTCTATATGTTTAGATTTGCATACTAATGATGTTTTGCAGGATTGTGGCATAGAAACCCCACCAAAATCTTTAAGAAAGTTCTTATCAAAAAATTTATGTCAAATAGAGGATGGCCAAATATTCTACAGGACAACATATGGAAAGCACAGATGACGTGGGGCATAAACTAGTAGATTTTGGGAAGTATAAAACAGTGGCATATGCTACAAAATATGGGTCTCAAGTAAAAAGGTGTGATTTTGTTATTGAGAAGATTTCAGTGTATCAGTTTATGACCATGTTTCGTGAGAATCTAGCGTATGAGTATGCAAGGCATACCCATAGAGCCTGGTAGCTGGACACGTAATTCAAGCTAAGAAAGGACACCTTTCCAATTGGCATCATAGTATCAATGGTTGAATTTGTAGAGAACTACAATTTATAGCCACAATGTGAGGTGTAGTCACAGTATTACAACTCCACACAAGTTTCGATATTTGTGCACATAGCATTCATTCATGCAGCTAATAGTACAAAGGACCAAAGGAAGGTATTTCAAGGGAGTATCACTTTTATATTAGTGATGATATCACAAAATCTCCAAAGTTCACGTAAGGTTTCTTTCAGATGTTCTATAGTGATTTGGCTTGAAGGGGCATAGCATATGGTCGAAATATAATATGGTCGGATAAGAATGCAACACAGTTCAAGAATGCGTGCATGTTCTACTGGTTGTGTAGGATGCATCTCACTACAGGTATTCAACATATGTGGAACTTTTGTGAGGTTGGACATGGAAAGGGGGAGCATGATGGTGCATAAGCATGCGTGAAAAGATCATTAGCAGAAGAAGAGTTAAAGTATAAAGACAATGCAAAGTTGACAAATGCAAGTTCAATTGTTGAGTGGTGTAATGCTTCGATGGGTCCAGGTAATGAAGGTATGTCTTCAATTCGTAGAGTTTTTTTGGTTGATGGATGATACTAACATTGTACCATATGAGGATTGTTGTACACTAACAGGATTGAGTGAGCTACACTCTTTCCTTAGCTCAAATGCAGGTACATGGAGTATCAATACACGTAAGATGCAATGCTTTTGTTCATCATGTACAATGCAAGCTTGGAATTATTGTGAGTCAAGGGAGTGGGTTGACAAATGGTTGACAAGTTATCTTACCCCACTTCACACATATTTCCATCCAACGACATTGGAACTAACACAGATGGAATCATCGGTCGACTTTGACCACGTATCAAATCTAGTTCAACTAGGTAATATATCTACTTGCTTAGTTTTTCAAATTCCATATTGTTATCCTACTTTGTACTGTATTCGTAATGTTGACTAATTTTGAGTGATTTTATGCACATATCAATGCAGGGCATGTTTATGTAGTTATTGTAGATGAAGACAATGAAGAGGGAACAAACTATGACTTGTGTCATTGTGTTGAGGCCAAAAAGAAATTAAAAGCCCCAGTTATAGATGGAGAAAACATCGAATACCCTATAGGCTCAGTTGTTGTTACTGGAACATGGCTTAGAAGGTACCCACATAAGAGTGTTAAACATTGGTTGTTTGAGGACTTTGACATGAATCATAAGATTCTTCATTACTTGAACCTTGTTGTGGCATCCAATGTTTGTTTGAGAAAATATGGGGGTAGGCCTTTGAACAAGACCTTGTGGAAGGTCTATGAGTTTGACCATGAGGCAATACTTGACACAATAAAGAGTAGAGCAGATCTAGATGGTTCATTGGATTAATTTGTGAGTATATGCACAATGGTTCTTGTTAATTTATACTTGTATCCATGTTAATTTGTTTGGTGCCAATGCTATCATGTCTTATTTTACTTTGCGTATCTGTAAGTAACCCGGTAAACATTGAATGGTGTCTCCTTGCAGAAAATGCAAATTTATGAGCCATCCAAGATAATCTCAAGCATAAAAGCAATGTGACATACCTATTTTGATTATGAAGCCAAACCTCAATTATGATTTTCAGCCATTACAAAAGTGTGTGCAAAGCTTGGTGAGGGAATTTCAAGTTATTTATTTGAAGTTAACCTTATCGTGAGCACCTATGATGTAGACATTATAGGAGCATCTCAAATTTCAAGATATTCTAGATTCATGAGAGGTGTCATGTGCAATAGGTATCTTGGAAATCGCAGTGAAGATGTATGAGCAAGAATGAATAAGTTGAGATAATTCCTTGCCTACTTGTAATTTCCTTCCATCTATTTTCATTCCATTTCCATTTTGGACATGAGTTGTTTCTTTTTATTCTTTTACTTTTCCTATCTGTAACTAAACTAGTAAAAATTGATTGGTCTCTCCTTGCAGAAAATGATGATTTTGGAGCCATCGAAGAGAATCTCAGCCAAAAAAGCAATGCAACATCCTTATTTTAATGATCTTGACAAATCTCAATTTTGATTTCAAGCCATTATAAAAGAGTGTGAAAGTTTGTGAGGGAATCTCAAGTTTCTCATTTGAAGTTAACCTCTAAATGAAAACCTATGATGTAGACATTATAAGAGAATCTCAAATGTATGAGTGACATTGTAAAATATATGTGAGAAAATAGTACCTAAGGCATTTTAATGAGATTTACTTGTAATGACATTTACTGAAATAATGAAATTTGGTGTAGGGGCACCAAGGTTATTGAGCAAATTTGGTTCATGAAAATCTTTTAAGTTAGTTTTGTGTTATGAGTTTTGTCAATTGAATAAGGTCATAATAAATCCACAATTGATTTATAATGTAATAAGTCATTTTAGTTACAAAAATAATAGTTAGGCATGATTGGGAAGATGTAGAATCATTTGTAAAGGCTATTTAAAGCTTCTTGAAGGCTATTTAAGTCAATATTTGAATTTGTAGCCTTTTGAAGGCAAATCATTGAATATGGTTGTAAATGTAATATTAGTGAAATTGAGATTGTTAACCTTCATAGAGTAGCATTATTTATGTTGATGAAATTTCCTTTACATGCAAGGATTCAAAGCACATCAACCATGTGGTACAAAAAATTAAATCCTAGAGAGGATCTGTAGCAATGAAATCTCACATTCTCAACCTAAAACATCACCAGCCCTATAAATGCCTTACAATTATTAAAATAGTTAAGGAAACTTGAAAAAACACATTGTAAACCTTTCCTCTGAGTCACAATTCACCACAGTACGAGGAAGGGCTCCATCACAAAAATTAAAGTAAACTCAGACCCTGCTGGTCTGTACAGGCTGAATGAAGAAAAATGGATTTTCCTTTCACTAAAACAACCAAAGGTATATCAAAATAGATTAAAATCTAGGTTAAGACCTACCACCACAATGTTTCATCAATTTATTTTTGTAAGAGGCCTGCACTAGGCCGTACATAGAGAAAAGAAACTGAAAAATCAAAAAAATGTTGAAATTCCACAGTTTTAGGCATTGTGAAGAGCACCAATATTCAAAAAAACTATTGATTGAGCCCCCATTTAGGATTGAATGATGTTTTTAATACATTTAAAATGAGAATCATCTCCCTTCAATGCCCATAACTAGCTTTGAACCACTAAACCCTTATTAAGCCTACAAATACTAGTATTTATTAATTAAGAATGGTTTTGCTTACTAAGCTTTATCATGCAAATTTAATATTCTAAAGGCCTAGGACCACTTAGACACCCTTATAACGTGACTTTTAGACTCTTTCTCTGCACTCCCACCTACTTTTTACATAATTTTCCTTTATTGCAATATCAACAATTATTTAATTCAAGAGTGCTTTTGCACATTTGTCCACCCTAACCTACTAATTCCCAAAGTACATAAAAGATTGGTCTATTAGACCTTATTCAAGAAAAAATAACCTCAACATACTAACATTTACCAACTATCCTCCCAATTTACCATCAAACAATCACAAATTGAGGGTGAGGTGTGGGTGCTCCTGCACCATTCAACTTTCAAAAACAAAGTCAATTAGGCTAGAAGACGTTTGGATCGGGCTAGCATTTGGTGGAAGAGGAAGAAAGATGATTGGAACTCTAGAGGCCCACCATATTAGATTTTGGTATTGAACCATGAGAGTAGAAGATAGATTTGATAACATGTATCAAAACATTAAGCATGCATTTTCCAACCAACGGAGAAGGAGATGATTGCTTTGCTTCATTTTCATTTGCATAAGCATATCAAGGCATGGGAACCAAGAAGACCAAGGATGTCCAATTTTATGTGGAGTTAATAGATATGGTCCAAAATTTAGGAGGGTCAAGAAGGTCAATGTATGATCTTGATGAAATTGAGGAAGAAAAACAAGAGAGGGACAGGAAAAATAAAATCAATATCGAGTTTCAAGGTTTTTTCAAGTGAGTAAGAGAGCTATGGGAGCAGCCTCATCTAAAAGATTTTTAACTAGACTTTGATATGTACCATTTAGAGAGCTTGGTTTTCATGGAGTTCCTTTCAAAGCCTTTGATTTTATTATTCTTATGGTAAACTATTTGGTAGAGTTGGTGGAATTACCTTTCTTAGTAGTAATCGCTATTAGTGACATTGAGATTGTTAACCTTGAGAGAGTAGGACTTGGGTAAAAGGAATTTGATAGGGCTATTTATTTCAAAGACTTCAAGTGGGATGTACTCTGCATTGATGCCATTCCTCAATCTTCACTTGATGGTATCAAGGAATGGCTGAACTCCATGGTTATAAAGTATTATGAAAGCATAATGAACTTGTACTAGTAGCCAATTATGAAGACTATTACTATTGATTCAAAGCATATCAACAATGTGGTACAGATGATTAAATACCAAAGATGATTTGTAGCAATGAAAGAGTTTGAAAAGGTAGAGAGAGCTACATTGGTGACTTAGGAGAAACTTCAGCTTTCAAAAAACAAAGCCAATTGGGTTGGCAGATGTGTGGATCAAGCTAGCATTTGGTGGAAGAGGAAGAAAGATGACTGGAACTCTAGAGGCCCACCATACTGGATTTTGATATTCAACCATGAGAGCAGAAGAGAGAGTTGATATCATTTGCATAACCATATGAAGGCATGGGAACCAAGAAGACCAAGGATGTCGAGTTTTATGTGGAGGTAATGGATGTGGTCCAAACTTTAAGATGGGTAAGAAGGTCAATACATATGATTGTTAACCTTGAGATAGTATTTATGTTGAGGAAATTTCCTTTAGATGCAAGGATTCAAAGCTGATGCAGAGTGAGTAGGGAATTACACCAATCTCAGATGGCAGAGGTTCTTTTATGTGTGCTTCTCTCAAATACTCTTATCATCATACCATCAAATTGCTATCCTTCTATAAGGAAAACTCAACTCACCAAGGGTCTTTGAATCTCAGAATTTTGAAGGACTTATAATCACTTGAAACATGCTCTAACAGACCACAATCAAAACACCATAGCCATGTTTAGCACTTAGGAAACCCCATGAGTTCATTTCTCAACTAGTAGGCCTCTTAACCCCCAATTGCTTGTAGCACTGCTCAGTAGGACAATCCAATTAATTCTCACCCAAAAACCTATATCTAATGTAAACTACTATTTTTAGGAAAGTATATTATGCCTCTACAAGGCCACAAAATCTTACTTCTTGATAGTGGTTGGAAAAGTAACCATGGACCAAACTAACATTGTCCTCAAGAGGCCTAATTAAGTGCACTTGATTGGTTTTTAGTTATCTTGGCTCACCCCTTCTCCCCAAAGCCTTGTTCCAAACTCGTACAGACTACTGACAACCATTTCAATCATTCCTAAGTGCCACCTTGAACAAAAATCTTTCAAAACAAGCAAAACTCTATTTTTTGCTTTACAAGCTAGGCCTGTCACATGAAGATGCCAGGCCTAGATCAGTTTGTAACTTTCCCCACACATTTTTCCATTCTCCAAAACCTTGAAAGATGAAAATATACATAAATACATTCCATCCCACAAGAAATTAGCAACTATACACTGTGGGAGTGGAATATAGAAGCATTTTTTGGCCAAACCCTAGTTTTGAGGGTTTCTTGACTTGCTGCTGCTAAAATGGAGATATCTCCACTTAAACTCGATGAAAATTCACCAAACCACCTTCAAATGAAATTTGACACTCTCCTCTTTCCAACCATAATAGGGTTGATCCCGTACAAATCGTACAGAGGTCGTACCATGCATTTTAGCAGAAACTTACACAAAGAAATTTCTAGAAAACAACCACTTCTTTCATTAGAACTTGAAAAAAAATGATTCAACAACCATTCCTTGACCATGAGAGGCTTATTTAACTTCCAACTACCCTTCCCAACATCCTCCAACTGACATTTGAATTAGGTGGACATTGGAAACTAACTTTTGTTCCAATTAGACCCCTAATTGCCTAGTTAAGGCAATTGACTACAACTTCACAAAAGCTCGATTGAAATGAGGCTTCAAAGGTGTATTTAAAAGAATAAAAGACACCAAAAACACTAAAAATTTCAAGGAAACTCCCCTGAAGGACTTGGATAGATCAAGGCACTTTAATTCTTTAGTTTTCCTAGATGAATCAAGCTTACATGTTGAGGAAGGAGACCTTGTTTTTACAACAAGACTTGACTCCAAAACTAAAACTTGTTACAAGACATGAAATATGGTTCTTGGAACCTTATTACATCTCAAACTTCATGAAAAAAAATAAAGAAAACAAGCAATACCTCCAAGAGGCATGAGAATCCCAAGGTGCTCCTGCACCAAAAGTACATCAACCACATGTGGTACAAATGATTAAATCCCAGAGACGATCTATAGCAATGAAAGAGTTTGAAAAGGAAAATAGAGCAACATTGGTGACTCGAGAGAAACTTTAGCTTTCAAAAACAAAGTCAATTAGGCTGGCAAACATGTGGATCGAGCCAACATTTGGTGGAAGAGGAAGAAAGATGATTGGAACTCTGGAGGCCCCACCATACTAGATTTCAGTATTCAACCATGAGAGTAGATGAGAGAGATTATATCATGTATCAAAACATTAAGCATGCATTCTTCCAGCCAACAAAGAAGGAGATTATTACTTTGCTTCATTTTCATTTGCATAACCATATCAAGGCATGGGAACCAAGAAGGCCAAGGATGCCGAGTTTTATGTGGAGGTAATGGATGTGGTCCAAACTTTAGGAGTGACAAGAAGGTCAATGTATGATAGGTGTAGGAGCACCATTTAGTAGGTTTTGTTCATTAAGGAAAATAAAGAGTAGAATATATCATCAATTTACTAAAACCGGCCCAAACTTGTACATTTGAAGGTTTGGAGTATCAATAAAAATGGCTTTTTGACCCATTCCTCTTTTTGTAGCCTTTTTAACTTGAGGAATGGGTCTGCACTAACATTATTAAGGTGTGGGAATGATGTGTTAGTGTTGGGGAGGTCTGAAAGTGAGATGGGTGTGAAACCCATGTGTGTAAAAGTGTGTTTTCTTTAAGAAAAATGGCGGTTTTGAAGAGTTAAATTGTGTTTTTGTGTAGGGAAGTGTTATTTTATGATTTTTTGAGCTTGTGTAGGGTATCACAAACTTTTTTGAGTAATTTTTAGGTTGTGGTTAGCTTTGGAAGTATCATTTTCAATAAACCCCTAGGGTTTAGGCTACAATAGAGGGTTTTGTGGTTTACCCATTGTACGATGGTATAAATAAGATCTAAATGTGGATTTTGAAGTTCTGACACCTTAGAATTTCTGCCCCAAGAGTTGGTAAGGTTTGGATAAGATTAGAGTATAGACCCTTTGTTCAACCAGATTGATCCCTTAAGGGTGCAAAGGGAAAAATGGTTGCAAACTTCAGCATGAGGTTACTTGAACACCGTGATGTTTGAACCTTCTCGTCTGATCTAGTGTGATCACATTGGGCCCCTCTACAATAAAATCTCTCGGTTTTCGTTATCTCAGAGTGGTTTTCTCATGGTGTCTGGTTTTCAGTTGATGAAAAAAGTGTCAAATGGAAGTAGTGGAAAGTTGCAAAGTGGTGCAACTTTCGTTCTACAACTTGTGTGACCAAATGGACTATTCCAGTGTGTCTGAATAGGTATTTTTAAGCTAGGAATGGTCCTCTTTCACACCCAAACATGCGGAATTTCTCTGAGCTACGTTCAACCGGATTGATCCCTTAAGGGTCCAAAGGGAAAAATGGCTACAAACTCCAACATGAGGTTACTCGGACACCGTGACACTTAGAAACTTCTAGTCTAGTTTGATGGGATCACGTCGGGCCCCTCTACAATAACCTCTCTTGGTTTTCATTATCTTGGAGTGGTTTTCCCGTGGTGTCTAGTTGTAAGTTGATGAAAAAAGTGTCAAATGGAAGTAGTGAAAAGTTGCAAAGTGGTGCAACTTTCATTTTGCAACTCGTGTGACCAAATAGGTTTTTCCAAGGTGTCTGAATAGGCATGTTTACACTAGGCATGGTCCTCTTTCACACCCAAACACATGAACTCACTCTGAACTACGTTCAACCGGATTGATCCCTGAAGGGTCAAAAGGGCAAAATGGTAGCAAAATTCAGCATGAGGTTACTCAGACACTGTGATGCTTAGAAACTTCTCGTCTTGTCTAGTGGGATCATGTTGGGACCCTATACAATAACCTCTCTTATTTTTGTTATCTCAGAGTGGTTTTCCCATGGTGTCTAGTTTTCAGTTGATGAAAAAAGTGTCAAATGGAAGCAGTGAAAATTTGCAAAGTGGTACAACTTTCGTTTTGCAACTCGTGTGACAAAATAGAATGTTCTAACACATCTGAATAGGCATGTTTATGCTAGGAATGGTCCTCTTTTGTACCCAAACACGTAGAATCACTTCGAACTATGTTCAACTGGATCGATCCCTTAAGGGTCCAAAGGGAAAAATGACTACAAACTTTAGCTTGAGGTTACTAGAACACCATGACACTTAGAAAATTCTTGTCTAATCCAATGGGATCATGTTGGGCCCCTCTATAGTCACTTCTCTCATTTTTCATTATCTCAGAGTGGTTTTCCCATGGTGTCCATTTTTAGTTGATGAAAAAAGTGTCAAATGGAAGCAATAAAAAGTTGCAAAGTAGTGCAACTTTCATTCTGCAACTTGTATGACCAAACAAACTATTACAATGCATTTGAATAGGCATGTTTACACTAGGCATGGTCTTCTTTCACACCCAAACACGCAGAATCACTCCGAACAATGTTCAACCGGATTGATCCCTTAAGGGTCCAAAGGGAAAAATGGCTGCAAACTTCAACATGAGGTTACTTAGACACTGTGATGCTTAGAAACATCTTTCCTAATCCCATGGGATTGTGTTGGGCCCCTCTACAATAACCTCTCTCAGTTTTCGTTATCTCGGAGTAGTTTTCCCGTGGTGTCTAGATTTCAGTTGATGGAAAAAATGTCAAATGGAAGTAGTGGAAAGTTGCAAAGTGGTGCAACTTTTGTTCTACAAATCGTGTTACCAAAAAAAATGTTCCAACATGTCTGAATATGCATGTTCATGCTAGGCATGGTCCTCTTTCTGACCTCAACACATGGAATCGTTATGAGCTACATTCAACTTGATCGATCCCTTAAGGGTTTGAGTGTAGTATGTTGAAATAGGCCATTCCACCTATTGTTTAGGCTATGTCTCGATGATATGGGCCTGATGTAAGTAGGATAGGGAGTAGGAATAAGAAAATAACATTAGTAAGGGCATTGGAAGAGATTACTAATGCTGCATCTATTGAAAATTCAAAATTAAGGCCCCTTAAAAGCAACGCTAGAAGAAGTGAAAAGAAGAAATTGCTTGAAAATAAGTTAGAATAGGTTGGAAATAGGGTGAGATTGTGGAGTTTGATGTGTTCAAAAGGTATAGAAGGATAGGGGAGGTCAAAAGAATGTTATGGCATGACATGCCCTAGTTGGGAAAATAGGGGTTTGAGGGAGTAAACATGGGTAAAGTCAAGGGGAAACATAATTTGGTGGTCAATTAAGTTTTTGTAGGAAAAATGAAGAGTGTTGGAATAGGTTTTGAGGTTCAGGTTCGGGGTTCGGTTCACCAGTTTGGCCAAAAAATTTTGGAGGGGGGTTCAGTTCGTTTTGGGTTCATTGGTACAAAAAACATGTAAAAACAAAATATATATCTATGCAACCTAGAAGCATGAATTAGGATTAGAATATCACATATCATCATATAAACAAAAAAACCACCATAAAAATGAATTTCATTTAAAACAACAAAATTTGCAAAAAAAAAAAAAGTGTTTATAACCTGCAAAAAAATGTGAATAAAATCACATTGATTTTCGCGCGAAAAAAAACCATGAGACCATAGCTTGTTGCTTACTATTATGATTTGATAGAATTTTTCCAAGCACCCATAGCTTGTTCAAAAGTAATTTTTTTAGGCTTTTAGCCATAGCAGTAAGGCAGTGAATTGTTTGATAAAATGCTTTGGAAGACATGTATGAAAAATGAGGTAGCATAGACAAGGCAATGAAATGTTTGAAAAAATGCCTCAAAGAAAGGTGGTTTCATGGTGATGGAATGGCATGAAGAATTCCATGACAAGAAAATTTGTATGGATTTTCATGGCATTCCACCACCATTGAGACCACATTTCTTTGAGGCTTTTATTCAAATAGTTTGCTGCCTTTTCTATGCTATTACTTATTATTATGCTTTGATAGATTTTTTCCAAGCATCCATAGCTTTTTTGGAAGCACCTATTTTAGGATTTTAGCCATAGCAACAAGGAGGTGAACTATTTGATAAAATTCTTTGGTAAACATGTATGAAAAATGTGATAGCATAGACAAGGAAGTGAACTGTTTGAAAAAATGCCTCAAATAAATGTGGTCTCATGGTGATGGAATGGCATGACAAATTTCATGATATGCAAATTTCTATGGATTGTCATGGCATTCCACCACCATTGAGACCACATTTCTTTAAGGATTTTATTTAAATAGTTCATTGCCTTGTCTATGCTATTGCTTATTATTATGCTTTGATAGATTTTTTCCAACCATCCATAGCTTGTTTGGAAGCAAATATTTTAGGATTTTAGCCATAGGAGCAAGGAGGTAAACTGTTTGATAAAATGCTTTGGTAAACATGTATGAAAAATGTGGTAGCATAGACAAGGTAGTGACCTATTTGAAAAAAATGCCTCAATGAAATGTGGTCTCATGGTGATGGAATGCCATGACAATCCATAGCTTGTTTGAAAGCACCTGTTTTAGGCTTTTATCCATAGCAACAATGCAATGAACTATTTGATAAAATGATTTGATAGACATGTATGAAAAATGTGTTAGCATAGATATGATAAAATGCTTTGATATGACAATCAAATGCTTTTGATTTTCATGGAATTCCATCACCATGAGACCTCATTTCTTTGAGGCATTTTTTCAAAGAGTTCACTGCCATGTCTATGATATTGCTTACTATAATGCTTTTGATATATTTTTTCCAAGCATACATAGCTTGTTCGAAAGCACTTGTTTTAGGATTTCAGCCATAGCAACAAGGCAGTGAAATATTTGACAAAACGCTTTGGTAGAGATGTATCAAAAATGTGGTAGTATAGACAAGGTAGTGAATTGTTTGAAAAAATTGCTCAAAGAAATGTGGTCTCATAGAATTCCATGACAAGAAAATGCAATTGGGAGCTGCTCCTAGTTATTAGTTATGCAATGTGAAGCAATTGCATAACTTCTTAGGTTGAATTTGTAAAAACTATATTGTAATTGAAATTTTGTCATCTATCAGCATCTAGTTATTAGTTATGCAATCTGAAGCAATGTTTTGAGTTTGAAATATGTGCAATGCAATGTAATCAACGATATGAATATAAAATACAACAATCTATTTTTTACAATTTATTAGTTAAACTCTTTATTTTATTTTCTCTCTATATCTCTATGCTATGGAAATGCATTTATTTTATTTATTTTAAGTTTTTATCTCTTGTTCTACTTTTTTTAACCTTTTTTTAAAATCTGATTTCTTTTTGATTTTTTGTAGAGTTGTTCCTAGTTTTTTCAAAAAATCTTATACTTTTGGTTTGCCGATTTTTTCCCCAAAATATTTTTCTGCTATGGTATAAACACATCTTTTTGTAATATCAAGGATACTTTTTGAAACATCCATGCACTGCTAATCTAAAAGGAAAATTCTTTTTCCTAATTTGTATGCAGCCACGCTTTTGACATTGTCAAAAGAGCAAATATGGACACCATCGATAAAAAAGATTTGTATTAACCAAATATCCATGTACACATACATCAATATATGTCGATATAAGTATAAAATATAGTTACAAAATAGCCATATAGGCTTACAAGAATGCCATATAGGCATACAATGTCAAATATATCCAATACAAGATATGTACAAAATTGCCATGTCTAGGCATACAACAAAGGGCTCTGGAATCAAAATTCATTTCTCTCCATGCTCTGGAAATAAATTCTTTCACTTTTTTTGGTGATCTGATGGTGATAAGTCTGTCAGTCATTTCTGTTGTGCTCAAGGAGTGCTCCTGCTACTGCTCCTATAGTTTAGCTCCTGGTGAAGTTTTAATTGTTACAATAAGAAGTAAAGACATTAATATATATAGAAACTACATTATAAGAAATGATATATTTAACAAAATAATCACTTACGGGCATCTCATGATCACTCTCCATGATGGAAATATTTGCATGCTGATGTTCAAGCATGCTCAAGCCCTGCATAAACCATCCAAATAGGAATTAAACTATGAATCAATAATGGTTTGATTTTTCACTAGAACTAACATCTATAACAATGATCGTAAATTGAAATTTAGTAATTTGCCTCATATCTCCTCTATTAGAGCCATGGAGGATTGTATAGTAGATGAAACACTGATATCCATTGCCCTTGTAATATTTGGAGGTGTTTCCACAACCAACATCTGAAAATAAAACAACAAATTATTCAATCACAAAAAAGTTACAATAGCGATCCACGTCATGACTTATAATGTATGAGATCTACTGAACAAAATTTTGAGTACAAGTATTAAACTATATGTTTCTGGTAGGCCCTCATAGTTTGATAGGAATACAAAGCATGATGGGGAGAAGAACACATACTCCATTGTGAAGGATGGGAAGACTTACAACCTTTCACCTCTCCTAGAAGAAGACAAGGCAAAGCATGAAGGGCCTAGTGTTTTGATGGTGGGTGAGAAGGATTTCATGAATACCTTGAAGGAAGGAGGAGAAAGAGGATTCTTCCTGATTATGAAGCCAAAAAGTGAAGCAGATCTGCCCACAAAGAAGAAGGAAGATGCATCAAAGGAAGCCCAAGAGTTGTTGGAAAGGTACAAGGGCATAATGGTGAATGAATTACCTAGTTCCTTACCTCCCATGAGGGATATAAGCCACCATATTGATTTGATTCTAGGGGATACATTTCCCAATAAGGCAACATACAAGATAACACCTACTCAAATGAGGAGATTGTAAGACAAGTGCAAGAGTTGATGGATAAAGGGCTAGTGAGGAAGAGTTTGAGCCCATGTGTTGTTCCTAATGTCCTAGCACCAAGGAAGGATGTGAATTAGAAGCTTTGAACTGATTCAAGAGCCATTAATAGGGTCACAATCAGATATAAGTTCTTGATGCCAAGAATGGAGGACCTCTTGGATTATCTATCAAGAGCATCTTATTTTTCCAAGATTGATCTAAAGAGAAGGTACCATCAAATAAGGATCAGAGAGAGGGATGAATGGAAGACAAATTTTAAGACTAATGAAGGGATCTATGAGTTGTTGGTGATGCCCTTTGGGTTATCAAATGCCTCTAGTACATTTATGTGCCTTATGAATGAGGTATTAAGACCTTTCATTGGAAATTTTGTTGTAGTTTATTTAGATGACATCCTTGTGTTTAGCAAGTCTAAAGAAGAACATTTGAAGCACCTTGAAATGGTACTAAGGAGGTTACAAGAGGAGAAGTTGTTGATCAACATGGAAAAGTGTGAATTCATGAAGGAAGAACTAGTCTACCTTGGTTTTGTCATCTCCAAGGGAAGTTTGAAGATGGATCCTTCAAAGGTGGATGCTATTCTTACTTTTCCAACACCAAAATCCATGGGAGATGTGAGAAGCTTCCATGGACATGCAAGATTTTATAGAAATTTCATCAAGAACTTTAACCAAATTTGTGCACCAATCTTGGACATCATCAAAGGAGGTAACAAAGGTAAGTTTTCTTGGACCAATGAGGTTGATAAAGGATTTGAATATCTGAAAATGAGAGTAGCACAATAGCCTATACTTGTGCTCCCTGATTTTGATAAAGATTTTACCATTGAGTGTGATGCTAGCAATCAAGCTATAAGGGCTATTTTGAGCCAAGAAGACAGACCAGCTACATTTTATAGTGAGAGGTTGAATGAAGCAAAGAGGAAGTATTCTTCCTATGATTTGGAATTGTATGCTATGGTCCAAGCACTCAAAAATTGGAGGCACTACTTGTTACCTAAATAATTCTTTGTTTATACTGATAATCATGCCTTGAGTTTTTTGAATGCACAGGACAAACTCAGTCATAGGTACATGAAGTGGGTAGAGTCTTTGAAAGCATATACTTTCACAATAAACCATAAGAAGGGCCAAGAAAATAAGGTGGCAGATGCTCTCAGTAGAAGGGAACTTGTAGTGCAAGAGATCCAATTCCAAAGCATGGGGGTCGAAGCATTGAAGGATATGTATCATGAAGATTCAGATTTCAAGGAGGTATACAATGTTTGTGAGCAGCATTTGAATTCTTTTCATTGTGAATTCTCTAAATTTTTATTGCAAAATGGGTTGCTCTTCAAAGGAAGCCAATTGTGTGTGCATACATGCTCAATGAGGTAGAATATCATAAAGGAGAAACATGGTGGGAGTCTTCGAGGTGACTTTGGCCTTGAAAGACCTTGGAACAAGTTAGGAGATTTTACTATTGACCAAAGTTGTAGGTGGATGTGAGAAGGTATGTGGAAGGCTGCACAATATGTCAAAGGGAAAAGGGAACTTCATCAAATGCAAGACTCTATCAGCCACTACCCATTCCCAATAGGCCTTGGGAGTGTGTAAGTATGGACTTTGTCTTGGGGTTTCCTAGAACACAAAGAGGTTTTGATAGTATCTTTGTGGTAGTTGATAGATTTAGTAAGATGGCACATTTTATTCCTTGCAAATGCACCAATGATGCATCTCATATAGCAGGTCTCTTCTTTAAGGAGGTTGTTAGGATACATGGACTGCCTTTAAGCATTGATTTTGACAGGGATTATAAATTCATTGGTCACTTTTGGAGGACCTTGTGGAAGAAACTCAAGGAAAAAATATATCCTTTAGTTCAACATACCATCCACAAACCAATGGAAAAACTGAAGTGGTGAATAGATGATTGGGAAACCTCTTAAGATTCCTTACCAAGGAGCATGGACAAGCTTGGGATCTGATTTTACCTTAGGATTAATTTGCATATAATGACTCCATGAATAGGAGCATTGGTAGAAGCCCTTTTGAAGTAGTCTATGACATGCACCCTAGAGGGGTCTATGAACTAAGAGATCTACAAGGAGTTGCTAAGAGAAGTGCTCAAGGTGAGGACTTTGTTGTTATAATCAGGGATATTCAACAAGTGAAGGAAACCCTTCAAAAGAATGTTGAGAAGTATAAGGAAAAGGCATATTTAAAGAAGAGGAATGTCCAATTCAAGGTTGGAGACTTGGTGATAGAACACATGAAGAAGGAGATACTTCCAAAAGGAAAGTATACCAAACTCATGATGAAGAAGATAGGACCTTGCAAGGTGGTCCACAAGTTTGGCCAAAATGCTTATGAAATAGAGCTACCTCCTGTGGTGGCAATCTCTCCTATCTTCAACATTTCTGACTTGTATCCTTTCAAATATTTTGTGAATGTAGGTGATGGAATAGGTACAATAGCAATGGAGGATGAAGATTGGGTGAAGGAACTACCCCCCAGCCAACCTATGACTCTTGAATGCATCCTAGACACCAAGGAGACAAAGAAGACTAGAAGGAAGGTTTACAAGGAATACCTGGTCAAATGGAAAGGTCTACCTAAAGAGGATGCGACATGGATGTTAGAAAATGATATTAAATAGCATGGAACTATTGTAGAAGAACTAATCTCAAAGAGGACTTGAGATCTTTTCCTTGCTTGGGAGTATGGTGCAGGAGCACCCATGGGTCTAAGGGACCTAGAATATTTTTTTCCTATTGTTTTTCTTGGTTTATGGATGGAATAAGGTATTATGGACCATTTCAATGCTTTGTAGTAGGTCTTCTAGGTTTTTGGTTGAGTTTTTGGTCTTGGTGACCAACTTCTTTGTACAAAAAGGTCTCCATCCTCCTTTGTAAGTCTAGCACATCTTGGAAAAATAAGGAAAAAGGATGCCTTGCTGTATCTAGACACCTGAGGGGAGTCACCTTACTTTTTAACAAGGTTTCAAATGCCTTTAACACATTTTGGAAGGCTCTTTGTGGTTGAGTTGGTAGAAGTTGCTCACATTGCCTTAACTAGGAAATTAATAGTCAAAGCATGAGATTAGTTGTTTTCCAATGCCTCTCTTTTCAAAAGACAGTTGCAAGAAGTTTGAGGGAGTTTGTAAGACTTCAAATATGCCTCTCTTGGTCGAGGCAAGGCTGATGTTGATGTTTTGAAGAAGTTTCAAAAAGTTTGTTATTTTTCCTGTGTTTTTGTGAAGAATGTGTTGATCTCATACTTGGTACAGACTGTATGTTCAATTTCATGCTCAAAGACTATAATGGTTGGATAGGTAATTGAATAATCTTTCCTTTGGCATTGGAGTGGTGAGATTTCATTGAGTATCAAGGGAGATATTCTAATTTCTCTATCGAGTGGTCTGAAAACCCTTAAAATTAGGGTTTTGGGTGAAAAATGTATATTTCTTCCATTCCCATGTTGTAAAATTGCTAAATCTCGGCGGGATCAAAGATATAAGGTTGTACTATCATTTCTTCAATGCTTTGGAGAATGGCAGGCTCATTGTTGGAAGTTGTGCATGAATTTTAGCTTGACATTGTTACCAATTTTTCACTACAGCTCAATTGGTGGAGCTAGATTAAACATTGTTATATCTTAAAGTGAAGTTATAGTTATTTTTGCATTATTCTTAAGTGTTGTTTGCACTTTGTTCATTATTTGTCAAGTGATAGTTATGCATTGAAAGGAGGAATCAGAATTTTAGAAGTTGTTATTCAATGTTTTAGAATTAAATGGAGTATATAATTAAGCATACAATAATAAAGTATTTCAGATTGCTTTCATTTATTTCATTAAGTAATTCATATTTACATAATTTCATTTGATTGCAAGAATTCAAATGGTAATACAACATTGCATTGAGATGCATTTTATTTTCAAAATGAAAATCATAGGATTGAAATCAAATATCCACACAAGTCGTGGATGGGACTATCATAGTGCCTCACTAGTATCACACTACATTATGGAAGATGCATTAAAAGAAGAAATCACATAAGTAACAACATAATCATCATTGCCTAATGGGTTGATGGTCGATGTTGAAGTGGTGCACCTTTTGTCTTCTCCAAGCTCCATTAACCTGTAGGAAGGAAGAGACGGATGTCAGAGGCTCCGACTATGAGGATACCTATATGAGCCATCAACAATAATGCAATCTGCTACTAATCATACACTGAAACATCAAGTGAAGTGTAGAAACATAGGTTGAAAGAGAAATATCAACATGATCATTATATATTTTTTTTAAGCTAACTTTGTTTGTTTCCTTGTGTAGGTAGAGGGAAATTCACGAAGCTGATTATCATTTGAAGACCAAGCATGTGGAGGAAAATGGGTTCCCACAAGGGTAGAGCTCAGCATGCTGCCCCTTATTCATTACAAGTGGGCTGAGATAGAGATTGTGATCATCAAGAAAAGAAATGATATACAACTAAAGGAGTAAAGCAGTGTTAATCCATCAAACTATTAAACCAATTGTGCATTCATAACAATCATGTAAATGCTTTCTGAAAGCTACAGGTGAACAGTGGGTTTAATCCACTCAATCAATTTAACTGAGTACATGTATCTCAAACATTGTTGTATGGTTTATGTTCTTTTTCTACAGTGTTATTTGTTCATCATGTTCATAATGTCATGCAAGGTTCAATTCAACAGTGTTCTTTCCCTCAATCAAGGATAGTGAACATGCATACATAATGCCTTAATGAAGAGAATTGTTTCAAATTCACAAAACAATTTTGTTAAATGGAGCATAAAAATGCATGAAGAGTGCCAGGTTGAAGACCAATAATATGAAATGACTAAAAATGCATTCAAATGATCAATGAAATAGTCAGTTCCAGTTTGGCTGAGAATGAAAATGCAACATTAGGAATTACAATATGAAAATATTGCTTCTAGAATGAACAAGAAAATGACAAAGCATAAAAGAAAGTGCTTCTAAAAGTGTTAGCTGGTTGTAAGAGAGAATGCAGTCTATATAACTACAATGTTTCAATTGAAATCTCGGCATAAGTTCAAAAAAAAAATCAAAAGGCCAACCATCCTGAGGTTCTTCAAGGAAAATCAATAAGGAGTCAGCATCAAAGTGGCCTGAAAAGAATATAGATTCCACTATTTTATTAGGCTACATGTGGTCACTAAACAATGAGATCATAATTGTTCTCATTCTCAGATGTGAAATATGAGGATAGAAACAAGAGTTTGTTGTAGATTAAATACATGGACTTTCATCAAAAATAGTGTTCAAGTGGGTTAGACACAATTTTTTGGTTGATGGTGGGGTAAATTAGTCCAAGAATTCACTGCTTTAAAGTCTTGCTTCTTCATTTATCATGTATTTCAAATGGTGGTACAACAAGTAAAATTTATTTCTAGAATAAGCAGAGTTTGTAGAATAACACTGTTTTGGACATCTATGATGTTCTACCAGTGCAATGGTTTTTTCATTTATACGCTCAGAAAATTCACAATTATTAAGCATGATGTTTGAGGATTTATATACATAAAGTCATTTGTAGAACAAGCAACATGTATACATCAAACATGATTGGAATGAAGGATTGAAGTGCATCCATGAAGGGCATAACTATGAGTGTATGAGAGACTAAAGCCACAAATAGTCTACAAAGTTAAAATAAAGAGGTTTTTGTGTGTAAGGAGGGTGTAGAACATCATGGTAATGGTGCTCAAAATTGCAAACAAGAGGAACAGGAAGGATTTTCAAGCAAATACAACTATATGGAGATCTCAAATTAAATAGAGTGCACAGTTCCAAGCTTTTAGCTCTCTGACTGAATACAGATATGAGGGTTTTAGCCAAGATACATAGGTTTCTTCAAGATATTAAATGCCCAAATGTTGAAAATTTTCAAGAGTTTCTAAATGTAACAGAATGCCATGAAAGCAGTTTCAAGATAAATGCAGTCTTCTTCCAGAATACTGAGTTTCCATGATTGTTTTTGCATTAGTACAGAATAGGTGAATTCCCTTTCATTTTTAGGTGAACCCACCTGGGAGTTCATATTTTGAGTTATAAAATGTCTTATTTTTAGAGCAGCCATCTTGGGGTTTTGAATTCAAAAGGAAGATAGTTCAATTTCTAGCTTACCTGTATGGGGTTTTCAACAATGATACAAAAGAAATGCATTTTCTTCACAAATGTCAAATACCCATATGGCAGAGTTTAAATAGATATAGAAAAATGTAAAAATAAATAATGGATCAAGCCCAGTTTTTTCAAGAAATTGAAATATATATTTTTTCTTCATTCTCCTGCATACCCACATTGGGGTTTGAATGTGAGACACAGATTTCCTCAAAGTACAACTTACTCGAATGAGGGTTATTAACAGAAAGGCAAAGGAATTTTTTTTTCCTTAGAATAGCATATACCTATGTGGGATTTTGGAAAAATACAAAGGATTCATACAATGTCCTCATGGTCGAATTTGAAGGATTCGGGAATAAGTATGATTTCTGCAAAATAACGAATGCCCATGTCTAGTTTTGCAACTAAAAGTGAAAAGTAAGTAAAAATTCAATGTGGGTTGAGCTCAAAATACTCAAAGAATTCATAGTCATGAGAACATGGCATGGCCTGAGTATGGCCATGAATTTACAGATAAAAGAAAAGCTTTCTTAAGCTTTTTGTGGAAAGAAATACATGGCTGGAAAGTGACTTACCATTAGCGCTTGTAGAAGAACAATAACCCTCAATTGAGTTCCCTCAAAGCTTTCTAAAAACAAAGTTTCGAGCTCATACATGGTGGCTCAAGAGTACAGAAGCAAAACAATAAGCACAGAAAATTAAAGAAATGCATCAGAGACTGTGTTACAAGTGCGGCCACAAGACCAAAATGGCTCAGGAAGTAAAGCCATAAACAATAGCTTACCTTGTGTGCAGTGAAGGAATGAAGTCCACAAATGAGCTCTCACTTAGAGCTTTTAGACAAAGGTTCGAGCTCTTGCAAGGCGGCCAAGAAAATAAAGTCACAAGAATGTAAAGGAAATCAAATACTAAGCATGTACAGGCCAAGGCCTTAATGGCCATCTCTTGCCTTTCAAAAGAAGAGGAAAATCATTATGCCGTTAAGAAGTCAGCTAACCATGAATTGCAGAGTAGAATTCGATCATTTGAAGACCAAAGTGCAGATTTTCAAGCATTTGCAAGCTATAGAGTGAGTTCACTCATGGCGTTGCCATCTTTGTAGAGACCAAATTCTTTGGAAGTGATGATTACAAATGAAATGATTTTTAGGGTTTGACTTCTTTTTGTCTCTTGCCCTAATTCAATTTTGGGTCTTCAACATCATTGCCGTAGGTCGAGCCTCTTGGAAATGGTCATAAGACTAATTTTAGGTTTTGATTAAAACCTAAGGCTTTTGATTTAAGAGTCAATAATTATTCCTATGCCTTGAGTGTTAGATGGAGTGATAATTTCCTTAGGTTTTTTAATTGATTTTGAAAGAAAGTCAATTAAAATATGAATAGTAAAATATTTTATGCCTAAGGGTGAAATGCTTGAATCTTAGGGCTTTTATTTACAATTGATTTTAAACAAATCAATTAAGGATATTGATGCGTAGAGATACTTTGTATATTTTTATGATTTTTTAAAAGAAAAATAAAGCATTGTATTGGAGAAATAGGGTAGTTCTTTTTGTAGAAGATTTAGCAATCTTTAATTGCAAAATAGGCCAAATTGTAAAATATGCCACTATGTAAAGCAAAGATAAAGCAAATTGTTTTTATCCTTTTGCTATTTTTAGTAGATTGTTTTATTTTCTGCCTTGGGTCGGATTTGAGTTTCCTCTTGGAGAGATAAGGTGCTTTATTTTCCTTTAAAGCAAATTTAGCCTATTTTTAGAGGCTTTTCAGTATGATCATGGAAAAAGAGAGTTTTTTCTGCTTTTATGCAAACTTTTGAGACAGATTGACACCTTTTCCTTGAGCTTTTCTTGTGAGCTCAGATTAGGGTTTCTAGAGATTATATTTTGAAGAAGCTTAGTTTTCTTTCTTCTTCAGTTCAGATTTCAGTTTCTTTCTCTTAGCATTTTTGATCTTGTAAACTTTTTGTACTCAGGTTTTGAGAGTTTCACTCCATCATCTAATAAAAATAGCATTCCTATCTCCAATTTATGTCTCAGCTTGTAGTTTTAGTGTGATGTTGATGTTGTGATTTTGTTTATAGATCCTCTTTATGTCCTATTATTGTAGATCATCGATGCATAAAGTTCATAGTTGTAGATTGCATGTTGTGTTTACATTTAAACCTTCATGCAAATAAATTTTGCACTGGTGTTCATGAGAGATTGTGAATTCATTGTTGTTTTTCTGAAGACTGTTTGTGAGGGAAAGATCAGAATCATCATTAAATAATTTTCAAAAGTAATAGTTAATCATCAGTTAGTGTTAGAATTTCATTTTCAAGCTATCCTTTATCCCTTTTCCCAAAAATTACTTAGAACAATATTCATCTTTCAGAGAACCAACTCACTTTGGAGATTCCTTCTTCATTCAGATCACCCACATCTGAAGCATATTTCCATGTGTCATTAGATTGTTGAATCTTGTATTCAGTAGGGTACAAATCTAATTGATAACAAACATCTCTATGTGGCAAGCATAATTGGCAAGCAAAAAAAATGAGTTTTTTCTTGATTTTGAAGAATCTATTTAAGAGGCACTTAGGAATGGTGGAAACAGGTGTGGAGAACCTGCAGGAGTCTGAATTTGGGCTTTGGGTTGAAGGGGAGAGCCTAGATAGTCAAGAACTAGGTGCAGGTATGTGAATTAGGCCTTTTGGAGCAACAGTAGAAAGGGCCATTGTGAGTGATGTTTTGACAATCAAGAGGAAGGGTTTTGGAACCTTGTAGGGATCCATCTTAGGGGTCTAAATCCATAGGTTTGGTGTCTTAATAGTCTTGTGTTTTTTATTCTGATTGTCCTACCGGGCAAGGGTTGCAAGCCTTAAGAGAGAGTGAGGTCTAAGTCACCATAGTGATGGATGTTTGTTGAAACCTAAATGCTAGAGGGTTGTTAAACCTTGTTTTGAATTAATGAGACATGATCCAAATTTTTTCAATCTTTGTGAGTGGTCTGAGTTGTGAACACTATGTGTGTGGGGTTGATCTCTTAAAGAATAGTGGAGTTTAGGACTCATGAGAGTATTTGAGAGAAGCATTCAATGGAGTGACTTTGCCATTTGTGATTGTGAGTTTTCCTTCCCTACCACTCTGCATCATTTCTAAAGCTTATGCATGCTATTTTCATGGTGTTTGTGGTGGTGGTACGAGTATTTAAGGTTTTTAAGTAGCTTATGCAATAAACCCTCCTTTGTAGGGCTTGATTTGTGCATAGAATAAGATTAGTCAATAAACATGATGTGAGTAATGTCTTGGAAGTCATATGAGATGATTGAGGTGTCAATGGTTGATTGTAGTATCTTGTTCTTGAGGAACTAGTTGGTAAAAGTGAAAATTTGGTGAGTTTTTTAAGGAATTGAAAGATTCAGAGCTCTTTATTAGGTTTTTTCTTTGAATTCATATAAATTGATGATGACAAAGGTGTGTTAGGATCTTATGGATATATGTTGTAACATGAAAGATTGGTTTTTGGTTATTTTTCCTAGGTAAAGAAAATTGAATGGAAGGGGTCCTTGGTGAATGATGAAAGAGTGGATTTTTTAGTGACTCTAATTAGTTTTCTTATGCATGGATCAATCATTTTTGTTGATAAATAAGATGTTTGAAGCTTGAGGATGATAAGAAAAAGTATTGAAATGAGTTGGCTTGTTGTTTCCTTCTGGTTTGCAAATGAAACAATGTGATTTTTGATGAAAAGAGATAAATTTTAGTTGCTTATTCAATTTGATCTTCTCCTGATTCAATTGGGTCAGATGTTGGTTCAGGAGCACCTAGGTCATCAAATACTTTTTAATTTTGCAAAAGGGATAAGTGTTTAAATTTGTATTCATTCAATCACAAAGGTCATCAAAAAATGATGTAAAGCATGTTCAAGGTCATACAAATTCTTTTTTGAATGTATTTAAGGTTATGAGTAGGTTCCAGGTGGTCAAAGTGGGAAAATGCAAACAATGCATAATGTAATATTGTTAAAAGTTGTTAAATTGACAAAAACAAGGAAATTAGGAATATTAAGGGTTAAAAGGGGTAGTTTCAACTGATCGAAAGACAGTTATGGAAAAAGAAATATCTTTAAAATGAATATAAAGGAAAAAAAAAGTAGAAGTTTGTGTTCTTGTAATTAGATTTTGAAATAAAAATTCCCTGTCTTTGAGTTTACAGCATTACTATGGATTGTTTTTTTTTCTTGTGTTGGTAATTTAGGAACACCCAAAGTTAAATCATAGTGTGAATACATGTAAAGAGGAGTTGGTTTCCAATTTCAAGAGTTGGACTTGGTTAGTTTTAGGAAACAAAAGAATAAGAGGCAATTTTCAGTGCCTGATAGAGTCCTTCTAGAAGCAAGTTTGAGAGTCCAATAGGGTTTTTGTTCACTACTCCACCAATGTACGTCAAGTAAATTGGTGGAGTAGGTTAATGTTAGGATTTTTTGCATGTTTTGATCATTGTAAGTGCAGGGAAAAGTAAGAATACCATGGCGGAGTTGCTGCTACACTGGAAAATAGAAAATTTTCCTACACAAAGTGATGCTACAGTCATGGGTCATGAATAAATAAAGCATGCAGAGGCTTGGAAACAATGTAAAAGGTCTTGGAAGACATAAACAGTCATGTTCCAGGTGGTGGCCAAAGAAATAGAGGTTTGCAAGAGTATTTTTCACAAAACCCTCCTTGATTTGTGCTTTTACACCCTATAAACGAGGGTTTATTGGATCAAAACATTTTCACGATTTTCAATCCCTATAAATGGTGAAATATTGAGTTATAAGACATGCTTGAAGACTTTTTTGAGGTTTTGAGTGATTTAGAATGGTTTTGAAGGGGTATCCTTTGTAAAACAAGCCTAATCTACTAGCCTTTCTTCAGAGGATAGTATGAAATTTGATGATTTTCTTTATGTCAAACCTTTAAGAAATTTGATATGTTGTGATGTGCTGGAAAGTATTTCTAAATGTGCATTGAGTTTTTTAATAAGCTTTGAGATAGGAATGTAACTACCTGATTCAATGGTTGACAGACCTACTAGAGGAATATGATATTGCTTGATCAAAGCAAAGATGTTTGTTTAAATAGTGGAAAGGATGATATTGAGTGCTTGGTTACTATCAAACTAATGATATGATTGATGTTACTAAATTTGGTTAAGGTGTATAAGACAAGTTTGGTGACTTTGATGGTTGGATGGGTGAGTATTATGACGCCTTTTGAGCAAATTGGTGATTAACCACAAGATGATAATCAAGATTATGTTGTAGTATGAGTTTGTAACCTGTAAATAGACTACTACAGTCAAAATATGGTGAGTATAGTGCTTGATAATGGACTGATAACAATGAGGTATGGTTTAGTTGATTTGTTTCCTTGGTGAATAAATGAAAGGATGAATTGTTCAAGTGTCAATAATCAGGTTTATGTTGTTTTTATGGTGGTTGAGAATGATATGAATCTAATTGATTAAGTCAATGTTTTCTTTAATATAGTTTTTGCTTTGAATGAGTCGATTGGAATACTGATTAGTGGAATGATGAATGATGGCCTATGGAATGCCTAAGAGAATTTGAATGGATTTTGGTTGAATGAAAAGTAGATTTCTGATGAAATTATATTTGATCTTCTCCTGATTCTATTTGGGATTGAAATCCCTTGAAGAAATGATGTTGATGATGTTTGTTGGATGCTCTACATCAGATGTACCCTGATGATTGAGTTTTTTGATATGATGCTTTGCATCACTAACTACCTTGTATATGCTACTGCTTACTATTATGGTTTCATAGATTTTTTCCAAGCATCCAAGTTTTTCGTGTTGGCGCACCTTTGCAAGCACATGCCTCCATGTGAAGTAATTGCATCATGCTACTTATGTTGACTTTCTAAACAACTGTATTGTATAGTTGAAATTTTTTCATCTATCAACATCTAGTTATTAGTTATGGAATTTGAAGTAATGCTTTGAGTTTGAATGATGTGTAATGCAACGTAACTAACAATATGAATATAAACTACACAAATCTATTCAGTATAATTCATTAGTTAAGTTCTCTTTATTCTATTACCTCTGTGTACATTTGAGTGAATCCACTGGCACTAGGAGGTGTTTGCTTGAAACCGCCAATATTAGCCTGTTCAACATCCAAAATCACATGTATTAAAATACCTTTCATAAAACAATGCTATTAACATGTAATAAATTTATAATTGTTTACTAGTTACATACCCCACTGATAGGTGTACTAAAGAAATAAGTAGGTGGAGGACCGGTGTATCTAGTCTCAACACTGTGACCTTGAAATTTTATTAAAATAATAAAACTAAATTAGTTAGTCATGCATTTTAGAATCAAAATTTAATAAATTAAATTCAATGAACATGTTGACTTTTACTTGACTATCAATGCCATATGCATGATGTAAAATGTTAGTTGTCCTCTCCATCCCTATAGCAGCATACAAATCATGTGTAGCCCACCACCCGAAGACTCCCCTAGATGGCATTGTACAATAGGGCTAGTATGATGGATGACATTCTGGGTCAAAGTGTTGACCGCCTGCAATGTCTCTACATCGGCACTCTCCTTCGCAATGATAGGCATAACAATGTGCTCATGAGGTGGCCTAGCGAGAGGTCGTCTCCCTTGCCACATAGGATCTGGCCGTGCACTGGGCCTATCTTGGGCTGACCCCCCACCTCTCCCCTGGAACTCCCTCAAATCAAAATAATTTGGGATTTGGTTCAATACAAACTCACTCTATAGTTTCCTAAGAAAATATTGGGGGACTTTACAATTGTTGCATGGTGGGTAATCAAAGACCAAGTACCACCTATCATAAAAATGGTTCCTAATCTCTTGGTGGTGGCACCAATGAATAGGAAACCTCTTCGCATTGAGGCTAAGATTTTGATTTTTTCTAGGGTCAATGAATAAAGAGCACAAATCACCTTTAGTAATTTTTAAATATTTTATTTGTTTATATGATAGTTTATCTGCATAATATGCCCTAGTTGCATGCCTCTTATCTTTCCATCCCGTTATTTGTTGGGTTATTGAATCTACATTTTTTAACATCTCTTTCATTGAATTTCCTAGTGTCATTCTTTCTGTAGTTGAAGCATTTGGATCACTCAACCTACTCATAAGATCCTCAATTTGTTTTTTGTTGTTTTCAATTTCACTCCTCAAATTTTGTTGAGTGCCAAGAGGGTGTTGAGTGATTGGTGGGGGAGGTTGATTTTGTTGAGGAGGATTTGATTGTTCTTCTTGTTGACAATTTTTAGGATTTGCAGGATTATTTACATCTGCTATAAATTAAAAAAAAAAAACAATAAAATCTAACCTAAAACAAACAAACTCAACTTGAAACTAAGACATTCAAAGAAAATAGCAAACAATACTTACCTCTTGCACCTCTTCATCATCATGGCACCATCTTTGCAAACGAAAAGCAACTATTGTTGCTGAATTTTGTAGAATGCCTCCTAGAACACGAGTGTGAAAATGAGGGTTTTTGGCTGCGGGCAGAGCAAACAAATAGAGAAGAGAAATGAATGGCTTTCACTTTTTTTTTTGCTTTCAAAATTTCATAACGCGAGTGCGTTATGGCATTTTCAAACTTTTTTTGAAGCCAAAAAAGTGTAACCCAACTTCATGTACCCGCCCAACTATTTTTTAAGGGTAGCAACAAATTCCATCCAAGTGATATTGAACTTACCATGACAAGAAATTTCCTCTCGAGTCCTACTCTCCCACCAGGTGAGAGTTGTACCTCCCAACCAGAGAGTGGCTAACTAGATCATAGAAACATCTTATGTTAGGCCTTGAATCCTACAATACACTTCTACTAGTTGGATCCAATCATCTAACTTTTCAGCATTTAACTCACCATAGTACTTAGGAAATTCAAATTTTACATCCAGTTTAATAAGAGGCTTAGACTTGCTTTTGAAAGGATTAACAGTAGTAGAAGAGGAAGAAGAAGGGGAAGATGGAGAAGAAGGGGAAGATGGAGGAGATGGAGCTTCTGGATTTTTTTCTTCTTTGTCCTTTCGATCTTCCTTCTTTTCTCGCTTTGAAGAATCTCCCTTTTCATGATTCTTCTTTTCCACATATAGCTCTTCCACCATATCCTTCATCTAAAGAAAGGCTCACTGAAAAGACTTATCATCAAGCTCTTACTCAGTACTTTTCCAGACTTCAGTTTCTTCCATTGTTGGAAAAGCCCTTCATATACTGATCTCATGATTATATTCTTCAAGTTCACCTTCACCTCACTATTTCCTAGATTTTGTTAGCATCCAATTCTGCAATACTAGTCACACAAAGCTTTGATGCCAAATTTGATCTATTTTACAAGTCTATGACAATTGCATTGAATGCATAATGATTACAATTCTAAATCCAACACAGTTCAATAGAATTAACACATGAACATAAATATGAATATTGGAAATAACAAAGTGATGAAAACAGAATGAGAGAAAGAGAGAAAGAGATGCAAACAAAGTTGATAACAGAATTCGTCGTAAAAATGACTACATCTCTCAGCCCCTCTCCAATGAGTGGATTGATCTGATTACTTCTCCAGAAATTAGTACAACATGTTGGCATAATCTCCCCTTGGTTTATAAATAAATTTGACAAGCCCTCCTTCAAAGTGCACAAGAGCAACCTCCTGAATAGCACGGAAATCAAGCAAAAATTTTCCAAGGATTTTTTTTCCAAAATCACCACTTAGCTTCCATCCTACCCTTATACCCCTTTTTATACACCAATATTATCCCAATTGGTTACTAACCAATTTATTTTACAATATTACCCATACAAGTACAAATCTCTCATAATCTCCCTTATTTTACATATGAAAACAATAACCCCCCCTTAAAATAATCCTCAAATCTTCAATAATTCATTAAAGCCCTTTAACATGTTCTTCTCAGGCCTTAGAGGTTTTATTTCAACCTCTTTAACAAATTGTAGGATTACAAATTTTAAATATTTGGGTGAAAATTTAAAAATAAGAGATTTTGGTTTTCGGCTTTTATCAAAACCAACCAATGCCAATATAATTTTAAAGCCATTAATTTATTTTAAGCCTCCTTAACTATCATGTAATGGGCTTCTAAAATTTTAAAAGGATTAAAATCCTCATTTATAAGGATTATTATATTTAGGAGAATTAAATCTTATTTAAATATTTATGTATACGGAAGGATTTTCCTTTTCATGAAGAGTGAGAAGGAAAGAGGATTTTAAGGCATGGATTAAGGGATCAAATCCCACTAAATCCTCATTATTTTTTTTACTTTTATTTTTAAACCATACATTTTTTTTTCTTCTAATAATTATGGTTTAATCCTTATTTATGCTAGCTCACTACTCCTACCACGTCACATGCCATGTGTCCCACCAAGTGTCAAGTTTTGGTGATGCCACATCATCATTTTGACCAAACTTTGACTGCCCATAATTCCTTCATACGAACTCCAATTTGCATGAAATGAACATCGTTGGAAAGCTCTTGATGAGCTCTTTGCATTGATGTCAACTTTGACCACTTTTGATGATGTTGAATTTTGACCTTTTTCTGAGTCTAAGCCCCTAAGTTGACTGAAATTTGACCAAGCATAACTCAAGCATCATTATTTTATTTGAATCCATTCAATTTTCATTGGAGTTAGGATTCTGAGCTCTTCTTGGTGATGCTGATTCTAGAGAAAAATGAGAAACTTCAAATTTTGACAAAGATCCTCTGGATCAACCTCACTATATATATAGTGTTCCTTCCTTGCATGTCGGCCCATTGCTGAGACTCATCCCAAAATCCCATCGATGCATCCTTGTCACAATGATGTCACCTTGATATGTTTTATCACCCCATTAGAGGGAAAAAGAACGATGTCCTGCCGATATAACTCCATCGTTCTGTTGGTAGGACAAAGAATGTCATCCTGCCAATGAGAGAATCTAACATTGATGAACTTCATCTACTACTGCCACCAACATCATTGGTATGTTGTTGGGACCTAAACAAACATTTCACCAATGAAGCTCACTCTTGTTGATGATATACATATCACCCTCATAAGGGATATCGGTTTTCCAGGGGACATTAGATGTTGTCTTGACGATAAGTAAATCTTCCACCGATGTAACTCCATGCACTGCTCACTCACTGATGTCATCGGTATATCATTAAGACTTGTAGGAAAGTCACACCGATATGTCAAGATCCTGCCGATAGGCCATGTCATCTCTTATTTGATCAAACAAACACAAAATGATGATGCAAGATTGCTTTTCACCCTGGATGCTCTTGCATTAGACACCCGGGGTAGAAAGTTATGAGCATAGGTTCACAATCATGGAGTTGAGTGATAGAATCATTCTTTCAAGTTGACATCAACCTACAGGAAACTCCTTTGCTATCCAAGTGCAACAAAATCAATCCTTCTTTTGTCTTTTCCAGCATTGTGCGGGAATACACACCACCATCCTCCAACAACTCTTCACCCTCTTCTTTTGTCCCCTCATGGACTCATGTCCACCCAAGCCCAACCTTCCCCACCAAATTTTTTTCACACTCCTCTTCTCCTCCATGGGTTAAAACCCACCTCTAAATTTCCACCTCCACCAATACCTTGCAACATCTTCAACCAAATCTACACACAACTGCACAACATCTGCTACATGCTCTTTTTCTCTATCCATTTCATCTTTCACTACCACATCTAAAAATGAAATAACAATACACAACTATTTTACCTCATCTTCACTTGTAGCTACAACATTGAATTCCACTGTGACATCTTCCACCTTCTCATCAATTGCAACTATTTTCTCTTCACTTTGTGCTATGAAATCACACTTCAACAACCGCTCGTTCTCAATCATTAGCAGCAAGTCCTCTTCACCATGCTTCACTACTACAACCTCTTCACTTCTCACTTCCTTCTTTTCTTCATTTTTCTCTGTCTTCCTTGTAAAATTTCTTCATGACAACTTCTTTGGTAGGGGCTACTTCTTCTCCTTTTTATCTCAGGTTTTTATCCCCATTCTTCTTCTCGCTCCTCTTTACCACTTTCTCCTCACTCTTTCCTCACAACAGCACAACAGGCAATTAGCACTGACTTCTACGCCGTGTTTTAGTGTATTTGAGCCATGAATTGAATAATTTGGTTTGTGTTAAACTCAGTGTAAACAGGCATGGCTAGTTCGACACCAGATTCTGTGCTGATGTTTGCATCAGAATGAGCACCGGTTTTAGCGCCGAGAAATTATCGTGCCTCTATTCACGCCTAAAATCGTGCCCTAAAGTAACGATAGAAATGGTGCCAAAATTGGCACCCAAGTTGGCTTTCGGTTTTGCTTCCATGTCTACTCCCATTTTTGCTTGTAGTTTTGCTTCCAATTTAACGTCAATTTTTGCTTCTAGTTTTTCCTTCAAGTTTGCTTCCAATTTTGCTTCCAGTTTTCCTTCCACTTTTGCTTCTAGTTTTTCTTATGTTTTTTCTTCCACGTTTTCTTCCGGTTTTGCTTCTAGTTTTGCTTCTAGTTTTTCCTCTGGTTTTGCTTCCAAGTTTGCTTCTAGTTTTGCTTCTGGTTTTGCTTCCAGTTTTGCTTCCAGTTTTGCTTCAAATTTTGCTTCCAACTTTACATCCAGTTTTTCTTCTAGGTTTTCTTCTGGTTTTGCTTCGAGTTTTGCTTCGAGTTTTGCTTCCAATTTTTCTTCTAGTTTTGCTTCTATTTTTGCTTCTAGTTTTGCTTCCAGTTTTGCTTCTAGTTTTTCTTCCAAATTTTCTTCCAAGATTGCTTCTAGTTTTGCTTCCATTGTTGCTTCCTTTTTTTCTTCTAAAAATGCTTCTTGTTTTTCTTTCATTTATTAATTTAATATGTTTTATTTCAATTTAATTAGTTAAATGTATCATTCCTATTAAATAACACATATGATTATAGAGTAAGTAATTTAATTATTTAACTCATATGTTTAAATAACAATATAATTATTATAACATGATCATCATCTATAATTAAAACAAGTGAGTCAAATATCTATAATTTAATTAAATTTGACAACATCCGTCCTATGCAGTAAATTAAAATCATCATACTTAATAAATATCCATCCAAAAATCATGAACCACTTTTAATCTATATAAATTGACAAGTCAATACTGATAATATCATCATCATATATAACTAAAACAAGTGAAATTCAAATATGTCTGTACATCAAAAACATGTCAAAATGATACATGCAGTCCAACAATTGACATAAGTGAAAATGATACATGTACAAATGATATAAATAAAATTGATAAATTATGTAACTCAAATTGATACAAGTCAAGATGATACATGTCCAAATGATATAGTGAAAATGATACATGTCAATATGATACAATTCAACAATATAGTATAGTAGGTCGTTGAAACATAGATTTTAGGACCCAATAGACTCTTTAACTCTTTTAAGGTTTTTCTCCCAAAAGGAGAGAGATTAGATCCTAAAATGCTTATGTGACATTCAAATTAGGACATATGTGATGTGATATGATATAAATTAACTAATATAAATGCAATTGATTGATTAAAATGATCTAAAATGAATGCAAAGATGTAATTTATGTTATTTTTGAAAACACATTATGATATGCAAACAACTATGAAATATGAAGAAATTGAAAGAAATATGCAAAACAGAAGATATAGGGTCAAATTTCAGTGCACCTGGATGTTGATGAAATTTTTTGATTTTTCATAGTGGGACTCATTCGCCAAGGGTGGCGAATCAGTCCTCCTACTATTGAAAAAGTGTCGGGAACTCATTTCTGACAGCTGGGAGTTGATTTCTGACAAAACACATATTTTTCATATTTCAAGTGGGACTCATTCACCAAGGGTGGAAAATCAGTCCTCCCCAAACTTTCAGGAAAATAAAATGACAATACTGCTACTCCAGATCTTGCAAAGTCTGAATATTAAATTGTCAGGGTCAACTCTGCAAAAAATAGGCTAAAAACACTCAAAATGCTTGAAAGGATGATAAATTGATTTGAAGAGCCTAGTTGACTTGAATTCCACTTTTCAACACCTTTAAACCTGTCAAATATGCAAAACAAAGCTTCAAATACACATGCACAAAGGGGAAAAATATTGGGGGGTTAGTGAATAGGGGTTTGCCTTGGTTAAACCCCACTTTAGTAATTAAACCCAATTGAAATGAATGACATGCAAGGGAAATGATAAATGAATAACATGAAAGTATTATAAACTTACCACATCCTTGAATATGCAAATGTAAATTGATGTCAATGGCTACTCCAAAGTGCTTGAAAGTGCTTGAATTGAAGATGCAAAATGCTTGATTTCTTGAGTGAATGTCTGATTGAATGCTTGAATGAGTTAGGAGATTGTAGGAGATGTAAAATGAGGTGAAAAATGCCTATTTATACAAATATTTTTCCTTAGTATCTATTCATACCTCATCACAGGCCGACAAGAAGTGAATTTGAGTAAAATCTCGAAAGAAAATTTGAAATATTTTGAATTTAGGGCCAAGGGGCACTCATTTGCCACCATTGGTGAATGAGTCCCACCTGGGACCCAAAACCAAGTGTCGAGAAAAATGTTATGTTTAATGTTGTTTGTTGGGATAGGACCCAAAAATACACTTAATATAAGCATATGAGGGCTTAAAGAGACAAAATAAAGCATGAGAAGGGTGTAAATAGGGAAAATATGCCTAGAAAAGTGTGAAATCTTGTTACAAGACTTTACAACACTTCAAAATAGGACTTGTTGATGAGTGAAAATGTGATTTTTACGTGAATTGCATTAAATGGAGTCTAGAAGAATGTAGAAATGTCTTGCAACACTTCACAACACCTTCACAAGATGTCATTGTTTGAGTGTTAGCATGAAAATAAGCATGTTCAAGACAAGATACATCATAAAATTAAAGCAACATAGCTCCAACACTATCAAACAAGACCTAAAAGACCATGAAAATAGGAAGGGTCCATTTTTTGACAATACATTTAGCCCCCACTTTAGTGAGAGAAAGTTGCTTCCTCACACTAAAGTAGCCATGAACATTAAGAAGAGGGTTCAAATGCACTTACACTAGCAAGATGAAATACAAAAAACAAGAGGGATGATCAAGCCCCCAAGATGAAGATCCCATTGCAGACTAAACATAAGAACAAAGGAACACACAAGTGTTGAGAGAAATTGAGTGAAGCTTCGATCATCAATCCAACTAGTTGTGAAAAGAGATCTAGGCTGATTGTTTGAAAAAGAAATAATGTGTAATCACTCTAGAGCCATGGAACTAGTTGTCTGTAGGGTGAGAAGGCCCAAATAGTAAGATACATATGCTAGTTGGTATGTACTCACAAAATAAACACAAAAGTGGCTATGGGGAAAAGTCATGCCACTAGTTGGGCTTCCTGCTCAACCATGCTAAAGCTATACCCATTTGATAACTTTAACAAGGTGCCACAAATCCAAATAAAATGCAAATGTTGGTTTTTATAAAATAAGAAAAATAGGATGGCACCATAGGCATGCAAGTTGTGTTATGCAAGGTGGCCGAATGAGAATGCAATATGTAAATATGTCATGTGTAATATGTTCAAAGGAGTCTTATTCAGTTTATGCAAGGTCAGTCACTTAGGGAACGTTGTTTCTAATGTCTCCAAGAGAGGACCAATCAAAGAATAGTATATGAACACAACTTAGGGGATGCAATGCATCGCATCGAACCACAAAGAGGAATGCAATATGTTGAGATAGATCACACTTATGAGGGACATTACACCCAATGTCATCCACAAAGTGACAAACACATCATGTAAATGACAAGGCTTCAATAAGAATGCAAATGAAATAATGGTAATGTATGCCTCCACTTTAAAGGAATTGCTACACATTGTTCTGTGAGTAATTACTTGAAAGTAGAGAAGAAAATAAAATGCAAAAAGAAAAACAAGACATGAGAGCCAACATGGAAAGCTCTATGCCAAGTCATATGTTTCATGGGTAGGCTTCATCATGTCAAGGAAAAATGGAAAACAAAGAAAGGGAATTTCCCTCTAGAAAAGAAAATACACCAAACACATAAGGGATCTATGGATTTGGAGTCAGTATGTTCGTTGTTGCAATGTGTTTTTATGAAAGAGCTCAGAACTGTCAGCATTCCCCAAATACAAATAGAACTAGAAGAATGACACAAAGAGAGCAAAAATAAAGGAAAAAAAAAGTCTGTTTTGAGTCAACATGGAAGAGACATTGTGGTCTCAATTCTTTGCATCATTCCCAAAAGGAAAACACAAGAAAAAAGACAAAAAAGGTGAAAAATCTTCTGGTTCAACATGAAGGAGACATTTCAGTCTCAATGCCTTGCATCATCGCCAAAAGGAAAAGCACAAGAAAATAAAAAGACAAAAAGGAAAAGAAAAAGGGGGTTTGCGGCAACATGGAAGAGACATAGGGCATCTCAACACTTTCCATCATCCCCAAAGGAAAACACAAAACAAAAATGAAAAGAAAAGAAAAATTTTAGTCAACATGGAAGAGACATAGGGCATCTCTATGCTTTGCATCATCCCCAAAGGAAAACAAAAAACAAAAATGAAAAGACAAGGTCCACTGACAAATAAAAGAATAGAGAGACATATAGAAGAAGTGTACAAAGAGAAGGAAACATCATACGGGGGAACACAATACACATGAAAAGGAAAAGGTAAAAGGTAAAAGACAAGCAATGCAAATGTAAGTCAACCATTAACTAAGTTATTTTTTTCTCAGTCTTGGATGAACAAGCATAAAAGGGAATAACAAGGTTAAGAGATAAACAAATGCATTACAAGGACAAAGGCTAGCAATGTCTTGCCTCCCAGAAAATGTAAAAGCAAGAATGATCTAACATGAATGATGGGAAAGGACCATGCAATAGTGAGAATGGGAGATCCTACAACTAAAGTATGAAAGGATAACTTGGGTGTTTTAAGAGAAGAAGGGAAAACAGTCAATTTATGTGAAGTGATACTTTTGTAGTATTTCATTTAAATTTTGGCATTCTTTAGTTTGATGTCCAAGAACACAATGGTATTTTCAATATGGTATGTTGGAGTTGTTAGGATAAATGACCAACCTATTTGAAGGTGGTAGAAGAATAAGACATTTTTTTTAAGAGTAATTGAAGTCTTTGTTCACATTCAGGTGGAGGATGTGTAGGAAACTTTATCTTCTTCATTTTGTATGGTCGTTTACATTTACTTGGTTCTCCTTTTTCATGAGTAAAAGAAATACTAGAATCCATAGAGATCCTAACATCCTTTTCATTAGAAGGAGAGAATGGTTGTTCACATGGAAGGATAATGTTCAGATTAGAAGGAGAATTCAAGATGACCTTGCCAACATCTAAAAGTCTCCTAGGTTGAAGAGAATATCTATCAAGATGAGAAGGATCTTGATACCCTAATCCTATTGTATGTGTGTCAGTTGGTTGTTGTTCAAAAAGTTGATGGATTTCATGTTCATGTTTTATGTCACAACCTTGTTTACTTAATATAGTGAATCCTCTACCATATGTTTCTTCAAGGTTGATAAGATTGTTCATGACTTTGTTCTCATAGAAATGTTGAGATTGTGGTGGTTGAGAGGAGCGAGGTTCATTTGCAGGAGGAACCATAGGTTCTGTGTTGACTTTAGGATGTAAATATGCAAAGTGATCATGAGGTGCAATAGGAGGAGGATCTTGTGATCTCATAGAGGGATAAAAGGTTGTATTGGCTTTGAGGTTGTTAAGGAAATCATTGTAGAACATTTTCATGCTAACATCATCTTCTCCAATGATGTCTACTTCATGAGGAGGATAATCATGAGGAGTTAAAGGAGCATGAGATTATACAATGTCATTAAGGTCACAACAAAAGGTACAATTGGACATGTTTACCAATGATTTCAGGGAATTCTAAAACTTATTGAAAGAAAATTCCATGATGTTGATAAACTAAGATGCAATAAATGAGGAAGAACAGAGAATCTGGAACTGAAAATAGAATGTTGAAACAAAAAAGTGTAATGCAGAAAAATGCAAAAGAGATTACATAAATGTTGCTTTAGAAATGCAAAGGGACTGATTCGCCCTGGGTGGCGAATGAGTCCCTGGATTTAATTTTTTTGTTTTCTTTCAGAATTGTAAGAATGATTTAAATGCTTTTTAGAATGAAAAAATAGGCACAGAATGCATAGTTCCATTTTTTTCAATGAAATTCAATGCAAGAATGAAAACTAAATGATTTTTTCACTAATGCAAAATGAAAGATCCTAGACTGCAATAGCAAATCAATGTCATAATTGAATTGCAATGCAAATGAAAACATGCAATGTATGGATACAATCAAAAGTTTAAAAATGTTCAAAATTTGGGTTCACCAAAATGAAACATAGATTTTAGGACCCAATAGACTCTCTAACTCTTATAGGGTTTTTCACCCAAAAGGAGAGAGATTAGATCCTAAAATGCTTATGTGACATATAAATTAGTTCATATGTGATGTGATATGATGTAAATTAACTAATATAAATGCAATTGACTAATTAAAATGATCTAAAAAGAATGCAAAGATGTAATTTATGCTATGTTTGAAAACACACTATGATATGCAAACAACTATGAAATATGAAGAAATTGAAAGAAATACACAAAACAGAAGATACAAGGTCAAATATGAGTGCACCTGGATATTGTGTAAGCTTTCTAGAATGTCTGGGATGTTGATGAATTTTTTTGATTTTTCACAGTGGGACTCATTCGCCAAGGGTGGCGAATCAGTCCTCCTATTGTTGAAAAAGTGTCAGGAACTGATTTCTGATAGTCAGGAGTTAATTTATGCCAAAATATAGATTTTTAGATTTCAAGCAGGACTCATTCACCAAGGGTGGAAAATCAGTCCACCCCAAGATTTCTAGAAAATTAGAAGACAATATTGCTACTCCAGATCCTGCAAAGTCTGAATATTAGATTGTTGGGGTCAACTCTGCAAAAAATGGGCTAAAAACACTCAAAATGCTTGAAAGGACGATGAATTGATATGAAGAGCCTAGTTGACTTGAATTCCACTTTTCAACACCTTTAAACCTATCAAATCTACAAAACAAAGCTTCAAATACACATGCACAAAGGTGGAAAATGTTGTGGGGTTAGTGAATAGGGGTTTTCCTTGGTCAAACCCCACTTTAGTAATTAAACCCAATTGAAATGAATGACATGCAAGTTAAATGATAAATGAATAACATGAAAGTATTATAAACTTACCACATCCTTGAATATGAAAATCTGAATTGATGTCAATGGCTACTCCAAAGTGCTTGAAAGTGCTTGAATAGAAGATGCAAAATGATTGATTGCTTTAGTGAATACATGATTGAATGCTTGAATAAGTTAGGAGATTGTAGGAGATGTAAAATGAGGTGAAAAATTCCTATTTATATAAATCATGTGCCGTAGTATCCATTCATACCTCATCAAAGGCTGACATGAAGTGAATTTGAGTAAAATCCCAAAAGAAATTTTGAAATATTTTGAATTTAGGGCCAAGGGCCTAGACTCATTCACCACCCTTGGTGAATGAGTCCCACCTAGGACCCAAAACCAAGTGGTGAGAAAAATGTTATGTTTAATGTTGTTTGTTGGGATAGGACCCAAAAATACACTTAATATAAGCATATGAGGGCATAAGGAGACAAAATAAAGCATGAGAAGGGTATAAATAGGGAAAATATGCCTAGAAAAGTGTGAAATCTTGTTATAAGACTTTACAACACTTCAAAATAGGATTTTTTGATGAGTGAAAAGGTGATTTTTAGGCGAATTGGATTAAATAGAGTCTAGAAGAATGCATAAATGTCTTACAACACTTCACAACACCTTCAAAAGATGTCATTCTTTGAGTTTTAGCACCAAAATAAGCATGTTCAAGCCAAGATACATCATAAAATTAAAGCAACATGGCTCCAACACTATGAAACAAGACCTAAAAGACTATGAAAATGGGAAGGGTCCATTTTTTTATAGTATAGCTATGAAAATGATACATATGATAGTAATCATGAAAAGAGTCATCATATCAATATATCAACAATGATCCATGATGTAGTCTATATGATCATGAATGTCACTGGTTACTATCACCAACTATCTCATCACCATCATCACCATCCTAATCATCATCATCGATGTCATCATCATTGTCATCAACCTCAGTGTCTTTCGTATCTACATCATCATCATCCTCTGTCATATCAAAGTGCACATACCATAATAATTTTTTAAAAACATTTACAACTAATACTAGTGAATCAAGACAAACATCAACTTTCAAAAACAAATCCAATTAGACTGGTAGACTTGTGGATTAGGCCAACATTTGGTGGAAGAGGAAGAAAGATGACTGGAACTCTAGAGGCCCACCATAATGGATTTTACTATTCAACCATGAGAGCAGAAGAGAGGGTTGATATCATGTATCAAAACATTAAGCATGCATTCTTCCAGCCAGCGGAGAAGGAGATGATTACTATGCTTCATTATCATTTGCATAACCATATCACAACGTGGGAACCAAGAATACAAAGGATGTTCAGTTTTATGTGGAGGTAATGGATGTGGTCCAAACTTTAGGAGGGGAAAGGAGGTTAGTGTATGATCCTGATGAAATTGAGGAAGAACAACAAGAGAGGGACAGGAAAAATAAAATCAGTACAGAGTTTCAAGGATTTGTCAAATGAGTAAGGGAGCTATGAGAGCAACCTCATCTAAAATATTTTGAACTAGAGTTTGATATACCATTTAAAGAGCTTGGTTTTCATGTAGTTCCTTTCAAAGCCTTTGCTTTTATTGTTCATATAGTAAACTATTTGGTAGAGTTGGTGGAATTACCTTTCATAGTAATCACTATTAGTGAGATTGAGATTGTTAACCTTGAGAGAGTAGGACTTGGCAAATGGAATTTGATGTGGCTATTGTTTTTAAATACTTCAAGAAGGATGTGCTCCACATTGATGACATTCCTCAATCTTCACTTGATGGCATCAAGGAATGGTTGAACTCCATAGATATAAAGTATTATGAAAGTAGAATGAACTTGAATTGGCGGCCAATTTTGAAGACTATTACTGATGATCTAAATAAATTTATTGAAGATGGTGGCTAGGAATTTTTGAATATGGAAGCTAGTGATTCTGATTATGATAATTTAGAAGAGTCATATCAAGGATATGAACCCTCTGATGTAGAAGAGGAATCAAAATAAATTTTCATGTAGCCACCATTAAGAGTGTTACAAGCCGACAAGATGGAGGGAATTCTTATATAAGGATAATTTTCAATGTTGCAATTACGGGATTTCAAGCCAACTACAATGGCAACATTGAAACTCCCTAGCAATATTTATGTTAAGGAAATCTCCTTTAGATGCAAGGATTCAAAGCACATCAACCATGTGGTATAAATGATTGAATCCTAGAGATGATCTATAGTAATGAAAGAGTCTGAAAAGGCAGAGAGAGCTACACTGGTGACTCAAGAGAAACTTCAACTTTCAAAAACAAAGCCAATTAGGCTGGTAGATGTGTGGATTAGGCCAACATTTGGTGGAAGAGGATGAAAGATGACTAGAACTCTGGAGGCTCACCATAATGGATTTTCGTATTCAACCATGAGAGCAAAAGAGAGAGCTGATATCATGTATCAAAACATTAAGCATGCATTCTTCTAGCCAGTGAAGAAGGAAATGATTACTTTGCTTCATTTTCATTTGCATAGCCATATGATGGCATGTGAACCAAGAAGACCAAGATGTCTAGTTTTATGTGGATGTAATGGATGTGGTCCAAAATTTAGGGGGGGAGATCCCGATTTCTACCAAGAGGCATAAAGTCAGATGAATTAAGTTCACCTACATGTCTACCAATGTTTACTTTCATTTTTTATGACTATTTTTCTTGACTATCAAAGAAGAAACTTTAGCTTTCAAAAACAAAGTCAATTAGGTTGGCAGACGTGTGGATCAGGCCAAAATTTGGTGGAAGAGGATGAAAGATGACTAGAACTCTAGAGGCCTGAGCACCATAATGGATTTTGGTATTCAACCATGAGAGTAGAAGAGAGCTAATATCATGCGTCAAAACATTAAGCATGCATTCTTCCAACGAGTGGAGAAGGAGATGATTACTTTGTTGCATTTTCATTTGCATAACCATATCATGGCGTAGGAACCAAGAAGACCAAGGATGACTAGTTTTATGTGGAGGTAATGGATGTGGTCTAAACTTTAGGATGAAAGATGACGGGAGGGCGGGCCCCGGAAGGCAGCAAAAACCAAAAGCGGAGGCATGATCGATTTATGATAGAACTTTGGAGTGACATCGGCCATGCGAAACATCAAAAAAATAGGGGCACGCAAAACAAGGCGGCCCCAAAAGACCCGACGAGGCAAAAGAAAAGAGTGTCCCCATTCCGAATGGGGCGTGTGTGCTAAGGGCACAACACTTGCTAAATAGATCCTTCTAATATGACATAAATAAAGAACTTGGTCATGTTCTAGTTTTCTTTTTACCAATAAAATCATTATATGATATTTTCTTTTATATATGTGCTTGACTTGATACATGATTTGATTTTTTTTCAAAATATAGAGTTTTGAAATCCCTTTCTCTTTTTATAGGGCAAGCATAAACCAAAAAAAAAATTCTATCGACATTATCATTAATTCAAGTTTACCATAATTCAAGTGTTTTGACATTTATCATTGAATCAAATGATTGATAAATTTTGTATATGTTTTTTTTAAATTGCAATACATGCCTAAATTTTATTTATGATGTTTGCAGGAAAAGGTACAAGGAAAGCAAAAAAGGGAAGAAAAAAAGGGAAGAAAAAGGAAAGTGAAACGAAAACAAGGTGTGGAAGTTAAATCTGCAACATATTTAAATCTTAACATAATAATTATCATGTTATTCATTTGAAACATGTTAAATTCAACATCCCTATGAGATACTTAACCATGATAAAATATGCAAAATTAAATAAAACAAGAATAGCTAATTGCAAGCATATAAGAACTAATCAAGACTTATCTCATATTGGATTGGTGCTATTGTAGAAAATAGCCCTTTCCCAACCCTTGATAATGCAAATGATGATGGACAAAATCAGTTCCTAGTTTAAGAGAATGACTTTGCATGAGTGATTGTAGATGAGATACAAAGATTGTGGAGGATTTGGTGATGAATGAATTCTTTCATTTATAGATTTTCTTGATGAGGGATATGCCAAATGGATGAATGTGGGACTAAAAATAGACCAATGAAGAAAGGCCACTTGTCAACTTGTGAGTGGTTGATGCATGTGCAAGAATTGGGAAATGTGCCCAAGAGGGGGAAATTTCAAATTCAAATTGTGAAATAAATGTTGAGTTTGACTTGTGCAAGGGACATGTAAGAGCCATGTAAGAGCTCATAAATGACTTGTTGGATGTACATGTCCACTTGTTTTTTGAATTCAAACTTGAGGGAATATTCTCCATAAATTCCATGTTGATGGACAATGTTGGATTTAATAAATCAATAAATTGATTTATTTGTGCAAGTGGAAAAATCTAGAGAATCCAAGTGATTAGGATTACCATTTAATCATGGTTCGACTAGCTTAATGATGATTAGGTGAGTTTGACCTTTTTGACTTAAATATTTGATTTATTTAAATCAAGAGGAATGGAAAATGCATTTGGGATTTAATTAAATAAAAGGCTTGATTTATTTCATTAAAAGGAGGGTGATGGGATCAAGTTGATTTATTTGATTCAAACTAATGACTTTAGGAGATTGATAAAAAACTTGATTTATTTTCCAAATGGATGAATATGACCTAGTTGAATGCATTATGCCAATTTTGCATGTCTACATTTTTACCCTCTTTGAAGCAATGTACTAGTTGTGTTGGTTCAAAGAATAAACTTGCCATGATCAAAATTTAAAAAAATTCTAATTTTTCGGATGCCCCAGTGGAAAGAAGTACATTGGTACATTGCCCCCTCGAGAGATCGAGTGAAAAGATTCAATTTGAGGGTTGATCTCATGATAAAGAGGTTCAAAATGGATGGTTATGGATGATGATGCCAACAAGAAGATTTTAAGATGCTTAGAATGACAAATCTATATTATCTTAAACAACTTGAATGATGATATGATGTGAGATGGATGAGATTGATGATGTGATATGCATGATTATGCAATGGATGATTTATGCAAATGCTTAGACTAACAGAACTATATTATGATGATGATGTATAATGGATGCATTGGTGATGTTATGTTAGAATGGAAATGAGATGGTGACAAGAGGATCCAACAAGTCCATGATCTGACGAGACTTTATTAGGGATGATGATGATGATAGATGATGATGATGATTTTCTTATCAAGGATTGGGATTTTAAAAGGGCTACTTACCTTATGTTTGATAACACATGTAGGTATGATGCATCAAGGTATAAAGAACCAGAATGGCATTGTACCTAGTGTGATGGACTTTGACTTGACAAGCAGATAGGAGTATTCTTGTTCACACTTGACATACGGAAACCTTGCTAGGATGTACCTAACAAAGCAAGTATTTTCCAATTTATTTTACAAGAACATCCAACAAGCACAACAGACAAAAGATAATGATCATTGCCCCATTCCTATCTCTCTAAATCCTTTGTTTGGATGTCATCGAGAGGTCCTTGGAATGAGAACAATAAGATAAATCAAAAGAAAATACCAAGTATGCAAACAAGTCAATGTTCTTCATACCTTCAACTAGAGGGATGTGTTTTGATGGGATAAGAATCTAGGGTGATATCCAAAATGATGCCCATTGTCAGAACGATATATCCTAGGACATGCATTCTATATGATGATGATGGTTTGATAAGTTGATTGATATGATATTGATATAAGATTGAATGACATGTTTGCGACTGGTCAAGAGTTTGATTTTGTTTTAAATGTTTGTTGTTTCGATTTTGATTTTACAATTGAAGATTGATTTTGCTGACTGCTGTGATTGTTTATGTTTGTGTTGCCAAAGGATGAATGTGATGATCAATTTATTATGGATGATTAATTATTTCTTGTGAGAGCACAATGGGATGGATGGATTTTTTCAAATATTTGGATGCTTTTGATGTTTTGAAAAATTTTGAGGCTATTTTTGGGTTTTTGGATTTTTTAAATGTTTTTGGATTTTGTGTTTTTCAAATGTTTTTGGATTTTGATGTTTTTTGAATGTTTTTGGATTTTGATTTCTTGGGGGCTAATCAAAGATTTAGCCTTTCCTACATTTAAGCTTAGAGACGACATAGTTCAGATACCTTGTTTTTGATATTTTCTGTGTTATGGATGTTTTTGGATTTTTTGATGTTTTGGATGTTTTTTGGATTTTTTGATGTTTTGGATGCTTTTTGGATTTTTTTGTTTCGGATGTTTTTGGATTTTTTGATGTTTTGGATGTTTTTTGATTTTTCGCATGATTTTGATAATTTATATAGGGATATGTGTGACGATATCAGTTCTCTGTTTGGGATTTTGTTGAAAACCAAGCTAAGGTTGATTGATCGAATCAATGGATTGATGATGATGAAATTTTTGAGGATGAACAACAATGCAATGATAGTGTTAAGCAACACAATGATATCCTAAGATGATGATTGGATTTGATTGATCATGATTGATGAAGCTTGATTTGGAACAAAAGTTGTTCGAGCGATTTGATGTAACATTTGAAGGGTGTGTTAGATGCGACTGATATTTGATTGTTTGGATTAATGTTCGATTGAAGATAAAAATGGATAAGGAACATCTTCTCATAAAAATATGCCATGGGCTAGTGAATCGGATTCTGGATCACAAATGCTTTGACTAATTTGGTTTCACATTTTCCAATGTTCGGATCACCACATAAGTTGGAGTATATAGATCAAGTTTCATTCTCAAAGCAAGATGTAAATATATGCCCCCAATGTCTAGAAATGTGGGTATGTACAGGATCATCATGGAAAAAATAGGCCCTTAAGTGGCAAAAAATTTAGAGAAATCAGAGTTAGGCAACTTGACATAACAATTTGAATAAGTTATCTATATTATTTCAAAAATATGTAAGAATAGAATTTGTAGAAAATTGAATTTAGTTTCTAAACTACTATATTTATTTATAAAAAATGAAAATCTATTTGGTGAAAATTTGAAATTTCAATGTAGTAGTACTTAAATTTTAGGGAAAAATAAGTAGTAGGTGTTTGTCTGACCACCTTAACCACAATAAAATGATAATATTTTAGATATAAGTAGAGGACTCATGTCCAGATGTGATGCATATTTTTTTGTAATTTTTTTCTAAGTGAATAATTAATTATAATTTTTTTATTACAACTTTTAAAAACTATAAAAACTCGTATGTCTAACCACCTTAACTTGGTCAAAAAATTCATGAAATTCAACCTTTTTTTTTTTAATCCTATAGTATGTGAAGCATGGAATGTGAGGCATGTTTTGGATTCAAAAACTGTGATATCATTTTAAAGCTATAGATGTTTTTCAATCAGCGTATCGATCAGGACTTTAGTCGTAATTCAAATAGAAAATGAATAATAATAATTTATTAAATTCAAAGTAAAGAATAATTTATATGGGTGGAAAGCTGAGAATCTCCTTTAAAAACCCTTTTCGTTTCATCAATTTTGGGTAAAAAAAAGTCATCAGTCACATACCCTACACATACCCTTCATATCACCACTTTTTGGCCCATCATGATCCTACACATACCCATGTATGGAATGTGATGTGTGGATGCTCGGATAGGTGTATGGATGGATGGATACATTAAGCATGCAAAGGATTCCAAGGATTATCTTGTGATAAGGTATTTGAATGAGGGAATGCTTTATTGGATAATGTTTCATGGCTTAGATAATGTTGCATAGGATAGGATCAATGAAAGTGACCCATGTCAAGATTTTTTCCATAAGCAATTGTAAACTATGCCCCAAAATTTCATCAAGAACAATATAACTTGGAGTATAGATGTAGATGGATGAAAAGTGGATTGGATAAATGGTTCATGGATGAATGGATTTATTATGGATAAGATGGATGGAATGTAGGATTTATTACAGATGGGATGAGAGGCTTTCACCTGAATTGGTGCACGTAGGTGCTTGATTCTACTGTAGACACGTGAAATTAGCATTATGCATATGCATCTGCTCATTCATAAATCAAATTCACATTAATCCATTCAATAGGAAAATTAGGTTCATCATCCATTTAAATTAAATAAATTAACTTTATTTGATTTAAGCCTACCATTACCTCACTTAAATAAATCAAATCCTAACATTTCATTAATCAACCTTTATCTTGCATCATCCCTCTTGATTTAAATAAATCAAATATTTAAGTCAAAAAGGTCAAATCATCCTGATGATCATTAAACTAATCTAGCCATGATTAAATGCTAATCCTAACCACTTGTATTCTCTAGATTTTTCCACTTGCACCAATAAATCAATTTATTGATTTATTAAAATCAGCATTTTCACTCAACATGGCATCTATGAGGAATATTCGATAAAGTTTGAATTCAAAAGAAAGTTGAAATGTACATGCAACAGTGCATTTAATAGGTCTTACATGTCTCTTACATGTCCCTTGCACAAGTCAAACTCAACATTAACACTCATTTCAAATTTGACATTTTCCCCCTCTTGGGCAAATTTCCCAAATCTTGAACATGCATCAGCCTATCACAACTTAACAAGTGGCATCCTTTCATTGGAATATTTTTTAGTCCCACATTGGTCCCTTTTCAACTCTTAGCATTTTAAAATCTATAAAATAGAGGCTTAATCTTTTATCAAATCCTCCACAATCATCTACATCTCTTGCAAAGTAACTCTCTTAAACTAAGAACTGATTTCGTTCATTCACTCCATATCTTAGCAATCTATATCATCTTCATAGCATCTTAACATCAAGCTTAAGCAAGGATTGGGAAAGGGCTATTTTCTACAATAACACCAATCCACTATGAGATAGATTTGGATCATGTCTTTTATATGCTTTGTTTAGTTTCCATTGTTTTATTTTATTGCATGATTGACATGTTTCATTATTTCATAGGGATGTTGAAATGTTGCTTTGTTTTAAACTAACCATTTATAGATTTTGACATCCACATCTACACATGACACTTTTTTTCTAGGTTTTCATCATGGTCTTTCCCAAACCGCCGCTCATGCGGTTTTCACTTAGAGGATTATTTTTTTATCTTTATTGTTTTCAACCCTTTTCATAATTTTTTTGGATTTTCATATTTTTTGATTTTTTTGATTTTTTTTGACAAATTTTAAGCTCATGCTAAATCACAAGGTGTTGTTGATGTAGGTGCCCCTTTCATAATGTGCCATTGATATCCTTCTTGAATAAGTTTCTTTGCTAAGATATGTGCACTTGAATGCAACTTTTAGGATTCTTGATCTACTTTATTGATACTAGGGTTAACTCTGTCTTTGTGGGTACATCGCAATAAAGTGCCTTCAAGATCCTTATGATGAAGGGTCGTAGAAAATACATGGTAAATTTGAGAATTGGATATCATGCGTGGAGGCGTGGATGGAGTGTGTTTAGGGATAGAAGATGGATTGGTTGACAGTTCAGAACCTTTGACTCTCCAAACTTGGGAAGATGAGCAATGATGGGTGGATACAAAAGTGTGAAGGGAATTAGGACGAACTACTTGTTACACCTTATACATCACTTGAAAAGCCTACTTGTTCTTTTGTGGACATCTTTGATGGATACTTTTCCCTATTTTATTTTTCCCTATAGTTTTTTTGACTGATGGAGTTTCAAAGGGATTGATGAGCTTAAAATGCGCTCATAATTTGGATGTTATGATAAACTTTTAAATGCCTTTACTTTTGTTATTTCATGGCTATTTAACCTTTGTTGAAACCTTTTTGGGATATCCTGTAGCAAGATACTTTTATATTCCTATAGCTCATTGTGTTGAATTGATTGCATTTATTGCCCTGTTGACTCCTTAAAATGACTGGTATATCGTATACAGTTTTTGAATGATGAAGTAGATTTAAATGTGTGATTAATGAATAGATATCGTGTATGTGCCATACACCTTTTCTTTCACATCTGTTACCTTATGTTTCGCAGGTTGTTGAAGAATTATTGAGTCAAGCGCACCTGATCTCGGCCTTGCAGCAAAGTCCATTTCCTGCATGACTTCAAGGGAGTTCCGGTGAAGACTCTTTGACCGAAACCATGGGAAAGATTTTTAATGACAGTCAATCTGGAAAGAGTGGAGCGCTAGATTCTCTCCGGATCAAGTTGAACTCATAAATTCATTATGAATTTTGTTCCTTAATTCTAGGATATACTTTACTTCCACCTCTTTCTTTGATAAGGTTAGTTAGTTAGTTGCTCTCCTATTTTTAAATAAAGTTTTCCTCCTGCGTGAGTGAGAAGGGGAGAGAGAGAAGAAAAAGATGATAGTAGAGTAAGATAGAAACAGAGTAGTAGATATCATGTAAGAAGCAATATGATAATGAAAGACATAATCTATTTGAAAAGAGATAGAGTTTTTTGTTAGTCTCCATATCAACAAAACAATGTATATCATTCTGTTTTCATGAATAAAGTTCAATGAAGTTATGAGTTTAGCACCTGTGTAATCAGTAGATGCTTGCTAAGGGTGCCCACTTAGTAAGTATCTGTAGCTAGTTAGTTAGTTGTTCTTTCCTATTGAACTTCAGTTCACCTTCATCTTTGAAGTTTTTACACAAACTCAGTCTTATATTGCTCCTGCAGCATAGGGAATCCATCACTGTGCCTGTTCCTATAGCATAAGGCCAGTTCATAGTTTGTGTTTCAGTCATAGTTATTATGATTTCTGTTTTAATAAAATCATAGTTGAGTCAAAGAACTTTGCATTACCTTCCTGTAGCGTAGATAGAATTCCTTTTCAGTATTTATTTCTGGTAAGATTTAACCGAAACGAGTTCCTAGTGCATATATTTTTCCGCGTCATTTAAAGTATACATCCCCTGGTTTGACAAGTAAATGAACGTCCATAGAGAGATATATTAGTCACCTGTTGGAATGTCCAATTCCCAGGAAAGGTTTTACTGTGATTTTCATATCCTTTTGTGGGCGCGACCATTTTTGGCATTGTTGCCGGGGATGGTGTCTAGCTAGGAATTTGTCAGAAGTCATTTTTAGAATTAGTTTAGCTTGTTAGTAAAATTTTCTAGATCCTTCAAGCCACTACTCACCGTATTGCATGCATAGAAGAAGAAGAGACGCACTGGGAATGTTCCTCCCTAAAAATTTGTTTATTGAACTACCATTTGACCCAGCTGACAATGAACCTGAGGAAAATCCATTCGCTCTGTTATTCCAGCAACCAAATATGGCAAATAATCCACCTAATAATGCACCTCCTACATTTGAGTTTCCTATTGTTCCCCAAAGAGATACTGACAATCTTAAGAATATTCCTTCTTCACTACTTCCAAAATTCTATTGCTTGGTCACAGAGGACCCAGAAACCCTTATGTTTGAATTTGATGTTATGTGCCACAGTTCTGACTACAACACAGATGCTCATAAACTAAATTTATTTCCTTCCACCTTGAAGGAAGGTGCTCTTAGATGGTTCATGAGTCTGGGAAGAGGTGTCATCGATAGTTGGGCAGCTATGCAGATGCAATTCCTTGAAAAATATAAGGAATATTTTAAGAGTGCTAGCAAAGGTGATGACATATTCTAAATTTAGCAGAAGGACGATGAAAGTCTAAAAGATTATATTTCTAGGTTTTTGTTTTTACTAAAGAGGAACTCAAACCGTACTCTCAATGAGGACTCTCAGAAACTACTCTTTCTAAGGGGAATCAGTGATGCCTGTATAGACACCCTGGACCTGATGGGAGGAGGTGATATAATCCAGCTGCCTTGGGATGATATAAAGAAAATATGTCTTAACTACTCTCGAGCAATAGTTAAGAAAGGTCAAGGACATCATGCTACAGTGAGGAAGTCTTCTTCTAGTGGAGTCTCCTGAGTGGAGATAACAAATTTTCTATCTGATTTCAGGCAAGACATCATTAATAATATGGCTACACAACTAGATACTATGCAAGCTCAAAGGAAACATGAGGAGGCTGAAGCAGTTTTGGCCGAGTTCTATCCATACTGTAGACAATAGAAGTGTGACTACAGATGCAAGATGGTGGAAAATTTGGAAGCCAGGCAACTATCTACTGACTTCAAGCCAGTAGAAGGTGATGATGATCAAGTGTTCTTTGTTGCACAAAGGAGACCATGGGCCCAAAGACAAGGTATGCCTCAAGATCCTTTAACTTTTGGTAATCCTTATTCTGGCTATAATAACCAATGGCAACATGCATATGGACCACCACCACCATGGAATCCACCTCAACCAAATTGGCCTAGTTATTAGAACCAGCAATGGCAATCTCCTCAAGGAGGTTGGTAGCAGCCACAAGGGCAATGGACCCCACCTTCAGGAAATTGGCAATAAAATCCTCAATGGAGAGGCCCTCAGCAATGGCAAAACCAGTCCTCTAGATTCCTATAGCTTCCACAGCCACAACCATAGGCCCTTATGCCGCCTCCTATAACAACTGCCACAAATCTTGGACCTCCCAAACAAATGCCTATGCCTGCCTAGCCATTGCCCAATCCTAATAATAAGCAACAGGAGCAGCCACAGCAGCCTGCATATCTGGCCGAAGCCAACCAATATCAAGCTTACGCCTTAAACGTTAATTACATCCATTTGAGGTCTGGAACCACTTTACCTGCTCCCAAACCACCTTTCATTACTGAAATACTAGATTCTCCCCTTGAAGAATCTACTGCACCTGTTGTTCTTGCTGAGCACATGCCCATAACTGATATAGTTTCTAAGGAGCCTGTTTTGCAAAATCAAGACAACCCACCTTTCCCTCAAAGGTTGCAAAGTACTGCATCTAAATCCATGGAAGAACCCACTTTTGACATTCTAGATCAGCTCAAGAATGTATAGATTTAAATCCCTTTATTTCAGGCTATTAAAGATATTCCTATTTTTGGAAAAGCTATTAAAGAGGCATGTTTGAAGAAGCCCGGACGAAAGAAAAAGGATCCTCAAACAATTCATTTCTTAGGAAAATTGGCTGATATAATGTTGGGAAATGTAGTTATTCCAAAGTATATTGACCCTGGAAGTCCTATAGTGCGGATACATATAAATGGCTAAGTTGTAAGAAATGTCTTCATTGATTTAGGTGCTGCCATTAATGTCATGAAAAAGCATACCATGGGCTCCCTAAACATTTCAAACATTAGGTCTACACCCACAGTTCTGCAGCTTGCAGACAGCTCCACAGTTAAACCTGATGGGATAGTGGAAGATGTAATTGTCACTCTTGAATCTTAGGAGTATCCTGCTGATTTCACAATATTATCAGTTAAGGAAACTTTAGGAGGGTATCCAGTTATCCTTGGTAGACCATGGTTAGCAACTGCTAATGCTTTTATAGGGTGTTGTTATGGAGATATGACCATTTCTGATGGACACTCCACAAAGAAATTGGCTCTATATCCGCCTGTTAGACCTCAACTAGATTTGTTCCAACCTATTTGGCCAGATGTGGGGGAAGAAACTGAAGAAGACAATTCTTTGGCTCAATTAATGATGATTCAAAATGATCCATTCTCACAACTTTAGAATGAGGATGCTTTGATTTTTCAAATTCTACAATACAACTCTGATACTGGTAGTTCATCTGATCCAAATGGTACTCATTTAAAATGTTTCCTGTAGCAACCAGATTCTGAAAGTTCACTGCCTAAACTTCCAGTGATTTTTCATAATTTGCTTCCACAAGAGGTACAAACATCACCTATAGATTCTATAAGTAATCTCATTAAGCAGATAGAATTGTCTCCAGATCATTGTTTGAATGTCAATAGCAAGCTGTCACAATCTCAAGAGGTTGTCTTATCAAAAATGCTACAAGAATAGCATAACGCTTTTGCATGGGAATATGGGGACATGCAAGGGATAGATCCTCGAGTTTGTACTCATAGAATATATATCAAAGAATATTGTTCACCAATTAGACAACCTCAAAGAAGAGTCAACCCAGCAGTTAGAGAAATAGTTAAAAGTGAGCTTCAAAAGTTACTTGATGCTGGTTTTATTTATCCAATCTCTGACAGTCAATGGGTTTCTCCACTAATCATTGTCCCCAAGAAAGGTTGAAAATGGAGAGTATGTGTAGATTACAGAGAATTGAACAGCGCCACTAAAAAAGATCACTTTCCACTACCTTTTGTAGACCAGGTATTAGACTCACTATCTGGCAAAAGATATTTTTCCTTCTTGGATGGTTACAATGGGTGCAATCAGATAAAAATTGCCCCTGAAGATCAAGACAAGATCACTTTTACCTATCCATGGGGAACATTTTCTTATTCAGTCTTTCCTTTTGGTCTATGCAATGCACCAGCAACATTTCAGAGAGTAGTAATTAGTATATTTGCTGATATATCTCATGAATGTATGGAGATTTATATAGATGATTTCACTACCTATGGAGTCACATTTGAACAAGCACTGGTGAATTTAGAAAAAGTATTGAAAAGGTGTAGAGAGAAAAATTTGTCTCTAAACAGTGAGAAATGTTTTCTAATGATGGAAGAAGGTATTGTTTTAGGTCATCATGTTTCAAAAAATGGAATTCAAGTCGACCCTGCTAAAATTGAAGTTATTCAGAATTTACAAACTCCTGCAAAACAGAAAGATGTCAGAAGTTTCCTTGGCCATGCAGGGTATTATAGAAGGTTTATAAAAGATTTAAGTAAAATTTCCAGTCCACTTTATGCCTTGCTAACAAAGGATTCCCAATTTGAGTGGATAGAGGCCTGTGAAAACTCCTTCCTACAACTAAAGGACTTGCTTACTAAAGCCCCTGTTCTTCAAGGTCCAAGATGGAATTTTCTTTTTCACATACATGCTGATGCTTCTGATTTTGGCATAGGAGCAGTTTTGAGTGAAAAATAAAATTTAGTTGAACATGTTATTTACTTTATCAGCAAGAACCTTCAAGGTCCTGAGCTCAACTATACTGTCACAGAAAAGGAGTTGCTTGCAGTAGTGTATTCTTTGAATAAATTTAGGCATTATGTCATAGGTAATCAAATATTCATCCATACTGACCATGCAGCAATCAAATATCTGATGAAAAAACCTGCCATTTCTGGTACGTTGGCATGATGGCTCCTATTGTTACAAGAATTTGACATTACAATCATTGAAAAACTAGGAAGAGCTAATGTAGTAGCTGACTTTTTATCAAGACTTCAATCAGCTGCACCTGTTGAATATGAGGTCATTGATGATAGGTTTCCAGATGAACACTTGTTCTCCATTGTTGCACATACTCCATGGTGTGCAGACATTACCAATTATCTAGTAGCAAATAGAATACCAGCTCACTTTTTCCAAAAGAAAAGAAGTTGTTAATTGAGAAAAGTTTTAATTTTTCATGGATTACAAATTGTCTGTTTTATACTAGACCTAATCAAGTAATGAGAAGATGTGTAAGGGAAGATGATACTTATGATATCTTGCATGCTTGCCATGATGAACCATGTGGAGGAAATTTTGCATCAAAAAGAACATCAATGAAGGTTCTTACAACAAGGTACTACTAGCCAACATTGCACAAGGATGTTGTGGCCTATACAAGAAAATGTGACAGATGTCAGCGTATGGGAAGACCAACAAAGTTCAATGAAATGCCACTATATCCAAGGGTAATAGTCACCCCTTTTGATAAATGGGGGATGGATTTTATGGGAGCAATTGATCCACCATCAAATGGCAAGTCATATATTCTAGTTTGCACAGATTATGTAACAAAATGGATCGAGGTAAAAGCTATGACTCATGCTCAGGATAATAAAGTTGCTAAATTTTTGTATGAACACATTTTCACAAGATTTGGAATTCCTAGAGAACTTGTAACTGATCAAGGAGCTCAGTTTACGTCGAATCTGATCACTGCACTAATGAATGACCATAAAATCAAACATAGGAAATCTAGCCCCTATCACCCTCAAGCTAATGGTCAGGCAGAAGTAACAAATAGAGAAATTGAGGCGATCCTCACAAAGACAATGCAGATCCATAAGAAAGACTGGAGCAATAGACTTCCTGAATCAGTTTGGGCTTACAGAACTACATGGAAGACAACAACTGGGTTTACACCTTTTGAGCTGCTTTATGGCAAAACGGCTATGTTACCCATAGAATTTGAGCACAAAACTTTGAGGATAGATCTTGAACTCAATATAGACATATATGAAGCATAGAAGGACCATCTCCTATAGCTAAATTCTTTGGATGAAATGAGAAAATCTACCCTATAGCACATAAAAGCAGTCCAACAGCAAAGGAAGAAATGGCATGATCAACACATCAAAACTAAAAAATTTTCTGCTGGAGATTGGGCTCTGTTATATGATTCCAGATATCAAGAAAACTAGGGTAAGCTCACAACATGCTGGATTGGCCCCTATGAAGTTGAAAATGTGTTCAACAATGGAGCTGTACAGCTGGTAACAATTGATCAAGTCCACTTCAAATTGCTAGTTAATGGCCACCGACTCCGGTTGTACCACAAACCAGTCTCCAAGGAAGAATTCATGCAGTAATTCATTCAAGTTCCTCCCACTACTCTTCTTGTAGCCGAAGGCTTTAGCCTTTCTCCTATAGCTTCGCCGTAATTATGAAAAGCATGCCCATAATAAAGGTTTTCTTTTTTAAAAAAAGGAAACCCCTTTTTCTCCATTTTCATTTATCACCCCCATCTCACTTCTTTATCTTCCATCCATCCATCCCATCCATCCATTCCATCCGTTCATCTCATCTGCCCATGTCACCCATCCACTTCATCCGTCTGCATCAACCTTAATTAAGATATATTTCCCACTTGTCAATTCATGCGATGTCATCTTTCTTCACACGTACGCGCAATTATTAAAGGTACGCCATATCTTTTCTTGTCACATATTTGATTTATTTCATTCTATTCATTTACTGCTATGTATGTACCAGTCATTATTACCCGAATCTCTACCTGTTCTTTAGTACATGGGAGGACACATGTCATACTTTCAGTAGGGGGCGGGGTAATCCAATCTTTTAAAACCTATCTTTTCGCTGCTGCCATAACTGTAAAATAACCTTTCTTTAATACTTTTCTAGTGCTTTCCAAATATGATCACATGTCCTTTATTGCATGTTTTTCTTGTAAACTACGATTAAGACTGCTTGTTCAAAAAGTTCATTTTTGGAAAAAAGAAAGAAATGTGACGGCACGACAAAAGAAAAACCATAGCAAAAAGGGAAATAGAGAATTTGAATCTTCAATAAGGAATTGAGCTCAGCTAAAGGACAACTACAAATATGGGTGGTCAGTTGGTGCGACATGAGCCTATAGCTCATGAATTGTTATTGCAAAATCTGCAAACAGTCCACGCATTCAGCCTCTATGGATGGTTAAATTATTTCTTAAGCTTAAATGATTTTGATGAGGAGGATGCTGGAGAATTTTTGAGAACCCTTTCTAAAGGGGAAGCCACTGTATGGGGTCTAATGGTTGTTGCAACTGAAGACAGAATTTTTGAAGTAACCGGGCTTCCAGCTGTTGGAGAAAACTTTTCTTCAGACACTGCAGCTGGAAGGGCTGAGTTTTCAATGTCCACTGATGGACCTTTGGAAGTCTCCAAGCAGGGATGCAAGCGCGTATTTTTTCCTCCTCCTTATTTAGAGTATGCCACTTACATAATCAGGTATTTGACCTGTGAAGGCCATTTTTTCCTACCTGCATTCTCATGATTTCAAATTATTAAGCCATATGAAGCATGGGTTAGTTGTAAATATTCTGAATTTCTTGTTAAAATTTTTAGAACAAAGTGCCCACGGAACTCAATAGGGGAAAGACAATTCTGTCGCTCATCATGGTCTTATCAAATTACTGATTGAGCATTCTTTAAGAGATGTCTCACCTCTTTCCTGGCAACAATTTTTTTCCCAAAAGAGTTTTCAAATTCCACAACCCCCTACGGTACTTACCCCATGGCCTCAGAGAAAGAAGAAAGAAAATACATCTACCAATAGAATAGGGCAAGGGTCATCTACTCCTGTAGCACCTGGTCCTGCAGCTTTTGCACCTGAATCTTCTGCTAGGGTACAAACTAAGTCTACCACTAGGAGAGAGAAAGGAAAAACAAAGGCAGAAGGGTCCCCAGAATCTAACCCTCATTCTCAAAAAAGGCAATGCTCCTCTCCTGCAGCACTTTCCCCTGTAGCCGTTTCTCCTATAGCAACACTTGTTGCTATTACTAGTTCACCGTCATCCACTGGTAGGGCAGAGCCCTCTGAACAAACAAGAAAGAGGAAAGCTACCAGAATACCTCCTGTAGCTGCATCAGTGCCAAGAAGGGTTTCGACAAGGAAACAATCTAAGACCTCCCCTACTTCACCTCAACTGGAGGTTATTGTAATTTTAGAAGGGTCTGTTGAGTCCGAATTTAATGTTTCTCAAAATTTGCCTGAGAATGTTGCTCAGAGTTCATTCGTTCCTGAAGAGGAACAAGTTGAGACAAAAGAAACATGGCATAATGAGTAAGGGTTACCAAATCTTGATGATATGGCTACTTCTGCTATGCAATTTTTGGAGGAAGCACAGACTTCTCCATCGCAATGACAAGAAGAATTTATCTTGCAACAAGAGCAAGAACAGACTAAATAATTGAATGTGCCTAGTGAAGTTGTATTCCACCCTACACTTTGTAAAGCCATTGTTGTGTATAAGAGGACATTTTTAATTGAGTTTCTAGAATATGTTAAAGCTAATTGGGAAACAGTTACATTGCAAACCCTGACTTTCTGACACATAGCCTAGACCGACATGCAACAGAGTCTATGGAAAGAAGAAAAGAAGAAATTGAAAAAGGAAATTGAAAGTCAGAAACAGGAAATTGCTGAGTTGAAAGCAAGAATGGATGAAATGTTAAAAGTGACTGGTCAGATTGTGGAATGCAGACCGCCACCCAGAGTTTATGCTCTGTGCCTTAAAGAACAGTTTTTATGGTTTCAATTGATGAGAATTTCAAGAAATCAAGATCCTATAATTCATACTGCCAAAGAATTTTATGAAGCATACCAAGCAGCCCTTAACTGGTTAAGGAATTCTCTATGTGAATTCTATTTGCATGGATTTTTAATACCATTTGAAACATAATGGAATCCTCTTCTATATATTGGTGATATTCATTTGAGAGCATTTATGTCATGGGCAGCAAATGAGGCGAATTATGGCAGGCAGTGGGAAACATATGAGGAAGTTGAGAAAACAGAGCTTGTTCCATTATGCTCTCAAAGTTCAAACCCCCATGCAATGTTGAAAGATTGGTTTGCTCTGACATATGGTATTAATAATGTTATAGCCAAAGAGAAAATATTTGATATCAGAAAACAAGTATATGATGAATTCCAGGCACAACAATATTCATTTTGGAGACTGGCATACACCAAAAGTGAGAAAAGATGGGAGAGATTAACTATTGGGTTAAGAAAGTCAGAACCACATGGTCCCCTAAATTTCATAGCAGCTCTAAAGCGAACCAGCAGATATATTCTACTGGGACTTCAAACAAGGTTTGAACTATGGCTGCCACTGACATTCAGACCTCGTGTGTTAATGTGGCCCCTTTATCCTCACTAGGCTACAAATCTTAACAATTAATTAGAAGACTGAAGGTATGAAAGGTGCCAGGATTTCAGAGGATTTTATTACAGGTTTTGAAATCTATTTCAGAGTCATGTAGCAACCACTGACTTCAGAGAAACCACTAGGAAAGTTAATGCTGGAGGACCAACATTGGGCCAAGTAGGGGGCAGTGATGAGCTTAAAATGTGCTCATAATTTGGATGTTATGATAAACTTTAAAATGCCTTTACTTTTGTTATTTCATGGCTGTTTAAACTTTGTTGAAACCTTTTTGGGATATCCTGTAGCAAGATACTTTTATATTCCTACAGGTCATTGTGTTGACTTGATTGCATTTATTGCCCTGTTGACTCCTTAAAATGACTGGTATATCGTATACATTTTTTGAATGATGAAGTAGATTTAAATGTGTGATTAATGAATAGATATCGTGTATGTGCCATACGCCTTTTCTTTTGCATCTGTTACCTTTTGTTTTGCAGGTTGTTGAAGATGATCAAGTCAAGCACAGCCGATCTCGGCCTTGCAACAAAGTCCATTTCCTGCATGACTTTGAGGGAGCTCCGATGAAGACTCTTTGACCAAAACCATGGGAAAGATTTTTAATGACAGTCAATCTGGAAAGAGTGGAGTGCTAGATTCTCTCTGGATCGGGTTGAACACATAAATTCATTATGAAGTTTTTTCCTTAATTCGGGGATATACTTTACTTGCACGTCTTTCTTTGATAAGGTTAGTTAGTTAGTTGCTCTCCTATTTTTAAATAAAGTTCTCCTCCTGCGCGAGTGAGAAGGGGAGAGAGAGAGAAGAAAAAGATGATAGTAGCGTAAGATAGAAACAGAGTAGTAGATATCATGTAAGAAGCAATATGATAATGAAAGACAAAATCTGTTTGACAAGAGATAGAGTTTGTTGTTAGTCTCCATATCAACAAAACAATGTATATCATTCTGTTTTCATGAATAAAGTTCAATGAAGTTCTGAGTTTAGCACCTGCGTAATCAGTAGATGCTTGCTAAGGGGGCCCACTTAGTAAGTATCTGTAGCTAGTTAGTTAGTTGTTCTTTCCTGTTGAACTTCCGTTCGCCTTCATCTTTGAAGTTTTTATACAAACTCAGTCTTATAATGCTCCTGCAGCATAGGGAATCCATCACTGTACCTGTTCTTGCAACATAAGGCCAATTCATAGTTTGTGTTTCAGACATAGTTATTATGATTTATGTTTTAATCAAATCATAATTGAGTCAAAGAACTTTGCATTACCTTCCTGTAGCGTAGATAGAATTCCTTTTCAGTATTTATTTCTGCTAAGATTTAACCGAAATGAGTTCCTAGTGCATATATTTTGCCGCATCATTTAAAGTATATGTCACCTGGTTTGACAAGTAAATGAATGTCCACAGAGAGAGATATTAGTCACCTTTTGGAATGTCCAATTCCCAGGAAAGGTTTTACTCTGATTTTCATATCCTTTTGTGGGCGCGACTAGGGATAATCTTTCTTTGTGTTCTTTGGTATCCATATGTATTTGATTTGTCCACTATGCTTCTTAGCTTCTTTTGCTTTGATAACATTCTTTGTGCTTTGATTCAAATCTTTCCTTCAAATTTGGTCCCAATTTGTGGATGGGGTGATGAGTGGATGAAGATTCATGACGTAACTAGTTGTAGTATTGGCATCGGTTTCATCATAAGCATTCTTCATGCTCTCTATGTTGACATTTACTTGAGACAAAGTTTCCTCCAGTATGGTGGTAGTAATACCTTCATGCTTTGATTTTTCCTGATCCGAGAGCTCTTGTTTAGAATGCATTCTCTGATAAATGACTATTTTAGATGATGTTGTTTCAATTTGTTGCTCCGCTAACTCTAAATTATGTTGTTATGTCTAAATTGTTTCCTTGAGTGGATAATGTTGGATATCTACATACCTGATGTCCTTAGTCTGAATTTTTGATATATCTAATCTTGATGTTGCCAACTCAATAACTTGCTTTTTTTGTCTAATAATGTTAGTGGTGAAGAAATCTTGTTTTGAATGAAGATCATCTATGTGTCCATCCATAGAAAGCATCTCATAGGTAGATGGAGTATGCGCTACATGGATATGATCATCTTGCATAGATAGGAGAGTGTCCATTAGATTATTGTAGTATCTTGAAGATACAAGTTCTTGATCTTGAATGATTTCGTGGTTGCTTTCGACATGCTTTGGATCAAGTTCTTGACATGGGTCAGTTTCAAAGGATGGATTGCTTACAAAGGGTTCTTGGACATCCTCTTTAGGCATGGTAAGTGGTTCAATATCCACTTGATATTTGAGTGAATTTGGATCAAGTGTTGATTTGAGGACTCTTTTAGTATCTGTAACCATGAGGTCAAAGGGGGTCAACATGTCTTGGAAGGGACCATTGCTAGACCTTGGTGACAGATTTTGATCATGCTTTGGAATAAATTCTTGAGATATGTCCTCTAACTCATAAGGCGATGTAGAGACATTTTCAACATGATCATAGGTGAATGGATTGTACATTATGCCAATAGGATCAAATAATCCTAACACTCCTTGAAATAGATCATGAAAAAGTGGATCTTGATTTATGGTGAGTTGATCATTAGATGGGGTAGTTCTAAACATCTTCAAGGTTCTCATTGATGGATAGATCTTGATCATTGTTCTCAAAAATTGTGATGGAGGGATTTCCAATGTCTTCAACCATAGGGTCAAACGATGTCTGACATTTCTTGAATTGGATCATTATCGGTTGGTAGATTTTGATCATGATTGAAAAGTGACTCTTGACATATGTTGATTCGATCTTTAGATGAGATAGAAACATCTTCAATATTATCTTTGATGGATAGATTTTGATCATTTCTTTCAACAATTCTGGTGGGGGGATTGTCAATGCTATCACCAGTTGTTGAATGTTTTCGTGTTTGTTCTTGTGCTTGTTGGGAAATTGGAGAGGCTTGGGTTGCTTGAGAGGCTTGTTGTACTTTTTGAGCTTGTGCTACTTATTATATGGCTAGATATTGTTGGATGGCATTTTGGTAGGCCTCGTGAGCTTTTAGTGCAATGCCATATTGTCTTGCTATGTTTGGTTTTGGTGGTAGTGGTGGTGGATTTGGAATTGTGTTGGATGTAGTGATGAGTGGTTGAGATACTTTTGAAGTAATTATGGTAGTGAGGGGTTGCGATATGATGGGTGTGATAGTGGTGGTTGGAATGATCGAAGTGATAGGGATAGTTGGAATGACCAAGGTGATAGGTTCTTGGGAGACCCTATTTTGACTTGTTGGGATTGATGTTGTCATTTGATTAGATACCATCTGTTGGTGCGATGTCGATGGTATATTCAAAGGATTTGATGTGATGGATTGATTGGTTTTAGATGGATTGATTTGGATGAATTGATTGGTGCTAGGTAAAGGGAGAAGCCCTAAACCAAGGAATGATATAGGTAATGGTGGTGGAAATTTCCCTTGGCGCAATGACTCAACTATTTTGGTAAGTGCAGAAATTTGATCCCACCAAATTTGATCTTGATTTCCATCTTCACTCCCTTGATATAGTTGATTTGGATTTTGTTGAAGCAGATTTGGAGTGTGTACTTGTGTTCAATTTTGGACAATGTTATGATTTGGGATGACACTCAAATTTTTCATGATAGGTTGAAATTGAAGATTATTGATGTTGGGAATCGCATTGCCTTGACTTGGAGTTGTTAACATCTTGTTTGGATTTTGAACAACATTTGTGTGATTTGTAACCATATTTATCCCAAAGTTTTCTAGATTCATCTTTCGAAAACTTGTACTTGGTACATTCTCGTTGTTTGTTTGAAGGCTCATGCATTGATTGTTCGGTTGGAAAATTTGTAGGTTTGGATTTAGATCTACCATCAGGAAATGTGTTCCAATATTTGATTTAGCCATGCTCACACTTGCTGTGGTATTGAAATTTGTAGAAGGTAATAATCCCATGTATGGTTTGCATAGATGTGAGTGTTTATAATCAATCAGCGTTGTAAGGCTTTGATAATTTAGTTGACTTGGATTACTCATGATGTATGGATCAAGTTTGTATTTCGTGTTCCTCTTGTGTTTTTACCTTGTTGCAAAAGTGACCTCTAAGGTTCTTAGGACTAATGATGAGATGAAGGATGAAAGGGGTAAATGATATGAGTGTTGAATGTTTAGGGACTTTGGATCAATGCTAGACTTAGGGTTTGATTTTGATTGTTTGATTTGGATAATGAACTTGTAAACCCTAAGATATTGGATGTGATCTTAGGATGAATTTTTTCAAAGGATTACTAATTTAACTAGAGGTATGAGAAAGGATGCATTCCCATACTCCTAACTAAACAAGGTGATTTTTGGTTTGATGACTTACCCAAGTCTAGAATGACATTTCCAAAAGCTCTAAAGTTGTTTGGTGGGATGGATTTTGATAGATGTTTGGAATTTGGATGAAGTGTTTTATTTGATCCTAAATGAACCTAGGAAGGACTTGTTTACAAGACCAAGATAGTGAAGAACATGCCTGTTCTCTAAGAGTAATTCAAAATCAAAAGACCAATGTTTACATGGAAACCATACAACCATAGATATCAAGCACATGTGTGGGGTCCAATTGATTCAATATTTGCTTAATGGGTCATTTTTACCATAAACACACTCTTGATTAGATTTTGAATCTAGATGTCTAATGTCTCAACTTTCCCCTTATCCCACAAAGTGTATTATGTGGAAACCAAGGAAATTTGAGGCAAGAGTTACCTAAAGTTGAATTTAGTAGAAGCAAATTGAGATGAAATCCAAATGTTTAGATGCCTCTAAGGACACGAATCCAAAGGGAAAACAATAGCATGTGAATTTGTTCAAGGATACTTGCCTCTCCTAAAGGGTTTGCAATTTTGATGATTCATTGAATGTTGGTTTTCCAATGTGTTCAATTAAAGCACTGTGTTTTCAAACTGACTCGCATGCAATATAATATCCTTGCTTAATTGGTATGTTTTTCTTGGTGGGCTTGCCTCATGCCCTTCGTAGTAGAAGATATGATTTTACATGCAACCAAGGATAAAATATAAAGGTATGTTAAGAATGAAGTCTTAACCTCTATATTTCAACCAAGATTGGACATGGCAAGTAACTTCTTGGAATCTAGGTTCTAATGCAATACTTTGATAAACTCATTGGATGGAATGGTTGGAAAGTAAAAACAAGGTTATTAATGACACAACATCGGGGACATGGCACCTTGCGAGCATCCAACAAGCCACTAAAGGATTTGATCAATCCTACTAGGGGCTCTTATACATTTTACGGTAGTACCCCATTCTAAAAGACACTGTATGGCTAAGGCCTACATACCATGAGGACTTGACAGTTTAGTATTATCCATTTATATACCAGACCAAAAGAAAAACCGGTGGGAGTCACCTTCAAGTTCTCCTTTCAGATGTGTCTCTTAGGTAGGCACCTCTAAAGGTAAACAATAGCGAGCAAGCACATCTGTAGTTCGATTGACCTTCATTTAGAAACAAAGGGAGAACACACACGATATACCTAACTCACACTTGCAAAGTGTTTTGTTCAATTTTAATCCCAAATTGAAAATGTGGAGGAAATCTTTTATGCAACTTAATATCACCAAAAAGACTTTTGATTCTCAAGATCGTTGTGAGGCGCAAGAGAAGCGCATACATTTTTTGATGATATTATTTTGCAAAATGATTACAAAAAAATGAAAGACCTTGTTCATTTTAGATCCCACAAAGCATTTATTTCGATTCATTTTTAAAGCACCAAATGAAGTGTGAGAAATTTCCTTGTTCAAATTTGAAATCCGAAAACCAACTTTAGTAAGTTTGTGTCCTAAAGTTCATTTTAAGTCTTTGTAGTGAAAATTGAAACATTATTTTTTGAGCTCAAAATTGTGTGAGTTGATCTAAAATAGAAAAATAAAGCGTAAGTTGGATTCCCCGAGCATTAAAAAATGCTTTTGAGCTTCAAGTTTCAATGTTTGATTCTTCAACTCCAAGGTTCTTCCATGATCGCCTTTTATCTTTCAATGTTGCAAATCCCTTGTTCTAACAAAATCCTTCCTCCTTCCCTCCCACAAGATAAAAAATAAGAAAAATGAGTTTTATTTCAAGAGATCAATGAAGCATATATCATCACAAAAGGTCATACTTGTCATGCAAATTCATCACAAGATATCAAGCCTAGTAACCATAAATTTATGTAAAGATTTAATGAGAGTATATGGAAGAAGCTTCCCTCACATATGATGTCATACTTGCATACCTTTTAAGTTGTTGTTAGAAGCAAAATCATCATTCTAAATGTAAAGATGGTGTAATTAGTAGATTTGCAAAAAAATCACCCAAAATGCAAGTTACTGATTTACCTACAAAGTATAAAAATCAGTAGTAGAAGCACAAGAATCGGTATACACAAGATGCAAACTAATTGTGCTGCAAAACATAAGCTCAAATAATCAGACGAAGTACAAAACTCAATAGTAATTAGTGCACTTTTCCCAATATTTGATGAAATATTTTAATTACCTGCAAAACTTAATGCTTTCCCAAAAAGGATTGACAACTTAAAACAAGGCAATGAACACATCAAATAATGATTTGGTTAGATCTGGATATTTAAACTATTTGAAAATTCATCAGATATACAGGCCTAGCCAGCACCTTCCTTTATCAGTATTAAATGAAGCCCCTTTAGTTAGCAAGATATATGAGCAAATTCTGCGCACAGCTAATGTTAAGATATTTTTTGCATTTAAAGGGAGACATGGCACTGCCATAAATGAAATATAGGTTAAAAGTAAATTTTGCGCTTTATTGAAATACAAGGGCAGCCAAAGTAAATGAAAATGCAGATTCAATGAGCTTCCTTCCTTCGAGAATCAAAACTACATAGGGTCGGTCTCCCTCATAATTGCTTACCTGTGTATCACAACCAACATTTTTTGTTGTCATCTGATTTGACAAAGAGGTTTGTTAGCCTTTAAATTGCCTCTACATCTACAGCCACAGTGAGGGAAAGTGCGAAGTCAATATCTACTTTTGATGCTTGATGCCCATGGGAGTTTATTGTGGGAAGCGAAGTAATGATCAATCCACAACCAGGGTAGACTCCAATGGTGAGTGTTGGTAGGATTTTATGATAACCATTAATGTCAAAATTATCACCCTTCCATTTAGAATGTTGGCATTGGAACATCAATTAGCATGATCTCCACTCATCTTTTTGAGAACTCAAGTTTGAGAGACACTGGATGAGATTGAAACCCATGTATTTCCTCTTCATTCCTCTATGTAGCATGTGCCCTTCTTCCAACATCGTATTCAATGCTGAATTGCGGTCTTCGTCCACAAGCATTGACAAGGCTTATCTGCAGCATTAGATAAATGACAAAGTAGGTCTTTTCAATTTATGATCAAACAAGCATTGACTACGCACACAGGATTGTAGAATATAATTTGACAGTATATTGATAGAAACAAAAGGACTATAGGTGGCTATGGATGGCTGCAAGTGTGTCTACCATGGGAGTGGTTAGAGTAGATGTCGTACTTGTAAAGAGACCTTTCACACCTGCATTGTATATTATAAAAAAAATGATGATTTATAAAATGGTCACAAACAAGATTTATATGGTGCTAATAATAAAGGATGATGCTAAAGTCGTAGAATGTAGAACCTTAAATCTGCATTAGCTCAAAAACAAAGGCCTTAACATTATTAGTAAACCAAAGAAAACAAAGATTCCCTATAAGATTCATCTAATCACAAGAATAATGCAAAAGAAGCAAGCAAAACATAGAAAACATCATTATAATAATTAAACTAGCATCTTATAGTGGATTGGTGCCTCTATGGAAAGAAGCCCTTTCCCAATCCTTGATTAAGCTCCATGATATGAAAATGATATGTTGATGATCAAGATGATGAATAGACAAAATCAGTTCTCAATTTAAGAGAATGACCTTGCAAGAGATTGTGGAGTTGTGGAGTTGTGGAGGATTTGGTGATGAATGAAGCCTTTCATTTATAGATTTTCTTGATGAGGGATTGGCCAAATTGATGAATGTGGGACTAAAAATAGACCAATGAAGAGAGGCCACTTGTCAACTTGTGAGTCATTGATGCATGTGCAAGATTTGGGAAATGTGCCCAAGAGGGGGAAATTTCAAATTCAAATTGTGAAATAAATGTTGAGTTTGACTTGTGCAAGGGACATGTGAGAGCCATGTAAGAGCTCATAAATGAATTGTTGGATGTACATGTCCACTTGTTTTTTGAATTCAAACTTGAAGGAATATTCCCCATAAATTCCATGTTGATGGAAAATTTTGAATTTAATAAATCAATAAATTGATTTATTTGTGCAAGTGGAAAAATATAGAAAATCCAAGTGATTACGATTAGCATTTAATCATGGTTAGACTAGCTTAATGATAATTAGGTGAGTTTGACCTTTCTGACTTAAATATTTGATTTATTTAAATCAAGAGGGATGGAAAATGCATTTGGGATTTAATTAAATAAAAGGCTTGATTTATTTAATTAAAAGGAGGGTAATGGGATCAAGTTGATTTATTTGATTTAAACTAATGACTGTAGGAGATTGATAAATAAACTTGATTTATTTTTCAAATGAATGAATATGACCTAGTTCAATGCATTATGCCAATTTTGTGTGTCTACACAAGGATAACAAAGGAAAGCAAAGGTAAAAGAAGAAAAACGAAGGAAAAGTGAGGAGGAGGAATTTCGTTTGCACAAGGGAGTTCCAACATTAAAAGATAGGAGACGATCTTGGAAAAACCTTGGAGTTGAAGAATTAGACATTCAAACTTGAAACTTAAAAAGCATTTTTTAATGCTTGGAGAGTTCGCCTTATGCCTTAATTTTCTATTTTAAGCTAACTAATTTTTATTTTGGGCTTTAAAATGAACATTTCAAAATGCTTGGAGAGTTTGTCGTATGCTTTAATTTTCTATTTTAGGCTAACTCATTTTTCTTTTGGTGCTTTAAAACGAATTCATCATTGCTTGGAGGCTTAAAATGAACATTTATTTTTCATGTTTCATAATCTCTTATTCAAAGTAATCTCATCTAAAAAGGCATATGCACTTCTCTAGTGCTCCACGACGATCTTGAGAACCAAAAGTCTTTTTGATGACATTAAGTTGCATAAAATATTACCTCCACACTTTGATTTGGGTTTAAAATTGAACAAGATCTTGTGCGAGTGTGAGTGGGGGCATTATTGCATATATTTTCTCTCTTTGTTGCCATCAAAGATTGATCAAGTTACGGCTGTTTTTCCTTACTAGCTTTTGTTTATCCTAGAGGGCCTGCCTTGGGGAAAAAGTGCTTACCCAAGGGAACAAGTCAACCAATAACACTCTAAATCCAAGAGTATTTTTTAGCTGGGATATAAATGTGGGTATTAGAAGAAACGCCAATATCACGTAGTTGATTCTGATGAGATGGATCCGAAAGGGGACTCTCGTCATATGGGTCAATATCCATGAATGAAAAGTCTAAAATAAAACCCTTGTTTGTGGAGGCATATTAACTCATTCACCAAGTTTATCGAAGTGGTGCATTGGAACTTAGATTCCAAGAAGTTACTTTCCATGTCCGATTTTGGTTAAAGTATAGAGGTTAAGACTTCATTCTTAACATACCTTTATACTCTCTCCTCGGTTGCATGTAAAATAATCTCTTCTTCTATGAAGGGCATGAGGAAATTCCACTAAGAAAAATGTACCAATTGAGCTAGGACGTCATATTGCTTGTGGTTACAAAAATGATTTGCTTGTTCGAAAACATTTGAAAAAAAAAATTCAACATGATCCTCAAAACTTTAAACCCTTTAGGAGGAAAATACCATTGACCAAATTCTCATGTTATTGCTTACCCTTGGGATTACATCGTTAGAGGTTTCTAAGAACTTCAATTTACATCTCAATTTTCCCACTAAAGTTAAACAATAGGTAAGTCTTGCCTTAAATTCATCACAGTTTCGCATAATATACCTTATGAAATGAGACGAAGTTGAGACATTGGACATTCAGTTTGAAAGCTAATCAAGAAGTTTTTGTGGTAAAAATAATCCATTAAGAAAATATTAAAGACAATTGGACCCCACACATGTGTCTCCAATGATTTTACGTAAAATCAAGATCAAGAAACCAAAGGTGAAAGCCCTTAGTCTAAAAGCCCATCAAGAATGTCTCTCTATGTTATACGAAGTCAGAAAAAGACTACTTTTTAACTTTTACAAAAAGGATTCAAGGAACAATCCCAATTTTTATTCATTCCATTACTACCAAAACCCAAATCTTTTTAGAGAGTTTGAACATCTTGTTTAGAGAAAAGCTTGTTCTTCAATATCTAGGTCTAGGAAAACAAAGTGTCTTTTTTTAGGATCATATTAGGATCAAAGAAAGTCAAAATATTTTTCATCCATCCTTCAAACCATCAAAACAAACATCATCTCACAATCACCTTTTGGAAAATCTTGAAATTATCTGTAATGCTAGGCTTTTTGGAAAAATCAAAATCATCAAAAATCCTTGAGACTAAATCCTTAAAAACATTATCAAAATCACCTTTTGCTAGGTATGTGTAGATGTATCCTTCTACATATTCTTAGTCAAAAGTTATCAAAATCATCTCGTTTATCTTAGTATATGTAGATGAATCCTTCTTCATATGCTTAGTGAAACTATCATCTCATTTGGATAGGTGTGGGTAGATGCATCCTTCTCCATGCACATTCAAAATTATCATCATTTGAGAAAATCCATCCTTAGGAAATAATCCAAACATCTTAGGGTCTACTTGTTCAAAATCAAAATCAAAATCAAAATCAATCAAGGACAAATTTGAAGGGAAAATGAAAAATCAAAATCCGAAACATATTTGAAATTCTGAAAATCCTAGTATCTCCTTCAAGACTTAACAAAAGATCATAACATCCACATCGTTCATCTTTTACATCATCATCATATCAACTTTAGATCCTCACGATATCCTAAAATTTTCCACTTTCAGGGATAAAATAAAGATCAATCCAAAAGAATCGAGAGATTCATCTCCCATTCTTAAAAATTGATCCTTGTTTTATGCTTCAAAGTAGATCTCAATACAAGAAGAGCATGGAAGCAAACAAAGAAACACCTGCTTCAAGTGATTTAAGTCAAACCACTCCTAAAATAAATCCCATTGGGTTGGGAACACTCACAATTAACCTTCCAACATCATTGCAAAACCCACAAGAAGAAGCCCAAGGAGAAGACCTCACCTTTGGAATGTCTCATGACAAAATAACTGAAATGCTTCAAAATCCAGAAAACCATAAGATCGTCAATATCATGATGAAGCTTAACCCTTCATTATACATGCTTGAGCTAGTAAAAAAAGGGGCCAAATTGCCTTCAGATTTTGAGATGAGTACCATAGTGGAGACATCTTTTCCTCTAATCTCATCCACCATTCCCATCTCATCCACACCTCCATCCCAAGACATCACCCAAAACATTCCACAAATCACGACATCTTTTGCTCCAACCAGACCTAATGTTAATAAGGGAAATTCATTTCTCAACGCTATTCAATAACACCCCCTTGTTAACAATCAAGACGTACAGGAAAACACCATATTCGAACAAAACATACTCGACAACCCATTACAAAAAAAATTTCCTCACTTTCCATCATGATCCATCATCAACATTTTTTCGCGCAACGCCTCAAACTCGTCTCCTCACAAATTCACGAGAGAAAGGAGACATGCTCGGACTAGGGGGCATTTTCGACACCACAACATTTTTGCAAGGACTCACAACCCTTACATTTCCACCACTTCCACTTTTTCCATTATCATCCACACCACTCCTTGGCTTAGGCCTTCACCCCTTACCAAGTATCGATAAAAAAAGCATCCCAAATATCAACCAAAACATTATTTAAAATGCTCAAAACTTGTCGTCAGCATCACAACAACAAATGAAAAATGCACAAACAATCGCAACATCATAAAACACCCCCATAACATTGCAAAGCATGGTATCTCAAGGGCCAATCACATCAAAAATTTCACTTATCACTTAAACCACCACATCAAAAACACCATCATCAATGTCATTCCAAATCCACCACCACCCCCACCACCACCAACTTCCACCACATCAAGCAAATACAATGCGGCATTGCAAGCTGCTTTTCAAAGGGGATTTCAACAAGTGAAAAATTAAAAATCAGTATACCTAGCTGCTCAACAAGCTGCTCAAGTAACACTATAAACGCAAAAAGTTGGAAAAGCCCAAGATTTATTGCAAAAATAACAACAAGCCGCTCAAGCATTGTAAGCACACAAGACTACTCAAGCACAAGCTCTATTGCAACAACAAGTAGCACAAGCACTAGCAACACAAGTGCAAGCTCAATACTAGGCACAACAAGCACAATATCAAGCACAACTCCTAGTACAAAGACAAGCAACACAATTGCAAGCATATGAGCAAGCCATAAAGCAATATCAAGAGTAGCAAGAAGCAAAAAAATTGGCATCCCAACGACAAGCATTTTTGGAACAACAACAAGTGTTCTTGGAACAACAACAAGCACAAATCTTAGCACAGTAAGAACAAGATCAACAACAAGCATTATTCATACAAAAATAGGTAGAAACCTACCTCACTTGGAAAAACATGCAGATACCATTGAACAACACACCAACCAATCCACCCATCTAACCCAAGATTGAAACACCCCAAAACAATTTCATCCCACCCCCTGATCCACAAAATGATGTAATGACACAAATCAGGTTGCTCTCACAGTAAGTGCTCAATCTTCAATCAGGGCAAATAACGAAGACACCAAGCAACTTGTGTCCATATCCATTTGACAAGAGCCTAGTGATGAAGCCATTCCCCAAGGGATTTGAGATCCCCAAATTTGAAAAATACCGAGGGATGGGAAACTCTGAAGATCACATCAGGGAATTCCAAGTTCATTGCATGCAAGTCACATACGATGATACTTATATGATGTGATTATTTCCTAGGAGTTTGGCAGACCATGCTATGGAATGGTTCTCTCGTCTACCTTTAGGCATTAGAAAATTCCAAGAAATTATAGATGCATTCATAAAAAAATATGCATCTAACATTGCAATGGATGTTAGTCAAGAAGAGCTCTCAACTCTAAAACAAGGAAAGGGTGAATCATTTGCTTCATTCCTACAATGATGGAAATCCAAGGCCAATCAGAGCAAGTGGACCATTCCAGAAGAACAACAAGTTTGCACCATCATCGCCAACTTTGATGACCTCTTGGAGTTTCATCTCAAGGTTCAAGGCATCACCACATATGATCAATTGATCCCCAAGGCGCTTAGCATCGAACGAGCCCTCATGACTCAACCAGCGGGATCAACCTCATAGCTTGAACAACAAAAAATCTTCCCACCATCCAATTATAACGATAAACCTCACACATGGGAAAGGAACAAAAATATTACTAATGATGGTGTCATCGATTCCAAGGTGGTCATTAGTGCTCCTCACCAACATACACTTGCACCACAAATCCAAACACAACACCAAAAAAATCATCACATGACACACCATCCAAACAACAATCCAACAATCAATAATCTCAATGATCAAAGAGGACCACCTCAACGCAAGAGTTATCCCAAGCAAAAATACACCACTTTGGGGGAACCACTTGAAGAAATAATGAAGAAGTTGATAGATGAAAAAATCATCAAGGCTCCTACATTTGAGAATTACCATGAGCTAGATGTGAAACATCCTTGGTATAACGAGAATCAACTTTGTGAATTCCATAAAATTAAAGGCCATACCACAAACAATTGCATGAGATTGAAAAACATCATTCAAGACCTCATCAATAAAATAATTATAAACATGGAATAGCCTACAAGAAATCAAGATCTTAAAATATATACAAATCCGATGCCGAATCATGGTAACAAAGGGAATAACAATGATAAAGGGAAAGGCACCCACGCAAATGTGAACCATGTGTACGAAACTGTTGTTGCCTCCTTAGATGAATAATGCATAGTCATCACCATCAAAGGTGCCCATACCGATTATGGAGTCACCAGAAGAGGTGAAAAATTCACCATCGTAGGATCATCCCAACCAAACAAAGTCCCTACAACCAGATCAGTTCCTAATGGCTACAATGTCCTAGATCAACTCAAGAGAATGCCAATGCAAATCTCCATCATGGAGTTTCTAAAAATATCATCTTCCCATAGGAAAATCCTTGAAGAACTAGTGTTGGCCTCATCCACTATCCCCACCTTCCTTGATGTAGAGCAATTCCAAGCTATGGTCGAAAACATCATTACACCTAATCTTCTCACATTCTTTGACCGGGATTTCCCCACTCAACCATCTCACAACCGTGTGCTTCACCTAGAATTCATATCAAACAAGAGAAAAGTCAAAAGGGTCTTGGTGGATGGAGGATCATGTTTGAATATATGTTCTCTCAACCTCATCAAACAATTGGAAATCCCAAAGGATTCTATTGACAAAGGAAAGGGTATCACAATAAGAGCATATGACAATCAAGAAGAGTGTCCCAAGGCACGATCAAACTCCCTATTCAAATAGGGCCAGCCCTCATGGAAACCACTTGTCAGGTTTTGAACCTTGAATTACCATATAACATCCTTCTAGGACATCCATGGATTCATACAATGAAGGCAGTAGGGTCAACTTTCCACCAATGTGTGAAATTCACACATGAAGGAGAAGAAGTCACTATCCATGAAGATTCTGAACCTTTCTCCTACTACAAAAATCTTGAAGAAAAGTACTACAAAATCCCCCAGGTACCAAAAAATGATGAGGGCCCATCCACACCGTACATCAATCCCACCACTCTCACATCCACTTCTGCGATAGAGACACCTGCCACTCCTGCCATTCACACCATCTCTGACATTAAGCTCATTATGCAAGAATAACAGATGTGGAAAATAAAAGCTCCATAATAATTCCTTTGTGGTAGGAGAGTTACCACAACCTCCTAGATCAAGGGGATGCCTACAAATAAATGAGGCTTCCACATCCTGAATATCTCCTGAAAACTATCCCACCTTCACAAGATGAGGAGATCTTGGACAAGAATTTATTGAGGTAGATCCATCTAAAATTCTATATAGAGATGAAAGACCAACACCTGAATTACCAATGAATGACAAAAGCAAGGGACTGAAAATGATGCTTACAATGGCTACAATAGAAATCAAAGACTGGGACAAAATGACAATGGGCTTATCATACCTATCATGCTAGAGATGCAACCGATAACAAATCTTGGCCTTGGATGTACCCCTCCAAGTATAACCATACGTGGCCGAAGTCCTTCGGTTAGAACGGTTAACAATCCTCCTTAACCAACTGCAACATAACTACACTTACTAGTGTCTACAGGTAGAGTCATAGATAAATTTACATTTGATATAACTGACATTTGTAGTAGTAGTGATGATGAGGATCACCTAACCAACTTACCTAGGCTATTTTAGGATACCACTCTTTGCATGATTAGCACCCTATCTTTTGAACCAAATCACCATCAAAATCATGAGATTCACCTAGTATACCCCCAACTCATCGACTACGACCAATGAGGACCACTGGTTTTTGATACATTAAAAAATGATGAGGCACTCTTGGAATTCATGGGATTGCGGCACAACATTCTAGATGGGGAACACAAAGAAGGGTTTATAATGGAGTTGGACACACATGGCTATTATGGGGAAACAATTAAATCCTTCAATTAAAAAAGTGAGAAATTAAGAATAATATCCAAGTCCTTGAGTGAAAACCACAATGTGGCACTCTCTGACAAGAAAAAAGTAAAAATAAAGGACATATCTAACGGTGAAAACCTCTTTGAGGTGCCTGAGGATGTAGGATTCAATCTTTCTTTAAGAGCTCTTAATCATGAAAAGTCAAAGGTCTTGGCAGAAAAATGCAATCTGGTCAACCTAGGAATAAAGAAGACCCCACATATCACATTTTATGTAGAGTCACTATTATTAGAAGAACAGGAGCTCCTAGTAGCCTTCCTAAGGGAGAGACAGATAAAATTTGCATGGAGTTATACTGACATGCTAGGCCTTGATCTAGAACCGTAGTCCATCACTTAGTAGTATATCTAGAAGTAAAAATTGTTAGACAAAAGCTTCAAAAAATGCATCCTTAGATCGCCCTATTGGTTAAAATGGAGCTTAAAAATCTACTAGATGCAGGATTCATATGACCAATAGATTATATAGAGTGGGTATCAAAATTGGTACCTATTTCAAAACCTGATGGAGCCATTAGAATCTACATAGACTTTAGAGATTTGAACAAGGCATGTCCAAAAGATGACTTCCTATTTCTGAATATTGACTTGATAATAGATATGACACCAGGACATGAGATGCTATCACTAATGGACAAATTTTTAGGATACAATCAAATCATGATAGAAAAAGAAGATCAACATAAGACAAACTTCACTTATCCATGGGGGACTTACTGCTGGAACATGATGCCATTCGGCCTAAAGAATGCATGAGCAACATATCAAAGGTCCATGACATTGATATTTCATGACATCATCCATAAGACAGTCGAAGACTATGTTGACAACATTCTAGCCAATTTTAGAAAGAGAAAAGATCACATAGCAACCCTTAGTGCCATCTTTGACAGACTAGAGGAGTACAAGGTTAGACTAAACTCAAAGAAGGGCATCTTTGGCATAAAATTGAGAAAATTGCTAGGATATATAGTGTCAATAAGAGGCATCGAGTTGGATCTAGCAAAAGTAAAAGCAATCCTCACGATGGAGGCACTAAAAATATTAAAGCAAATGAGAGGTTTACAAGGTAGACTCCAATCCATTAGAAGATTCATAGCACAATTGGTGGACAAATAGAACCCATACTCTCACCTACTCCACAAGGGAGTAGCGTACAAATGGGATACCAAGTGTGAAGATGCATTCAACAAAATCAAGGAATATCAACTGACACCACTAGTCTTAATGCCACCCATCCCAAGAAATCCATTGATTCTATACATGTTAGCAACATCAATAGCACTTTGATCTCTCCTAGCTCAGCATGACGAAAACAAAATAGAGAGGGCTATCTATTACATTAGCAGAACAATGGTGGGGCATGAGTTAAACTATTCATTCACCGAGAAGGCATGCCTTGCAGTAGTGTTTGCATCATAAAAATTTAGACATTACATGTTGGCACACAAGATAAAGCTCATTGCCAAAATTGACCCTCCCAAATATTTATTATCAAAGGCAATGCTCACAGGAACAATGGAAAAATGGGTGATGATACTGTCAGAATATGACATCGAATATGTGGAGAGGAAAGCAATCAAGGGCCAAGTCATCACAGACCAACTAGAAAAAGCACCTATCTATTTTGAGAATCCTCTTGTCTTAGAGTTTCCAGATGAATCTATTTTCAACCTCAACATAACTGACCACTAGAAACTATACTTTGATGGCTCATACACACAACATGGATCAAGAGTTGGTGTCTTCTTCATCACCACACAAGGGGATTGCATACGAAGGTCCTACAAACTAGAATTTACTTGCACTAATAATATCATGGAATACAAGGCTTTAACTATAGGTCTCTAAATAGCAGTGCAATGGAACATCATAGCTCTCAAAGTGTACAGAGACTCCCAATTGATCATAAATCAATTCAATGATGAATATCAAACCAAGGACAACAAACTCACTCCATACAAGAAATTGGTGGAAACTCTCAAAGAATCCTTCATTGAAATTACATTTGAGCAGATACCTAGAGCCAACAACAGAGCAGAAAATGCCATGGCAACAATTGGGTTCATACTAGATATCCCCAACAATGTTCCAAAATATGAATTCCTGATAGAGCATCTTCTCATACCCACATTCGAGGTACTAGAATCAGAATTCATGTGCAAAATAATTAGTCCCAGTGATCCTTGGTACCATGAAATTTATACATACCTTCAAATAGGAGTCATACCCACCGACCTACCTTCAAACCTAAAATGAACCTTTGTTAAGAGGGCATCTAGATTTGTCATCCGAGGTGATACCCTATATCATAGGAGCATAGAAGGAACCCTACTATGCTGCCTAAACATTGAGGAGGCATTGATTGCTCTAAGTGAAGTACATAATGATATTTGTGGTTCACACTCGAGTGGAATTACCAGAGCTAAGAAATTTTTGAGGATGGGGTATTATTGGACCAAAATGGAACAATAGGCACATGATCATGCTAGAAAGTGTCTACAATGTCAGTAGCATGGGGAACTCATCCATGCTCCAGCTCAAGAGCTTCATCCTATCATCACACCATGGCCCTTTTCGCAGTGGGGACTTGATCTCATTGGAAAAATCACACCCACATCATCTAACGGCTACAAATTCATCGTAACCACAAAAAAGTACTCTAATAAGTGGGTAGAAGCTATACTGATGATGTACATAACTGGGAAGAATATTTCAAAGTTCATTCTAATTCATCTCATATGCTGCTATGGTGTTCCACAAACCATTATCTCAGATAATGGGACACCATTCAAGAATCAGGATGTTCGTGACTTAAGCAAGAAATTCAAAATCCAACTTTTCTTCTCTACCCGATACTATCCCCAAGTTAATGGCCAAGCAGAAGCTACAAACAAAATCATTCTAAAAATCCTTAAGAAAATAGTCAATGATGTAGGTCATGACTAGCACCTATAGCTTAATCCTGTCCTCTGGGCCTATCGAACAACCATCTACACACCCACCAGCACCACTCCCTTCTCCTTGGTCTACGAATTAGAAGTAGTACTCCCCATAGAGATCGAGTTCCCATCCCTCAGGATATCACTGCCAAACCTCATCATTGATGAAGACTACCGAGTGCAAAGATTAAATGATTTGGAGTTACTAGATAAGTGATGTATAGATGCTTTAAATAACTTACAAGTCTATTAGAATAGACTCAAAAGGGGCTACAATAAGAAAATTAGAAGCAGGACATTCCAAGTCAGAGAACTGGTCTTAAAAGAAAATTAGAAGAATGTCCCAAACCCAAGCAACAAAGGAAAATTTGAACCCAATTGGCTGGGACCATTTCTCATCACAACAAGTCAAAAATTAGGGGCATATAAGCTATCAACACCTGAAGGGGAACCTCTATAAGAGCCCATAAATAGTGCTCATCTCAAAAAGTTTTATGCCTAAATATTTCAAGGTATAGAACAAAAAAATCCAAAAAATCAGAAAATGTCCTAAAAAAATGGTTACTTCAACAAAAACCTGCCAAACAAGCGTCTTGCTAACAACAAAAAAAAAGAAAAAAGGAAAAAATCCAAAAAAAAACAATCAGAAAAAGGATAAAAAATAATAAAGAGAAAATTCATCCTCTGGTGAAAACCACTTTGGTGGCGCTTTAGGCAAGTACCTTGGTGAAAACCTAGCAAACAGGTGCCTTGCGTAAATAAGTACTTTCCATCCACTAGGATCTTAATGGCTTGTTCTGCATCATCCATCCATTATGCTTCCATCATCCATCACATTTAGGTCTCCATCCATCACTCATCCACTCGCATCTGCACCATAGCTTGGTCCTCTTTTCGTATCATAATCCCTACTAGAACTACTCGGCCAATCCTCAAGGTCAATTTGTCTTGCCTTTATCGGAGTAGTCTATTGCATCACACTGGGGGCATGTTCTCATTGGATCAGATTCGTGTATGTTCTAAAAATCCTTAAAATCAGAAAATCCAAAAACATCAAAAAATTAGAAAATCCAAAAACATTAGAAAATCAAAAAATAAAAAAACAGCATAAAATCAAAAAATCTAAAAAACATTAGAAAATCCAAAAACATTCAAAATCATCAAAATCCCAAAACAGGTCAAAATTCAGTAAAAAATTCAAAAACAAAGTCGTCTTGTCAAACTACGGGTCTCTGAGCCTTGAACGTAGGCAAGGTTGATCTTCGATCATCCACCGAGACACTTCGGTCAGTCCTTTAGGAGTTTGTCATAATAAACTCACATCTCATCATGTATATTGAAATTTGTAAATCAATCAAGTCATCAGTCGAACTACGTGGTCTCTACGTGTATAACGTAGGCAAGGCTAATCTATTGATAAGCCCCTAAGGCCCCTAGGATAGGTCTTTAGGTTAGTCTCTTGGTCAAAATCTCAGAAAAACCCAAAAACATTGGAAAATTGAAAAATTAAAACATTTGAAAATCTCAAAAAATACCAAAAATAGCCTCAAAACATTGCAAAACTCCAAACACATCCAAATATTTGAAAAAAAACCATCTGTCTCATCTTGCTTACACCTAAAATAAACACCACTCATAATAAACTGATGGTCATCCTCAACCTTTGGTGAAATAGTTAGAAACAAGTCTAGCAGGTTGAAAGTGAAAACTCAAAAATGCCAAGTCTCAAGTCTAAGTCAATACGTAAACAAGTTGGTCAATTCTTTGTGTCGATAGTCCATCATCCAAATAGTCCCATATCAATAATGTGATAACATCATGGCTTAGGATGAATCCTTCCTACAATGGGCAGTATTTAACAGAAATAACACTTTGGATAAATGAAATGGCATGCCGCCATCCACTAACATGTCCTAGGATATATCCTTCCTACAATGGGCAGTATCTTTTGGCAATAAGTTTCGATTCTTATCCTTAAAAACACCTTCCCTTTTGGTTAGCGGTATTGAAGAACATCAACTTTTTTGTGTGCTTTATCTTTGTCTTTTGACTTATCTTATTGCGCTCAGTCCAAGGACCTCTCGATGATATCCAAACAAAGGATTTAGAGAGATAGGAATGGGGCAATGATCATTATCCTTTTGTTTGCTATGCTTGTTGGATGTTCTTGTAAAATAACCTTGGTGCATACTTGCTTTGTTAGATATGTATGGAGGATGTTTTGGACAGCTTGTTGACTATTGCATTGATTAGTTATATCATTTTGTGTTTTGCTCCAAGCTATTTGAAACTTCTAAAGTGCATCCTAGCAAGGTTTCTGTATGTTAGGTATGAAAAAGAATATTCCTATCTATTTATCGAGTCAAAGTCCATCACACTAAGTACAATGCCATCCTGGTCCTTTATACCTTGATGCATCATGCTTAGGCATGCTATCAAACATAAGGTAAGTCACCCTTTTAAAATCCCAATCCTTGATGAGAAAATCATCCATCTATAATCAGCATCTCTCATAAAGTTGTCTTCTTGGATCCTCTTGTCATCATCTAATGTCTTTTTTTCCACACTAACATCACAACATGAATAGTTAAATCATCATCACTAGTGCATTCATCTTGAAACCACGATATTCTACATATCATCTCACGTGCATAATCATCATCATAATATAGATCTGTTAGTCTAAGCATCTCATAAATCATGTATCTACATAAATCATACATTTGCATAATCATAGCATATCACATCATCCATTTCATCCAATCACCACATCATATCATCATTTAGGTTGTTTAAAATAATATAGATTTTTTATTCTAAGTATCTTAAAAATATCTCATTTGCATCATCATCCATCTCATCTAATCATCACATCATATCATCATTTAATTTTTTAAAGATAATATAGATTTGCTATTCTAAGCATCTTAAAAGCATCTCTTTTGCATCATCATCCATAACCATCTAGTTTAAACCTCTTTACTGTGAGATCGACCCTCAAATAGAATCTTTCTACTCAATCTCTCGAGGGGGCAATGTACTAGTGTACTTCTTTCCACTAGGGCATCTGAAAAAATTAGATTTTTTTTTAATTTTGATCACAACAAGTTTATTCTTTGAAACAATGAAACAAGTACATTGCTTCAAAGAGGGGAAAAATGTAGACATGCAAAATTAGCATTATGCATTCAATTAGGTCCATTCATCAAGTAAACCAGATTCACATCCATCTACCCATAGGTAAATCAGGTTCATCATCCATTTAAATTAAATAAATCAATTTTAATCAAACCATAACATCTCATCTTTCATAAACCATCTTCTAATTTCATCTCATGCAAATTAATCCACCTTATCTTGCATCATCCCTTTAATTAAATAAATCAAACATTCATTTAATTAAGTCCCAAATGCATTTTCCATTCCTTTTGATTTAAATAAATTCAAATATTCAAGTCAAATAGGTCAAACTCACCTGATCACCATTTAAGCTAATCTAATCCTAATTAACCTAACCTAACCACCCATTACATCCTCTAGCTTTTCCCATTTGCACAAATAAATCAATTTATTGATTTATTAAAATCCTTATTTTCTTTCAACTTGGCATAAAAAATATAATATTCCCTCAAGTTTTGAAAATGATGACAAGTTGACTTGTCCCTTTGAACATTGCAATAACTTCTCTATTTCATGTCCCCCACTCAAAATTTATATCACAATTTCAAATTTGAAATATCCCTCTCTTGGGCACATTCGCCAAAACTTGCACATTCCTCAACCTATGGCAAGTTGACAAGTGGCCTCTTTTCATTGGTTTATATTTAGTCCCACATTCATCCATTTGGCCATTCTCTCATCAAAATATTCTTTAAATGAAGGGCCTCATTCCTCATCAACTCATCTACATCTTCATGCAAAGTTACTCTCTTAGTTTGAGAATTAATTTTGCTCTTCATCATAGTACATTTGCATCATTTCAGTTTTTAGCAAGGATTAGGAAATGGTCATTGGCACATTTGACACCAATCCAATATGGAATAGGTACTTTTTCTTGCTTCTATATGTTTATTTGATCCTCTTTTTTAGTTTTTTGCATTTTTGGAGCATGACATTGTTATTTCATAGAAGCATTTGATGAATTTACACATGAATAACCCTTGCTTGAGGTTATTAGAGTTTGTGCATATTTTGAATGATGCTTCAATATCAACCTTAGGATTTGTCTCATTTACGTCATAATATTTTCCCAACACCATGTTGCATTCATAAAATTCTTGTTTTGTTTCGAGATATGATGTGACTAGGACATGCATATCAAACAAATTCATTTGTTTGAATGTGGGGAGCCCAAATGTGTACTGAATACCCTTCACAAAGAGGTCTACATAGACTCTTCTTTCTCGAAAAATCTCCTATTTGAGTCATACCAATTCATGCATTCTTATACTAGTTCAAGAGCTTCCATTATCAACAGAAACCCTCCTACGAAATGTAGTCCGCTTGCAACAATATTTTTAGTGCACTAGGAGGAACCCTCTTGTCAAATCCATGCAACAAATTCATTATTAAGGAACCCTCTTGGATGAGTGTTTCTAGCTATCCTATCGATAGATATGACTTGTAAAATAAGGGTTTCAAAATTCTCATCTATTGGATTATTTTTGGAAGTGCTCATATTTCTCTAGGTTTCTTCCATTATTAGCAAATATCTATTTTTTTGTGTGAGTTAGGGTTAAATTTAAGCATCCATTTTCAATAATTCATAAAATTTCTTCACTCATGACATTTATAGTCTATAACTAGGTTAGAATCCTTTAAAATAATCAACATTTTAGCAACCTAAGCGATGCATGCATGATAGAATTAACAAAAATTTAGTTACTAGAAACATAGTTGGTTTCACTGATAATATGATTTTCTGAACACAACTCAAAACCTTTGGTAGTTATGTTCTTTGAATCTCTAAGGCTTACCTTTCTTTGTGCACCAAAATCTTGGTTTTAATTCTTTGATGTCCTTACAGGTGAGTAATCTAGTTCAAGGTAGAGTGTTATGAAGGAAACTACATGCTCAAGGTGGTTCCAAGTACGTGTGTTATTTGCCACATTGATTAATTTATTTTGATACACATTAATTAACCTAAATAAAGGTACAATCATGGAACATTAGGGTTCAAATCACAAACTCTTTGGTTCCTATGTAGGGACCCACCATTTGAGAGGAAACCAACACATGAAACTAAGATGACATACTCATGTGTCACTTTGATTCTTATGAGGAAAAAGGCATTAGAGGAAATGACACCTTTGGATACTTAACAATTCTCAATCAAAATAGGTTTGGATCATTTGACACCAGAAATTGAATAATTATAAGGATCTCAGACTTCTACTCACCAACTTCATAAGAATTAGGTGCAAAGGAAAACCCGGGACTAGGTGCAAGTGAGACCAAATTGGTTTAAAAAGGAAAATTTTGCAAAAAAAAGGGTCCAGTGTCTATTTTTAAAGAAGAAAATATGCTACCAAAGTAACCAATAAAAAGAGGAGGCACACACACCAAGACAATTTTATCTAGGTGACAACTTATCAGATGCAACTACCATCTGGGAAAAAAGAAAAACTTTTCAAAGATACAACATCCTTAGAGCAATGAAATCGATACTCAGGACCCAGGGGTCTAGTGAATCAATAACGCCACTTAAAAAATCATACATTGCTTTACCATTGTCCTCATAATCTTTATCATCAATTTTTTTACTACTATCAAGCATAGTATATCCAGTCTCAATAGACTTATAAACTCTAAATCCAAGAGATACTAGGAAACCTTCCATCCTTATCTTCTAAAAACCATAGTTCAATCTATCAAACAAAGGAGAATTCCTCTTGTGTGCCATATTGGATATACCTCAAGATGTTAATCTTTCTTCATAGAAACCCTACTTTGGTACCAATTGTTGAATGCACATAAGACAACTAAGAGGGGGATTAATTAGTTGTACATTAAAACATCCAAACCCCTCAAAAAAAATTATTTGATCCATAACACTTTGATTAACTCTTAATTTATTAGAATGATTTATCATGAAATAAAATACTAGAAACTAAAACACATCATCACCATACACAATAGAACACCAGATTTACATGCAAAACCCAAGAAGATAAAAACCATAATAAGGATTAGCTCACAATATAAAGTAATTGCAATACCGAATACAATTTCTCACTGTTGGAGGGCTCACTAACTAAAATAAAGAAGGGATCACTATCAAAGGCTCATTGCTAGATTATAGAAAAGAAGAAAGAAGAGTGTTATAATGAGAAATACATCTTAATACAATAGAAAATTTCCACCACAACATCACCAACATATTTGTAGTCTCTCTAAGGATTGTGGATACCTTCTACTCACTGATTTAAGTATTCTAACTCATTAAGCTCACAATACATTTCACGAATTCAAACTTCACAAGACAATTATCCATCAATTTAACACTTATAATTTATACCTTCAGCTTTGAAATTTTTTTCCAAGGTTGGGTATGCACCTCAACCATGAAAATTCAAATTAGGTTGTCACTAAACATTCCCATGGTGGAAAGGAATGAAAGTGAACCACACCATGACATCTTAACTTAGACCCAAATCATACATACACACCACACCATGCTTCCACAAACACCAAAAAAAATCCATAATTAGTGTAAACACCAAATGTTAGTTGAACTAATATAAAAATCATTATTTTTTAAGTACATGCTTCCTCAAATCCAAAGATGAATCACAAACCACACACAACACTTGAATAAAATCTTGAATATTCCACAAACACCTTGAAATTCAAAAAATTCCTTTACAAACACTTTCATCTGAAGAATGTACACACCCAGTTCACTCAGATAAAATTCCATACACTATAACTCAAGAAATCACCTTGCAAAGAACCAACACATGACCAAGTTTTACTATAGGTAGATATGGTCATTATCAACACACTTCTAGAACCACAAGACTAGAAACCTGGCTATGGAGAAATGTAGAGAAAAATATTTTTTGCTAGACACCACTGAAACATAGTCCACACACTAGTGAACATAAGTTCTTCTACACAACATTTCAAACCAAGAAATTCTAGATATTGAACCTTTGAACCCCTTTGACCATCATATTTGAACCACACAAGTATATCTTCAACACAAAATAAATGTAGAGAAAAACTAGAACACCTTTGCAACACACTATTTCCTCTTTTTATCAAGCTTTCTCAAAATCTCTTAGAAACCAAGAACCAAAGACATATACTCATAATTTGCAATACTTCCTCATCATCACTAAATCAACAACATCCAAAAAATTATCAAAGCAACACTAGAGTTTGACACTAGGAGCACTTACTAATGGCAACATAATGAAACTAATCAAAGCATCAACAAAACTACTCAATCATTACTAGTTGAAATCAATGACAACACAAATAAGCCTATTAACATCAACATCAACACCAACTATTCATACTTGCAACATAATGTCTAGAAATCTTAATGACTTCCTCTATTTGAAAGGAACTCTTATATACGAATAGATTGTATTATATGAAAAGAGAGTATGATATATAATTATCTTCTTAAAAATAAATTCACACTATCCATATTTTTGGGTATATGTAGGATCATGATGGGCCAAAAAGTGGCAATATGATGGGTATGTGTAGGGTATGTGGTTGATGACTTTTTTTAATCCAAAATTGATGATATGAAAAGAGTTCTTAAATGAGATTCTCATCTTTCTATGCTTTACTTTGAATTTAATAAATAATTATGATTCATTTTCTATTTTAACTATGACTAAAGTCCAGATTTATAGGTTGATTGAAAAACATCTATAGTAGTTGTAGCCAAAAACATCATTGATAAATCTAATATACAAGGTAGTTTATTTTTTGTAGTTGAAACCATCCATAGAAAAATAGATTTACACAACTTGATATGTTAATAGGTTATTAACATAATTTGGAAAATAAGTAAGAATAAAATTATTAGAAAATTGAATGTAGTTTCTAAGATACTAGTCCTCTTTTAAAAAAAGTAAATCTATTTGGTGAAGTTTTGAAATTTCAATACAATAGTACTAAAATTTTAGGAGAAAAATAAAAAATTAGGAGAAAAATAAAAAAGTAGGTGTATGTCTGACCAACCTAAGTACAAGAAAAAAGTAATATATTTTTTTAAGCTTTGAATATAAGTAGAGGAAACATCCCCAAATGTGCCACATTTAAAAAAAAAAAAAAATTCAAGGAAATAATTAGTTACAATTTTTTTATTAGAATTTAAAAAAATATATTAAAACATGTTTGTCAAACCACCATAACTTAGTAACAATTTTATGAAAATAAAATTTTCCTTTTTATCCTATAGTATGGGAAGCTTAGAATGTGTCACATCTTTTAGATTCAAACAATGAGAAATTGTTTTAGAATTATAGATATTTTTCAATTAGCCTATCAATCAGGACTTTAGTTAGAATGATTCCAAATAAGTCATATATTATACTAGTGGAAAGCTAGCAATTTTATCAATAAACCCTTATCATTTCATCAAATTTGGATTTAAAAAATGTTGCCAACCAATTTTGGGTCATATTGCCACTACCCCCACAATCCTACACTCACCTCGAGGGGAATATTGTATGGGAGTTCATTTCTAATGTAATTGAGAATGAATGTATTTAATTTTTGTAGTCAAGTAAACTTATTTTGAGTTTCTCCAAGTAAATTAGAATATTGTAAAATTTGCTTAATATATCTTAGTTTTTTTTATTAAGATAAAGTAAGAAGAGCCTAAAATTGATAGAAACTAAATTCATAAGTTTCCACATTCCAAGATAATATTAAGAAAGGATTTCATGATTAAACTGTGTGTCAATTTGTTGGTCTTTTTTTGTTCTTTATTAATTTTTTTCTCCTAATGTCTTGATTGTTATTTTTCTTCATTGGTTTTGTCTTTCCTTTTTTGTACTTTAGATTTGTAATTTATTGAATTTTTGGTCCTTTCTTTTTGCCCTCATCTTTTTATCTTCCCAAGTTTAATAAAGAAATCCTTTCTTAATATGATACAAAATAATCATCAAGGAAAACATGAAAAATCTCACCAGAGATGAGATTTAAAAAAACCAAATAAATACTAGCCATTATTTTGGTTAGAGTGAGGAACTAGAGAGAAATGAGAAAAAAGGATCTCAACCTTATACAATAGATTTATAAAAGTCTCATGAATGAGAAATGAAAGAGGTAGACGAGGGAAATTTATGTTTTCTACAAATAATAATCCAAGTGATACAATCATTTAAATACCCATTGCAAGGGGTAACATGGGACTCCCCTGTGTGAAGACCATCAACACACAAGGAAGTAATATGTTGATGGTGTTTTTATGCACTTTTCAACACAGGCAGTGCGTAGGTGCGCTACCTCTCTTGAAAGACAATCTTCCACAATAGAATTGCAGAACACTATCCCAAGGTCTCTCGGATGTCAGGTCATGACAGTGCTTAGATACCTCAGTAGTTTGATGTGATTTGCTGGAATCACAAGGCGGTCTTACAGAAAATACAAAGTATGAACATAAAGCATGAAGTTGGATTTTTGAAAAGGAGTCCTTAATATGAAAGCAATTATGTGTTGGCTGTAGGTTCAAACAGCAGTCTTGAACTCCATCTGGTTGTTATATTTTGCTTTACGATGTGCAATGAACCTTGGTATTGTTCAGTTTCTAAAAAAAGTGAAAAAGAGTGAAGGGAAGGAAAAGTTCCTAAGTCTAAAACTTGTTGCGAATAGTGACTACAGAGTTCCTACAATGGACAATTCCTCAAAACAATATCCCACTTAACCAGGGATTTCACAGTATCATGGAAATTGTGCTATCTTCTAAGGACTGCAAATATTTCATCCTTCATTCACCACATACATGCAAGAATTAAAGATAAATGTTTGGGGCAGCTTCAAATCAAGTCCAGGCTAACTTTGCACAGCCATCTACCTTTAGCAAACAGCAAAAAGTATGGACTAAAGGATCATCAACAAAGCAGGAATTTTCATAATCAGCCAACAACATTCCTAAAATTTACCCAAATAACATGAACAACTAACTAAACAACATAGAGATCTAAACTAAACATGTGAAATTGGAGAAATGAATCAAATGACATGAGAGAAATCAAGGAAATACACCAAGTCAATGTTATTTCTTATAAATTTTAGCAGCATGCCTTTACAACAACTCAACTCTCACTTTTGCAAATGAGGGGAGTGCTCTATTTATAGTTTTCCAAAAGTTAAATGAATGGCCAAGATTTATTACAATTGTGTCACCAAGATTCATTACAAAATAGGGTTTCACCTACCCCCAAATAGATTTACAATTTAAAAAAATCTTTTGTCCCTTCCCTATTTTGTCATCTAGTGCATGACACTATTGCTCTTTCGTCCTGTAGCTAATTGTTGTCTTCTTGGTTGTAGCTACTCTTCAGGGAGGTTTTCTTCCTTGGCTGGGCTGTCCTCTTGCTCCTTGGAAGCTGAGTGCTCTATATTTTTGAGGACGACGACCTGGAGCTTGTCGATCTCAAGGATCTCACATCTTAATTCCTGATAGCTCCATTCTTTGGCATTTTCTTCCAGCCGCTTCCAATCCTCGTCATACTTCGAACCCTGGTCCCTGAACAGCTCTGATCGATCGAAGGCACGGGTGGCAAAACTCAAGAATTCTGTGGTGATTTCCCCAACTGTCCCGTCCTTCATCTTCTTCTCGAAGTACGGCTTGATCTTTTCGGCGTCCATTTGCACCGTGGGCATATCATATCCCGTCAATTCTCAGGAAGGTGGAGTCATAGATTGCAGGCTAATTGGTGCAGAGTTTCTTTGTGCCTTCCAGGGACTGGATCAGGTCTAGGAACTTGTTGGCTATCTGCACAGCCATGCTGATTCCCATGTTTCCGATGATTATGACCTGTTGGAACCAATCCTTAGTTGTTTTCTCTAAGTTCTTCCTCCTCTCCATCTTGTAAATCTGCTCATTGGAGAGGAACTGCGGTGCAGCCGTGGAGGTGGTCGGCAGGTCATCCACTGAGGACCACTACCGAATATAATCGGTTAGGGCAGCAACCTGCGCCTTGAGCTCATCCTTGGTGACCTTGTCTTGTTTGATCAAGTGCACTATTGTGGCCACTGATTCCTCTAGATGTTCAACCTTCTGCTCTCTAGTTGCTATCCCTAGGTCAATGGTGGAGACACTATAGCTCACCTCGATTTGGCCGACAGTTGGCGTTGCTATTTGTGCTACTCAGGAGCCAGAAGCGTCAATGGTTATCTTGGAACAGACCTTAGGCTTCTTCTCCTTCTTTGTCATTGTCAAGGATTGAGCCAAGATGGCTTCCAATCTTGCCCTTGGGTCCTTTAGTATTGGGGTAGCCTTCTCCAGCTATTTCTCTAGCCAGTCGGTCATGGCAGATTTTCCTTTGGGTGCATCATCGCTTCCCTCACCTTTCTCAGTCAGAGACAAGATTTCGGTCTCTTTCTCTTTTTGGGGCTCCTCCTTTTCTTTAGCAGCGTCCTCTTCCTCATCGAATTCTTGAACGAATACAAGGTGCCTAATGGGCATCTTGGCGGACAATACCCAGGTGGGATCTTCTTCCTTTTCTGCCTCCTCTTCTTTCTTTTCTTCAGCAGTCACGGCCTCGGCGCTCTTCACAACATGGGTCGCGGCCTCAGTGATATCCTTTTCAGGATGCTCCTCTTGCGGATGTCCCTCTTCATTATGTGGTGGATGTTCTACCTCTTCCCCAACATCCTTTAGCTGCTGAGCCGACTCCTCCTCAAGGTCCTCATCAAATGTTTGGATGATCTCCTTGTCCCCCGAGCCATCCTCTTCATCTCCACTCTCAGAAGAGCCTGTCTCTTCTTCCTCATAGGCCACCTTGTCGATGGTCCGATGCTCATATTCAGGATGCTCATGATATTCGCCAGTCTCCTCCTCAATAGGCTTCGAGGCCTCCTGCTCTTGCTCCTCCAACTCTTTTGATATTTGGATTGTGGCTTCCATCGCTGGCGGCCCTGTTGGTGGTTGTGAAGGCTGAGCTGTTGCGAGGGCTTGGGAAGGGCCGCTTGGAGTGCGGGGTCCATTAGGAGTTGTGAGAGCTCAGGGGGAAGACTTTGTAGATACCGCATGATAGCCTCGGGTATGGTTGAAAGGGGGAGAAGCGATGCTATTGTTGCTAGTGGGAGGGACGTGATGGGTGACATGGTGGTAGAGGAAGGAGAAGTGATCATGCCAGAAGAGGAGTCGACGTTAATTATTGATCCGGTCGGGGGAAAAGAGGCAAGATGGACAGAAATGTCCACTTCCTGCGGAGATGAGGCGATTGCGGCCTGAGAGGTGGGCAGCGCACCAGTCGGGGGAGGAAGGAGCAAGGGTGGCTACACTTTTGTTGTAGTTACTACCTGCTTGAGCCTCTTGGGAGATGAGCCTCCCGTGTCTTTCTTTGCTTGCTCCTTAGGGTCTGCAGACTATGCAGTTTCTGTTTCTTTCCTCTTCTGGGACCTAGTGACAGGGGGAGACTTGGAAGTCTCACCAGCCGATGTAGTGGCAGTGACATCCTCCGTAGTGCTCAGCTCACTCTTGAGCACCTCATATGTTAGGACTACCCCTTGTTGTTTCAGTTGTGCCACCTGCCCATCGACCCACTCCTTAGTGCGAGCTATGATTGGTTGGGTGATGGTATCTAGGTCATTGACCTCTTGCTCATCCCAATCGATGGAGGGGATTGCCAGGTTGGCAACCGCGGGGTACCTTGGGTGCACTATTGTAGACTCGTCTTCCTTGAGTTGGTCCGGCACCTGGAACAGCCACACTTTTCTTAGGAACTGTACGGTCATGCGCATGTAGTGTCTTGCGTGGACCTCCTTGTCATCTTTGCAATCTGCCCAGAAGTCTTCAACATGATATTGGTGGGCATAAGCCAGGCCCAGTGCCTTCTTGACATTGCCGTGTGGATCCATCCGCGGGCGGGCCGTGTACTAGTCAAAATGATATTCCTTAAGCTCTTTCTCAGAGTTGCCAGCGCACTGAAATGTCTGTAGTCGATACAGGCCCTTGCCGAGGGTCATGGGATAAGGGATCCTTGCTACGTGCTTGTTGTCGAAGACTGTCTGAATGTGTTGGAGCTATCGGGAAAGCTCTGGGAGAATGATCCTATCATTAGGGTATCTTGGCAACTTGTTTGGCCATTCTATGAATCCCTAGGCACGGATGTAGGTGAACTTGGGAAACTAGATATATAAGAAGGCATATTCCTTCAAGAGTGCCCTGGCATTGTGGGAGACCCTCCTTTTGAAGTCCCCGGTGATCAATCTGATGATGTAGCCAATGAAGGCGTCATTGACCCGGTAGTACTCCTTGAAGTTATGGTACTAGAGCTAAGGGTACTTGTCGAACGACTTGAGCCCTCGCCTGTGCCCCTGATCCAGTGCAACAAATAGTCCACTGTATTGTCTCTAACCTGCCAGGGAGTATACCAGGTAAGAGGTCATGTAAAACTTGGAGCTTTTCTTAACATTTACAAACTGCTCGTGGAAGCAGTTACTGATGATGCCTCCCTAGTCGAATGAGGTTTTGGTGTTAACGTCCTCATTCCCTCGTAGGATCTGCTCAATGTAATATGCCATCCATTCTTAGAAGTAGGCGGCTGCCGGGAGACACATGACCCTGCTTAGCATGGTCACCAAGTCGTGATAATCTTCATGGAAGTCGCTGTAGAATAGCTCTTGGGGAACCTTCGCAACGCTGCCTCGTTTCTCCTTAAGCTAGTAAAGGTTAATTGATTTCTTGTAGCCCAACGGATTGGCATCCCACGCTGCCTGACACTGTGCCAAAGTGGGGACCTCCATGTGTGGGAATGTGGGAATGTGGAATGTTTTTGTGATTCCATCTGGAGACATGTCGGCGAGGATGTTCCCCTCCTTGTCCACGATTGTCCTGGTGTCCGTTTGGTAGGCTTCTCGACAAGCCATTACGAGTTTGGGTGCCACCAGAGAAGGAGGGAAGCCGGCAGCCTTGGAAATTCCACTTTGCCGTATTAATCTAGCATTCTTTATTTTAGGGTTGACCTTGACCCTCTGGGTGAACTCATCTATGTCCACTTGGCCGATGTTTATATCTGAGATCTCCCTCCAGTCCGTTGAGACCTTTGAATAAAGCGACTCACCCTGGAACTAAAACTTCATCTGATCCTTATCTTCTTTTCCCCGAGCAGCTCTCCTTGATTTCTTGCCCTTGTCCTTTTCAGCGGAGGCCCCTAAAGTTCCTGCAGCTGATTCCATATATTCTGCAAGCAAAGGGTGAAGTCAGTACAACAAAATATCAAAAGCGTTAATGTTAGTCCATATTTTGAGCATATCATCCAAATAATTAATCAAGTACATCATAAATCTTACTCCTAGATGCTATCAATTTCATTTCAGGGCATTTGGGCAATCCGCGCTTGGAGGGCCAGACTTCCCTGGCGGGAATGTTGTCTGGAAGGGAGAATGTGACCAAAAGTTCCCAGAGGCCCTCCTTGGCCTAAATTTCAAACTTTCGAAAGGCTCATGATGGAGAACAGTGTGATTTTGGATGTGGATCAAAGCCAGATCATGGATTGAATTTGCTCAGATCGATTTAGGAGGCATCAGAGATCTTAAGCCGGAAAGTGGTTAAGGGGCGGTCGTTGGGGACGGCGAACAGTGGGCGAAAGTCTGGGCGAGGAAGTCCAGCGGTGGAAGTCTGAGGGCCGGGGTCCGCGAGGCCAAAAGATGGCCGACATGGAGGGTATGACATTTAGGCACAGTGGCATTCAAACCTCCGGGGCCCAACGACCAGGAGGACGCAGTGCGAAGGCCACCATGATGTTTTCGGCAATGGTTTGAACGGCAGCGGTGAAGGGCGGCCCGGGACACGGAGGGCGGGAGGACGAGAGCTGGAGGCCGCTGTAAGATTTTTGCAATGTTTGGGCGACGGCGAGGATCAGGCTCTTGGGGCCCGGGAGGCGGGGCGACGTGGGGAGATGGCCGCCTTATGAATTTTTCCTGGATTCGAACGACGGCGGTGGGGAAGGGATCCCCAGGGCCCGAAGGTCGGGCAGCCGGCAGGGTTCCGCTGTGGACGACGGCGGAACCGTCATGGAGTTCTGGAGACAGAACTCAGGATGGCCAGGCCCGGAGGGTCCCGAGGCAGGGCAAAGTTTAGGCTACATTCAGACGGCCAAGGGAAGCCCAGGACCCGGAGTGGTGGGCGTAGATGCGACTTCGCCACGGAGGCCCCGCCTGGCCAAACGGCATAAAAATGACCACGGAACCTCAATGTCCGGGGCTCGAGCACACAAATGAAGGACAACCTGGTTTTAATTCAACGGTCAAGGCGAGATCAGGGTCCAACCGTCGTGAGGCAGGGTGGCTTGGGCAGTTTGGTGCAGCGAAACGCAACAGGCATTCCAAGGACAGAATCCCGACGACCCAGGCTCAGCAAGGAGAACAGCCGCCGGCATGATACCATACCCTGAAATGGGACGGCAAAAGAGAGGACCGGGCCCGAGGGGGCCGGTCGCCCTGCGCGAAGAACGGCCGCACAATGGGCAAGCTCTGAATCGGCGGGGAGGGCCATTCCAATGCGTTTAGGAGATTTCTAAAACATGGGTAAGGGTCGCTGCGGGGTGTTCTTCCATTTGCCTCGTTTTGACCACTTATTTAATTTATTAAAATTCCCCAAAATGATAAAAATTCATGGGAGGGCAGACAATGACGACTTACCTTGAAAATGCTAAGCGGGGAGGCGCATAATTCACTGGGGATCGACAGAGTGCAGTTGATGGCTACGGTCGTGCTCCGGATGCTCGGCTCTGCAATTTGCTTCAACTTGGATTGTGATAGTGACTTTGGTGGGCTGGGCATTATATACCCTAGGCACCATTAATGGGCTCATTAACTGTAGGTATGGACGTGCCAAAAGTTGGTGAAATTTGAAATTGAGTCGGTAGCGGCGGTGGAGACTTCGGGGCTAGGCCTCCGGAGAGACGCAAAGAGATGGTTGCCGTTTGATTTTGCGTTGATTGGGCGACGGCGGCGACGGGATGCTCGGGGCCCGGAGGGGGGGAGCCATTGGGAGTTCGCCGCTGAAGACTTCTTCATGCTGCTTGGGTGACGGCGGCGGTGAACATCAACCCGGGGCCCGAGGTGCGGGAGGTAGTCTGAGGTTCGCCGCCGAGAGATTCACACATTGCTAAGCGGCGGCGGAGAGGGACGGGCTGGGACCCGGATAGCGGGGAGCCGACAAGGTTCCACCGTGGACGACAGCGGAACCGTCACGGAGTTCTGTGGTCGGAACTCCGAATAGCCAGGCCTGGCAAGTCCCGTGGCAGCCGGTCAATCAAACCCGCGGTAGAGAGCGGAGGCGGATGGCGATCCCCGGACGGAAGTCCGAAGACGGACTTCTGGGGATCGGGGCCTGGAGGAGCAGGAGCCACCCGGGAGTTGGCCAGATTTTCAATGGAAGACAGCAGGTCAGGCCTCGAGGGGCGGAGAGACGTCCGGGGAACGCCGCAAAGGGCAGCAAATGCATAGGGGAAACCCGATAGGGGAATCCTGGAGGCCCGGTCTAGAGGGGCCCAGGGCCACCCTAGAGCCCAAAATGCCAGAGGGAACCCTAGAGGCCCCGAAGGGCAGCAATACCAACAAACGGAGGCATGGTCGATTTACGATGAAACCTTGGAGCAATATCGACCATGCAGAACATCAAAAAAAGAGGGGCACACAAAACGAGGTAGCCCCAAAAGACCCAACAAGGCGAAAGAAAAGAGGGTCCCTGTTTCGAACGGGGCATGTGTGCTGAGGGCACAACAAATGGCGACTCCACTGGAGAATGCTTCGGAGCGTTCTAGGCTTAAATATTCATTCAGGACCCAGAATCACTAGTTTCGCAGACCAGGAGCGGCTTCTAAGGATGAGTCTGGGAGAATGAGATCCTTAATTGGGTCAGCTTACATGGCATCTCAGAAGCGTGTGTGAAGTGAGTTCATTCCTTTCCTAGGGATAGTAACCAGGGTTATCACTTCAACTGAGTAAGCTACATAAGTTGCCTAACACCAAAAGTAACCTGGACATTGCCCCGCTACCAGTCAGGCGTCCATAGCCCCGGCGGAGTTATCGCTACAATCTCATGGATATTGCTCTACTGCTGGTCAGGCATCCATAGCCCCGGTAGAGTTATCTGAACACCCATACGGTCATTTATTTTCCTTTTCAGAGTTTTTTTCTCTTTTTTGCTTTGATATTTCACTTCTCTTTTGCCATTTAGTTTGACCGAGTAAGCATTGAAGCCTACAATGGGTTTGAGACTGCAGTGGTCACTAGAGTAGACTTAAGATTTTTCACTCACTAAGGTGTCATAATAACCATAGTATGGTCCTTCAAAATTTATTATTATGTGATTTGTGCGAGATCTAAGATGTGGATAAGAAGATCCGGCGAAGGGGAAAGTTCTAAGCAGAGTTCAGACAAGGAAATCATTCGCGGACAGCTTTGCAAAGACCAATAGTCTAGAGTGAATGTTTAGCCAGAGAACACAAAGAACGGACAGCAAAATGAACCGCTTGTCAGGCAAGCACGGCCACCATAAAGGAGCAGGAAACATCTTTCAAAACAAAAACTGTCGAGAGGGAGAAAGCAAAAAGGCGACACAAACAAAACACAAACAAGGAAGAAAGCAACTATTCTAACTTATGCACAGGTATTTACAACGAAGAGCTCGAAAGAGCTCAAGCCTGGAAGTAATGCTTCAGGTGCTGCCCGTTGACTGGCAACGGGACATTTTCACCAGTTAAGTTCTTTAAGCGGAAGGCATTATCTCCCAAAATCTCAGCTATTTGAAAGGGGCCAAGCCAAAGCTTGTCGAATTTATTGTGTCCTCCTTTCTTTTCATGGGCCTTGTCACAATATAGGACCAAATCTACAATCCTAAAGGCCTTGATTTTGGCTCGGCGGTCGAACCATCTCTTAACTACGCCCTGATGCTTGGCAAAATTTTCTATTGCCCGATTTCAGACTTCTTCTAAATGTAAGAGCTCAGATAACCGAGCTTCCCTACGATCTCCACCCTCATAAAAATCGTTGATGAATTGAAGAGTAGGAATCTTCAGGTGGATGGGGAATATAGGCTCAAGGCCATAGACAAGGTGGAACGGAGAATCACCAAGGGCAGCCTTGTGGCAGGTGTGATCAGCCCAAAGGGAAAAACAGAGTTTGGTATGCCAGTCCTTGGGATTCCTATCTAATAGCTTCTTGATCACAGTAATCAAATTCTTGTTCGTGGATTCGGCAAGGCCATTGCCCTGAGGGTAGTAATTGGATGAGAATTTGAGGGCAATCCCATAGTCAAACGCCCAGCTAGTAAATTTTAATGAGGCGAATGCAGGTCCATTATCACATACTAAAGCATAGGGACAACCAAAGTGATTTAAAATAAAACTTTCTAAAAAATTAGTAACTACTTCAGTTGTGCAATGCTTACATACTATTGCTTCCATCCATCTAGTACAATAATCTGTAGCGGTAAGAATGTACCTGTGTCCCGCAGATGATGGAGGGCTTACCGGAATGATGAAGTCGAGACCCCATTGCGCAAAAGGCCTTACCTCCAGCATGGGCTGCAGTGGGACAACAACATTCCTCTCCCTGGTGGCAAGGGTCTGGCACGTATGACATGAACGAACATGGCAATGGGCATCCTTGAAGATAGTTGGCCAATAATACCCTGCCCTTAATATTTGGTGTGCTGTAGAAGAGCCCGAGCCATGGCCCGTACCAAATTTATTGTGAAACTCCCTCAGAACGCGTTCTGCTTCCTCCTTGCCAAGGCATCTTAGATAGACGCCCTCATGATTCTTCTTATAGAGAATGGAACCTTGAAACATATAACCATTACTTTTCAATTTCAGGGCCCTCTTCTGGACTCCTTGTAGATGCGGCGGACACTTATGATTTAGCAGATAATAAACAACATCTTGGTACCATTCTCCCGGGGAGACATCTTCAAGCTGATACTGCTATACCATGAGTTCAAGTCCAGTTTCTGCTACTATTTCAGAAATTGTATGGGTGAGTGCATGTCCTCTCACCAATTTCATTGGTTGGATTTTCATATCATACTCTTGGAGTAGAGTGACCCACTTAGCCCTTCGTTCACCCAATTCATTCTGCATAAGTAGCATTTTGACTGCTGGGTCGAGGACAATAGCGAACACCTTGTTGCATAGAATGTAGTGTCTGAATTTCTTTACCCCCCTGACGAGGGAATACGCCTACTTTTCTATGTTGTGGTAATGTAATTCAACATCTTTGAGGGGAGCACTCATGAAGGTGATCGGATGCTCATTTCCTCTGTCGTCCTTTTGGGTCAATATACTAGCACAGGAATGCTCTGAAGCAAATGAGTAGATATAGAACGGCTTCAGATAATCCGGACTGACTAACATAGGTGCCTCAGCAATGGCCCGTTTGATTTCCTTGAAGGATTGTTTAGCCTCTAGCATCTACTCGACTTTGGTGTCCTGTTTGAGCATGGCATTGAGAGGTTTGACGATTTTCGTGAAACCTGTGATGAATTTCTGGACAAAGTTGATATTTCTGAAGAAAGACTTTAATTCCTTCTTGCTACCTAAGGGCTGAATCTTGAGTAACGACTCAATGCACTCAGGATCAATGGAGATTCCTTGCTCTGAGATGATGTGCCTGAGTAATCTGCCTTCAGTCACTCCAAAAATGCAATTCTTAGGATTGAAAGAAACCCTGAACTCTCGGCATCTCTAAAATACTTTGCATAGGTCGGAGATGTGATCACCTCACTTCTTAGAGAATATGGTCAAATCATCCATGTAGATGATTATGTATTTTCCAATTAGGTCCTTGAAGGCGATATCCATGGCGCATTGGAAAGTGGCACCGGCGTTGATGAGCCCGAACGGCATTCTTCTATACACAAACGTCCCCCACTTAGTAGTGAACGCGGTCTTGTGGTGATCCTCGTATTGTACCATTACTTGATTATACCCGGAGTATCCGTCGAGGAATGACATCATCTGGGAGCCGTTGACGATTTGTAGCACTTCATCCAGTGAAGGCACTAGATAGTTGTCCTTCTCTGAGGCGCGGTTTAGATTGCAGAAGTCCACACACAATCTGATCTCTCCATTCTTTTTTCTGACCGGGACCAAGTTATCCACCCATGTGGAATGCCAGACTGGGAAGATGATTCTTGTTGAAAGAAATTTCTGCACCTCCTTGTAAATGACAAGTTCTAGCAAGGCATTGATAGGGCGCTGTCACTGATGGAATGGCCTCACTTCTGTCTTCAGAGGGATGGTGTGTGTGATGATAGAGGTGTCGTATGTTTTCAAATCTTCATAACTCCATGCCACCACGTCATGATATCTTTGCAACGCATCTGTAATTCCTCTCTTTTCCTCCGGCGTGCACACTTTGCCAATAAAAACATTCTGGATCTCCTCGGCTGTTCCAAGGTTGTGTGCATCGCACTGGTTGCTTATAGCCTCCCTTTTTGTTTGTCGATCCTGATCCCTGATCTGGTCTAAATTGAATACGCGCTCTAGCTGGACCATACCTCTGGGGATTGTGTTGGTTTTTAGGTTGATAACCCCCTCTATGTCCAATTCAACCTCATGTGGATCAGCTTCATCAATTATTTGGGCAGTGAAAATGTCAGAACTTGTGATGAACTGGAGGATATGCTTATCATCATTGAAGACCTGCAGATAAGTAGCATTATCCAGGACCGACGGAGTGGATGTTAGCTCAATGGTGAATTTCTTGAGCCCATATAAAGAGAGGGGTTGTAGGGTGCTAGCTGCTTGAGCCAAGGCATCAGCTGTGCAATTCTGAGCACGAGGGATCAATTGTATGTTGAATGCATCTAGGCCCTCTAAGAGATCTCAAACCCTGTGCCTATAATTTGTGACTCTCCGATCATGACAGGAGTACAATTTCCTGACCTGCTTAACTACAAGTGTGGAATCCCCGAAGACTTGCAACACTTTCACATTTTTCTTCAAGGCCATAAGAAGGCCAAGGACTAAAGCCTCATATTCTGCTATGTTATTGGTGCAATAAAACTTTAGTCGATGGGCAGCGAGAAATGTCTTACCCGTTGGACTGATGAGTTCGATCCCCGCTCTAGCTCCTTGCCTCGACTTCGATCCATCAAATCAGAGCATCCAGCATGCGGAGGATTCCTTGTCTTTAGGTCTGATTGAACCTGCATTCCCTTTCAGCTGGATGGTGGGCCTTGTGATCTTAGGGGGGTTTCCAGTTTGAGGTAATGAACGACAGGTGGTTCTGCTGGCATCTCCTTTGGTGTTCCTGTCGGAGGAGCAGCGGTTTTCTTAACATGCTCCATTGCTGCTTGGCATAGACAACAATCAAGTTCAGAGTCAGCAGCATTGTGAACCCTACACCAGTTTAGTAATAAGAGATCCTGGAAATTCATTCTAGTTCCTAGGCTGAGCTGATCTCTTGCGCACTTTTCCATGAATTCTTGGAAGCCATCGAGCAATCCCCAGTTATCATCCCTATCCAGCTCATCAACCTCTACCAACTCTTCTGTGTCTGGGGGAATTTGTGTGGGATCTGTCGAGGGACTACACAACACTAGTAGTACCTCATCTACACATTCTTCCTGAAGCTCAGGTTCATTTTGGTAGGCAAAAAGGTGGTAGTTCCCTAAATCAGTCTCGACGAACAATACCTCACTGAGATTATTGTATTCCGTGATCATATACTTCATACGGGGTTCACGGTCGATGCGGATCTAGTTTGGCAGCCCTTTCCATGGAAACCACATGTGAGAAAGGTCTGTGGTGGTGTATCCATTTATCACTTTGGTGAACTCCCTCCCCAGAATAATTTCATAAACATCAGGAATGTCAGCCACTTGGATATCAACAACCTGCTGTATCCGGGGGTCCGCAGCAATTTGCATGGGGATGCAGTTTATTTCACCCACGATCTGTTTTGTCTAGCTGGGTCACCTTTCTCTTTGAAGGCATGGGGGTGATGCCCAGAGCCTTGCATACGGTCAAGGGCATGATGTTGGCAGACGCGCCCGAATTGAGCAGGCAATTGTGCAAATTCTTCCCAAAGACCCTAATGGTAGTCAGGAAAGGGGGATTTTCAGGTCTCCCTTAGAGGATGCCCACAGGGGTGTCCATTTGAGCTATTTGCCCTTTGTTCTGATCACTGCCCGTATCCTTGGTTTGCTTAAATTGTTGGTCCTTGGGAGGCTGTCTACTAGCCCTTTCTGGCTCCTTTTCAATGTATCTACCTGCCGATTGATTCACGGGCACACTGTTCCTTCTTCTGATATTATCCTGTATTTCCTGTTCTTTCCTGGGCCCTCAAAGGTTACCCTCTTGGCTAGGGTTTCTTGTGTTGTACCAGAAGACGGAGTCCCAATGAGAACCCTGAAGAAGGCATGCCTCACGGCAGGAACTTTAAGTAATTTGAAGGCTAACAAACTGATCTTTACCTTCTTAATCTCTTCTGCTACATATTTTCCCATCTGCTCGATTTCAGAGCTAAAAGCCTGGCCTATAGCAGAGCTAGGGGTTTGGACCTTCATTTGTCCAGACAGATTCTGAGGTTGGCTTTAAGGTTGATGTTGTGATTAGTTTGGAGATCCATTCTTGTTGAGATATTGGGCGGGTATATGAGGAAGGCCCAGGTTATTGCTGGCATTTGGATCAGGCGAGGTGGCGAAGTTGTTAGGTGGGGTAGAAGTTGTGAAGGGTCCACCCGCTTGCCTATTCCTAAGGAAGTATGGACTCGACCGCTGATGGAACATGTGGACCTCATCCACAAATGGTTCCTCTTCATCCATCGAACCATTATCTACTGAATCAAAAAGTTGAACCAATGTTTGTTCATTACTTACCTCTTGCGGTTTCTCATCCTCCGTGGGAGTAGGCTCGACTTCGGGCTCGTTGCAGTCTCCCCGCGGAAACGGCGCACGATTGACTACCAAACACGAGGAATTGTAAGGCTCAGATGGGAAGATGTCCCTACAGTTGGCATTGTCGACCACGTTTTGTACCTCCACCTAGAAGATTTCAGCAGCTGTCTGAAATTCGGGACAATCCAGCTCAGAATGCCTGCTGGTTTTGTGAAGTCGGCACCATCCAGACAGGGCTGCCTCGGCCAAATATACACTGCTGGATGTTTTGTCATCGCTTGCCAATTGATCAAATGGCGTGGAAACACCACCATTGTTGGGCCTGGTGTTCCATGTGTGATTTTTCCTCTGAGAAGGTCTTCTTTCTATATTTTGATTGGAATTCTGCCCCCTCTCATAATTCAGCCCCGCGGAAGTGCCTACTTCCCAATTATCTCTGTTGTCTCTATTATCTCGACTATCCCTGTTAAGGTTGGCATGGAAATTGCGTTGGGAGGCCTGCAACTGGTTATTCTGGTTCTTCAGATGCATCATCTTTGTGGACATCTTCTTAATCATTTTCGTTAGTTCCTCTAGTTTGTCCTTCTCGGTCGCACCTCTAGGTGATGGGGCCGGATTTTGGAGAAAAGCGGGTGGGGCTGCTAGCTGATTTTGATAGGCTGGAGGAAAATTTAGTCCCAACAAGTACAATGGCGCTTGGGGCTGTTGGGAATATGCTTGCTGTTGTGGAGCCATTTGAGAATAGTTGTACTGCTGCTGGGGCTACAAATAGGAAGTCGCGGGAGGTGCATAATACAACGGTTGTCCCGGATGCGGCACCATAGGCAATTGAGGCACCTGGTTCATAAGAGGAGTTTGGTGAGAAAACGCCTAATTAAGCCCCTGAATCTACATTGGGTGGGCAACAGACCCCAAAGAGGGCAATGGGCCGAAGATATTTTGTCCCAAGTCCGCACTTGTGACAACGGCTTCTGCATAGGCAACCAGTAGGGTAACGGGCGGCGGGTGCATCCTTTTTACCAAGGCCAACATGAGGTTGTCCAGGGTCGCGTAATAGACCGGGAGGGCTGCCGCATCATTATGGACGTACGGATCCTGAAGCCTCATGTGAGCCCGATGGAAGCAGTCATTGAAGGAGCCGATAGGTTTGTTGACCTCCCTTCTGATAGACATTAACTATTGGTAAAGGTCTGCGGGGTTGACAGGGATCTTGTATTTCTGCAGAAAGGCATTCTTCATCAGGTTCTACGAGGTGATGGATCCCCTCGGTAGATTGATGTACCAGTAGAAGGCCTCTTCTCCCAATGAATGCGGAAAGAGGTGACATGCAACGTCCTCATGGTCCACTTGTATTTCGGTGATCGCCGTTTCAAATATCTTGATATGCTTCTCGACTGTTCTTTGCATGTCTCGCGGGTGGAACTTTGAACAAAAGCCCTCCGGATTCTTGGGCATATCATTGTAGACCGCAAAATGTATCGGTGAAGGGTTATGTGCAAGCCAAGCCATGGGGGGAGGCGGAGGTGGCACTTGCTATTGGAGGACAGGGATTTGGGGCTGTATTGGCAATACAACCACAATGTGGGGCTGCCCTTGAGCTATGGCTTCCTAGGCTGTGCTTTGGGCTGAAAAGGCCAGAAGAGGAGCGAACCCCTGGCTGCCGGAGGTAAGATGTGCAAATGCTGTTTGAGATGGTTGGGTGGAAGATGAAGGCCAGCCAAATGAAGGTGGGGGGGAAATGGAGGCAGATGGGATGGAGGAAGAGGAAGAGGTGGCGCTACTTCCTTGTGCTCGCTTCGCCCTCGTGGGAGGCTACAATTCTTCAAATTCTCCCTTGTTTGGTGTGGATCGTAGAATTCTTTGAAACCTTTCCAGGGAGAATGATCCGATCTGATCCAGCTTCACTTTATCCTTTAACTTAGTATCTTCACCGCGGGCCTCCTTTTAGCGCCAGTTCTATTGATGGCGTTAGGAGGAGGAGGGCATAAAATGAATCACTTCTAATCTTCAGCTTTGCATTCCCAATGTCTCAGCCCTCCTTCTAGCGCCAGTTCTGTTGATGGTGTTTTTATGCACTTTTCAACACAGGCAGTGCTTAGGTGCGCTACCTCTCTTGAAAGACAATCTTCTACAATCGAATTACAGAATACTATCCCAAGGTCTCTCGGATGTTAGGTTATGACAGTGCTTAGATACCTCAGTAGTTTGATGTGATTTGCTGGAATCACAAGGCGGTCTTACAGAAAATTAAAAGTATGAACATAAAACATGAAGTTGGATTTTTGAAAAGGAGTCCTTAATATGAAAGCAATTATGCGTTGGCTGTAGGTTCAAACAACAGTCTTGAACTCCATCTGGTTGTTAGATTTTGCTTTACGATGTGCAATGAACCTTGGTATTGTTCAGTTTCTAAAAAAAGTGAAAAAGAGCGAAGAGAAGGAAAAGTTTCTAAGTCTAAAACTTGCTGCGAATAGTGACTACAGAGTTCCTACAATGGACAATTCCTTAAAACAATATCCCACTTAACCAGGGATTTCACAGTATCATGGAAATTGTGCTATCTTCTAAGGACTGCAGATATTTCATCCTTCATTCACCACATACATGCAGGAACTAAAGATAAATGTTTGGGGAAGCTTCAAATCAAGTCCAGGCTAACTTTGCACAGCCATCTACCTTCAGCAAACAACAAAAAGTATGGATTAAGGGATCATCAACAAAGCAGGAATTTTCATAATCAGCCAACAGTATTCCTAAGATTTACCCAAATAACATGAACAGCTAACTAAATAGCATAGAGATCTAAACTAAACATGTGAAATTGGAGAAATGAATCAAATGACATGAGAGAAATCAAGGAAATACACCAAGTCAATGTTATTTCTTATAAATTTCAGCAGCATGCCTTGACAACAACTCAACTCTCACTTTTGCAAATGAGGGGAGTGCTCTATTTATAGTTTTCTAAAAGTTAAATGAATGGCCAAGATTCATTACAATTGTGTGGCCAAGATTCATTACAAAATAGGGTTTCACCTACCCCCAAATAGATTTACAATTTAAAAACATCTTTTGTCCCTTCCCTATTTTGTCATCTAGTGGATGACACTATTGCTCTTTTGTCCTGTAGCTAATTGTTGTCTTCTTGGCTGTAGCTACTCTTCAGGGAGGTTTTCTTCCTTGGCTAGGCTGTCCTCTTGCTCCTTGGAAGCTGAGTGCTCTATATTTTTGAGGACGATGGCATGGAGCTTGTCGATCTCAAGGATCTCGCATCTTAACGCCTAATAGCTCCATTCTTTGGCATTTTCTTCCAGCCACTTCCAATCCTCGTCATACTTCGAACCCTGGTCCCTGAATAGCTCTGATCGATCAAAGGCACAAGTGGAAAAACTCAGGAATTCTGTGGTGATTTCCCTAGCTGTCCCATCCTTCATCTTCTTCTCGAAGTACGGTTTGATCTTTTCGGCATCTATTTGCACAGTGGGCATATCATAGCCTGTCATCAGGTTTAGGTACTTGGCGCATTCCGCCTAGATTTCCTTGATCCACTCGATATCTGGATCTACTTTGTTTAGGATTTGCCCCATCCTCTCCTCCTGGTTGATGAGGTCTCTACGCCACACATCCACCAGCCAATTATCCTCTTTCTTCAGCTCTAGCTTTTTCTCCCACGTGTCCTCGGGCATCTGAAAGATGGCTACAATTCTCGGGAAGGTGGAGTCGTAGATTGCAGGCAAATTGGTGCAAAGTTTCTTTGTGCCTTCCAGGGACTAGATCAGGTCTAGGAACTTGTTGGCTATCTGCACAGCCATGCCGATGCCCACGTTTCTGATGCTTATGACCTATTGGAACCAATCCTCAGTTTTCTTCTCTAAGTTCTTCCTCCTCTCCATCTTATCAATCTGCTCCTTGGAGAGCAACTGCAGTGCAGCCATGGAGGTGGTGGGCAGGTCATCCACTAAGGACCACTGCTGAATATAATCGGTCAGGGCAGCAACCTGCGCCTTGAGCTCATCCTTGGTGACCATGTCTTGTTTGATCAAGTGCACTACTGTGGCCACTGATTCCTCCAGATGTTCAACCTTCTACTCTCTAGTCGCAGTCCCTAGGTCAATGGTGGAGACACTATAGCTCACCCCAGTTTGGCTGACAGTTGGCGTTGCTATTTGTGCTGCTCGAGAGCCAGAAGCATCCATGGTTATCTTGGAATGGACCTTAGGCTTCTTCTCCTTCTTTGTCGTTGTCAAGAATCGAGCCAAGATGGCTTCCAAACTTGCCCTCGGGTCCTTCAGTACTGGGGTAGCCTTCTCCAGCTATTTCTCCAGCCAGTCGGGCATGGCAGATTTTCCTTTGAGTGCATCATCTCTGCCCTCACCTTTCTCAGTCAGAGACAAGATTTAGGTCTCTTTCTCTTTTTGGGGCTCCTCCTTTTCTTTAGCAGCGTCTTCTTCCTCGTCGGAGTCTTGAACGAATACGAGGTGCCTGACGGGCATCTTGGTGGACAATACCCGGGTGGGATCTTCTTCCTTTTCTGCCTCCTCTTCTTTCTTCTCTTCAGCAGCCATGGCCTCAATGCTCTTCATGACATGGGTCGTGGCCTCAGTGATATCCTTTTCAGGTTGCTCCTCTTGCGGCTGTCCCTCTTCATTATGTGGTGGCTGTTCTACCTCTTCCCCAACATCCTTTGGCTGCTGAGCCAACTCCTCCTCAAGGTCCACATCAAATGTTTGGATGATCTCCTTGTCCCCCGAGCCATCCTCTTCATCTCCGCTCTTAGAAGAGCTTGTCTCTTCTTCCTCATAGGCCACCTTGTCGATGGTCCGATGCTCATATTCGGGATGCTCATGATATTCGTCAGCCTCCTCCTCAATAGGCTTCGAGGCCTCCTGCTCTTGCTCCTCCAACTCTTTTGATATTTGCATTGTGGCTTCCATCGTCGGCGGCCTTGTTGGCGGTTGTGAAGGCTGAGCTGTTGCGAGGGCTTGGGCAAGGGCCGCTTGGAGTGCGGGGTCCACTAGGAGTTGTGATAGCTCAGGGGGAAGACTTTTTAGATGCCGCGTGATAGCCTTCGGTATGGTTGAAAGGGGGACAAGCGATGCTATTGTTTCCAGTGGGAGGGACGTTATGGGTGACATGGTGGTAGAGGAAGGAGAAGTGATCATGCCAGAAGAGGAGTCAATGTTAATTATTGATCTGGCTGGGGGCGAAGAGGCAAGATGGAAAGAAATGTCCACCGCCTACGGAGATGAGGCGATTGCAGCCTGAGAGGCGGGCAGCGCACCAGTCGGGGGAGGAAGGAGCAAGGGGGGCTACACTTCTATTGTAGTTATTACTTGCTTGAGCCTCTTGGGAGATGAGCCTCCCGTGTCTTTCTTCGCTTGCTCCTTAGGGTCTGCAGACTGTGCAGTTTCTATTTCTTTCCTCTTCTGGGACCTGGTGATAGGGGGAGACTTGAAAGTCTCACCAGCCGATGTAGTGGCGGTGACATCCTCCATAGTGCTCGGCTCGCTCTTGAGCGCCTCATATGTTAGGACTACCCCTTGTTGTTTCAGTTGTGCCACCTGCCCATCGACCCACTCCTTAGTGCGAGCTATGATCGGTTGGGTGATGGTATCTAGGTCATTGACCTCTTACTCATCCCAATCGATGGAGGGGATTGCCAGGTTGGCAACCGTGGGGTACCTTGGGTGCACTATTATAGACTTGTCTTCCTCAAGTTGGTCTGGCACCTAGAATAGCCGCACTTTTCTTAGGAACTGTACGGTCATGCACATGTAGTGTCTTGCATAGACCTCCTTGTTGTCTTTGCAATCTGCCCAGAAGTCTTCAATGTGGTATTGGTGGGCATAAGCCGGCCCCAGTGCCTTCCTGACATGGTCGTGTTGATCCATTCGCGGGCGGGCCGTGTACTAGTCAAAATGATATTCCTTAAGCTCTTTCTCAGAGTTTCCGACGCACTGAGATGTCTCTAGTCGATTCAGGCCCTGGCCGAGGGTCATGGGATAAGGGATCCCTGCTACGTGCTTGTTGCCGAAGACTGTCTGAATGTGTTGGAGCTGCCAGGAAAGCTCTAGAAGAATGATCCTATCGTTAGGGTATCTTGGCAACTTGTTTGGCTGTTCCATGAATCCCTGGGCACGGATGTAGGTGAACTTGGGAAACTAGATATACAAGAAGGCATATTCCTTCAAGAGTGCCCTGGCGCTCTGGGAGACCCTCCTTTCAAAGTCTTCGGCGATCAATCTGATGATGTGGCCAATGAAGGCGTCATTGACCAGGCAGTACTCCTTCTTGAAGTTACGGTATTGGAGCTGAGGGTACTTGTCGAACGGCTTGAGCCCTCACCTATGCCCCTGATCCAGTGCCATAAATAGTCCACTGTATTGTCTCTGACCTGCCAGGGAGTATACCAGGTAAGAGGTCATGTAAAACTTGGAGCTTTTCTTAACGTTTACGAACTGCTCGTGGAAGCAGTTACTGATGATGCCTCCCTAGTCGAATGAGGTTTTGGTGTTAACGTCATCATTCCCTCACAGGATCTGCTCAATGTAATATGCCATCCATTCTTGGAAGTAGGCGGCTGCCGGGAGACCCATGACCCTGCTTAGCATCGTCACCAAGTTGTGATATTCTTCATGGAAGTCGCTGCGGAACAGCTCTTGGGGAACCTTCACAGCGCTACCCCATTTCTCCTTAAGCCAATAAAGGTTAATTGATTTCTTGCAGCCCAACGGATTAGCATCCCACAACGCCTGACACTGTTCTAAAGTGGGACCTCCATGTGTGGGAATGTGGGAATGTGGAATGTTTTTGTGATTCCATCTGGAGACATGTCAGCGAGGATGTTCCCCTCCTTGTCCACGATTGTCCTGGTGTCTGTTTGGTAGGCTTCTCGGCAAGCCATTACGAGTTCGAGTGCCACCAGAGAAGGAGGGAAGCCAGCAACCTTGGCAATTCCACTCTACCGTATTAATCTAGCATTCTTTGTTTTAGAGTCGACCTTGACCCTCTGGGTGAACTCATTTATGTCCACTTGGCCGATGTTTGTATCTGAGATCTCCCTCCAGTCCGTTGAGACCTTTGACTGAAGCGGCTCACCCTAGAACTGAAACTTCATCTGATCCTTATCTTCTTTTCCTGGAGCGGCTCTCCCTGATTTCCTGCCCTTGTCCTTTTCGACGGAGGCCCCTAAAGTTCCTGCAGCCGATTCCATATATTCTGCAAGCAAAGGGTGAAGTCAGCACAACAAAACATCAAAAGCATTAATGTTAGTCCATATTTTGAGAATATCATCCAAATAATTAATCAAGTACATCATAAATCTTACTCCTAGATGTTATCGATTTCATTTCAGGGCATTTGGGCAATCCGGGCTCAGAGGGCCGGACTTCCCTGGCGGGAATGCTGTCTGGAAGGGAGAATGTGACCGAAAGTTCCCAGAGGCCCTCCTTGGCCTAAATTTCAAACTTTTGAAAGGCTCATGATGGAGAACAACATGATTTATGATGTGGATCGAAGCCAGATCATGGATTGAATTTGCTCAGATCGATTTAGGGGGCATCAGAGATCTTAAGCCGGAAAGCGGTTAAGGGGCGGTCGTTGGGGACGGCGAATAGTGGGTGAAAGTCCGGGCGAGGAAGTCCAGCGGCGGAAGTCCGAGGGCCGGGGTTCGCGAGGCCAAAAGACGGCCGGCATGGAGGGTATGACATTTAGGCACAGCGGCATTCGGACCTTCGGGGCCCGGCGGCCGGGAGGACACAAAGCGAAGGCCGCCGTGATGTTTTTGGAAATGGTTTGAACGGCGGCGGCGAAGGGCAGCCCGGGACCCGGAGGGCAGGAGGATGAGAGCTGGAGGCCGCCATAAGATTTTTGCAATGTTCGGGCGACGGTGGCGATCAGGCTCCCGGGGCCCGGGAGGCGGGCCGACGCAGGGAGACGGCCGCCTTATGAATTCTGCATGGATTCGAACAACGGCGGTGATGAAGGGATCCCCGGGGCCCGAAGATCAGGCAGCTGGCAGGGTTCCGTCGTGGACGACGGCGGAACCGTCACGAAGTTCCGTAGACGGAACTCCAGACGGCCAGGCCCGGAGGGTCCGGGGGCGGGGCAAATTTTAGGCTACATTCAGACAGCCAAGGGAAGCCCAGGACCTGGAGTGGTGGGCGGCAGATGCAACTTCGCTACAGAGGCCCTGCCTGGCCAAATGGCGGAAAAACAGCCATGGAACCCTGATGTTCGGGGCTCGAGCACACAAATGAAGGACAACTTGGTTTCAATTCAACGGTCAAGGCGAGATCGGGGTCTGACCGTCGTGAGGCAGGGTGGCTTGGGCAGTTTGGCACGGCGAAACGCAACAGGCATTCCGGGGACGGAATCTCGACAACCCGGGCTTGGCAAGGAGAACGACCACCGACATGATACCATACCCTGAAATGGGATGGCGAAAGAGGGGGCCGGTCGCCCTGTGCGAAGAACGGCCGAGCAATGGGCAAGCTCTGAATCGGCAAGGAGGGCCATTCCAATGGGTTTAGGAGATTTCTATAACATGGGTAAGGGGCACCACGGGGTGTTCTTCCATTTTCCTCATTTTGACCACTTATTTAGTTTATTAAAATTCCCCAAAATGACAAAAATTCACAAGAGGGCAGACGGTGATGACTTACCTTGAAAACGCTAAGCAGGGAGGCGCAGAATTCACCGGGGATCGACGGAGTATGATTGATGGCTACGGTCGTGACGCTATCGATTGTGATTTGCTCCGGATGCTCAGCTCTGTAATTCGCTTCAACTCAGATTGTTATAGTGACTTTGGCGGGCCGGGCATTATATACCCCAGGCGCCATTAATGCGCTCAATAACTGCAGGTATGGATGTGCCAAAAGTTGGTGAAATTTGAAATTGAGTCGGCGGCGGCAGCAGAGACTTCGGGGCCTAGCCTCGGGAGAGACACAGAGAGATGGCCGCCGTTTGATTTTGCGTTGATTGGGCGACGGCGGCGACAGGATGCTCAAGGCTCGGAGGGGGGGAGCCGTCGGGAGTTCGCCGCCAAAGACTTCTTCGTGCTGCTTGGGTGACAGCGGCGGCAAACATCAACCCGGGGCCCGAGGTGCGGGAGGCAGTCTGAGGTTCACCGCTGAGAGGTTCACACATTGCTAAGCGGCGGCGGCAAGGGATGGGCCAGGACCCGGATAGCGGGGAGCCGGCAGGGTTCCGCCATGGACGACGGTGGAACCGTCATGGAGTTCCGTGGTCGGAACTCCAGACAGCTGGGCCTGGCAAGTCCCGCGGCAGCCGGTCAATCAAACCCGCGGTAGAGAGCGAAGGCGGACGACGATCCCCAGACGGAAGTCCGGAGATGGACTCCTAGGGACCGGGGCCTGGAGGAGCAGAAGCCGCCCGGGAGTTGGCTGGATTTTCAATGGAAGACGGCAGGTCAGGCCCCGAGGGGCGGAGAGACGTCCGGGGAACGCCGCAAAGGGCAGAAAATGCACATGGGAAACCTGATAGGGGAATCCCGGAGGCCTAGGCCCGGAGGGGCCAAGGGCCACCCCAGAGCCCAAAATGCCAGAGGGAACCCCGGAGGACCCGAAGGGCAGCAAAACCAACAAACGGAAGCATGGTCGATTTATGATGAAACCTTGGAGCAATATCGACCATGCAGAACATCAAAAAAAGAGGGGCACGCAAAATGAGGCAGCCCCAAAAGACCCGACAAGGCGAAAGAAAAGAGGGTCCCTGTTCTGAATGGGGCGTGTGTGCTGAGGGCACAATAGAATAGGACAACTAGGCGAATAATAGTAACCATCCATGATAGATCCTTGGGGATGAGCCAAGTTAGTTGAAGGAGTAGGAGAAGCACACATAGAGGAGAAACAACAACATGGCCCTATGGACAAACCAAATCTATGACAGGAGCAAGACACTCATCAGAAGCTTGGCATGAGGATTCCTCAAAAGAGGCAGAAGTCCAAACAGTTAGAGGATCATCATTAGCATTCATCCACAAATTAAAAATGAATTTTGTTGATATAATCTTCATTAATAAATTTTTTCACTTAAAATCAAATTAAAGTAAGATAAGGCCTAGTTTTTATATATAAAATTGCCTAAAATTCAACAACTTAATCAATCAACTATGATTGGAATAGAAAATATTCATATTGGTAAATCAACTTGTGGCTTATGAATCAGATTAATATCAAAGAATGGTTTTTGTGTCATTCTCAATATGATTTATAAGTGGTGTGCCTGTGTAGGAAGCAATTTTACAATTATATGTCTATCACAAATTAGGTTGTGAAAAAGGTCAAGGAATTTTATTTAAATATTTTCACAAGGAGGTGGAATAAACAAATCAATGACTCTTGAAAAGAACGTTAGACTACCTCTTTGTGGTGAAGAAATATTCAAAAAGTTAGTGGAGGATGTAGCCACCAAGTTAACTGATGTATTCTATAGTCCCATTGACCTACTTTTGTCATATGTGGGTGCTCATAAAATTCCACTCACAAAATTATGTTGTATTAGAGTATGGGTTTTATGCCATTTTCAATATGATTTTTAAGTGGTGTGCTTGTGTAGGTAATATTTTTGCAATTATATGTCCCTCACAAAATTAGATTGTGATAGAGGATAAAACATTTTTTTGCAAGGTGTGTGCCCTTGGTCTCCTTGTGTTGTGTAGTGCAGCACGTGGGTTCATGACATGGCTTAACTATCTCCTATGGATTCATTAACTATGGCAGCTGTATCAGGCATTAAGAATTACAGGATCAAGAATCCAAGAAGAAGCAACCTCATACTACCAAAGTTTAGTGTGGAGGCCAAGATGGAAATTCATCTGCATGAGGATTAAATTGATCCTAAAATATTTTACCATTGAATTGCTCTATTAGAGATATATTTCAATTTGAATAACCTTATTGAAGAGAAAATAACTTATTTTCTAAAATTAAACCTAGGTAGTCATGATTGACATGGTTTCAATGCTATGTATTCCTTGGGAATGAAGAAAATATCATCAATTGGGATGAATTCAATACATTGATTAAGAAATTACTTTATCCTATTTTTATGAAGAGGATAGTTATATTGATTGATAATAGTTGAAAGAGGGACAAAGACAAAAGTTGCAGACCTACACAATCAAATTTTACAAAAATATAGTCTAAATAAGAATAGATGGGATAGATCATGATGCACTCATGAAAAACATATTAATGTTGCATAGTCTAATTTTGATAGCTATGTCTAAGTATACTGTTGAGAATTTCATTCAATAGAGATAGACAAGAAAAATAGTTTATCTTTCTCTCCAAATTAGTTAAATCAACAAAGTGGTCAATGTAGTTCCAACTCTAAGTCCCAAGGGTGGAGTAAATAAAAAGGAAAGTATAATGTTACAACTACTGTTAAAAACAATACTAAAAATATTGTAGCAATTGTAAAGTTGATTTTCATGCACATAAACTAAGCTACAAATAGTGTCTGAAATTCCTATTTTTGAAAAGAAAGAAACAAGTAGGCTATGACTTGTTTAAAAATTAAAGAAATTGAATATGATTCCAATATGGCTTAGGGGTTGGTTTATACCTCTATGTATAGATAGATGTATATTAACAACAATGAGGCTCAATGAAATTATACATCAACAAATGAATAATGTTCAATATGGAAAGTAGAGAAAATAAAAAATGAATGTTTGCCCCATTTTAATTTAAAAATAGAAAATAAAAAGCAATAGCATGTTATTTCAAAAATATAGAACAAATTTGCTTATGGAGGTCTAGCTCAAAGCATATAAAATGCTTGAAAACTTACTTGAATGCATTCTTTTGTGGGAGAAATTCAGTTGACGACTGTCATACAAATATTATTTATTTAATAGTAAATAATAACTGAAATTGCAACATAATCAATGCATTAAGTCTTGCAAATATTTTAGCATTGAGGTAGTAATAATATTATTTTGATGTTTCTTAAGTAGTTCTAGAAATCAAAATTGGAGAGGCAAGGCCCAATCGAAAGCTGGACAAAGGTAGTTACAGTTTACATCTGATAAAGCATCCAACTATGGAGAGTATCCCACTTGTTAAAAAAACAATATTTAATTATTATTCTAGATATGGGTTCTCCTATCACCATCTCTGCAAATATGCATCCCAATGCGAGATATCAATTGCAAAGAAATTGTATCTTATTTGTTGCTTCATAATTTTCGATTCATCGTAGTCGAAAGTCTGCAAGCTTAATTTAGATGGCTGCTTCCTTGTTAACGGAGAGAATTAGAAGGCTTGAGATCTCTATGTGCAACATTCATGTCATGGTAATAGGCCACACCGTTGCAGAGCTCCCACATTAATCATTTCACAGGTGCAACGATGTTTAGATTGCTCCTTGCATTACATATACAAAACTGTGTTGGACAGAGGTGACAATATAGCCATGCAATGAAATATGGATATAATATTATGCCTTAGAAGAGCCTAATACTATCTGCATAAATCATCTATGAAGACTGGAAAAAATAAAATCTATTATTTAATATACTTTGAAATATGATAGACTTGAGCTTACGAAAATATATTATTTAGTATACTTGAAATATGATAGGCTTGAGCTTGCTGCTAAATCCATATCGTCTTCCTAAATAAGCTGTGCACATCCTGTATCTTGAAACAAAGGCTGTAGAGGCACAAATAATTTTTATTTTCTAATTGCTGTTTGAAACTCAAATTATTTATTTATTTATAATTTTTAAGAATTTCTGTAATTGAGGCACTAGAAATTATTTTTGTCTATTAATAATAATAATTCACTATTTTAATTTTAATTTTATTTGTTTATTTTAATTTTTATTTTGTAAGATATATGTGATTTTCTATATTTATCATGTTTGACATATCTTTCAATTTAATTAAGATAGATCTAGATTCAAACAAGTGTGTTTGATAGACATACTTAATATACATATAGATGTTCCAAATAGAAATATATGTTTTTAGAAAGGATATATATTTATTAGTATTGTTATCTAGGTTTCTTTTTTAAGAATTTAGATTGATTCATAAAGATATTTTTTAAGATTACTTTATGATTTTCAAAATAGATTATTTTGTTCCTTTACTACAATTAACTCTTACACAATCTAATGATGTGTAAACAAAATTATACAATATTTTTTATGAAAAGAAGTAAACATTCATAATTATATTATTGGACAACCAATTCTTCTCTACTAATTAATTATGCAAAAAAATATTTGTAATTTTCTATAAGAATTTTTTATATTTCATATAGCTTGTTTTGGAAAAGATAAACTAAGAGAGAATGACATTTAAGAAAAGCATTCTCACTCAATATTTGATTAAATTAGCAAAAGGAAAAATATTATTTTTCATTACCAACTTTCAAGATTTCTTAAACATTCATAATTATATTATTGGATGACCAACTCTTCTCTACTAACTACCTAGATAAAAAAAATAAAAATGTTTGTGTTTTTTTCTAAGAAAATTTTATTTTTCAGATAACTTGCTTTGAAAAGGATAGAAAAAGAGAGAATCACATTTAAGAAAACATTCTTACTCAATATTTTCTTAAATTAGCACAAGGAAAGTTTTATTTTCTATTATAATTTTTGAAAAATTAAAATAAAATTAAAAAAACTGAATTTTTAAAATTTACCCAAATCTACTATCTTACAACTTTACAAATAATAAATTTTATAGAAATTAACAAAATAAAAGTAAAAAAGACATCAATAACTGTAATAAATTAAATTTTATAAGTTCAAAATAATACACATGATAAAACAGACAACTAATGAATTTAACGAAAGTTGAAAAATTGAAAATAACCCAAAAAAAAATAACGCCGCCAAAACACTACTCACGCATATTTTTTCCAACACTTCCTATACCAATATTTCTAACACTATAAATCTCCTACGCTTGATCATTATGAAACTGAAAACTTTTTTTGGGCCGAAGTCATATTTGTATGGAAGTAATGATTGAAATATGACTATCTCTTTTGAGACTTACCAGAATTTTCCAATGCTTATTATGTTAAAAGGACAGATCATTTTCACGTTAAATGAATGATTATAATTACCCGTGGAAGAAGATAAGCATAAAATAAATTGAGTTTTGATAGAATTATTTAATATTTAGATTCGCTTGTATTCAAGGTAATATATAAATTTAAAATCAATAGGGATTAATATTTGCGTTAAGTAAATAATTATTTTAATTTGTTTATTTTTGAATAATCATATAATGAAGGTTATGACTTTTTATTATTGATTTTTAGATTAATATTTTATACTTATGATTATTAGATCAAAGTTATTTGTTTAATTTTTTTTTTATATAGAATGTAAATTTAGATTAACAATCATTAGTTTTTCGAAATTTTATTATTATGCTATTATTCATACAAAATTATGTTTTAAATTTATATCTAATTTTTTATGTTTTTTCAAGCAAAAGGGAAGATATGTCTATATATATTAATAGATAATTAGAGATTTGCAATGTGTCTTTGTCAAAGCCAAGTAAATTGGAAAATAGATTGACTCTGTAATTAACAAACTTGCATCATAACCAGAGACCCATAATAGAGCCCATACTAGAAAACATCCCTTACAAAATTCATGTTGTGCTTGCTAATTTGCTAACTTAGACCAAGACTATATACAATTTAGGAAGTTTTTATCTAAATTTTATTCTTGATATTTTGATCAATTTATTTGAACTTGTTATTATTGTTGATGTATATAGAAACAATCTAAGTCAAAAGAGATAATTGTTTTTATCATAGGGTTCTAATTGTAACTAATGGTTTTGTACAAATGAGGCTTAATGAAATTATACATCAACAAATGAATAATGTTCAATATGGAGTGTACAACAAAGAAACAATTGACATCATTTTTTAAGGCTACATCATTTGACTTTGATGTAATTTATTTTTTGTATGTTTTTAATAATACTAAAATTATTGAAGAATTATTTTATTTATCTAAATTTTTTTATTAAAGATCTATTTTCTTTCTTCAAGAATTAAAAGGTGCATTTTTTATTTAGTTAGAAGATATTTTATAATTATTTTAATTATTTTAAAAATTTGAAATTATTGATTTTTTTAAATTAAATATAGTTGAATAACTTACATTATGAGCCTCACAAATTTAGAAGAAAAAAAAACATTAAGCCCAATCTGACCTTATTGCTCTAAATAGAAATTATTGTAGTAAAATTTGATTTTCTATACAACATATATTACATAGCTCTATCTTTATGTTAGCAAAATTTGATTTTCTATACAATATATATTACATAACTCTATCCTTATCAAGAAATTTCCCTTGATAATTTCCCTTGATAACACTATCTCAAGTATCTATCCTTTACTTTATTCTGATTGATGTAACATTAAGTTTATTATGTCCCTAATATTGTTTTTGTACTGAATAATAAAATAAATGACATATTTTAAACTTTTGTTTATCTTAACTTCTGTATTCTCAAATAAAAAACATAAAACAAAATTGTTGTGGAAGATAACATAAAGGTCAATTTTTAAGAAATTTTATTAAAAAATATTTTCTTAACAAAATAAATTGCTTTCAAAACTCATATTTACTCCATCTGTTGTATTCGCCTTTTGTATGATCTCGAAATGAACTCCATAATAAGTCTCCTCGTCTTACTTTCATATAACATTCCAAATTCAGTGTACATCATTATGTGCTACGATTTGAAGCAGAAACTGTTATAAAACTAAATTTGCTCAGAAATTTATATTACCAAGGCCACCATATGTAGGTGCCCTCAAAAGGCAATACCGATATGTTATCATTATTTGCACTTGCAAGGTTTGGATCAACCTCATCCATTGCAAATTTCCTCACCAGTCTTCTGCTTCCATCATATATATTGATTCCTTCTTTACTAACCACCACAGTCCATCCGCTGTTGTTGACTGAAAAATGCTTAATTTTCTTAGGCAAACAGATATCGACTCGACACCACCTCTTGGAGTTTATATTTTCTCCTCCGTTCTCTAATTTCCACATAACCCCGTAGTTCTTGTCAACCAAAACTAATTGACCAACATCACTCCCAGCTAATTTCAAAAACTTAGTAGGGAAGCCGTAAAATATCCTATTCCAAAAATTTTGATATCTATAATCTTTAGGGGGTGGAATTTTTGTCCAGCGTTTCTCGGAAACATTCAATTCTACAACCCCTCCATTGCAGGATTCATTATCCAACCAGTAAAATCTTCCTCTGTAGTAAACTCCCCGCCCACTAACCGAATATTCAACTATGTCTCCAAAACTTAATTCAAATGTATCCCAGGACCTGGATGATGAATCATATACTTTAACCCGGTCTGGGTAGTCGCCCACCACCATTATGAATTGTTCGGTGGAAGAATCAAACGCTTTTCCATGAAAGCTAGGGCTGATGTCATAGGCAGGGATGCGTATCCATGCCTTTCTCTCTTCGTCGCAGATATAAAAGTTATTACCATGTTTGTACTTCTGAGACAAACAGAACATGGTGCTGCATGCTATATCTATTTGATAGGAATGATCACTAAATAGGTCATGATCACTAAGTAGGTAAAAATCTCCATCTCCTTCTAGCACCCATGTGTATCGCGTCCAATTAACAATTGCTTGAAACAAAAAAAGAGAGCTGCAAGAATGATGTATATTTGGATAGATTCTCTCCATGGCAGCATATGAGGATAGCATTTCATTCCATTCTTTCCACACGGTTGCCAATCTCACGTGGGTTCTTCGTGGGAGAAGCCTTGCTATAATATTCAACGCAATTTCATCGGGAAGGTTCCGCCAAACTCCAATTTCCATCTCTATGTTTCCAACTTAACTTTATTAGACCGCTACGGCTGTATTTTGCTACACATCTCGAGGCACGTTCTAATAAAGCTCTATAAACATTTAGTGTGACGCTTCAATTCAGGGGGCGACCTCACGTTTCAATGTTGCATTTTTAATTCTTGCTGATTAAATGCAGGGTACAACCTTTTTGGAAAAGGGAATACACAAACCCTTGTGTTTTGAGTAGCTTAATCTAAGATAACTATCTATCAGCCTAAACTAAAATATATATGGTTGATGGAATGTAATGATACCATATACTAAAATATAACTACTATAAATATAAGGCTATACTGATATTTGTAGTTAGTTTACATTATTTGGCCAGTATGTTAGATAATAATTGAATCTCGTTTTTATTTTAGATTCGATGAAAAATAATAGAGTGAGCCAACAAAATAGGAAATCTTAATATGTGTCTTAATTTTATTCTCTAAAATGTGTCTAGAGAAGTTGTCTCTTAAGTAGTTTTAACGTGAGATTAAAGTTTGAGGGTAGGCATTTAGGAGGGGACCCAAATTAGGAAGATGGTCTACTATTTGCAAATTTAAAATAGTTCAGCTAGCTAAAATAATGCTTCAATATGAACCCAAAGTTATTTGTAGTTAGGTCTATTATTTATATGCTTGGACCTTGGATTATCCAATGGTGTTGGAGCTTCCATTTTGAAACCTCTCCTTTAGTCTTTCTTGTGAGAAATAGTTTCTAATGTTTTGAAAATTCATCTGAGTAAGAACATCCTAGAAATTTTTTCAAGTGTAACAGTTTATCATAAAGCCTTTATGGAGATGGATTTTAGCTACCTAAAAATATTAATATTATTCCACCTATTTCTAAGTTTTACTAGATACTAATATATTTAAATAAACTAAATATTTATTTTTATTGTTAACAAGGAGGCCTCTTAGTAAGTGATTTTCCTATAAAAAGGAAAAAATTCTTGCAACCTCAAGTTTTAGACCCTTCTACTCAACAAAAAAATTAAAAATTAGCCTCAATCATCAAAAAAGTCTATAGTTTATATTCATTCACAAGAGACAATTCAATCCCCTTCTGATACCAAAAAAATTAATAATCCTTCTATTATTCTTGTCATGATAATAGATGGATGAAAACTTATAAGAATGAGAGAAGAAATGTCAAGGCTTTCTCAAAGTGAGAGTGGCTATTTATTGTTCCAATTTTTTCACTAGTTTGAAGGTTTGCTACAAGAAGAAGATCATATTATATCCCCTCTACCATGATTCATAATTTTTTTCTTAAAAGGTAAGAGGTATTTCTATCTACATCATAAATATGGAGTTAAAGATGTAATTGTTAAGTGGAAAATTAATTTTTTTCCTCCTACAGTTAAACTTAATGGTTTCCTTTGCTTCTCATTGATCCAACATATGAAGAGATCCTACTATTTTTCATTCATCACATGGAAAATGTGTGCAGCTATAGTTGATTTTTGCTCATAAGTATATAACTTTGTCATTGATAAAAGGGGGGATCCAACATATAGTTGTGTCTAGGATCTTTTCTAGTGGTGAATCATTTGGATTTTATTATTTCATGCTCCTTATATTATGAAGGATATAAGTGAGTTAATGGTGTAGATGTCTAAAACCCATTCTAATGTTGACTGGATTATAAGATATGATTTTAAGATGGTGGGAAATCATAACGATCCTAATTTTCCTAGCCACATTCATTTTAGTGAATTATTTGATAAAGTGATGCATTATTGTAATAATATTTGAGTTATAGATCCAATGAACAAAAATTTCAATCATGAAAATAATAAGTACACTTGGTCTAACTATAGATTTGTGGATCAAAGAAATATTAGCGGACTTGATATAGATTCCCTATATCCCTGAATAGTCATGTAGTTCAAGATATATTTTTTCATGTTATTTTAGATTAGATTATTCCTCTACTCTCTCATATCATTTTCTTACTATCCATGTCTTTTCAGGAGCGAAAATTACAAGAGTGGTTTCTATGTTCGTATACAAGCTTCATACTTCAAATCTAAAAGAATTGATTTTTCTAGCCACTCTTATCATATTTTGAATCTTATTTCCCACCTAAATGAAGTAGATTCTTATAGGAAATAGTGGCACTATACTATTATATAATGTACTAATTTCTTATGTGCTTTTGGTAAGAAATTAAGCTAGTAGTAAAATTGTAAAGAAAAATATCTTCAAGGGAAGATTTAACACACCAAAAAATCACTTAATACAAATGTAAATAATATCAATTTACAATGTTTTGTAGGCTCCTTAGAAGCTCAAATTCAAAAAGTGAAGATTTATAATAGATAAGGAGCTCAAATTAGGGCAATATTACACTAGGTAACATAGGTTAACAAATTCTCATAATACTTATTCAAATTTTTGGACTATAAGTTACATAACAAGTATATTTGAGCTATTTAAGATGAAACTAGTTATATTCATACAAATATAAAAGAGATCTTTCTTCTTCATTAGTCATCTTAGAGAATATTCACATTTGAAAGGTACACTCTTAGTTTCTAAAGACAATTTGAAAGATCATATTCACAACAAGGTAGATAGTGAAGGTAGTCCCATTTTAGACAATTGAAAGTGGCATGTTTTCAACTAACTCCAATAAAATTCGCATAAATGGTGGATTTTCAATATATTTTTATCAAATAATGTGGCATTATACTAAATAATACTTTTATTTGTTATACTTTAAGGCTTTGAAGAAAGGTCCATTAGAGCCTAATACTACCTCTCCATGGTATAACATTAATTTTATTAACAATTCATATAAATTCATTATGAAAGACATAACTAGAAGGATTTTAAAACACTTATGAAAGTGGATTGTTAGATTAGAATAAACTAGGTTCCTTTGTTGGAGATTTATCCTCTTGAAACATAGAAAAATGGAAGACATCCTAGTTTACAAGTCCTTAGAATAATAGGATTCAAGGCCTTTTCCTAGGGTTTCATTGATATGAAGATCGACAAGGTGTATAGATTGAATTTCAACCATGAAGGTGAGCCAATCAAACATAGATATCCATCTATAAGCAATGTGAAATATATTGGAATTGATTTTCCTTGACTAACCTAATTCAACTATGTGTCATAATTATTGATGAGGATGTCAGTCACACACCAATAGATAGATAAATTCTCATAAGTGTACTGCATGAACCTATCTTTCTTGAAAGAGATCACTAGTAAAACCTAAATATAAGGAAAAATCATCTTGATCCAAAGGCTCAACTATGTGAAGTTTTCATGTACTAGGTTCACACAGGGTTCATTGTGATAATATTCTTAAACATGAGGGGTAAATGGTCATTAATTGTTTTGTAGATATCGTAGAGAAATAGCATAATCTCAATCCGGTCATTCAAAAGCTTCATGAAATCAAAAGATTTGCAACAATATTTCATGAAATTCAAATAACATGTATACATTCAAGTAGATTTAGCATTAACCATTCAAAAATTTCATGGTTCAATCAAAATATTTGTAATAAAAATCCGTGCATTTATCATTTTTGGAACATTTTCTAGAATATAAAACATCTATTTTAAAATAAAGCATAAAAAATTAATGAAAAGGTAAAATCTCTCCCATGTATTATCCACACATGACTCATTAAATAACCAAACCAGAGAAAACCATTCCATATATCACCAGATTGCTTCACATCTAGGCATATAATGATGCAATAGTTTAAAGAAAAGGGGATTCGTTACCACTAGATAGTGTCAATATACACCCTTAAACAAAACAACACACAATATTGTCCAATAGGAAGAAACAATCAACTATGTAAGACTTCATTTCAGGAAATAGCTTTGAAATTGGATCTAATCTAATTAGTTAACTTCTAATGAAACATACCATTTTTTAGTCTAGAATGGAATAAAACACAAGAAAAAGAACAAAACTTGAAAAAAAATTGGTTCTCCAACATCCGCAAATTATAAACTTAAAAAATAAAATAAAGCATCAAACAACCTTTTATAGGAACAAGGCCCCAAAGAGTTTAAAATTAGTCCCATCAAAGAGAATTTGAGAAAAAAATTAAAATGCAGCACGTGGCAGCTGACAGTTATCATCAAAACATTTTAGGAAAACTCAAAGGTATTTTGACTTATTCATCAGTAGTAATCTTCAAACTTCAGGCTCCAGGTCACGAGTACTTTGTAGAAAGATAAGATTGTCATCACTTTTCAAAACCACCTGAACCGAATACCTTTATCACTTGATTGGGAACAAACCTACAAAATTCAATTGAAAACTATATCCATGCACAAAACGTCTGGCATATGATATCCAACAATCTACTCTTCCTCATTGAACTTTGGTTTTGAAGACTTGTTTTCACCTCTCCTTTGTTGATATTCTTGAAAATCCATCAACACCTGATGCATACATTCTTTTGGAATGCTTTGGATCACTTTCCAACTATATTTACAACTAGCATAATCCTCTAATATTTGAATGGTGTTTTCATTTCTCTACACTACCTCTATCTCATATTAGTCATAGCATTCTGACACTTTATGATTTCATCGATAACCTCCTGATTTAATGACTAAATAGGATCCCTATTCACCTTTCCAATCTATTCCTTGATAGCTTCTACTTCTTTATCATCCTATCCTAAAGTGTAGGGATCATATCTTTTTTGAGCTAGCATTTAAATAAAGCTCTCATCTTTATCCATCAACTTCTTACATGTCTCATTGACATTTTCAAATTCTTCTACACATTGTAGCAAAGTGTCACTTTCCCAATTCAATTTTTTTCTCTACTTCAAAAATATTGTAACTTATTTTTTCATGTTTATCTTCTCATTCACCAACTCTCAGTTATCCATCTCAAGAAGATATTTTAGCCTTTGCCTCTCAGCATCATTTTGTTCTTGGAAAAATCAACATTCACTTTCAAATCTTCCAAACTTATCATACCAATGGTATGATTCCTTATGCATCCCGATTGCATCCCTTATTAGCTCTTCTCATTTCCTTACTAGGTACTCCATCCATTCTTCAAATATTCTTACCTTATGGTGAACTTTTGTAATAGCATCTACTTGATCCTTAGACATCAGTACTAGATTCTACAACAATTCAGTTTGTGTTTGACTATATTGGCTAGTGACTTGATGAAATTGTCTAAGAAAGAAATATATTCCCTGAACTCTATTTACTTATGCTTACTATTATGTACTTTGATGATAGTTGTTTCCAAATTCACTTTCACCTCTTCTGATTCCTATCCCTATGATGAATTTCCTACATCAATTTTTGTCACCCTATAATACCTAGGTGTTATTTCATGCTTACTCTTATCTCCTATCAATGTAGCTATTTGGAGAGTTATCCCTCCATCTATATTCCTTTTCATAGCCTATTCATTAATATCTCATTCCTGATGATTAGTATGTCTAGGAACTTCCTCTATTGGACTTTCAACATTACCTATTAAACAACCCTTGGAAATTGAATACCTTCTTTCCTCATTGGAATGGATTTTAGATTACCTTGGTCTATCACTGTCTCTTCATTTTTGAGACTCGCATTTTTCTTTCTTGCCATGTTCTCAATGTCATCACTTTGAATATTATATTCCTACTGTCCTAAAACATCAGGATTCTCATCATTTGTTAGTTCACCTCCCAATGTTTTTGAGGACTCTATATCTTCATTCTTATCCTAGATTTCTCCTATTTTCTTAGAAGTCTATGGTTTCTCAACATTATTTTTATTTCATCCTTTTGGAAGCTAATAATTAACTATTTCTTCTTTATTAATATTACCAATGGGGTTCTGACCTGCAGTATCCCTTGTTCCTCTTTCATCCATTTCTTTAGGGTTTCCTATTTTTGGAGAAAGCGATCCTCTTATGAAGTCTTCTTCTTCTTTGTTTCTAGTAAATGACCATGTTTTCAATACTTCTTCCACTACTGGATGCATCATGGGACTTCCTTTAGATCTCTTTTCCTCAAACCATTTCATTATGGAATTGGGTTTCTCCAACTGTCTTCTAACTTCTTCTTTATTTTATTCAAAATTTTCCTCTTGAATTATAGGAGTCCCTCCCAGTGCTTGTCTCATCACTTCCATATTGACTGAAGGTGGAAAATAAAATATATGTACTACATTCTATGATACAGATCTTGTCTTACTGTATTTCTTTGTTCTCATTCTTACCTCCTCTCAAGTCATAGATTGAGCCTTTGGATTTATTGTGGAATAAAATTCCACCCTTTGCATCTCCATTACATTGGACAGATTGGGCATAGTCTCTTTATGTTAGCCACGTGGCATCCTTAAAATTATTTGGCTTGAAGTATCAAGAAATTCTTCCTCACTTTTCCTAGATGCCCATGTTTCTACAGTCTTTCTTTTCTTTTTAGTAGTCCCTCCATACCTTGACTCATCTACTAATTGTTGATTTCTCTTGACATTATACGAGTATGTAGGCTTTATTAAAACTTCTTTCAATGCTTCATTATAACCATTAATCTATTACTAAGTATACGTAAATACATTCTTTGAAATATCCTTGATGGCTACTGTTGTGCTCTTAGCACACACGCCCCATTCGGAATGGGGACCCTCTTCTCTTTCACCTTGTCGGGTAATTCTTATCGCCGCCTCATTTTGTGTGCCCTACTTTTTGGTATCTCGGATGGTCGATGTCGCTTTAAAGTCCCACCATAAGTTGACCATTCCTTCCCCTTTTTATTTTTTCATGTTCTGGGGCTTTGCGGGGTCACTTTGGTAGTTTGCCCCTTCCAACGGCCCCGGGCCTTGCTGGCCCCAACTGTTTGGGTTTCCCTTGTTGGGTTTCACCATTATGTCTACCGTTTTGAATGTCATTCAACTCGCATCCTCCCAGACCCTAGGGTTCAAAATTTTGGTCTCCATCTACAATCCTTAGAAAATCTCGTCGTGGATATTTAACCATCTAGGCCCCGAATGCCAAAGTTTCGATGTTGGAGTTTTAGGGTGTTTCGCCATCCCAGACGGCAAACCTCTGGCAGCGTCCCACCTACCGAGTCCTGCCACCATGTTTACCATCTGAAAAGTTTGTGTGAAAACTTGACTTCCGTTGAGTCTTCCGGGCCCGATCTTCTGGAATTCCGCCTCCAGAATTCTGTGATGGTTCCGATGTCTCCTACGATGGGTCTTCGGCGGAACTCCGCTTTCCAGGCCCTAAATCTCTCTCTGTTGCTGCTGACCTAACCAAGACAAAATCCTCCAACGACCGCCGTCTTGCACCCACCTGGTTGCCAGAGCCCGGGTCTCCCATCGCCATTACCGACATTCAAACTCACCAACTTTTCTCTCGTCATACCTTCATTTAATGGGGTAATTAATGGCAATTAGGGGTATAAAAGACTCATTTGAGCCCGTCATTATCACTTGACAGGGTTGCAGAGCGATTGGAGAACTTATTTGAGGAGCCCACCATCTTTGACACCTTCACAATCATCACCCTCGGCATCACTTCATCGATCATAGGTGGATCCCACATCTCCCGTATCACGTGTTCAAGGTAGGTTTTCCATTTTCCCCTCCCGAGCTTTATTTCCATGATTTTTAAGGGTTAAAATGAATAACAAACATCAAAACCATGAATGAATGATAAACCATAGTGTGGCGGACAAAACCCATATTTTAAAAACTTAGAAAACCACTTAGGGTGCCCTCATGACCGATCCAGAACCTTCCTTCGCCGCAGATTTTCTTCCCGTAAAGAAATCATGTCCTTTGGCCCTGCGGCCTTTCTTCGCCATCCAAAATCATAACGATAAACCTTCTTTCCAACAGCAAATTTCTCCTTCGGGCTCGGGCCGTCGAGCTTCCTTATTCAAAAATCTACTGGATCGCCGCCGTGTCAAAATGGTAAACTTACCCCAACCTCCCGACCACCAGAGCCTGCCCTTCTCCTCGCCTCGGGCATTTCAGCTTAGACAAGTGCCCTTCGGATCCTTCGAGCCCAAGACTCTAAACATTTGTTCCCAGGATTTTGACCTCCGTTCATCGTGGGGATAACCTTTGATCAAGAAATACCCCTTTTCCTACTGGCTCTACCGCTCGGGAGTCATGTCCTAATCTGCCGTACTAAGGGGAAATCCTCACTCGTCCTTCAGAGCTCTGAGCTTTGACTTTCGGACCACTATGGGACTAAAATTCGAAGTTCAATAGCGATCAACTTTATCTCTAGCCGGAGTCAATGCTCTAGACTTCCGTCTGACATTTGTTATCCCGAACAATAAATGCACCATGCTGCCTTGGCCCTCTGGACATGGTATGAAAGCTGTCGATTTCCCTCATCCGCGCCGGGCTCCGGTGTGCAGGGCTCCTCCCCTCGCCCACTGTTCCAAATGAAACTCTCACCCGTCCTTCCGCCTGCCGGACTCTGCCCTCCAGTTCGCTGCCTAACATAGAAAATGAAATCAAAGTAGCGGACTCCCCCACCAGGCCCTTACTACCGGGCTGCCCCTTTCAGACTTCCGTCTGGCGATTGCCATCACAAACAGAGAAAGACAAATGCCTCCGCGGTACCACAGGCCCGAAGTTGAAGAAGTGAAGTCATGAACTGTTGATTGCCCTGCGACCTACCGGACCGTAGACCCTAGAGTTTCATCTCCAGAATTCCATTTTCAGCCTACTATTCCAAACTGCAATCTTTGGACGGCTCTCCAACCCAGGACTTTTAGATTCTCCTAAGCCAATCCAAACGAGTCCAAATCTGAAATCTAACTTCGACCCACATGTTTAATTTCAGTCCTCTTCATTACGAACCTCTGAAAGTGCTAAAATTTGACTGAAGAGAATCTCTGAGAACCTTTCACCCTTTTTTCCCTTCCAAACAACATTCCTGTCAGGGAAATCCAGCCCTCTAGGCCCAAACTATTCAAATGCCCATAATAAAAAATTGATGACATTAGGAAATAAAGATCATGTTGTGCTTAATAGATGGATTGTTTAAAATGGATGTTACCTTTAGGATTTTGGCTAACATGAATGCTTTTTTGATCTATTGTGTTGAGTATGCCTTTGCTTGTAGGATATATGGAATCGGGCGGGGGACCTTTAGTGGCACTCGTCGAGAAGGATAAAGGGAAAAAGTTAGGAAAAAATCCTCAAAGAAAAGAGGACAAGGACCAGATGAAGTATCAATTCTAGGGTGAGCCTATGCACTCTAAAGTCACCATGGATTGGAAGGAGATTACTGACACCAACATAGGCCATGTCAATATTAACGAATTCATACAAAGGGTCAGGGTCAATCCAATGACCAAAAATTCAAGATTGATAAGGCAAAGTGGAATAGCCAAGGCCGCTGGATTCCCTCCATCCCTCGTGGCCCTCGAGTTGGTCATGGCTTATCAAGAGGCATATCAAGCTGACACAAGAAAAATTGTTGATATAGAGGGCAACATTCTCGCCGATATGTCACCTGAAGGGATCACAAAAACTTTCCACATTCCCACATTTCAAGAGATGGAAGTGCCCAACATAGAAGAATTCCAAGCAGCATGGGATGATAATCCAACGGGCTATAAGAAGCTAATAAATCAGCATTGGCTCAAAGAAAAGCGGTACAACGCTGCGGAGGTTCCTCAAGAACTCTTTTGTAGTGACTTCCATGAAGATTACCATGACTTGGTCACCATGTTAAGTAGAGTTATGGGTCTTCCTACAGCCGCCTACTTTCAGGAATGGATGGTGTACTTCATTGAACAAATTCTTTGATGGAATGAGGATGTCACAACAAAGACTTCATTCTATTGGCGAGGCATAATAAGCAACTGCTTCCATGAGCAATTCGTCAACGTGAAGAAGAGCTCTAAATTTTATATGACTTCCTATCTTATCTATTCCTTGGCAGATTAGAGATAGTACAATGGGTTGTTTGTGGCACCCAATCAGGAGCAAGGGAAAAAACTCAAAGCATATGATAGGTACTCGCAGCTCTAGTACCAGAACTTCAAGAAGGAATACTGCAAAGTAAACAATGCCTTCGTTGGGTATATTATCATAATGATTGCCAGAGACTTTGAGAGGAGGGTCTCCCACAGCACCACTACACTTTTGAAACAGTATGCCTTCCTCTTTATCTAGTATCTGAAGTTCGCGTACATCCATGCCTAGGGTTTCACTAAAAGGCTGAATAGATTGCCTCGGTACCCCAACGACCGAATCATCCTTTTGGAGCTTTCCCATAAATTCCAGCACATATAGGAAATCTTCAGCAGTAAACACATAGCAACGATTTCTTATTCCATGACTCTAGGCCATGGCGTGTATAGGTTACAAACTTCCCAGTGTGCTGGTAACTCTGAGAAAGAGCTGAAGGATTACCATTTCTACTTACACACTGCTCACCCATGGATAAACCCGCATGGCCACGTCAGGAAGGAATTGGGGCCAGGGTATGCCATTTGCATCACATTGAAGACTTCTGGGGGGATTGCCAGGATGACAAGGAGGTACAGGCAAGGCACTATATGTGAATGACGGTGTAGTTTTTAAGGAGGGTGCAACCTTTCCCTATACCATACTAGGTCGAGGAGGATGATAGCACCATAATGCACTCTAGGTACCCTGTGGTTGCCAATTTTCCAATACCATCAATTGACTAAGATGAGTAGGAGGTCGATGACCTTGACACTATAACCTAGCCAATCTTGGCTCATACTAAACAGTGGGTCGATGGGCAGGTGGCTCAATTAAAGCAGCGAGGAATAATTTTGACTTACAAAGGGCTCAAAAGTGAGCCAAGTGCCACAGAGGATGCCACTGCCACCACTTCTACCAGCAGGACCTCCAAGTCTCCTCTCACCAGATCCAAGAAGAGAAAGGGGACATAAACAAAATAGTCTCCAAACCCCAAGGTCTATGCGAGGAAACAAACAGGAGGCTCACCCCCCAAAAGGCTCAAACAGGCGGGGAGCACCACATAACAGCCCTCAACCCAGGAGGAGGGGGTGAAGGTTACAAATCAATTGGAACCTCTCTTGGCTCTCCCTGCCCCTGCTACTATGCCACCTACCTCTCTAGCTATGATTGCCACATCTCCGTCCATCTCGCTCTTTTTCCTCCAGCTGAGTCTGTAATAATTGTCGACTCCTCTTCTACCATGACCTCGCCCCCTTCCTCTGTTGCCATGTCACCAACCACATCACTCCCTCTAGAAAATTTGATAGCACCTATTCCCATTTTCACCATGCCTGTGCCCCTCTCAAAACATATGCAGAATCTTCCCCCTAAGCTATTGTAGATCCTAATGGATCTCGCTCTCCAAGCAGCCCTTGCACAAGCCCTCGCTACTGCTCAACCTTTAAAACTGACAACAGGGCCACCAGCTATGGAAGCCACCATACTGATCTCTAAGGAGTGGGAGGAACAAGAATGAGAAGCCTCAGGGGCCTATGAGGAAGAGGCTGATGAATGCCACGAGCACCCAGAATATGAGCACCGAGTAATTGACAAGGTGGCCTATGAAGAAGAGGGAACTAGTCCCTTGGAGGGCGGGGACAGGGATGCATCTGGGTCTCGAGTAGCACAAATAGAAACTCCTGTGATTGGCCAAGCTGGGGTAAGTTACAACATCACCAGAATCGACTTGGGGACTACCACTAAAGAGTAGAAATTCAGACACCTTGAGGAGTTAGTGGCTACGGTGGTGCATTTGATAAAACAGGATAAGATCTCGAAGGATGAGCTCAAAGCACAGGTTGTGGCCTTAACAGATTACATACAACAATGGTCTTCAATGGACGACCTGCCTACCACATCCACAGCCACATCGTAGATGCTATCCAAGGAGCAGATCAATAAGATGGAAAGAAGGAAGAATTTGGAAAAGACCATAGAGGAATGGCTCCGACAAGTCTCATATGTTAGAAACATGGGAATTAGTCAGGCTGTGCAAACAGCCAACAAGTTCTTAGATCTGTTGCAGTCTCTCGAGGGCACAAGGAAGCTCTACACTGACTTCCCTGCGACTTACGACTCCACCTTTTTGAGGATCGAAGCTATCCTTCAGACACCAGAAGCCATGTGGGAAAAGGATCTTGCATTTAAGAAGGACAATCACTGGCTAATGGATGTATGGCGATGGGATTTTGACAACCGGAAGGAAAGGCTAGAACAAATCATGGGCAAGGTGGATCCAGACATTGAATGGATCAAGGAAATCAGGGCAGAATGTGCTCATTATCTCAAGCTAATGACAGACTACGACATGGCCACAGTGCAAATGCATCCAAAGAAGATAAAGCCCTACTTCCAGGAGAAGATGAAGGATGGGATGGCTAGTGAAATCATAATGGAATTCTTGAGTTTTGTTGTTCATGCCTTCGAGCAATCGAAGCTATTCAGGGACCAAGGTGCAAAGTATGATGAGGATTGGAAAAGGTTAGAAGATAATGCAAAAGAATGGAGCTACTAGGTGTTGCGATTTGAAATCATGGAAATAGACAAGCTCCAAGCAGTCATCCTCAAGTTCATAAAATACACAGCTTCCAAGGGGCAAGAGGACAGCCCTGCCAAAGATGAAGAACTCCCTAGAGAGTAAGTATAGTGAAAACAACAATCTACTAAATGACAAAAAAGCTATAGTGCTGTCACTAGGTGACAAAACAGGGAAAATGACAAAATATAATTTTAAATTATGATATATTGGGGGTAGGTGAAACCCTATTTTGCAATGAATCATGGCCACACAATATGAATTGATCTTGGCCATTCATTATATCTTTTGGGCACTATAAATAGAGTTCTTCTCTCATTTGCAAAGAGAGTTGAGTTGTTGTAAAGGCATGCTGCAGAAATTTATAAAGAAAATAACATTGTCTTGGTGTATTTTCTGAGTTTCTCACATGTTGCTTGATTCAATCTCCATTGTTAAATGTTGAACTTAGGTTTTATTGTTATTCTAGTTAACTGTTTCCTTACTTTGGTAGATTTTAGGAATGCTGTCCTGTGATCATGAAAATTCTTGTTGTGTTAATAGCTTCTTAGTCCATACTTTTTGCTATTTGCTGATGGTAGATAGCTGTGTAAAGTTAGCCTGGACTTGAACTCGAAGCTGCTGCAAAACTTTCATCTTTGTTCATGCATGTGTATGGTGAATGACAGACGAAACATTTGTAGACCTTAGAAGATAGCACAAGTTCTATGATACTATGAGATTTCTAGTTAAGTGGAACATTATTTCAAGAAGTTGTCCATTGAAGGAACTCCATCATCACTGTTCATGCTTAGTTGCAAATTTAGGACCCTCCTTTCTTCGCTACCTTTTTTCATTTTATTTAATGAGTAACCTATGCCAAGGTTCATTGCACATTGTAAAGCTAAATCCAATGATAAATATGGAGTCTACAAATGTTGTTTGAACCTACAACAAAATGCCTAATAACTTTCCTATCATTAAAACTCCATTCCAAAATCCAACTTCCCATGCTTTGTATTACCTACATAAGACCGCCTTGTGATTCCAGCAAATCACATCAAATAACTAAGATATTACAAGCACTATCGAGACCTGACATTAGAGACCTTGGGATAGTGTTCTGCAATATGATTGTGGAAGATTGTCTTTCAAGAGAGGTAATGCATCTATGTATTACCTGTGTTGAGAAGTGCATAAAAAACACATCAATAGAACTGGCGCTAGAAAGAGGGCTGAAGTTGGAATACAAAGGCTAAAAGGTTAAGAGCGAAGCTGGATCAAATTGGATCATTCTCCCCAGATAAATTTCAAAGAATTTTATGGTGAATGCCAAACAAGGGAGAATTTGAAGAATTGCAGCCTGCTACAAGGGCAAAGCGAGTTAAGGGAAGTAGCGTTCCCTTTTCCTCTTCCTCCATTCCACCCACTTCCATACCATCCTCACCTTCATTCGGCTGGCCTTCATCTTCTGCCCTACCATCTCAAACTGCATTTGCACCTCCTATCTCCGGTAGCCAGGGGATTGCTCCTCTCCCAGCCCTTCCATCCCAGGGCACAATCCAATCAGCAGCAGCTCCAGTGCAGCCCCAGATCCTTGTCTTATTGTAGGTACAAACCCAACTTGCTATTTCCAAACAGCAGATACCACCTCCGCCATCTTCCATGGCTTGGTTAGCACATAACCTGTTGATGGTATTTTTATGCACTTTTCAACATAGGCAGTGCGTAGGTGCACTACCTCTCTTGAAAGATCTTCCATAATCAGATTGTAGAACACTATCCCAAGGTCTCTCGGATGTCAGGTCATGATAATGCTTGGAATATCTTATTTGTTTGATGTGATTTGCTAGAATCACAAGGAGGTCTTGCGGATGGGTTACAAAGCATAGAAGTTGGGTCTTGAAATGGAGTTCTCGAGATGGAAAGTTGTTATGCATTGGTTGTAGGTTCAAACAGCAGTCTTGGACTCCATTTTGTTGTTGGATTTGGCTTTGTAATGTGCAATGAACCTTAGCATAGGTCAATCATTAAAAAAAAAAGAAGGCAAGGAAGAGGGAAAGTTCCTAAGTCTGCAACTAACTACAGATAGTGACAATGGAGTTCCTACAATGGACAATTTCTCAAAACAATATCCCACTTAACCAGAGATTTCACAGTATCATGGAAATTGTGCTATCTTCTAAGGTCTACAGATACTTTGTCCTTAATTCACCATGTACATGCATGAATCAAAGACTAATGTTTTGGAGTAGCTTTGAATTCAAGTCTAGGCTAACTTTGCACAGCTATCTACCATCAGCAAATAGCAAAAAGTATGGACAAAGAAATCATCAACATGGTAGGAATTTTCATAATCATAGAACAACATTCCTAAAATCTACCCAAAGAAAGAAGATAGTTAACTAAAACAACAGTAAAACCTAAGTCAAACATCTAACATTGGAGATTGAATCAAGTAACATGAGAGGAACTAAGAAAATACACCAAGTCAATGCATTTTCTTTATAAATTTCTGCAGCATGTCTTTACAACAACTCAACTCTCTCTTAGCAAATGAGAGGAGAGTCCTATTTATAGTGCCCAAAAGAATAATTGAATGGCTAAGATTAATTCTTGTTGTGTGGCCAAGATTCATTACAAAATAGGGTTTCACCTACCCCCCAATATATCATAATTTAAAACTATATTTTGTCTCTTCCCTATTTCATCCTTTTGCTAACGACACTGTAGCTCTTTTGTCCTTTAGTCAATTGCTGCTTTCACTGGAGCTACTCTTCAGGAAGTTCTTCATCTTTGGCAGGGCTGTCCTCCTACCCCTTCGAAGCTATGTACTCTATGAACCTGAGGACAACCACCTGGAGTTTGTCTATTTTGATGATTTCACACCATAGTGCCTGGTACCTCAATCTCAGAGTTACCAGCACACTGGGAAGTTTGTAGTCTGTACATGCCCTGGCCAAGGGTCATGGGATAGGAGATCCCCGCTATGTGTTTGTTGCTAAAGATTTCTTGTAGGTGTTGGAGTTTCCGAGAAAGCTTCAGGAGGATGATTCAGTTGTTGGGGTATTGGGGAAGCCTATTTGGCCTTTCAGTGAAGCCCTAGGCACGAATGTACGTAAACTTCAAGTATTTGATGTAGAGAAAAGGAATATTATTTCAAAAGCGCTTTGGCACTGTGAGAGACCCTCCTCTCAAAGTCTCCAGCAATCAACCTGATAATGTGGGCAATGAAGGCATCATTTACTCTGCAGTAATCCCTTTTGAAGTTCCGGTATTGGAGCTGCGAATATTTATCAAAGGCTTTGAGTCCTCACTTCTACCCCTGATTGGGTGCCACAAACAACCCATTGTACTGTCTCTGATCCACTAAGGAATAGACAAGATAGGAAGTCATATAGAATTTGGAGCTCTTTTTTATGTTGACAAACTGCTCGTGGAAGCAGTTGCTTATGATTCCTCCCTAGTAGAATGAAGCATTTGTTGTTACATCCTCGTTTCCATGTAGGATCTGCTCAATAAATTATGCCATCCATTCCTAAAAGTAGGCAGCCACGGGGAGACCCATAATCCTACTTAACGTGGTTACTAGGTCATGGTAATCTTTGTGGAAATTACTATAGAAGAGTTCCCGAGGAACCTTCGCAGCACTGCCCCATCTTTCCTTGAGCCAATGTAGATTTATTGACTTCTTATAGCCACCTGGATTATCATCCCATGCCACCTGGCATTCTTCTAAGATGCATCTATTAGAATGTGGGAATATGGAAGGTCCTTGTGATCCCTTCAGGCGACATATTAGTGAGAATGTTGCCCTCTTTATCAATAATTGTCCTTGTGTTGGTTTGATATGCTTTCTGACAAGCCATGACCAATTCGAGGGCCACGAGAGATGGAGGGAATCCGGAAGCTTTATCTATTCCACTCTATCTTATCAATCTTGCATTCTAAGTTGTCGGGTTGACCTTGACCCTTTGCATGAATTCATCGATGTCAACTTGGCCTATGTTGGTGTCTGTGATCTCCTTCCGATCTGTTATGAATTTTGTGTGGAGAGGCTCACCCTGGAATTGGTACTTCATCTGGTCCTTGTCTTCTTTCCCTCGAGGGGTCCTTCCTGACTTCTTCCCCTTGTCCCTTTTGACAGATGCCCCTAAAGTTCCTGCACCTGATTCCATATATTCTGCAAGCAAGGGAAAAGTTACCACAATGGATCACAAAAGCATTCATGTTAGCCAATACCTTGAAAACAATATTTATTTCAAACAGTCAATTAAGCATAACATAACCTTTATCCCCAGATGTTATTGATATTTTGATTAAAGGTATTTGGACAATTTGGGCCCGGAGGGCCAGACTTCCTTGGCAGGAATGTTGTTTGGAAGGAAAAAACATGGAAAAAGGCTCCCAGAGACTCCCTTCGGTCAAATTTTAGTATTTCAAGAGGCTAGCAATGAAGAGGACTGAAATTCAACATGTGGGTCAAAGTTAGATTTCAGATTTGGGCTCGTTTGGATCGATTTAAGAGAACTCGAAAGTCACAGGCCGAAAAGCTATCAGGAAATAGCAGTTTGGAATGGCAAATAGCAAATGTAAATCCAGAGATGGAACTCTAGGGTCCGAGGCCTGACGGTACAAAGGGCGGTCAATGGTTTGTCATTTTACATCGGAGGGTTTGGATCGGTAGCACCGAGAAGGCATTTTCCCTTCACCATTAGGGATGGAAAATGTCAGACGGAAGTCTAGGGGGAAGTCCTGCAACAAGGGGTTGGCGTTATGTGTTTTTGCTTTGAGTTCAGTGGCGATCGGCAGGACGGAGCCCAGAGATCAGAGGGGCAGGGTGAGAATTTTGTTTGGAACGACAGGCGAGTGAAGGAGTCCCAATTACCAGAGCCCAGAAAGGAGGATGGCATCGGTCGTTCATGTGGCACCTAGCAGTGGACGACAGTTTAGAGCCTGACAATCAATATGACAAGACGAAATCACCAAGGAAAAGGTGTCATGTGAGGTTCTGGTGGTGGGCGAATATCTTCCCAATGGCAGAAAAAAGGTGCAATTCTAGGGACAGACGTTTAGATCTGATAAGGATGCAATGAGTTAAATCGCCTAAAGCGGCAAATAGGAAGGCGGAGTCAGCAGGGCAGGACGCCGCGCAAGATTTGCCGTGGAGGATGGCAAAACACTCGTGGAACCCTGGAGGCGAAACCTTGGGGTCTCGGGCCCGAGAGACCCAAAGGACATTAATTCAGTTTGAAACTCCCATAGCGAGGAGAAGGTCGGGCTCTGCCGATCGGGAGGTGGGGGTTAGATTGCAGTTTCAAATGGAAACATCGAGGGTGACTTCCAAATGGGGAAGTCTGACAGGCTGGGCCTGAAAGGTGATATTACCGTCGGTAGGTTTGTTCAAAGTTTTACATGGACAACAAAGGTAGGTCCCAGGGCCGAAGAGGACGTTTTCCCTACGCAAAGAACAGTTGCGGCAAGGAGAAACTCTAGATTGGTGAGGGGGGCATCGCAGAAGATTTCTCAAATTTTCAACAGGTGGGTTTTGTGCGTGATCTCACATTTTATCATTTTTAACACCTTCTTAATGATTGCTATTCATTTAAATGTTTAGAAATCATGAAAAAAACTCTCAGGAGGGCAAACAGATGGCCTACCTCGAACACATGATGTGGGCAGGCGTGGGATCCATCTACAGTTGATGAAATGATGCTGAGGGCGACGAGCATGACGGTGTCGAAGATGGTGGGCTCCTCAATGAAGTTCTCCAATCGCTCTACAATTCTGTGAAATGATAATGACGGGTCAGAGTGGGTATTTTATACCCATAACCACCATTAATGCTCATATTTAATGCCGGTACGACGGCAAAAAGGGTTGGTAAGTTTGAAAAAAAATCAGCAACGGCGGTGAGAGACTCAGGGCCTGAAGGTCGGGGAGATGCAGGATGGCGGCCACTGTGAATATTTTGGGTCAATTGGGATGGCGGCGGTGAAGAGCAAATCGGAGCCAGGAGGGCAGACTTCCGCCAAAGATCTTCCCTCATGGATGGTGGAATCATCACAAAATTTTGGACCCAGAATTTCAGATGGTTAGGCCCGGAAGGCCCGACGGTAGTCAGGGACTCCCACAGATATCGGTCGGTGAAAATGGTGCCGAGACCTGAGAGGTAGGGTGCAGCCAAAGGTTCGCTGTTGAGCGACGGCAAAGCATGGCTGGAACCCCGGAAGTGGAACTCCGGGGCTCAGGGTCTGAAGGGAAAAACGTCCATCGAAGATTTCACAAACTTTAGTAAACGATGAACGCAGAATCAGACCCTGAGGTCCAGGAGGACGCGGAGCAGACGCCGCCAAGAATGATGGGTTTAGCAGGGAAACCTAGCGAGGGAATTCTGAATGCCTGGGCCTAGTAGGGCTCGGGGCCATTGGTAGGGTCAAACTGCCAGAGGGAATCTGCGAGATGCCAGAATGTAGTAAAAACTAAAAAGGGAAGGCATAGTCAACTTATGGTGGGTCCTTAAAGCAACATTGACCATCTGAGACATCAAAGAGGGAGGCACGCAAAATGAGGTGGTGATAAAAAATGACCCGACAAGGTGAAAGAAAAGAGGGTCCCTATTCCGAACAGGGTGTGTGTGCTAAGGGCACAACAAATGGTGACTCCACTGGAGAACGCTCCCGAGCGTTCTAAGGATAAATATTTATTTAGGACCCAAAATCTCTAGTTTCGCAGACAAGGAGTTGCTTCCAAAGATGAATATGGGAGGACGAGATCCTTAATTGGGTCAGCTTACAGGACATCTCAGAAGTGTGTGTAGTGAATTCATTCCTTTCCTCAGGAAAGTGACCAGGGCTACCAAGTCAACCAAGCGAGCTACATAAATCGTCTAACACCAAAAGTAACCTCGACATTGCTCCACTGCCAGTCAGGCATCCATAGCCTTGATGGAGTTGTCGATGTAATCTCACGGATATTGCTCTACTGTCGGCCGGGTGTCCATAGCCTCGGTAGAGTTACCCGGACACTTATACGGTCATTTATTTTTAGGGTTCCTTTACTTTTTTGCTTTCATATTTCCTTCAATGTTTATTTCTCTTTTATCATTTAGTCCGACCGGGTAAGCACTGAAGCCTACGATGGGTTTGAGACTGCAGTGATCACTAGAGCAGACTTGATATTTTTCACTCGCTAGGGTGTCATAACAACCATGGCACGGTCCTTTAGAAATAATCATTATGTGTTTTGTGTGAGTCTGAGATGTGTGTAAGAAGATCTAGCTAAGGGTCAAGTTCTCAATAGAGTTCAAGCAAGGAAATCATGCACAGGCAGATGTTAAAGATCGATAATCGAGAGTGAATGTTTAGCCAAAGAATACAAAGAATGGACAGCAAGGTAAAACGCTTATCGAACAAGCACAACCACCACAAAGGGGTGGGAAATAACTTTCAAAATAAAACTACTGGGAGGGAGAAAACAAAAGAGTGACGCAAACAAAATGCAAGCAAGCCAGAAAGAAAACTACCCTAACCTATTTATAAATATTTACAACAAAGAACTTGAATGAGCTCAAGCCTGGAAGTAATGCTTCAGGTGCTGCCCGTTGACCAGCAACGGGATGTTCTCATCAGTTAAGGTCTTTAAGCGGAAGGCATTATCTCCTAAAATCTTAGCTATTTGGAAGGGGCCAAGCCAGATCTTATCGAATTTGTTGTGTCCCCCTTTCTTTTCATGGGCCTTGTCCTAATACAGGACCAGATCTGCAATTCTAAAGGCCTTGATCTTGGCTCGGCGGTCGAACCATCTCTTAACTACGCCCTGATGTTTGGTGAAATTTTCTATTGCACGGTCTTAGACTTCTTCCAAATGCAAGAGCTCAACTAATCAAGCTTCCCTACGATCCCCTCCCTCATAAAAATAGTTGATGAACTAAAGATTAGGAATCTTCAGATGGATGGGGAATATAGGTTCTAGACCATAAACAAGGTGGAACGGGGAATCATCAAGGGAAGCCTTGTGGCAAGTGTGATCAGCCCAAAGGGAAAAACAGAGCTAGGTATGCCAGTCCTTGGGATTCCTATCTAGCAACTTTTTTATCACAGTAATCAGGTTTTTATTTGTAGACTCAGTAAGGCCATTGCCCTGGGGGTAGTAATTAGATGAGAATTTAAGGGCAATTCCATAGTCAAATGCCCAACTAGCAAATTTCAATGAAGCAAACGTAGGTCCATTATCACATACCAAAGCATAAGGAGAACCAAAGCAATTTAAAATGAAACTTTCTAGGAAATTAGTAACTACTTCAGTTGTGCATTGCTTACATACTATTTCTTTCGTCCATCTAGTATAGTAATCAGTAGCGGTAAGAATGTACATGTGTCCCGCAGACCATGGAGGGCTTACCCGACCGATGAAGTCAAGACCCCATTGCCCAAACGACCTTATCTCCAGCACAGGCTGCAGTGGGATAGCATCATTCTTTTCCCTTGTGGTAGCGGTCTAACATGTGTGACATGAACGAGCATGGCAATGGGCATCCTTGAAGATGGTTGGCCAATAATACCCTGCTCTCAATATCTGATGTGCTGTGGAAGAACCAGAACCATGGCCCATGCCAAATTTGTTGTGGAACTCTTTTAAGACTCGATTTGCTTCTTCCTTGCCAAGACATCTTAAATAAATGCCTTCATGATTCTTCTTATAGAGAATGGAACCCTACATCATGTAACCATTGCTTTTCAATCTAAGGGCCCACTTTTGGACTCCTTGCAAGTGCAGTGGACATTTATGGTTCAGCAAATAGTAGACGACATTCTAATACCACTCTCCAGGGGAGACATCCTCAAGCTGGTACTGCTGCACGGTGAGTTCGGGTCCAGCTTCAGCTGCTATTTTAGCAATTGTGCGGGTGAGTGCCTGTCCTCTCACCAATCTCATCGGTTGGATCTCCATGTCATATTCTTGGAGCAAGGTGACCCATTTAGCTCTTTTTCACCTAATTCATTCTGCATGAGCAGTGTTTTTACTGCTAGGTCAGGGACAATGGCAAACACCTTATTGCGTAAGATATAGTGTCTAAATTTCTTTACTCGTTTGATGAGGGAATATGCCTATTTTTCAATGTTGTGATATCATAATTTAGCATCCTTGAGGGGAGCACTCATAAAAGTGATCGGATGTTCATTTCCTTTATCATCCTTCTGGGTCAACATGCTTGCATAGGAATACTTTGAAGAAAATGAGTAGATGTAGAAAGGCTTCAGATAATCTGGGCTAACTAACACAGGCATCTCAACGATGGCCCATTTAATTTTTTCTAAAGATTTTTTAGCATTGAGTGTTCATTCAACTTTGGCATCTTATTTCAGCATAGCATTAAGAGGTTTAACAATCTCTGCAAAACCTGTGATGAATTTTTGGATGAAGTTGATCTTTCCAAAGAAAGATTTAAATTCTTTCTTGCTACCTGGGGGTGGAATTTTGAGTAAGGACTTGATACATTCGAGGTCTATGGAGATTCCCTATTTTGAAATGATATGCCCGAGCAACCTACCTCCAGTCACTCCAAAAATGCACTTCTTGGGGTTAAGGGAAACCCTGAACTCCCTGTATCTCTGAAATACCTTGCATAAATTAGAGATGTGATTGCCCCATTTTTTAGAAAACACGATCAAATCATCCATGTAGATGATTATGCACTTGCCAATTATGTCCTTGAAGGTGATATCCATGGCGCATTGGAAGGTGGCGCCAGCATTGATGAGCCCAAAAGGCATCCTTTTGTACGTGACCATCCCCCACTTAGTGGTGAATGCCATTTTGTGGTGATCCTTAGACTGTACCATTACCTGGTTATACCCAAAGTATCCATCGAGGAAAGACATCATCTGGGAGCCATTGACGATCTGCAACACCTCATCCAATGAAGGTACTGGATAGTTTTCTTTCTCTGAGGTGCGGTTCAAATTGTGAAAATCTACACACAATCTAATCTCCCCATTCTTTTTTCTGATCAGGACCAAGTTGGCCACCCATGTGGAATTCCTAATCAAAAAAATGATTCTTGCTGAGAGGAAATTTTGCACCTCTTTGTAGATGACAAGTTCTGGCAAGGCATTGATAGGGCACTGCCACTGGCGGAATGGCTTCACCTCCATCTTAAGAGGGATGGTGTGTGTGATGACAGAAGTGTCATATATTTTTAAATATTTGTAACTCCATGCCACCACATCATGGTACCTCTGCAATGTATCCGTGATTCCGTTCTTTTCCTCTGGCATGCACACCTTACCGATAAAAATATTCCTGATCTCCTTGGCTGTCCCAAGGTTGTGAGTATCACACTGGTTGCTTATAGCCTCTTTTTTTGTTTACTGATTCTTATCTTTGATTTGGTTCAAGTAAAATATGCGTTTCAACTGAACCATACCCTTGGGGATCGTATTAGTTTTCAGGTTAATAACCCCCTCTATGTCTAGTTCAGCTTCCTGTGGATTAGCTTCATCAATTATTTGAGCTATGAAGACATCAAAACTTGTGATGAATTGAAGGATATGTCTGTCATCATTGAAGACTTGTAAGTGGGTAATATTATCTGGGACTAATGGCATAGATGTCAACTCAACCATGAATTTCTTGAGCCCAGACAGAGAGAGGGGTTGTAGAGTGTTGGCTGCTTGAGCTAAGGCATCAGCTGTACGATTCTGAGCACGAGGGATCAATTGTATATTGAACACATCTAAGCCCTCCAAGAGATCCCAAACCCTATGCCTATAGTTTGTAAGTCTTCGTTCATGACAAGAAGACAACTTCCTGACCTGTTTAACCATGAGCTCAGAATCCCTGAAAACTTACAACATTTTTACATTTTTCTTTAAGGCCATGAGAAGGACAAGGACTAAGGCCTCATATTCTGCTACATTATTAGTGCAATAGAATTGCAATCTATGGACAGCTAGAAATGTTTTACCCGTTGGGCTGATGAGTTCGAACCCAGCTCTGGCTCCTTCCTTGGACTTGGATCTGTCAAATCAGAGCGTCCAGCATGTAGAGGGTTCTTTTTCTTTGGGAGTGATTAAGCTTCTGTTCCCTTTCAACTAGGTGGCTGGCCTCATGACCTTAGGGGAATTTTCTAGTTTGATGCATTGATCAACATATGGTTCTACTGGTGCCTCCTTTGGCATTTCTATCTAAGGAGTAGTTGATTTTTTAACATGTGCAACTACTGCTTGACACAAGCAACAATCAAACTCAGAGTGGGAAGCATGGTGAACCCTTCACCAATTTGGTAACAAGAGATCCTGTAAATTCATTCGGGTCCCTAAGCTGAGCTGATCCCTTGCGCACTTCTCCATGAATTCCTGGAAGCCACCGAGTAATTCCCAGTTGTCGTTCTTATCAAGCTCATCATCAGCTTCTATAAACCTTTCTATGTGTGGGGGCATTTGTGTAGAATCAGTCGAAGGACTACACACCACTAGTAACACTTCGTCTGTACCTTCTTCATGAAGCTCAACCTTATTTTCGTAGGTGAAAGGGTAGTAATTCCCTAGGTCAGTCTCGGTGAACAACACCTCATTGATATTATTGTACTCCGTGATCATGTATTTCATACGGGGTTCACGGTCGATATGGATTTGATTTGGTAGTCCCTTCCATGGCAGCCATATATGAGAAAGGTATGTGGTGGTGTATCTATTCAGTTCCTTGGTGAATTCCCTTCCCAAGATGATTCTATATGCATCGATAATGTCAGCCACTTGAATATCAATGACCTATTGTATCCGCGGGTCTATAGCAATCTTCATCAGGATACAGTTTATTTCACCCACAATGTTGATCTCTATTTTGTCCAGCTTGGTCACCTTCCTCCTTGAAGGTGTGGGGGTGATGCCAAGAGCCTTGCATACTGCCAAGGGCATGACATTGGCAGATGCTCCTGAATCGAGCAAGCAATTATGCAGGTTCTTCCCAAAGATCCTAATGGTGGTCAGGAAAGGGAGAGTTTCTGGTCTCCCCTAGAAGATGCCCATAGGCATGTCCATGTGAGCTATCTGACCTTTGTTCTTATCATTTCTCATATCCCTAGTCTACCTAAATGGTTGTTCCTTGGAAATCTGCCTATTAGCCTGCTCTGGTTCCCTTTCAAATTGGTTACTCGCAAGTTGATTTTCAGGGATATCCTTCCTTTTCCCAGCATTGTCCTATTTCTCCAGTTCTTTCCTAGGCTCTTCAAAGGTAACTATTTTGGCTGATGTTTTTGAAGTCATACTGGACGATGGAGTCCCATTAAGAACCCTAAAGAGGGCATGCCTTACAGCAGGGACTTTAAGCAATTCAGAGGCTAATAAGCTAATTTTTACCTTCTTAAACTCCTCTGGTACATATTCACCTATTTGCTCAATTTATGAACTAAAAGCTTTGCCTATGGTAGAACTAGGAGGTTGAACCTTTGTTTGACTAGATGAATTTTGGGATTGGCCTTGAGGCTGATTTTGTGACTAGTTTTTAGATCCGTTCTTGTTGAGGTATTGGGTAGGTATATGAGGAAGTCCAGGGTTATTACTGGCATTAGGATTAGGCGGAGTGGCAAAAATGTTTGGCGGGGTAGAAGTTGTAAAGGTTCCACCTGCCTGTCTATTCCTAAGGAAGTAGGGAGTCAACCTTTGATGGAACATGTGGACCTCATCTACAAATGGCTCTTCTTCATCTACCAGACCATTATTTACTGAATCAAAGAGCTGAGCCAAAGTTTGTTCATTACTTAACTCTTATGCTTCTTCACCGTCAACAAGGGCAGGCTCGACTTTGGGCTCGTTGCGGTCACATCGTGGAAACGATGCTTGATTAACCATGAGACAAGAGGAATCATATGGCTCAGATGGGATGATGTCCCTACAACTAGCATTGTCAACTGTGTTTTGTAACTCCACTTGGAATATTTCAGCAGCTGTCTGGAACTCGGGACAATCCAACTCGGAATGTCCACTGGTTTTATGAATTCGACACCATCCGGACAAGGTTTCCTCAGCAAGGTATACTCCACTAGTCATTTTGTCATTCCTTGCTGGTTGATCTAAAGGCATAGGGACTCCTCCATTATTGGGCCTAGTGTTCCACGTGCAATTCTACCTCTGAGAAGGTCTCATTTTTGCATTATGATTGGTATTTTGCCCCTATCATAGTTCTGCCTGGAGGAAGTGCCTACTTCTCGATTATCTTTACTATCCCTATTGTCTCAGCTGTCCCAGTTAAGATTAGCTTGGAAATTATGCTGGGAGGCCTGTAACTAGTTATTCTGATTCTTTAGGTGCGTCATTTCTATGGACATTTCCTTTATCATTTTAGTTAGTTCCTCTAGCTTATCTTTCTCGGTCCCGTTCCCAGGAAACGACATCAGATTTTGGAGAAAAGCGGGTGAGGCTGCTGGCTGATTCTGATAAGCTAGAGGAAGCTCTGATCTTGATAGGTACAATGGCGCCTGGAGCTGCTGGGAATATGACTGCTGTTGTGGAGCTGCCTGAGAATAGTTATATTGTTGTTGGGGCTACAAATAGGGAGGCACAGGAGGTGCATAATTCAGTGGCTGCCCTTGATGTGGTACCATAGGCAGCTGAGGTACTTGGTTCATAAGAGGGGTTTGATGAGAAAACACCTGGTTAAGCCCTTGAATCTACATCAGGTGAGCTACTGGCCCCACAAAAGGCAGCAGGATGGAGATATTCTGCCCCAAGTCCGCACTAGCAACAATGGCCTATTTATAGGCTACCACCAATGAGGCGAGTGGCGGTTGCATCCTTTTCACCAAAGCCGAAGTGAGGTTGTCTAATGCTGCATAGTAGACTGGGAGAGCCATGACACCATTATGAAGGTACGGGTCATGAAGCCTTGTGTAGGCCCGATGAAAGCGGTCGCTGAAGGAGCCAATAGGTTCGTTGACTTCCCTTCTGACAGACATGAACTGCTGGTAAAGTTCCAAAGGGCTGATGGGGATTTTGTATTTCTGCAGGAAGGCATTCTTCATTAGAGTCCATGAGGTAATGGATCCCCTCAGCAGATTGATGTACCAATAGAAAGCTTCTTCCCCCAACGAATGCAGAAAGAGGCGGCATGCAACATCCTCGTGGTCAACTTGCATTTCGGTAATCGTTGTCTCAAATATTTTGATATGTTCCTTAGCTGTTCTTTCTAGGTCGCGTGGATGGAACTTCAAACAAAAGCCTTCTAGATTCTTGAGTATATCATTATAGGGAGAAAAATGTATCAGCGAAGGGTTATGTGCTAACCAAGCCATGGAGAGTGGCAGAGTTGGTATATGTTGTTGGAGAATGGCAATTTGGGGCTGTATCTGCAATACAACAGCAATCTAGGACTGTATTTGTGCTTCAGCTGACTGAACTGTACCCTGGGCTGGAAGGGTCGGGAGAGGAGCAATCCCCTGGCTTTCGGAGAAAGGAGGTGCAAATGTCGTTTGAGATGGTTGGGTGTAAGATGAGGGCCATCCAAATGAAGGTGAGGGTGGAATGGAGGAAGAGGAAGAGGCAATGCTACTTCCTTTAGCTCACTTTTCCCTTGTAGGAGGTTGCAATTCTTCAAATTCTTTCTTGTTTGGTGTTGACTATAAAACTCTTTGAAATCTTTCTGGGGAGAATGATCCGATACGATCCAGCTTCACTTTTAACCCTTAACTTGGTATTTGCACCATTGGCCCTCCTTCTAGCACCAATTATGTTGATGGTGTTTTTATGCACTTTTCAACACAGGCAGTGCGTAGGTGCACTACCTCTCTTGAAAGACAATCTTCCACAATCAGATTGCAGAACACTATCCCAAGGTCTCTCGGATGTCAAGGCATGATAATGCTTGGAATATCTTAGTTGTTTGATGTGATTTTCTTGAATCACAAGGCGGTCTTACGGATGGGTTACAAAGCATGGAAGTTGGGTCTTGAAATGGAGTTCTCGAGATGGAAAGTTGTTATGCATTGGCTGTAGGTTGAAACAGAAGTCTTTGAATCCATTTTGTTGTTGGATTTGGCTTTGCAATGTGCAATGAACCTTAGCATAGGTCAGTCATTAAAAAAAAAAAAAAAGGCAAGGAAGAGGGAAAGTTCCTAAGTCTGCAACTAACTACGAATAGTGACATTGGACTTCCTGTAATGGACAATTTTTCAAAACAATATCCCACTTAACCAGAGATTTCTCAGTATCATGGAAATTATGCTATCTTCTAAGGTTTGCTGATACTTTTTCCTTCATTCACCATGTACATGCATAAATCAAAGATAAATTTTTTAGAGTAGCTTTGAATTCAAGTCCAGGCTAACTTTGCATAGCTATCTACCATCAGAAAATAGCAAAAAGTATGGACAAAGAAATCATTAACATAGCAAGAATTTTCATAATCACAAAACATCATTCCTAAAATCTACCCAAGGAAAGAAGATGGTTAACTAAAACATCAGTCAAACCTAAATCAAACATCTAACATTGGAGATTGAATCAAGTAACATGAGAGGAACTAAGAAAATACACCAAGTCAATGCCTTTTCTTTATAAATTTCTGCAACATGTCTTTACAACAACTCAACTCTCTCAAATGAGAGGAGAGCCCTATTTATAGTGCCCAAAATATTCAATGAATGGCCAAGATTAATTCTTGTTGTGTGGCCAAGATTCATTACAAAATAGGGTTTCACCTACCTACCAATATATCATAATTTAAAACTACATTTTGTCTCTTCCCTATTTCATCCTTTTGCTGATGGAGCTGTAGGTCTTTTATTCTTTAGTCAATTGCTGCTTTCACTATAGCTACTCTTCAGGAAGTTTTTCATCTTTGGCAGGGCTGTCCTCCTGCTCCTTGGAAGCTGTGTACTCTATAAACCTGAGGATGACCCCCTGGAGTTTGCCTATTTCGATGATTTCACACCGCAGTGCCTGGTAGCTCCATCTCAGAGTTACCAGCACACTGGTATGTTTGCAGTCGGTACATGCCCTGGCCAAGGGTCATGGGATAGGAGATCCTCACTATGTGTTTGTTACTGAAGATTTCCTACAGGTGTTGGAGTTGCCGAGAAAGCTCCAGGAGGATGATTCGGTCATTGGGGTATTGGGGTAGCCTATTTGGCCTTTCAGTGAAGCCTTCAGACGGATGTACATAAACTTTGGGTATTGGATGTAGAGAAAGGCATATTATTTCAAAAGTGCTCTGGCACTATTGGAGACCCTCCTCTCAAAGTCTCTGACAATCAACCTGATAATGTGACCAATGAAGGCGTCGTTTACTCTGCAGTAATCCGTTTTGAAGTTTCGGTACTGGAGCCACGGATATTTATCAAAGGCTTTGAGTCCTCGCTTCTGCCCCTAATCGGGTGCCACAAACAACCCACTGTATTATCTCTGATCCACCAAGGAATAGACGAGATAGGAAGTCATATAGAATTTGGAGCTCTTTTTTATGTTGAAAAAATGCTAATGGAAGCAGTTGCTTATGATTCCTCCCCAGTAGAACGAAGCCTTTGTTGTTACGTCTTCGTTTCCATGCAGGATCAACTCAATAAAGTATGCCATCAATTCTTGAAAATAGGCGGCCATGGGGAGACCCATAATCCTACTCAACATGGTTATCAGGTCATGGTAATCTTCATGGAAATCACTGCGGAAGAGTTCTTGTGGAACCTTCGCAGCACTTCCCCATCTTTCTTTGAGCCAATGTAGATTTATTGACTTCTTACAGCCACCCAGATTATCATCCCATGCCGCCTGGCATTGTTCTAAGGTGGGGACCTCCATCTATTGGAATGTGGGAATATGGAAGGTCCTTGTCATCCCTTCAGATGACATGTCAGTGAGAATGTTGCCCTCTTTATCAAAAATTATCCTTGTGTCAGTTTGATATGCTTCCCGACAAGCGATGACCAATTCGAGGTCCATGAGAGATGGAGGGAATCCAACAGCTTTAGCTATTCCACTCTATCTTATCAATCTTGCATTCTAAGTTGTTGGGTTGACCCTGACCCTTTGCGTGAATTCATCAATGTCAACTTGGCCTATGTTGGTGTCTGTGATCTCCTTCTAATCTGTTGTGACTTTTGAGTGGAGAGGCTTGCCCTAGAATTGGTACTTCATCTGGTCCTTGTCTTCTTTCCCTCGAGGGGTCCTTCCTGACTTCTTCCCCTTGTCCCTTTCGACAGATGCCCCTGAAGTTCTTGCACCCGATTCCATATATTCTATAAGTAAGGACAAAGTTAGCAAAATGGATCGCAAAAACATTCACGTTAGCCAATACCTTGAAAATAATATTTATTTCAAATAGTCAATTAAGCATAACATGACCTTTATCCCCGGATGTTATTGATATTTTGATTAAAGGCATTTGGACAATTCGGGCCCGGAGGGCCGAACTTCCCTGGTAAGAATGCTGTTTGGAAGGGAAAACATGGCAAAAGGCTCCCAGAGACTCCCTTCAGTCAAATTTTAGTATTTCAAGATGTTGGCAATGAAGAGGACTAAAATTCAGCATGTGGGTCAAAGTTAGATTTCAGATTTGGGCTCGTTTGGATCGATTTAAGAGAACTCACAAGTCACAGGCTAGAAAGTTGTTGGGAGATAGCAGTTTGGAATAGGAAATAGCAAATGGAAATCTGGAGACGGAACTCCAGGGTCTGGGGCCCGACGGTGCAAAGGGCAGTCAATGGTTTGTCATTTTACATCGTAGGGTTCAGACCGGCAGCACTGGGAAGGCATTTTCCCTTCGCCATTAGGGACGAAAAATGTCAGAGGGAAGTCCGAGGGGGAAGTCCGGTAGCAAGGGCCTGGCATTATGTGTTTTTGCTTTGAGTTCGACGGCGATCGACAGGACAGAGCCCGGAAATTGGAGGGGTAGGGTGAGATTTCTATTTGGAACGGCAGGTGAGGGAAGGAGTCCCAATCGCTGGAGCTCGACAAGGGGGAGGGCATCGGTTGTTCATGTGGCACCTAGCGGCGGATGGGAGTTCAGAGCCCGATGATCAAAATGACAGGGTGAAATCGCCAGGGAAAAGGTGTCATGTGAGGTTCCGATGGTGGGCGAATATCTCCCCGACGGCGGAAGAAAGGCAGAATTCTAGGGATGAACATCTGGATTCGATAAGGACAAAATTAGTTCAATTGCCCGAAGTGGCAAACAGGAAGGCGGAGTCTGCAGGGCAGGACGCCGCGCGAGATTTGCCATGGAGGATGGCAAAACACCTACAAAACCCCGGAGGTGGAAGCCCAGGGTTCCAAGCCTGAGAGACCCAAAGGACATTAGTTCAGTTTGAAACTCCCATGGTGAGGAGAATGTCGGGCTCCATCGATCAGGAGGTGGGGGTTAGATTGTAGTTTCAAATGGAAACATCAAGGGTGACTTCCAAATGGGGAAGTCCAACAGGCCGGGCCCGAAAGGTGATATTGTCGTCGGAAAGTTTGTTCAAAGTTTTACATGAATGGCGTAGGCAAGTCCTGGGGCCGAAGAGGACATTTTCCCTGCACAAAGAATAGCCGTGGCAAGGAGAAACTCTGGATCTGTGAGGGGGGCATTGCAGAGGGTTTCTCAAAATTTCAACAGGTGGGTTTTATGCGCGATCTCACATTATATCATTTTCACACCTTCTTAACGATTGCTATTCATTTAAATGTTTAGAAATCACAAAAACAATTCTCAGGAGGGTGAACAGATGGCCTACCTCGAACACACGATGCAGGCAGGCGTGGGATCCACAAACGGTCGATGAAATGATGCTGAGGGCAACGAGTGTGATGGTGTCGAAGATGGTGGGCTCCTTAATGAAGTTCTCCAATCACTCTGCAATTATGTGAAATGATAATGATGGGTCAGAGTGGGTATCTTATAATCCTAACTACCATTAATGCTCCTATTTAATGCAGGTACGGTAGTGAAAAGGGTTGGTGAGTTTGAAAAAAAATGATGACGGCGGTGGGAGACTCGAGGCTCGAAGGCCAGGGAGACGCAGGATAGTGGCCGCTGTGAATATTTTGGGTTGGTCGGGACAGCAGTAAATGGGGAATCAGACCCCGAGGTCCGGGAGGATGTGGAGCAGATGCAACTAGGAATGGTGGGTTCAGCGGGGAAACCTAATGAGGGAATCCCAAACACCCAAGCCTGGCAGGGCTCGGGGCCATTGGCAGGGTCAAACTACCAGAGGGACTCCGTGAGACGCCATAACGTAGCAAAAACTAAAAAGGGAAGGCATGGTCAACTTATGGTGGGTCCTTAAAGCAACATTGACCATCTGAGACATCAAAGAGGGAGGCACGCAAAAGGAGGCAATGATAAAAAAAGACCTGACAAGGTGAAAGAAAAGAGGGTCCCCATTCCAAATGGGGTGTGTGTGCTAAGGGAACAACATAACCCTTCGCCGATACATTTCAATGCCTACCATGATATGCCCAAGAATCCACAGGGCTTTTGTTCAAAGTTCCATCTGTGCGACCTAAAAAGACCAACTGAGGAGCATATCAAAATATTCGAGATAGCAATCACTGAAATGCAAGTCTACCATGAGGATGTCGCATGTCACCTTTTTCCACATTCGTTGGGAGAAGAGGCTTTCTATTGGTACATCAATTTGCCGAGGGGATCCATTACCTCATGGAATCTAATGAAGAATGCCTTCCTACAGAAATACAAGATTCCCATCATCCCTTCAGAACTTTACCAACAATTTATGTCTATCAGAAGGGAAGTCAAAAAACCTATTGGGTCCTTCAATGATCATTTTCATCGGGCCTATACAAGGCTTCAGGACCCGTACTTTCATAATGATGTTGTAGCCCTCCTAGTCTACTATGCAGCATTGGATAACTTCACGTCGGCTTTGGTGAAAAGGATGCGCCCAACACTCACTACCTTGGTGACCGCCTATACAGAGGCTATTGTCACTAGTGTAGATTTGGGGTAGAATATCTTCGGCCAGCTGCCTTCTTTGGGGCCACTAGCTCACTCGATGCAGATTCAAGGATTGAATCAGGCATTCGCTCATCAGACCCCTCTTGTGAATCAAGTGCCTCAGTTGCCCATTGTCCCACATCTGGGGCAACCACTGAATTATGTGCCTCCTGTGCCTTCCTATTTGCAGCTTCAACCATAATATAACTATTCTCAGGCTCCCCCATAATAGCAGTCATATTCCCAATAACACTAGATGCCATTGTACCTATCAAGGCTAGAATTTCCTCTAGCTTATCAGAATCAGCCGACAGCCCTGCTCCCTTTTCTCCAAAATCTAGCACCGTCGCTTGGGAATGGGACTGAGAAAGAAAAATTAGAGGAATTGACTGAGATGATAAAGAAGATGTCTACAGAGATGATGCACCTAAAAAATTAGAATAATCAGTTACAGGCCTCCCAACGTAATTTCTAGGCCAATCTTAACTGGGACTACAGGGATATTAGGGATAATCGAGAAGCAAGCACTTCCTCTGGGAAAAACTATGATAGGGGGCAGAATGCTAATCAAAATTTAGAAAGGAGACCTTCTCAGAGGCAAAATCACGCATGGAACACTAGGCCCAATAACAGAGGTGTCCCTATGTCTTTCGATCAACTGGCAAGCAATAAAAAAAATGACTAGTGGAGTATACCTTGCGAGGCAGCCTTGTCCGGATGGTGCAGGATTTATAAAACTAGCAAGCATTTTGAGTTGGATTGCCTCAAATTCTAGACAACCACTGAAATATTCTAGGTAGAAGTGCAGAATGCGGTGGACAATGCTGGCTGTAGGGACATCATCCCAGCTGAGCCATAAGATTCCTCCTATCTCATGGTTAATCAAGCACTGTTTCCACGAGGTGACTGCAACGAGCCCGAAGTCAAGCCTGCTCCTGTTGAGGATGGAGAAGTGCAAGAGGTAAGTAATGAGCAAAATTTGGCTCAGCATTTTGATTCAGTAGATAATGGTCCAGTAGATGAAGAGGAGCAATTTGTAGATGAGATCCACATGTTCCATCAAAGGTTGACTCCCTACTTCCTTAAGAATAGACAGGCGGGTGGACCCTTTACAACTTCTACCCCACCAAACAATTTTGCCACTCCGCCTGATCCTAATGCTAGCAATAACTCTGGACTTCCCCATATACCTACCCAATACCTCGACAAGAATGCGTCTCAAAACCAGTCACAAAATTAGCCCCAAGGCCAATCCCAAAATTCAGCTAGTCAAACGAAAGTCCAACCTCCTAAGTTTGCCATAGGCCAAGCTTTTAGTTAAAAAGAAAATAGGTGAATATGTTGCAGAAGAGTTCAAAAGGGTAAAAATTAGTTTGTCAACCTTTGAATTACTCAAAGTCCCTGTTGTAAGGCATGCCTTCTTTAGGATCCTTAATGGAACTCCATCTTCTAGTACAATGCAAGAAGCACTAGCTAAGAGGGTTACCTTTGAAGAGCCTAGGAAAGAACCAAAAATACAAGATAATACCAAGAAAAAGAAGGATATCCCTATAAATCAATCTACGAGTAAACAAATTGGAAAGGAACCAGAGTAGAGTAATAGGCAGTTTCCCAAGGACCTACCATTTAGGCAAAACAGGGATAAAGGCAGTGATAAGAACAAGGGTCAAGTAGCTCACATGGATACGCCTACAGGCATCTTCCAAGGAAGGTTGGAAACTCCCCCTTTCTTGACCACCATTAGGGTCTTTGGGAAGAACTTGCATAACTACATGCTCGACTTAGGAGCGTCTGCCAATGTCATGCCCTTAGCAGTATGCAAGGCTCTTGGCATCACCCCCATGCCTTCAAGAAGGAAGCTCACCCAGCTAGACAAAACAGAGATTATCATCGTAGGAGAGATAAATCAGATCCCAATGCAAATTTCCACAGATCCAAGGATACAACAAGTCATTGATATTCAGGTGGTAGACATTCCTAATGCATATGGAATCATCTTGGGAAGGGAGTTTAGCAAAGCACTGAATGGATATACTGCCACATACCTTTCTCACATGTGGCTACCATGGAAGGGGCTACCAAATCAAATCTGTATCAACCGTGAACCCCATATGAAATACATGATCACATAGTACAATAATATTAATGAGGTGTTGTTTGTCAAGACCGATCTGGGGAATTACCATCCTTTTGCCTACTAAAATAAGGCTGAGCTCTAGGAGGAACATGCCGACGAACTACTTCTGGTGCTGTGCAATCCTCTGATGGATTCCACTCAAATATCTCTGAATACAGAAGGGCTAGTGGAACCAAATGATAGGCATGATGAAGACAATGACTGGGGAGTACTAAGTGATTTCCAGGGGTTCCTGGAAAAGTGTGTTAGTGACCAAATCAGCTTGGGCACCCAGATGAATTTCCAAGATCTCTTATTGCCAAACTGGTGTAGGGTTCACAATGCTGCCCACTCTAAGTTTGAGTGTTGCTTATGTCAAACAACAGTCAAGCATGTTAAAGGATCAGCTGCTCCTTAGATTGAAACACCAAAGGAGGCACCAACATAACCACCCGCTGGTCACTACACGACCCTAGAAAATTCTCCTAATAGCAAGGAGCCTGTCACCTAGCTGAAAGGGAACGTGAACTTAATCAGACCCAAAGATAAAGAACCTTCTACATGTTGGACGCTCCGATTCGACGAATCCAAGTCTAAACAAGGAGCCGGAACTGGGTTTGAACTCATCAGCCTAACGGGTAAGACCTTTTTTGCTGCCCATAGATTACAATTTTATTGCACCGATAATGTAGCAGAGTATGAGGCCCTAGTTCATGGCCTTCTCATGGCCTTGGAGAAAGATATCAAAATGCTACATATTTTTGGGGATTCTGAACTAGTAGTCAAACAAGTCAGGAAGATATATTCTTGTCATGATAGAAGGCTCACCAATTATAGGCAAAGGGTTTGGGATCTACTAGAGGGCTTAGATGCATTCAATATATAGTTGATTCCTCATGCTCAAAACCATACAGCTGATGCTTGGCTCTAGCGACTAGCACTTTACAACCCCTCTCTTTATTTGGGCTCAAGAAATTCACAGTTGAGCTGACACCCACGCCATTGGTCTCAGATAATATTACCCACTTGCAAGTCTTTAATAATAACAAACATATCCTCGAATTCATCACAAGTTTCGATGTCTTCGCAGCTCAAATAATTGATGAAGCTGATCCGCAGGAGGCTGAACTGGACATAGAAGGGGTTATTAACCTCAAAACCAATACAATCCCTAGAGGCATGGTTCAGTGGAACGTGTATTCAACTTAGATCAGATCAAAGAATAGAACCAACAAATGAAGAAAGAAGCCATAAGCAACCAGTGTGATGCTCTCAACCTCGGGATAGCTAAGGAAGTCAAGAATGTTTTTATTGGCAAGGTATGCATGCTAGAGGAAAATAAATGAATAACGGATGCGCTGTAGAAATATCATGATGTGGTGGCATGGAGCTACGAAGATTAAAGACATATGATATTTCTATCATCACACACACCATCCCTCTCAAGACAGAGGTGAGGCCATTCTGTCAGTGGCAACATCCTATCAATGCCTTGTTGGAACCTATCATTTATAAAGAGGTATAGAAATTGCTATCAGCAAGGATTATTTTCCTAGTCAGACACTCTACGTGGGTGGCCAATTTGGTCTCAGTTAGAAAAAATAATGGGGAGATCAGATTGTGTGTGGGTTTCCGCAATTTGAACCAAGCTTCAGAGAAGGATAATTACCCAGTCCCTTCATTGGACGAGGTGTTGCAGATCATCAACGACTCCTAGATGATGTCTTTCTTCGATGGGTATTCTGGGTATAATCAGGTGATGGTACAATATAAAGATTGTTGGTCGTTCCCACAAAAGGATATAAAAATTACAGTAAAACCTATCCTATGAATTGGACATTCCAGTAGGTGACCAATATCTCTTTATGGACGTTCATTTATTTGTCAAAACAGGGAACGTATACTTTGAATGGCGTAGCACAATATATGCACTAAGAACTAGTTTCAGTCACAACTTAACAGAAATAAATACTTGGAAAGAATTCTATCTACACTATAGGAAGGCAATGTAAAGTTCTTTTAACTCAACCATGATTTAACCAAAATAGAAATCATAACAGCTACGACTAAGACTCAAACTATGAACTGGCCTTATGATGTAGGAACAGGCACAGGGATGGATTCCCGATGTTGTAGGAGCAATACAAGAATGAGTTTGTATGAAAACTTTAAAGATGAAATCTAACTGATGATCAACAGAAAAATAACAGCTAACTAACTAGCTACAAATACTTAGTAAGTGGGCCCCCTTAGCAAGCATATACTAATTACGCAAGTGTTGAACTCAGAATGGTATACATCACTTTATTGATATGAAAACTAGCAACAAACTCTATCTCTTGTCATACAGATTCTTCTTTTTATTACAATCATATTGACTCTTACATGATATCTACTATCTCCCTATCACTATGCTTCTATCTAACTTCTAACCATCTTCTTGCTCACTCGTGCAGCAGGAACACTTATTTAAAATTTGGAGAACAACTAGCTAACTACCCCTAACAAAAAAAGACGTGGAAGTAAAGTGTATCACAAAATCAAGGAACATACTTCATAAATGAATTTATCTATTCAACCCGATCTAGAGAGAATCTAGCACTCCACTCTTTCCAGATTGACTGTCATTAAAAATCCTTCCCAATGATTTCGGTCAAAGAGTCTTTGCCAGGGCTTCCTTGAAGTCGTGTAGGAAAGAGACTTTACTGGAAGGCCAAGATCGACTGCACTTGACTCGATCATACTTTCTTCAACAACCTACGAAACACAAGGTAATAGATGCGAAAGAAAAGGCGCATAGCACATACACAATATTCGTTCATTAATCACATATTTAAATCTATTTCATCATTCAAAAACTACATGCGAGATACTAGTCATTTAGGGAGTCAATGGGGTAATAAATGTAGACAAGACAATACAATAGGCTGTAGGAACATGAAAGTATTTTACTACAGGATATCTCCATAAAAGGTTTCAAAAGAGTTTAAACAACCATGAATACCAAAAGTAAAGGTATTAAAAGTTCATCATAATATCCAAACTATGAGCACATTTTGGGCTCATCATCTGCCTCCTACTTAGCCCAATGCTGGTCCTCCAGCATTAACTTTCCTAGTAGTTTCTCTGAAATTAGTGGTTCTGGCATGACTCTGAAATGGAGCTCCAAACCTGTAATAAAATCCTTTGAAAGTATGCCACCTTTCATACCTACGGGCTTTTGAATCATAATTAAGATTTGTAGCCCGGTAAGGATAAAGGGGCCACATTAGCACAGGAGGTCTGAAAGTTAATGGCAACCATAGTTCAAATCTCTTTTGAAGTCCCAACTGTATATATCTACTTGATCGTTTAAGAGCTGCTGTGAAATTTAGGGGACTGTGAGGCTCAGACCTTCTTACCCCAATAGTTAATCTTTCCCACCTTTTCTCACTTTTGGTGTATGACAGTCTCCAAAATGAATATGACTGTTCCTGAAATTCATCATATACCTATTACCTAAGATCAAATATTTTCATCCTGGCTGTATTATTGTGAGTGCCATATGTCAGAGTAAACCAGGTTTTTAACATTGCATGGGGGTCTGAACTTTGAGGGTGCAATGAAACAGGCTCATTCCTTTTGGCTTCCTCATATGTTTCCCATTGTCTGCCATAATTTGTTTCATTTGCTTCCCATGACATAAATGATCTCAAATGGATATCGCCAATATACAGAAGAGGGTTCCATTCTGTTTCAAATGGAATTAAAAAGCCATGCAAATAAAATTCACACAAAGAATTTCTTAACCAATTAGGAGCTGCCTAGCATGCGTCGTAGAATTCTTTAGCAGTGTGAAGTATAGGATCTTGATTTCTAGAAATTCTCATTAGTTGGAACCATAAGAATTGTTCCTTAAGGCACAGAACATAAACTCTGGGTGGTGGTCTGCATTCCATAATCTGACTAGTTTTTTTTTAATATTTCATCCATTTTTCCTTGTAACTCAGGAATTTCCTTTTTTAGTTTCTTCCTTTCTACCTCCCATAGACTTTGTTGCATGTCAATCTGGGCTAGGTGTCAGAAAGTCAGGGTTTGCAATGTAACTGGTTCCCAGTTAGCTTTGACATATTCCAGAAAACTCAATAAAAAATGTCTTCTTATAAACAACAATGGCTTGACAAGTGGCGGGGAAAATGTAGCTTCACTGGCCACATCCAATTGTTTGGTTTGTTACTACTCTTGTTGTAGGATGAATTTTGGTTGCTATGGTGGAGAAGACTGTGCTTCCTCTGAAATATGCATAGTAGCGGCAACCAAGTCATCAAGACTTAGTACCCCTTTTTCATTATGCTCAATTTCCCTTGTCTCAATTTGTTCCTCTTTAGGAATGAATAAACTCTATGCAACATTCTCAGACATATTTTGAGAAACATCAAATTCAGACTCTACGGACCCTTCTGAAATTACAATAACCTCTAGTTGAGGTGAAGTAGGGGAGGTCTTACATTATTTCCTTGTGAAAACTCTTCTTGGCACTGGTGCAACTGTAGGAGGTGTTCTTGTAGCCTTCCTCTTTTTGGTCTAACTAAAGGGTTCTGCCCTGCCAGAGGATGATGGTGAACTGGTAATAGCAACAAGTGTTGCTGTAGGAGAGATAGTTGCAGGGGAAGATGCTGCAGGAGAAGGGCATTGGCTTTTCTGAGAACGAGGGTCAGATTCTGGGGACTCTTTTGCCTTTATTTTTTCCTTCTCTCTCCTAGTGGCAGACCTAGTTTGTCCCCTAGCAGAGGATTCAGGTGTGAGAACTGTAGGACTAGGTGTTATAGGAGCAGATGACCCTTGCCCTGTTCTTCTACTGGTAGATGTAATTTCTTCTTTCTTTTTCTAAGGCCATGGGGTATGTACCCTAGGGGGTTCTAGAATTTGCAAGCTCTTTTGGACAACGAATTGTTGCCAGGAAAGAGGTGAGACATCTCTCAAAGAGCATTCAATCAATAATTTGATAAGGCCATGGTGAGCAATAGAATTATCTTTCCCCTGTTGGGTTCCATGGGCACTTTGTTCCAAAAAATTTAACAAGAAATTTGGAACATTTACAACTAACCCATGCCTCATATGACTTAATAAGGAGGAGGAAATGATACTCACTTGCATCCCTGTTTGGAGACTTCCAAAGGTCCATCAGTGGGTATTGAAAATTTAGCCCTTGCAGAGGCAGCATCCGAAGAAAAAATTTCTCCAATGGCTGGAAGCTCGGTTACTTCAATAATTATGTCTTTAGTTACAACAACTGTTAGACCCCATACAGTAGCCTCCCCTTTAGAAAGGTTCTCAAAAATTTTCCAGCAGCCTCCTAATCAAAAGCATTTAAACTCAGGAAGTAGTTTAACCATCCACAGAGGCTAAATACCTGGACTGTTTGAAGATTTTGCAATAATAACTCATGAGCTATAGGCTCATGTCGCACCAGCTGACCACCCATGTTCACAGGTTTTCCCCAGCTGAATTCAACTCCCTTCTGAAAATTTAAAAATTTCCTCTCTGTTTCCCTTTCCAAACAAATTTTTTATCTCTATTTCCCTTTCTATTCTGGTTTCTTCTCTGTTATGTCATCACATCTCTCTCTTTTCCAAAAATGAAATTTTTGAACAAATAGTTTTAATTGTAATTTGCAAGAAAAACATGCAATGAAAAAGACATGTGATCATATTTGGAAAGTACTAGAAAAATAATAAAGAAAAGTTATCTGAGCAATTGTGGCAGCGGCAAAAAGATAGGTTTTAAAAGTGGATTACCCCGCCCCCCACTTAGAGTATGACATGTGTCCTCATATGTACTAAAGAATAGGCAGAGATTAGGTAATAATGACTGGTACAGTCATAGAAGTAAATGAATAGAATAAAATAAATCAAATATGCGATAACAAAAGATATGGCGTACCTTTGATAAATGCATGTACATGTGAAGAAAGATGATGGCTTCAACATGAATTGACAGTTGGGAATGATATCATAATTAAGGGTGATGCGGATGAATGAGGTGGATGGGTGACGTGAGCGGTTGAGATGAATGGATGGAATGGATGGATGGGATGGATGGATGGAAGATAAAGAAGTGATATGTGGCGATAAGTGAAAATGAAGAAAAAAGGGTTTCCTTAAAAATAAAACTTTTATTATGAGCATGCTTTTCAAAATTATGGTGAAGCTGCAGGAGAAAGGCTACAGCCTTCGGCTATAGGAAGAGTAGCGGCAGGATCCAGAATGAACTATTGCATGAATTCTTCTTTTGAGACTGGTTTATGGTACAATTGGAGGTAGTGTCCACTAACCAATAGCTTGAATCGAACAGGATCAATTGTAACAAGTTGAACTGTACTATTAGCAAATACATTCTCAATTTCATATGGCCCCAACCATCTGGTCTGTAATTTTTCTGGACTATCCTTATACCGCGAGTCATAGAGCAGAGCCTAATCTCTGATGTTGAACTTCTCCTTAATGTATTTATCATGCCACCTTATTTGCTGATTCTATATCATCTTAGTGTGTTGCAGGGCATGCTTTCAGAGTTCATCCAGAACATTGAGCTGCATGATTTTGTCCTTTTGTGCATTTGTTAAATCTATGTCCAGCTCCAGTGCTGTTTGGAGAGTCTTATGTTCAAATTCTATTGGCATCATAGCTATTTTACCATACACCATTTCAAAAGGTGTAAATCCTGTAGCAGTCTTCCAAGTAGTACGGTAGGCCCATATAGCTTTAGGTAACCTGGCGGCCCAGTCCTTCTTATGCAAATCTATAGTTTTGGTCAAAATGGCCTCTATGTCCCTATTGGTGACCTCAACTTGGCCATTGGCTTGGGGGTGATAAGGAGTTGATTTCCTATGCTGTATATTGTATTCATTGACTAAAACTGTGATAAGTGTAGAAGTAAATTGTGCTCCTTGATCTGTCACTATCTCCCTAGGAACACCAAACCTAGTAATTATTTCCTCATATAGGAATTCAACCACTTTATTATCCCTAGCATGTTTCATAGGTTTAGCTTCTACCCATTTTGTGACATAATCTATGCACACAAGAATGTAGGACTTACCATTGGAAGGTGGGTCAATTGGTCCCACAAAATCCAGTCCCTATTTGTCGAATGGTGTAACTACAATTTGTGGAAATAGAGGCATTTCATCAAAGCGAGTTGGTCTTCCCATCCTTTGGCATCTATCACATCTCCTTGTATACTTGGCTGCATCTCTATGTAAGGTTGGCCAATAGTAACCAGTATTTAAAATTTTCATTGTTGTCCTTTTGGTAGAAAAATGTCTACCACATGGCTCATCATGGTTGGCATGTAGTATATCATGAGTGTCCTCCTCTAGTAAACATCTCCTCATAACGTGATCTGGCCCTATATAAAACATGCAATCTGTAATCCAAGAAAAGTTAAAACTTTTCTCTACCAATAATCTTTTTTCCTTAGGAGAGAATTAAGGAGGAGTTCTTCCTGTTGCCAGATAATTTGCTATATCAGCATACCATGGATGAATAACCTTGATTGCAAATAGGTGCTCATCAGGAAAGGAGTCTTCAATAAGTGTAGAGTCATCTTGCCTTTGAATTCTAGAAAGGAAATCAGCAACTACATTGGCTTTACCTAGCTTGTCCACAATTGTAATGTCAAATTCCTGCATCAACAATAACCATCTTGCCAGTCTCCTAGATATTGAGCTTTTGTTCATGAGATACCGGATTGCTGCATGATCAGTGTGGACAAATATCTAATAACCAGTGATATGATGCCTAAATTTATTGAGGGCATAGATGATTTCCAACATTTCTTTTTCTGTAACAATGTAGTTGAATTCAGCCCCTTGCAGATTTTTGCTTATGTAGTAGAGTGCATGTTCAGTTGATCCATCCTTCTGCCCTAGCACTGCCCCAATTGCATAATCTGAGGCATTAGTATGAATATGAAATGGGAGTGACCAATCAAGTCCTTTCAGAACAGGTGCCTGTGTGAGGGCGACTTTCAAGTCAAGAAATGCTTTTTCACATTCCTCTATCCAAGAAAACTCTACATCTGTCTTCAGCAAATTGTATAAGGGACCTGCTATTTGGCTGAAGTCCTTGATGAATCTTCTATACTATCCTACATAGCCTAGAAAATTTCGTACCTCATTCTGCTTAGTAGGAGAGGGTAACTTAGAGATGATCTCAATTTTAGCAGGATCAACCTGAATTCCTGCAGCAGAAATATAGTGACCGAGCACTATTCCCTCCTGCATCATCATGAAGCATTTTTTACTATTCTGTGATAGGTTGTAATCTTCACATCTCTGTAGTACTTTTTCCAAGTTAGCTTGAGCTTCCTCAAATGTTGTACCATAAATAGTAAAGTCATCCATGTATATTTCCATGCAATCATATGAGATGTCTGAGAAGATGCTTATGACTGCCCTCTGGAAAGTTGTAGGAGCATTACAGAGACCAAAAGGCAAAACTGAATAGGAAAACGTTCCCCAAGGGCATGTAAAAGTAGTCTTTTCCTGATCCTCAGGAGCAATCTTGATCTGATTGTATTCACTAAAGCCATCCAAGAATGAGAAGTACTTCTTTCCAGCTAAATTATCCAGAACTTGATCAATAAATGGAAGAGGAAATTAATCTTTCTTTGTTGCTAATTTCTCTGTAATCTACACATACTCTCCATTTTCCTCCTTTCTTAGGAACAATGAACAATGGGGAAACCCATTGACTATCAAAGATAGGGTAGATAAAGCCAGCTGTCAACATTTTCTGCAATTCTTCTTTAACAATCTTTCTCAAAGCTGGATTGATTCTTATTTGAGGCTGCCTGATAGGTTTGAAGTCATTATTAATATATATGTGATGTGTATAGAGTTTTGGGTCGAGGCCCTTCATATCTCCATAGTCCCATGCAAAAAATGATTTATGACTAGTAAGCATTTTGATCATAGATTCTTGTTGCTCACGTGTGAGGTTTTTATTAATACACAAGGTTTTTCCTGCAGCTACCTCAATTTGGGAGGTTAACTCTATCATAGATACTTTAGACAAAAATGGCATGTCTACCTCATGGGGTAGTAAGGTGTGCAAGCAATCAGTTGTTGCAAGATAATGAGCTGATGTGGACGGAGAAATAATAGTCTACAAGGATCATGGATTTCTCTCACAATGAAAGTATTCAGTACCATAGTTATTCAGCAAGATATTGGATAGTATATCTTTTTCTTCCTACTGTGCAATGAAAGGCTCTCTGGTAATCATCATTAAATTGGCCACAGAGTTCACTTCTTCCTCTTCTCCCAAATCTGGCCAAGCAACATCTTTAGACTCAAGTTGGGGCAGTGCTGGAGAATAGAGGGTAAGTTTCTTTATGCTATATCCATCAGATATTATCATGTCACCCAACCTACAACCAATGCAAGCATCAACAGTAGCTAACCAAGCCCTTCCTAGTATGATAGGGTATCCTCCCAATGATGCTTTTGGAGATAAGACCATGAAATCAGCAGGGTATTCCCAGGAATCCAAAGTGACTACCAGGTCTTCGACTACCCCATCAAGTTTGATAGTCGAGCTATCAGCAAGCTATAATATTGTAGGTGTATTTCTAAAATATTAAGTTTTACAACTAGGTTCTTTGTCATGACATTGATAGCTACACCAAGATCTACTAAGACATTCTTAATTTGCAACCCACTAACATTTATCTCCACAACAGGACTTCCTGGATCTAAATATTTTGGGATGTTAAGCTTCCCTAGCATTAAGTCAGAGAGTTGGCCTATTACATGGATAGTTTGAGGGTCTTTCTTTTTCCTCCCTGGTTTCTTCAAACATGTCTCCTTGATGGCCTTGCCATAGATAGGTACTTCTTTGATTGCTTGGAACAAGGAAATTTTTACACATATATGCTTTAGCTGGTCAAGAATATCAAAGGTGAGTTTCTCTTGTTTCTTCACATTTTCACCTTCCAATCATTATGGGAAAGGAGGGGGCACCTTATCAGATGACTTAGGTAATGATGGAATCTGAACTGGCTGATTTGGCTGGGCTTGGTAATTGATATCTTCTTCTTCTTGGTTAGTCTTCTCAGGTGGTAATTCTGATATTATGGGAGGAGATGGTGTGGGGAGCATGGTTCCTGAGTGTAAATTAATATTATTCAGGTTAAGAGCATTGGCAGGCTGATGATTAGGATCAGCAAAATAGACTTGTTGTTGCTGCAATTGCTGGTTATTTGGATTAGGTACTGCTTAAACTGGTAGTTGGGTTGATTTTAGATTTTGACCTTGATTAGGTGCAGGAGGTGGCATAATGGATTGCTGTTGGGGTTGCTGCAGGAAACCTGTGGTTGGATTTAACCATTGCTGGCCTCCTCTCCATTGGTTAGGCTGCTGCCAATTCCCTTGTGAAGGTTGCCACTAATTTTGCTGAGGTGGTTTCCAGTTCCCTTGTGAGGCTTTCCAATGGTTTTGCTGGGTATTTGGCCAAGGGTTATGCCACTGAGGTTGGGAGTATGGCCCATAGTTTAGAGGGTATTGATTTTGTCATTGACTATTATATAAACCAAAATTTTGCAAAGGGTCCTGAGGCATACCTTGTCTTGGGGCCCATGGCCTCCTTTGTGCAACAAAGAAGACTTGATCATCATCACCTTCTATCATCTTAAAATCAGTAGGCAACTGTTTATCCTCCATGTTGGCCACCATCTTGCATCTCCAGTCATGCTTCTTCTATCTACAATGTGGATAGAACTCGGCCAAGATTGCTTCAACTTCATCATGTTTCTTCTGAGCTTTCGTAGTTTCCAACTGTGTAGCCATGTTGTTAATGATCTCCTGCTTGAAATCAGACAGCAAATTTGTGATCTCCATCCAGGAAACTCCACTGGAAGAAGATTTACCCACTGTAGCTTAATGACCTCTACCCTTCTTCACATTTGCTCAGGAGTAATTAAGACATATTTTTTTAATATCATCCCAAGGCAGCTGGGTTATATCACCTCCTCCCATCAGGTCCAGAGCATCTATATAGGCATCACTAATCCCTCTTAGAAAAAGTAGTTTATGAGAGTCTTTATTGAGAGTATGGTTTGAGTTCCTTTTTAGAGAAAAAAAGAATCTTGAAATATAATCCTCCAAACTTTCATCCTCCTTCTGTTGAATCCTGAATATATCGTCTCCCTTACTGCCACTTTTACAATATTCCTTATATTTCACAAGGAATTTTGTTTGCATGGCTACCCAACTATCAACAAAACCTCTTCCCAAACTCATGAACCATTTGAGAGCTCCTTCCTTTAAGGTGGAAGGAAACAACTTCAACTTGTGAGCATTTGAAGTATAGTCATAACTACGACAGAGGATATCAAACTCAAACATGAAATTTTTAGGGTCCTCCGTAACTAGGGCATAGAACTTTGGAAGTAGTGAAGAAGGAATACTTTTAAGATTGTTAGTATCTCGCTGGGGAACAATGGGAAACTCAAAAGCAGGAGGTGGATTAGGTGGATTATTTGCCATATTGGCTTGCTGGAATATCAGAGCGAATGAATTTTCCTCAGGTTCTTCATCGGCTGAGTCAAATGGCAGTTCAACAAATAGGTTTTTAGGGAGAAACCTTCCCAACGTGTCTCTTCTTCTATGCATGCAATAGAATGAATGGTGATTTGAAGGATTTTGAAAATTTTTTATTAATAAACTAAACTAATGCTAAAAATGACTTCAAACAAATTCTTAGCTTGACACCATCCCTGACAATGGTGCCAAAAATGGTTGCGCCCACAAAAAGATATGAAAATCATAGTAAAACCTATCCTAGGAATTGGACATTCCAGCAGGTGACCAATATCTCTTTATGGACATTCATTTACTTGTCAAACCAGAGAATGTATACTTTGAATGGCACAACACAATATATGCACTAAGAACTAGTTTCAGTCACAACTTAATAGAAATAAATACTTGGAAAGAATTCTATCTATGCTATAGGAAGGCAATGTAAAGTTCTTTTAACTCAACCATGATTTAACCAAAATAGAAATCATAATAGCTACAATTGAGACTCAAACTATGAATTGGCCTTATGCTGTAGGAGCAATACAAGACTGAGTTTGTACGAAAAATTTAAAGATGAAATCTAACTGATGATCAATAGAAAAAAGAACAGCTAACTAACTAGCTACAGATACTAAGTGGGCCCCCTTAGCAAGCATCTACTAATTACGCAAGTGTTGAACTCAGAACTTCATCAAAATTTATTCATAAACTCAGAATGGTATACATCACTTTGTTGATATGAAAACTAGCAACAAACTTTGTCTCTTGTCATATAGATTCTGCTTTTTATTACTATCATACTAACTCTTACATGATATCTGCTATCTCCCTATCACTATGCTTTTATCTAAATTCTAACCATCTTCTTTCTCACTCGCACAGGAGGAGCACTTATTTAAAATTAGGAGAACAACTAGCTAACTACCCCTAACAAAGAATGACATGGAAGTAAAGTGTATCCCAAAATCAAGGAACAGACTTCATAAATGAATTTATCCATTCAACCCGATCCAGAGAGAATTTAGTGCTCCACTCTTTCCAGATTGACTATCATTAAAAATCCTTCCCAATGGTTTCGGTCAAAGAGTCTTCGCCAGGGCTTCCTCGAAGTCATGCAGGAAATAGACTTTACTGCAAGGCTGAGATCAGCTGCACTTGACTCGATCATACTTTCTTCAACAACCTATGAAACATAAGGTAACAAATGCGAAAGAAAAGGTGCATGGCACATACACAATATCCATTCATTAATCACATATTTAAATCTATTTCATCATTCAAAAACTACATGCGATATACCAGTCATTTAGGGAGTCAATAGGGTAATAAATGTAGACAAGACAACACAATAGGTTGTAGGAACATGAAAGTGTTTTGCTACAGGATATCGCCATAAAATATTTCAAAAGAGTTTAAACAACTATGAATAAAAAAAGTAAAGGTATTAAAATTTTACCATAATATCCAAACTATGAGCACATTTTGGGCTCATCAATCGTCATAAAACAATGTTCACCACCAAGTGGGGAATGTTCGCATATAAGAGAATGCCTTTTGGGCTCATCAACGTTGGTGCCACCTTCCAACACGCCATGTATATCACCTTCAAGGATCTGATTGGAAAGTGCATAATCATCTACATGGATGATTTAACTGTGTTTTCTAAAAAAAGAGGGGATCACGTCTCTGATTTGTGCAAGGTGTTTCAGAGATGCAAGGAGTTCAGGGTTTCCCTTAACCCAAAGAAATTCATTTTTGGGGTGACTGAAGGCAGGTTACTCGGGCACATCATTTCAGAATAGGGTATCTCCATAGTCCCTGAACGTATCGAGTCATTACTCAAAATTCCACCCCCAGGAAGCAAGAAAGAATTAAAATCCTTGTTTGGCAAGATCAACTTTGTTAGGAAATTCATCAGGGGTTTCGTGGAGATTGTTAAACCTCTCAATACTATGTTGAATCAATATGCCAAAGTTGAATGGACACTCGACGCCAAACAAGCTTTTGAGGAAATCAAACAGGCCATTGCCGAGGCACCTGTGTTAGTCAGCCCAAATTATCTAAAGCCATTTTACATCTACTTGTTCGCTTCAGAGCATTCTTGTGCTAGCATGTTGAACCAGGAGGATGAGGAAGGAAATGAGCACCTAATCACCTTCATGAGTGCACCTGACACTACATCCTGCGTAATAAAGTATTTGCCATTGTCCTCGACCTAGTAGTAAAAACATTGCTCATGCAAAATGAATTGGGTGAAAGAAGAGCTAAGTGGGTCACCTTGCTTCAAGAATATGACATGGAGATCCAACCTATGAAGCTGGTGAGAGGACAGGCACTCACCCGCATGATTATTGAAGCAGCAGTGGAAGCTGGACCCGAACTCACTATGCCGTAGTATCAACTTGAGGATGTCTCCCCCAGAGAGTGGTACCAAAATAATGTCTATTATTTGCTGAAGCATAAGTGTCCACTGCACTTGCAAGGAGTCCAAAAGTGGGCGCTTAGATTGAAGAGCAATGGTTATATGCTAGAAGGTTCCATTCTCTACAAGAAGAATCATGAAGACATTTACTTAAGATGTCTGGGTAAGGAGGAAGTGGATAGAGTTTTAAAAGAGTTCCACGACAAATTCGACACGGGCCATGGTTCTGGTTCTTCCACAACACATCAGATATTGAGAGCAGGGTATTATTGGCCAACTATCTTCAAGGACGCTCATTGTCATGTTTGTTCATGTCACACATACCAGACAGCTGCCACCAGGGAAAAGAATGTTGTTGTCCCACTACAGCCTATGCTGGAGGTAAGGCCATTTGCACAATGGGGTCTCGACTTCATCGGTCTGGTAAGCCCTCCATCATCTGCGAGACATAGGTACATTCTTACCGCTACTGATTACTATACTCCATGGATGTAAGCAATAGTATGCAAGCAGTGCACCACTAAAGTAGTTACTAATTTCTTAGAAAGTTTCATTTTAAATCGCTTTGGTTGTCCTTATACTTTGGTATGTGACAATGGACCAACTTTTCTTTCATTGAAGTTTGCTAGTTGGGCATTTGATTATGGGATTGCCCTTAAGTTTTCATCCAATTACTACCCCCAAGGCAATGGCCTCGCTGAATCTACAAATAAAAACCTGATTATCGTAATTAAAAAAACTGCTAAATAGGAATCCCAAGGACTGACATACCTAGCTCCATTTTGCCCTTTGGGCTGATCGCACTCATCACAAGGCTGCCCTTGGTGATTCTCCATTTCACCTTGTTTATGGCCTAGAACCAATATTTTCTATCCATCTGAAGATTCCTACTCTTTAGTTCATCAACAATTTTTATGAGGGAGGAGATCATAGGGAAGCTCGGTTAGCTGAGGTCTTGCATTTAGAGGAAGTACGAGACCACGCAATAGAAAATTTTTCCAAACATCAGGGCATAGTTAAAAGATGCTTCGACCGCTGAGCCAAGATCAAAGCCTTTAGAATTGTAGATCTGATCCTATACTGGGACAATGTCCACAAAAAGAAAGGGGGACACAACAAATTTGAGAAGCTTTGGCTTGGCCCCTTTCAAATAGTTGAGATTTTGGGAGATAATGCTTTCCGCCTAAAGACCTTAACTGGTGAGAACGTCCCATTGCCGGTCAACGGGAAACACCTAAAGCATTAGGTCTAGGCCTGAGCTCATTTGAGCTCTTCTTTGTAAATATTTGTACATTGGTTAGGTAGATTTCTTTTCTGGTTTGCTTGCATTTTTTTGTTTTGCGTCGCTCTTTTTGTTTCCCCCTCCCAGTAGTTTTGTTTTGAAAAGTTGTTCCCACCTCTTAGCGGTGGCCATGCTTGCTTGACAAGTGGTTTACTTTGTTGTCTGTCCTTTGTATTCTTCGGCTAAACATTCACTCTCGACTATCGACCTTTGAAAGCTATCCATAAATGATTTCCTTATTTGAGCTCTGCTCATAACTTGACCTTGGATTGGATCTTCTTATATACATCTCATATCTCGCACAAAACACATAATAATCATTTCTGAAAGACTGTGCCATGGTTGTTATGACACCCTGGTGAGTGAAAAATCTTAAGTCTACTCCAGTGACCACTGCAATCTCAAACCCATCATAGACTTCAGTGCTTACCTAGTCAAACTGAATGATAAATGAGAAGTGAACATTTAAGGAATATTAAAGCAAAAGAGCAAAAGAATTCTGAAAAATAAACGACCGTATGGGTGTTTGGGTAACTCTATCGGGGCTATGGACACCCGGCCGGTAGTAGAGCAATATCCATGGGATTATAGCGACAACTCAGTCAGGGCTATGGATGCCTGACTGGCAGCGGAGCAATGTCTAGGTTACTTTTGGGTGTTAGACGATTTACGTAGCTCGCTCGGTTGAATTGGTAACCATGGTCATTATCCCGAGGAAAGGAATGAACTCACTACACACTTCTGAGATGTCCTCTAAACTAACCCAATTAAGGATCTCATTCTCCCAGATTCATCTATGGAAGCCACTCCTAGTCTGTGAAACCAAAGATTCTAGGTCCTAAATGAATATTTATCCTTAGAACGCTCGAGAGAATTCTCTAGCGGAGTCGCCATTTATTGTGCCTTTAGCACACATGCCCCGTTCAGAATGGCGACCCTCTTCTCTTTCACCTTGTCGGGTCGTTCTTTTCATTGCCTCGTTTTGCATGCCCTACTTTTTGGTATCTCAGATAGTCGATGTCCCTTTAAAGTCCCACCATAAGTTGACCATGCCTTACCATTTTGATTTTGTCATGTTCTAGGGCTTTGCGGGGTCACTCTGGCAGTTTTCCCCTTCCAACGGCCCTAGGCCCTACCAGCCCCAACCGTTCAGTTTTCCCTTGCTAGGTTTCTCCATTTTGTCTGCCGTTCTGAACACCATTCGATTCGCGTCCTCCCGAACCCTGGGGTCCGGACTTCTGATCTCCATCTACAATCCTTAGAAAATCTCGTCGTGACTGTTTAACCATCCGGCCCCGAATGTCGGAGTTCCATGGGTGTCTCGTCATCCCAGACGATGAACCTTTGGTGGCATCCCGCCTTCTGGGTCCTACCACCATGTTTACCATTTGAAAAGTTTGTGTGAAAACTTGACTTCTGTTGAGTCTTCCGGGCCCGGTCTTTTGAAATTCCGCCTCCAGAATTCTGTGATGGTTCTGCCATCTCCTACGGTGGGTCTTCGGTGGAACTCCGCTTTCTGGGCCCTGAATCTCTCTCTGCCGCTGCCGACCTAACCAAGACAAAATCCTCCAACAGCTGCCGTCTTGCGCCCACCCCGCTGCCGTACCCTGGGTCTGTCGCTGCCGTTGCTGACATTCAAACTCACTAACTTTTCTCTCGCTGTACCTACATTTAATGGGATCATTAATGGAGATTAGGGGTATAAAAGACCCGTTTGAGCCCATGATTATCACTTGATAGGGTTGCAGAGCGATTGGACAACTTGATTGAGGAGCCCACCGTCTTTGACACCTTCATGATCATTGCCCTCCGCATCACTTCATCGATCGTAGGTGGATCCCACATCTCCCGTATCATGTGTTCACAGTAGGTTTTCCATTCGCCCCTCCTGAGCTTTATTTCCATGATTTCTAATGGTTAAAAAGAATAACGAACATCAAAACCATGAATGAATGATAAACCATAGCGTGGCGGACAAAACCCATATTTTGAAAACTTAGAAAACCACTTAGGGTGCCCTCGTGACTAATCCAGAACCTTCCCTCGCTGCAGCTATTCTTCCTATAGAGAAATCATGTCCTTCAGCCCCATGGCCTGTCTTCGCCATCCAAAATCAGAACGATAAACCTTCTTTTCGACGGCGAATTTCCCCTTTGGGCTCGGGCCGTCGAGCTTCCTTATTTGGAAATCTGCTGGATCGCCGCCACGTCAAAACAACAAACTTACCCCAACCTCCAGATCACCAGAGCCCACCCTTCTCCTCACCTCGGGCATTTCAACTTAGACAAGTGCCCTTCGGATCCTTTGGGCCCAGGCCTCGGGACATCTGTTCCCAAGATTCTGACCTCTGTTCGCCATGGGGATAACCTTTGATCAAGAAATGCCCCTTTTCCTACCAGGTTCCACCACCTGGGAGTCATGTCCTAATCTACCATCCCATGGGGAAATCCTCACCCGTCCTTCCCAACTCTGGGCTCTGACTTTCGGACTGCTGTGGGATTAAAATTTGAAGTCGAACAGCAAACGACTTTATCTATGCCCGAACCCGATGCTCTAGACTTTCATCTAGCATTTGCTCTCCCGAATAGTGAATGCACCATGCCACCCCGGCCCTATGGACCCAGTATGAAAGCTATTGATTGCCCTCATCCACGCTAGGCTCTAGTGTGCAGGGCTCCTCCCCTCGCCCGCCGTTCCAAATGAAACTCTCGCCCGTCCTTCCACCCACCGGACTCTGCCCTCTAGTTCACCGCCTAACATAGAAAATGAAATCAAAGCGGTAGACTCCCCCTCCAGGCCCTTACTGCCAGGCTCCCCCTTCCAGACTTCTCTCTGGTGATTGTCGTCACAAACAGAGAAAGACGAACGCCTCCATTGTACCACAGGCCTGAAGCTAAAGAAGTGAAGTCACGAACTGTTGATTGCCCTGCGACCTACTGGACCCTAGACCTCGAAGTTCTATCTACGGAATTCCGTTTTTAGCCTACTGTTCCAAACTGCAATCTTTGGATGGCTCTCCGGTCCGGGACTTCTGGATTCTCCTAAACCAATCCAAATGAGTCCAAATCTAAAATCTAACTTCGACCCACATGCTTAATTTTGGTCCTCTTCATTACGAACCTCTCAAAGTGCTAAAATGTGACTGAAGAGAATCTCCAAGAGCCTTCCACCCTTTTTTCCCTTCCAAACATCATTCTTGTCAGGGAAATCTGGCCCTTCAAGCTTGAACTGTTCAAATGCCCTTAATCAAATATCGATGAAATTAGGAAATAAAGATCATGTTGTGCTTAATAGATGGATTGTTTAAAATGGATGTTATCTTTAGGATTTCAGCTAACATGAATTCTTTTGTGATGTATTGTGCTGACTATGCCTTTTCTTGCAGGATATATGGAATCGGGCACAGAATCTTTAGCGGCACCCGTCAAGAAGGACAAAGGGAAAAAATTAGGCAAAACTCCTCGAGGAAAAGAGGACAAGGATGAGATGAAGTATCAATTCTAGGGTGAGCCTCTACACTCTAAAGTCACCACAGATTGGAAGGAGATAACTGACACCAACATAGGCCACATCAATATTGACGAATTCATAGAAAGGGTCAGGGTCAATCCAACGACCAAAAATGCAAGATTGATAAGGAAAAGTAGAATAGCCAAGGCCGCTAGATTCCCCCAATCCCTCATGGCTCCCGAGTTGGTCATGGCTTGTCGAGAGGCATATAAAGCTGACACAAGAACAATTTTTCGTAGAGAGGGAAACATTCTCACCGATATGTCACCTAAAGGGATCATGAAAAATTTTGACATTCCCACATTTCAAGAGATGGAAGTGCCCAACATAGAAGAATGCCAAGTAGCATGGGACGATAATCCAATGGGCTGTAAGAAGTTAATAAATTAGCATTGGCTCAAAGAAAAGTGGGGCAGCACTGCGAAGGTTCCTCAAGAACTCTTCCACAGTGACTTACACGAAGATTACCATAACTTGGTCACCATGTTAAGTAGAGTTATGGGTCTTCCTGCAGCCACCTACTTTAAGGAATGGATGGTGTACTTCATTGAACAAATTCTTTGAGGGAATGAGGATGTCACAACAAAGACTTCATTCTATTGGGGAGGCATAATAAGCAACTACTTCCATGAGCAATTCGTCAATGTGAAGAAGAGCTCTAAATTTTATATAACTTCCTATCTTGTCTATTCCTTGGCGGATTGGAGATAGTACAATGGGTTGTTTGTGGCACCCAATCAGGAGCAAGGGTGAAAACTCAAAGCATATGACATGTACCCGCAGCTCCAGTACTGGAACTTCAAGAAGGAATACTACAAAGTAAATGATGTCGTCATTGGGTATATTATCAGAATGATTGGCAGAGACTTTGAGAGGAGGGTCTCCCACAGTGCCAGGGCACTTTTGAAATAGTATGCCTTCCTCTTTATTTAGTATCCAAAGTTCACGTACATCTATGCCCAGGGCTTCACTGAAAGGCGGGATAGATTGCCTCGATACCCGAACGACCGAATCATCCTTCTGGAGCTTTCCTAGCAACTCCAACACATACAGGCAATCTTCAGCAGCAAACACATAGCGGTGATTTCTTATCTCATGACTTTGGGCCAGGGCGTGTACAGGCTGCAAACTTCCTAGTGTGCCGGTAACTCCAAGAAAGAGTTGAAGGATTACCATTTCTACTTACACACTGCTTGCCCAGGGATAGACCCACAAGGCCATGTCAGGAAGGCATTGGGACCAAGGTATGCCCATTTGCATCACATTGAAGACCTATGGGGGGATTGCCAGGACGATAAGGAGGTACGGGCAAGGAACTATATGAGAATGACCGTGTAGTTTTTAAGGAGGGTGTAGCCTTTCCCCATACCAGACTAGGTCGAGGAGGATGAGAGCACCATAATACACCCCAGGTACCCTGCGGTCACCAATTTTCCAATACCATCAATTGACTGGGATGAGCAGGAGGTCGATGACCTCGGCACTATAACCCAGCCAATCTTGGCTCGCACTAAAGAGTGGGTCGATGGGCAGGTGGCTCAATTAAAGCAGCGACGAGTAATTTTGACATATGAAGTGCTCAAAAGTGAGCCAAGTGCCACAGAGGATGCCACTACAACCACTTCTACCAGCAGGACCTCCAAGTCTCCTCTGCTCACTAGATCCAAGAAGAGAAAGGGGACAAAAATAGATTAGTCTCTACACCCCAAGGTCTATGCAAGGAAAGAAACAGGAGGCTCACCCTCCAAAAGGCTCAAATAGGCAGGGAGCACCAAAGAACAACACTCAACCTAGGAGGAGGGGGTGAAGGGTACAGATCAATTGGAACCTCTCTTGGCTCTCCCTACCCTTGCTACTGTGCAACCTACCTCTCTAGCTATGATTGCCACATCCCTTCCGGCAGTGGACATCTCTGTCTATCTCGCCCCTTCACCTTTGGCTGAGTCTATAATAATTGTCGACACCTCTTCTACCATGACCTCACCCCCTTCCTCCCCTGCCATGTCACCAACCACATCATTCCCTCTGGCAACTATGACATCACTTATTCCCATTTCCACAATGCCTGAGACCCTCTCGAAACATATGCAGAATCTTCCCCCTGAGCTATCCCAGATCCTAATGGATCCCACTCTCCAAGCAGCCCTTGCACAAGCCCTCGCTACTGCTTAGCCTTCACAACTGGCGATAGGGCCACTGGCTATGGAAGCCACCATGTTGATCTCTAAGGAGTAGGAGGAACAAGAACAAGAAGCCTCAGGGGCCTATGAGGAAGAGGCTGACGAATACCACGAGCACTTGGAATATGAGCATCGAGTAATTGACAAGGTGGCCTATGAAGAAGAGGGAACTGATTCTTCGGAGGGCAGGGATGAGGAAGGTAGCCCTTGTGGTAGGGTAATCATGCAGGCCTTTGACGATGACATTGAAGAAGAGCTAGCCTGACAGCCAAAGGACACCAAATCAGAGGAAGGAAAGTTGCCCCTTGAAGAAGAAGAGTAGCAACAAGAAAACAAAACTGAGGGTGAAGCCAAAATTATTGAAATCCTCGAAGTCAAGCAATTAATAGAACATGTGCATGAGATTGAACATGCTGAGGAAAAGAAAGAAGAAGAGACGGCGGAGCAAGAAAGTCCTATACAACAACTATCCACCATGCTTCCTATCAAATGCCTCGTGTTCCTCCAATATTCTGACTAGGAGGATGGAGATGCTGCCAGGAAGAAAGGAAAGTCCCTAGAGGAAAAGGGAGTAGAAATCTTGGCATTAACTGAGAAGGGTGAGGGTCAGCATGATTTGCCTAAGGGGAAGTCTGTTGTGCCTGAATGGTTAGAGAGGCAGCTCAAAAGAAAAACCCCTATATTAAAAGACCCAAGGGAAAGATTAGAGGCCATCTTGGCTTGGGCTCAAATCATGACAAAGAAGGAGAAGAAGCCCAAAGTTTGATCCAAGGTGACGATGGATGCATCTAGGTCTTGAGCGGTGCAAATAGCAACTCCTGTGATTAGCCAAGCTGGGGTAAGTTACAACATCTCCACCATCGACTTGGGGACCGCCACTAGAGAGCAGAAAGTTAGACACCTTAAGGATTCAGTGGCTACAGTGGTGCATTTGATAAAATAGGATAAGATCTCGAAGGATGAGCTCAAAGCACAGGTCACGGCCTTAATAGATTACATACAACAATGGTCTTTAGTGGACAACCTGCCTACCACATCCACAACCACACCCCAGCTGCTATCCAAGGAGCAGATCGATAAGATGGAAAGAAGGAAGAACTTGGAAAGGACCACAAAGCACTAGCTCCAACAAGTCTCATATGTCAGAAACATGGGAATTAGCTGGGCTGTGTGAATAGCCAACAAGTTCTTAGATCTATTGCAGTCTCTCGAGGGCACAAGGAAGCTCTGCACTGACTTCCCTACGACTTACAACTCCACCTTTCTGAGGATCAAAGCTATCCTTCAGATGCCAGAAGCCATGTGGGAAAAGGAGCTTGCATTTAAGAAGGACAATCACTGGCTAATGTATGTATGGCAATGGGATTTTGACAACTGAAAGGAAAGGCTAGAACAAATCATGGGCAAGGTGGACTTGGACATTGAATGGATCAAGGAAATCAAGGCAGAATGCACTTGTTATCTCAAGCTGATGACAGACTATGACATGTCCACAGTGCAAATGGATCCAGAGAAGATAAAGCCCTACTTCCAGGAGAAGATGAAGGATGGGATGGCTGGTGAAATCACAGTGGAATTCTTGAGTTTTACTGCCTGTGCCTTCAATTAATCAGAGTTGTTCAAAGACCAAGGTACAAAGTATGATGAGGATTGGAAAAGGTTGGAAGACAACGCAAAATAATGGAGCTACTAGGTGTTGCGATATGAAATCATGGAAATAGACAAGCTCCAAGCAGTCATCCTCAAGTTCATAGAATACACAGCTTCCAAGGGGCAAGAGGATAGCCCCGCCAAAGATGAAGAACTCCCTCAAGTGTAGCTACAGTGAAAGCAACAATCCACTAAATGACAAAAGAGCTACAGTGTTGTCACTAGGTGACAAAACAGGGAAAATGACAAAATGTTATTTTAAATTATGATATATTGGGGGTAGGTGAAACCCTATTTTGTAATGAATCATGGCCACACAATATGAATTGATCTTGGGCATTCATTAGATCTTTTGGGCACTATAAATAGAGCTCTTCTCTCATTTGCAGAGAGATTTGAGTTGTTGTAAAGGCATGCTACATAAATTTATAAAGAAAAGAACATTGTCTTGGTGTATTTTCTGAGTTTATCACATGTTGCTTGATTCAATCTCCATTGTTAGATGTTGAAGTTAGGTTTTATTGCTGTTCTATTTAACTGTTTCCTTACTTTGGTAGATTTTAGGAATGTTGTCCTGTGATCATGAAAATTATTGTTGTGTTGATAACTTCTTAGTCCATACTTTTTGTTGTTTGCTGATGGTAGATCGCTGTGTAAAGTTAGCCTGGACTTGAACTCAAAGCTGCTCCAAAACTTTCATCTTTGTTCATGCATGTGTATGGTGAATGACATATGAAACATTTGTAGACCTTAGAAGATAGCATAAGTTCTATGATACTGTGAGATTTCTGGTTAAGTGGAACATTGTTTCAAGAAGTTGTCCATTGCAGGAACTCCATCATCATTGTTCACGCTTAGTTGCAGATCTAGGACCCTCCTTTCTTCCTTGCCCTTTTTCATTTTATTTAATGAGTAACTTATGCCAAGGTTCATTGCACATTGTAAAGCTAAATCCAATGATAAACATGGAGTCTACGAATGTTGTTTGAACCTACAACAAAATGCCTAATAACTTTCCTATCTTTAACACTCCATTCCAAGATCCAACTTCCCATGCTTTGTATTACCTACGTAAGACCGCCTTGTGATTCGAGCAAATCATATCAAATAACTGAGATATTCTAAGCACAGTCAAGACCTAACATTAGAGACCTTGGGATAGTGTCCTACAATCTGATTGTGGGAGATTATCTTTCAAGAGAGGTAGCACATCTATCCATTACCTGTGTTGAGAAGTGCAAAAAAAACACATCAACAGTTACTATCTCCTTATTTGTATAATTTGGGTCTAGGACTGGTTCATCAAAAATATTTTCTATATCTTAAATTCTATTGAATACCTCACCCTTATATGTATCCAGTTGCTTCAAAATATCATAAAATCTAAGAATCCTTGACTCTCTTAGTGGAAACCTATGGTATGACCACTTCCTTACATCATGCTCATGATCAAAATTATGCCAAAAATCCTCTAAATCATAGACATGAGCATACTTCCCGCTTATTAGCCTAGAAAAGTTTCCTTGTGGATCATAATTTTTTTTCTAGAGTGTAAAGAACTCTAGCTTATAAATCTTGAATTCCTCAAACCTATCAACGCTTCTTTTCACAACACATTTGTAATTCCTAATTTTGATAGGGAATTTGATAGAACATTGCTTTCATGCTTGTGAGAAAGCAACATGAGACAACTGCATTTGTTTCACTATTTCTAGTAACAAAATTTTGTCTGTTGCATAAATAGGTAGCATGAAGGGCTACCTTGAGAATCCTTCCACCTTAATATAGATGAAAGTGATAAATTAATTATACCATCCCCCAACAAACTAGATAATACTTTGTTCTTCAAAGGACAATATTTTGGCTTTATCACCTTCCATCATTCTTATCAGTCTCATAGAAAACACATCATTAACCCTTTGATAATGTTCCCAATATTGGTGAATAGTAATTTGGGGTATATGAGCATAAATCAAATTATTCTATAGTTCTCTTCCCATGGTACCAACTCTATTCAATCCTTGAATATTCACCTTTAGGGCACAGGAACGAACAACATATGATGACATGGTGAACGATTGGGTGTCCAAGAACATTATTATCTATTCACATAGTTTTTCATTGATCAAACTCCCCTAATAAATGTCCACGTGAACTTGCATCATTTAAATAACTATGATCCCAAACATCCAAGGTTCAAATTTGTAAGAATCCTTAATTCGAACAATCATGCTCAATAGGCTTTTCATGTATTGAACATCCTAGATAAATATCGACCTCAAGATTTTTCTCATTTACTTTGTGATTTGTTGCATTCATAAAATTCTTGTTTTGTTCCTTTGCATTGAGATATGGCATGGCTAGGACTTGCATATCCAATGGATTCATCTATTTGAATGTGGGGAGCCTAAACGTGTATGGAATACCCTTCACAGAGAGGTCTACATAGAATTTTCCTTCTTTGTCAATTGCCCTCTTATTCAGGTCATACCAATTCAAGAATTCTTATACTAGCTCAAGAGCTTTTGTAGTTAGCACAAACCCTCCTACCAAATGTAGTCCACTTGCAATGATATTTTTAGTGCACTAGGAGTCCTCTTGTAAAATAAACACAACAAATTCTTTATCAATGAACCTTCCTAGATGAGTATCTATAGCTATCCCACTTATTGATATGACTTGTAAACTAGAGGTTTCAAACTCCTCATCTAACTTCTTCTTGGAAGTTCTCATATTTCTCTGGGTTTCTTCCATTATTAGAAAATATGTCCCTTGTGTGAGTTAGGATTAAATTTAACCATCCATTTTCAATAATTCATAAAATTTCTTCACTCATGACATTTACAGTATATAATTAGGTTAGATTCCTTTAAAATAATCAACATTTTAGCAATCTAACTAATAGTAATAACACTTAACCTGAGCCATGCATGCATGAAAGAATTAATAGATATTTATTTACTAGAAACATACATGGTTTCCCTAATGATATGATTTTTTGAACACAACTCAAAACCCTTGGTAGTTGTGATCTTTGACTTATTTCCTTTCTTTGTGTGCCACAATCTTGGTTTTAATTGTTTGATGTCCTTATAGGTGAGTAATCTGGTGCAAGGTAGAGTGTTATAAAGGAAACTAGATGCTCAAGGTGATGCCAAGTATGTGTGCTATTTTCCACATTCATTAATTTATTTTGCTACACATTAATCAACCTAAATAAAGGTACAATCATGGAAGCTTAGGGTTCAAATCATGAACTCTTTGGTTTATGTGTAGTGGCCCACCATTTGAGAGGAAAGTGGCACATGAAACTAGCACGAAACACTCACATGTCACTTTGAATCTTATGATGAAAAAGGCATTAGAGGAAATGCCACCTTTGGATGCTTAAAAATTGGCAATCAATTGAGGTTTGGATCATTTGACACCATACATTGAAGAACTACTAGGGTTCGGGACTTTTACTCACTAATTTCATGAGAATCAAGTGCAAAGGAAAAACTGGGACTAGGTGCAAGTGAGACCAAATTGGTTTAAAAATGAAAATTACAAAAAAGGTCCAATATCAAGTTTTAAAGAAAAGAAAAGCCACTACCAAGCTAAATAGAAAAAAGAGGAGATGCACTCACCATGACAATTTTATGTAGGTGACCACTTACTGGATGGAGCTACCAGTTGGAAAAAAAAAAAAACCTTGTCAAAGATACAACATCCTTGGAGAAACGAAATCGATACTTGAGACCTAGTTCAATATGTCAATAAGACCATTTAAAAAATCATACCTTTCTTTACCATATTTCTCATAAGCATGGATCTTAATCATTAATTTTTGGACCACTAGCAAGCATAGTATATCTAGTCTCAATAGACTTCCAAACTCCAAATCCAAGAGATACTAGGAAACCTTCTATCCTTATCTTCCAAAAACCATAGTTCAATCAATCAAACAAAGGAGCATCCCTCTTGTACATCATCCCAAATCTACCTCAAGAGGTTAATCTTTCTTCACAGGAACCTTGCTCTGGTACCAATTGTTGAATGCACACAAGACAACTAAGAGGGGGGTGAATTAGATGTACATTAAAACATCAAAACCCATCATAAAAATTTAGATCAAAAAAAAATTAATTAACACTTAATCTATCAGAATGATTTAGCATTTGTTATCCCACAATAGTGGTTTACAATTTTTGGACAAACTAGACACTGAAATAATTTTTTTAACTAAATCTTCACTTTTGGGCACCTATAGCAGCTAAACTGTGAGGAATTTGAAGATGATAAAAACTAGAGTTTCATGAATTTTTTTGTAGATTCTAAATATATTTTTTTCAAAAATTTTGGAATCAAATTGCACTTATTTTTTTATCTCCCTCGAAAACTAATTTTTTTCAGGAAACAACATTTTTAAAAAGTGACACTCACCGTATAATGCATAACTTTCTTTCCATGAAGGATAAAATTATAATTCTTTCAACTTTGTATTTTTAACTCTTATATCTAGTGCTTCTACTTGGTTAGATATTTTTTTATTGATTTTTTTTCTTTAATCAAGTTTCGAAGTCAAACCAATTATAATTCAGACATAGCACGTCCATATAACGTATAACTTTTTTTGTATGTATCAAAATTTAATTTTTATTTTTTTGTTGAATCAATGACTTCAATATCTAGTGCACTCATATTTTTCAAATTATTTTTTCATAATATTGTATTTTTCCTCATGTGTAGAAAATAAAGCTTGATTTTCAGTGAAAAAGGTTCATTCACAAGAAATAAAAAATAAATATTGTAATCAAATTAAATTTAATTAAAATTATATTTTTTTGGAAGCTTATAATAAGGAATACATACTTACAAAAATAAAATTTTAAATGAATTCATTGGTCCCCCAAAATACAAATCAAAAGTGGTTTTTTATCAACATTTTTATAGGTGTAAAGGAGACTCCATTATAGGTATGGTTTAAAACTAGTGGGGTTCTATCCAAGTGGGCTTGGTCTAAGGTGGTTTGATAAAACCCTCTTCAATTGAAATCCTTTAAATGGATATTTTTAAGGCTTAAATCATTATGTTTTCTAAAAATATGTGATTTCAGCAAAAATCAGGATCTCCTAGAAAGTGTAAACCACTATTGTGGTAGCACTATGAAAGTAAATACTATAAACTAAAACACATGAACACCATGCACAATAGAACACTAGATTTATGTAGAAAACCCAAGAAGGTAAAAATTATAGTGAGTATTAGCTCATAATATAAAGTAATTGCAACATCGAATACAAATTTCTCACTATTGGAGGGCTCACTTCCTAAAAGAAAGAAGGGCTCATTATCAAAGGCTCATTGCTAGATTATAGAAAATAAGAAAGAAGATTGTTATAATGAGTAATCCATCTCAATGCAGTAGAAAAGATGCACCATAGCATCACCAACACATTCGTAGTCTCTCTAAGGATTGTAGACACCTTCTGCTCACTACTTCAAGTAGTCTAACTCATTAATCTCACACTACACTTCACAAATTCAAACTTCACAACATAATTATCCATCAATTTAACACCTATTTATACCATTTTCAACTTTGAAATTTTTTTCCAAGGTCGGCTATGTACCTCCACCATGTAAATTCAAATTAGGTTGACACTAAATATTCCTATGGTGGAAAGGAATGAAAGCAACCATACCACATCTTAACTTAGACCAAAATAATACATACACACCACACCATGCTTCCACAAACACCAAATTGAATTCATTATTATTGTAAACACCCAAGGTTATTTAAACTAATAAAAACACCATTAACATTTAAGTACATGCTTCCTCAAATCCAAAGATGAATCATAGACCACACATAAAACTTGAATACAATCTTGAATATTCCATAGACACCTTGAAATCCAAAAAATCCCTTCGCAAAAACTTTCACGCAAAGAATGTACACACCTAGTTTGCTCAAATAAAATTCTACACTATAACTCAATAAATCACCTTGCAAAGCACCAACCCATGAAATTTTTTTACTATAGGTAGATATGATCATTATCAACACAATTCTAGGACTGTAAGACTAGAAACCTAACTATGGAGAAATGTAGAGTAAAATAATTTCTCCTCGACTCCACTAAAACATAGTTCACACACTGGTGAACATAACTTCTTCTACACAATGATCTAGACCAAGAAATTATAGTTATAGAACCTCTAAACACCTTTGAGCAACATAATTGAACCACACAAGTAGATCTTCAACACAAAAGAAATGGAGAGAAAAACTAGAACACCTCTGCAACACACTATTTACTCTTTTATTCAAGATTTCTCAAAAGCTCTTAGAAACCAAGAACCAAAGACATATACTCATCATCTTCAATACTTCCTCATCATCACTAAATCAAAAAAATCTAAAAACTTATCAAAGAAACACTAGATTTTGACACTAGTAGCACTTACTAATGACAACGCAATGAAAGTAATCAAAGAATCAACACAACTACTCAATCATTACTAGTTGACATTAATGAAAACAAAAAAATCCTACTAGCATCAACAACAACACCAAATATTTGTACTTGCAACATAATTTGTATGTAATGCCCAAAACTTTACACCAAAATATAGTTAAGGACGAAACAAATCTATCAAATTTCACTCAGGAATGCTTGCAAAAATCCAACACAATCAAAGAATCAAAGAATCAACACAACTACTCATTCATTCATAGATTGACAACACAATCAATTCATAAGATAAGAATATACCTTATATTAATATTAACTCAAAATAACAAAAAGAGAGAAAACCCTAGGACCAGACCTAATTCCTCGTGGGATTATCTCTAACGACCTTTCCTACGTATATAATTCACAAAGGAACCGTAGTTTGACAAATTGAGTTTACTCTAACTTATATTTAATTGACCACACTACTACATATAAAGGGGATTTAAGACAAAAGTATTACTTTTTTCTTTAATTTTCTAATTGTCTTAAATTAAGACAATAATAAAAAAATATAAATTTATTTTTATTTCCCTCCGCATTTTCCCTCCACATTTTCCCTATTCATTTTCTTATTTTTTCAGGTTTCTCCCTCATATCTAAATTCTCTCACTTCTAGGACAAGCTATGGTGTTGCAGAACAAACAAAACAAGAGAAGAATCACAAGAAGGTACACTTATATTTTCACAAGAGTGCATGTGGGGTGATTGTCACAGTGAGGTGAGAGTCACAACTAAGGTGAAAGTCACAGTAGAGGTGAAATTCATTGTCATCATCAATAGTTGTGGTCAAAGAAAGTACTTTAAAGTTAAATCAAGGAAAATGAAGACAACTGAACAACTAGTCAACTACACAATCAGGTGCATGAAAACATTTTTAACTCATAACCAATATTCTCCTTAAAAAGGTTGCAATAATCTTGTCTCGAATTCAAGAATTGAGTACCCCTAAAACTTCAATCTTTTCATATGCTTAATATTGGTTTATGGGCACATTGACTTATGGTATCCCTCTATTTCTTAGGGTTTGATTTTGCAAGATTTTTTTTTTAATTGTTTATGGTTTGATTCAAAGGGATACATCATTCCTATATTTGGTGCTAGATCAGAAAAGAAATACATTCTCTAGAACATCTCTTTGTTGTTTAGGGTTTGCTTTTGCAAGGATTTGATTTTGAGTTTTCTCTTTAATAGTAGTTATCTTTTTCTTCAATTAACCTTTGGTTGCAAATAGTTGATTTGTAACAAGAGTTTTTTAATAGTAGATTAATCTTGTGAAAACCATCCTTGTCAAACCCTTAGATAGGATGTTTGTTTAACAAACCCAATCGACTCTGCAATTATGATAGTTGCTTCCAAAATTAAGAGAGCCAATCAACACTTACATCAGTCTATTAGCCCCTTCATTCCTTTTAGACATGTTGGCCTTGCTTCATTGGATAGTTAGGATATACATCAGTCTATTGGCCCCTTTGCAAAACAATCCAATCAATCACTCCTTTTGATGTCAATAGGTCATCCCTAACAACATTTTAAAAACAAACAATTTTTCAGCAACCTTCACATAGCATTATGACTAATTTGACAACCCCCTGACAACAATTATCCCTCTCTTCTATTTTCTTCTCTTTTGAGTTCATTTAGAGTGGCCTCTCTTAGGGTTTCCTCCCTATAAAATTAGCATACCGTCTCCTAGGGCTTCCTGACTTTGAATAAGTTGGTTTTGTCATTCTGATATCCAATTTTGGAATAAACACATGGAGTTAGGAACAACCTTCAATGGGTGTATACTTGTATTTATTACTCTACAAGGAAGATGTATTGGTGGTTGTGACATACATTCTAAGTTGATTTTTAGACATAACTAATGTGGTGTTATTAGATGATTAACTAAGCAATAAATGCCTATGTGTACAATATGTAGTCTAGCATTATGTCTAGCATATATTGTATCTAAAGAACACACAAAGTATGGAAGTGAAATAACTTTATTGCATAATCATTTAGTACATGTCTTTAACATAATAACTTTGTGTGCCTGTTTATGATTTGTTGTGAAATTAGATTCGGGTACAAAATGATTATGGAATCAAGCAATGCAAGATTTTTTGGGATTGGAAATGTTTTTGAGTCATTGACGCATGTACCATGGCAATTCCAGGTTGGATGTGGTGTCTCCATCTCATTTCCATAGAGATTCCAGCATTGGGTTAAACTCTTGATACATTTCATTTAATTTTCTGATCGTAAAAAAGATAGCTTTTTTTGCATACATCACCCATAAATTGTATTTTTTCTACTTTAATTAAACCATATATGATAAAATCCCTTATGATTTTTTTTAATTGATTTACAAAGGATTCTAGACTCATATTTACAAATTCTTACAATTTGAAAAAATAAGCTATATGATAAGGAAACAGTTTATGATGTACTGTATGCTTAAGATTTATTAAGGAAAATCCAAATTTAGTTTAAACCATAATTTTAGGATATATTGTATATTTAGTATATCTTACTATTTAGGATTTATATAATTATATTTTATATATTTTTAATTTATAAATTTATCATATGTGGTTTAAGGATGAGGATTTTTTCTCATCTTGATGATAGATCACTGAGTAGGATCTGAAACTTTAATGCAAAAATAACTTTCACAGTTGAATAAAAAACCATTCACCCATCTTTATGGACTGTGAAAAAATCATGCATATAATTTATTGTGCAATTTTTCTTTGAAGTTAGATTTATGATTTTAAAGTTAAAAATTAAAAATTGTTTCCTTTCTATCTAACCTATTTCAAATCTATACTATTTATGGTAATACTAATTATGTTGTTTAATGGGGAATCAATTGTATAGTTTTTGAGTCAATCTCATTGTCCCATATTTCATGAAAAGTGGCTCACATGAACCCATTTGTCATGAGCATGAATGGTCCATTTAGCATTCAGTGCATGTGGGTGATACTCATATTTATGGTAGTTTTTGTTTAGCATATGAATGATATGTTTCTTTTTTAACTTAATTCCTATTTTTTAAGCTGCAAAAATGTATATATTGATGATTTTTATATGTTTTATATACTGATTTACCTAACCCGCCCCCCTCCTCCCACCAATTTCTTTTTTCCATACCAGCATACCCATACTTGTAACCAATTTTTATTTGGAAACTAAGCACAATAATATTTCTTTACATGATGATTTACAATTGAAAACATATTAATATAGTCCTCAAGGGGGTAAGTGTGATAGTTAAGCCAAAGGTCATGTCGACAACAACCCCCAAACTAAAAAATTTAAATCAACAGTTAGCAACAACTTCCCATCATGAAATGAGGTAATGTAACTTTTAATTTTCATACTTTATTATGGTCACATATCTATGATTAATCATATGCTACAAAAGTTGATAAATGTTAACTAATCACAGTTAGAGGATTGCAACCTGGTGCAAATAAACTTATTTCAATCAAGAAAATGCCCAATAAATTACTAAGGGTAAGCTATGCATTTTCTAGTGTAATTCACAAATAGTTTACATGGCATGCTAAAGGTACAAAAATAGAAAAATGAAGGGTTACAACATCTAATTGATAAATTTAGATTCCTTAATAGGCATATCTTTTGGACTATCACCATTTAGAGAAAAGAGTATCATTGAACTAGAATTAATAGCCTAAACTGATCATTGTTCCTCTTTACAGGTATCAAAAACTACTTGAGGATGGGAGAGAAGGGATAGTCTAAGAAATTTTGGATATGGGACACATAATGTGTGGTAAAATTAATTTTATGGTTTACATCTACAATAGTGTCTTATGAGCCCAATTTCTTTGATACCAATGAATAGATGAAGACAAATATTTGTTAAAAAAAAATGATACTCAAACGAAATTTAATTGATGAGCTCCAAACTAAAATCTAGGAATACTGGAAACAAAAACTTACAAAATAAATGAAATATTTATTTTTGTGATCTGAAAGATAACTAATTCATAAACTCACCTTTGACTATAAAAATAAAAATAAAAAATAAAAAATAAAACGGTGTTCTAGCACTATCAATATAGAAAAGAACTAAAGCTCTTAGATGAGCCACTTTGAATTGCAAAAACCACAAGTATTAAATGTATTAGTGTGTTGGTTTAACTAGATCACGAGTTTTATAAAGAACCATTCCCTAGAATAGACTTATCTTTTACTCACTTCTTTTCAATTCGTAATTCCTAGACTTATGTTTAATGTTTTATCCTAGTCTCATCTTACTTTCTAGAATAGCTTTATACTTTACTGTCATCCTATTTCCTTGAATAAACATATTCCTAGCTCACAAATGGTTTGACCAATTTTATTTCATGTTTTCCAATGTTCAAATCACCACATAAGTTGGAGGATATAGATCAAGATTTATTCCCTAAGGAAGATGTAAATATCTTCCCCCAGTGTCTAGAAATGTGTGGAATGCAATGTGTGGATGCTTGGATAGGTGTATGGATTGATGGATATGGCGAGCATGCAAAGGATGCCAAGGATTATTTTGTGATAAGATAAGGTGTTTCAATGAAGGAATGCTTCATGGCTCACATAATGTTGGATAGGATAGGATCAATGAAAATGACCCATGTCAAGATGTTCACCATAAGCAAGCATAAAGTGTGCACCAAACTTTTATCAAGATCAAAATAACTTGGATGATGGATGAAAATGGATGCAAATGGATTGGATAAATTGTCCATTGATGAATGGATTTATTATGGCTGAGATGGATGGAATGCTAGATTTATTACTGATGGGATGAGATGATTTCACTTGAAATAGTGCACGCAGATGCTCGATTCTACACATGATGCATGTTTTCTAGGTTCTCATCATGGTATCTATCCAAAGCGCCACTGTGGCAGTTTTCACTAGAGGACGATTTTTTTTCTTTACTATTTTCAATCATTTTTTTGATATTTTGTATTTTTCTGTAAAATATTTAAAGATCATGTTGAATCACCTGATGGTGTGAATGTAAATGCTTCTATCATAATGTTCCATTGATATTTGTAGACATCAAAAATATACAGATTGATATCAACACTCGATCCTGATCTACTAACATTGCTTCATCCTAAATTATCCCTCTATCTAACCATTTAATCAAATAGCCTTATTTGATTAAATTCATCATAATTCTCCTTTTAATTAAATAAATACCTCGATTTAATTAAATAAATCCCTCAATTTAATTAAATCATTCTCTCTAGGTAATTAACTAGGTCATTTCATCTTCCTATCTTTATTTAATTAAATAATCCATTTTATTTGATTAAATCTCTAAAGTTAATCTAATTAAATTAAATAAATCAAGCATTTATCTAATTTAATCTAATATCACCCCTTTTGGTTAAATAAATCAAAATATTTATTTAACTAGGTCTTAATCATTTTCATCTCTTTTTGATTTATTTCAATCCTAAATCTAAATCAAATAGTCAAATCAGTTAAATCTCCCCTTAAATTAATCAAATCATGATTAATGCTAATCTGAATCCATCAAATCGTCTAGATTTTGTAACTTGCACATGAAAATAGACTTATTTGATTTATTAAATTTCTATTTTCCTTCAACAAGGCATATTTTAAGGAATATTCCCCTAATTTGAATTCAAAATCCAAGTGGGAATATTCCTCAAATTTGAAATCTCCCCCCAAAAGGACTTGTCCCTTCCAACATGGCATTTAACATCTCTTACAAGTCCTTTTCTTGAGCCATGTGACATTAACTTCACCTTTCACCTCATCCTTCAAGCCATATTTTGAATTTGAATCTCCCCACTCTTTGCACATTCTTCAAAACTTGCACATCCTCCATCCATTCACAAGTTGACAAGTGGCATTTTGTCATTGGCTCATTCTTAGTCCCACATTGCTCAATTTTGGACATTCATCCTTCAATCTCATCTATAAGTAAAGAGCTCATATCTTCATGTCACCATCCACAATTTGAGTAAACTTACTATGCTCAAATATTTAGCAATCTTCATCCATACTTTTGAATCCATAGCTAGGTTATGCAGGTTTTTCATCATGGAGCACACTTGAATCTTCAGCAAAGTGGATCACCATTACCATTCATCATCAAATATTGCAAAGGAGTTGGGAAAGGGCCAATTTCCAAATAAAATTGGCACCAACTACCCCATAAGATCAAGAGTTTGCATATTCTCAATAGAATTTAGCTTCCTTTCATCTTCTTTCACTGTGTTCTTATTTTATTTCTGTTTTGAATATGGTTAAATGGATTTTATGGGGAACCCCTATTCTAACTTGCATTTGATCTTATAAATGTGTTTTTTCATTGTGTTTTGCAGGTATTATGATTTAGGGTTCACATTGTGGCGCTAGGAGGGCAAACCAAAGTTTAAATCACGTTTTTTCATCAAAATTATGTGTTTTTCTGGGTTTTTATGCATTTACAAGAAACAGAGCTGCTAGCAGCCCAACGGTGCCATATAGCACCGCTTAAAACTCCAAACAATGCTGATTTTGGCTCTAGCATCACTATTTGAGCTCCAACATCACTGTTTGAACCCCAAACAACGCCGCCATCACAAACTGCACCGCTGGGATTTTTTTTGTTTTTTCATGCAAATTTAAAATGGCCATATCTTGGTCATTTTTTGGTCTTTTATGAAGATTTTTTTTTTGAAATGGGGTGTAATTTCAGAAGCTATCCAATGATGTAGGTTATTATTAACTTTGGTAGAGTTTAAATTTTCAATTTTTCACTTAATGTCAAATCACAATGAAACTTGGTCTAAATTTTAGGGTTTTTATGCTTAATCATTTATCTAACCTTCATATCTTTTTGTTCCTTGATGTCATCTAACATTTTGATCTTTTATTGTAGGTTTGAAATGATCATGGATCATGGAAGTAAAATAAAAAGCATTATCGTATCATTGTAACAAGTGTTTTTAAATACTATAGTGTTTGTTTAACACTTTTTGAGAATTCATTATTCTTCTTAAGGAAAAACTTGTCATCCTTTTCATGCTTAGGATCTAATAAATTTATTTGGGCTTTAAAAATAACTTTTGAATTCTTGTTGCAAAGGGTTTAAAATGAACATTAGGACTACAACTAACTAGAGTTTTTTTTTTTTGGTTAACAATTGAACAAGACAACTATCATTTGTCCTTTGGTGCTTTAAAATGAATTCATTATTGCTTTGTTGGATCTAAAATGAACATGTACTACATTGTTTTGTGAGAGCTTACTTGAACTAACTTCATTGAAAAAGGACATATGCACTTCTTTCGCGCTTCATAGTGATCTTGATAATCAAAAGGCCTTTTTCATGATTTTAGGATAAGACAAAGAAATCACCTCCACACTTCATTTTTGGGGTTTAAAATTGAACAAAATCTTGTGTGAGTGTGAATGAATTTATTGCATGTTTTCTCCCTTTGTTTCTAAACAAGGGTTGATCGAACTATGAATAATTTTATTCGCTTTTGTCTATCTTAGAGGATCTGCCCTGGGGAAAAAGTACTCACCCAAGGGAACGACTCAAACGGTAACACTCTAAAGCCAAGAGTATTTCCAACCGAGATATAAATGTGGGTATTGGAAGAAACACTAGTATCACGTGGTTGATTCTGACAAGATGGATCCGAAAGGAGAGTCTTGCCATATGGGTCAATCTCCACCAACAAAAAGTCTGAAATAGAACCCTTGTTTTATAGTGACCTATTGATCCATTGAGCGAGTTTATCGAAGTGGTGCATTGGAACTTAGATTCTAAGAAGTTACTTGCCATGTCCGATCTTGGTTGAAATATAGAGGTTAAGACTTCATTCTTAACATACCTATATATTTCTTACTTGGTTGCATGTAAAATCATTTCTTCTATGAAGGGCATGAGGCAATCCCACCAAGAAAAACATACCAGTTGAGCTAGGATGGCATATTGCTTTTGGTTTGAAAACATAGTGCTTTTATTGAAAACATTTGAAAACCAACATTCAACGAATCATGAAAATTGCAAACCCTTTAGGAGAGGAAAATATCCTTGAACAAATTCACCTGTTATTGCTTGCCCTTGGGATTCGTATCCTTAGAGGCTCCTAAAAATTTGTATTTCATCTCAGTTTGCTTCTACTAAAGTCAACTTTAGGCAACCTTTGCCTTGATTTCCTTGATTTTTGCATAATGCACTTTGTGGGATGAAAGGGAATTAGGACATTGGAAATTTAGTTGAAAACCTAATCAAGAGTGTTTTTTTGGTAAAAATAATCCATTAAGCAAATATTAAATGAATTGGACCCAACACATGTGCTTGGCATCTTTTGGTCGTATGGTTTTCATGCAAACATTGGTCTTTTTATTTTGAATTACTCTTAGAGAAAGGCATGTTCTTCACTATCTTGGCCTAGTAAACAAGTCCTTCCTAGGTTCATTTAGAAGCAACTCAAACACTTCATCCATCCAAACACTTATCAAAATCCATCCCACCAAACAACTTTATATCTTTGGAAACATCATTCTAGACTTGGGTAAATCATCCTTAAATCAAAATCATTTCTTTAGTTAGGTGTGTGGGAATGCATACTTTCTCATACATTTAATTAAATCAGCAAATCCTTTGAACAATTTCATCCTAAGATCACATCCAACATCTTAGGATTTATAGGTTGATCATCCAAATCAAACCAATCAAAATCAAACCCTAAGTCTAGCATTGATCCAAGGTTCCTAAACATTCATCACCCATATCATTTACACCTTTCACCCTCCATCTCGTCATTGATCCTAAGAAACTTAGAGATCACTTTTGCAACAAGGTCAAAACACAAGGAGAACATGGAATACAAACTTGATCCATACATCATGAGTAATCCTGCTACGCCCTTAATATTATTGTACATCGGGTTATGAATAGTCGGCTTGTGGCTATCTTAACTCTCTATTAAGTCATATTATCATTAGTATATTGTTATTTAGTTGTTTAGGTCGACCTAAGTCTTATATAGGTGTGTCTAAGTCGGCCTTGGTGATATCCTTGGCATAAATAGGTATATATAGGAGGTTGTGAGTCTTATTTCATCATCAAGTTGTGAAGTGTGTTCTCATTAGAGATATTTGGAGGTTTTCCCCCTCGAAGTGGCTTGTTATTCTCAGTTATTATCAAGTATTTGCAGCATATTTCATATCATATTCTTCCATTGTGCAAGTTATTTCATAACAAGTGGTATCAGAGCATGATCTTGGCACCATAGAGGCAAGGTTTTTCTCAATTTTGGAGGCGATTTTGGGAAGAACATATCTTTCAGAATTTGTCAAAAAAATTTCTAATTTTTAAAGGGTTTTTGAAGAACATATTGAAGAAGCTACAGTCCAGATTTTAGAATAATTGGAGTAGAATTAAGCGAATTATTGCAGAATTAGGGTTTATACCCTATTTTTTTGGAATCTACATATCTCGCACATCTTGTTGAATTGGAGTCTGATTTTTATTAGGTTTTTGAAGACATACTAAAGGAGATTAAAGTAAAAATTTGAGAGAATTTAAGTTTCATTTGTGTGATTTATTTCAACATTAGTGGTTTCCATCATGACAGGGCCTGCAACAAGGGGTAAAAAGAATGTTGTCACTCCGGGGAAGACTCCTGATAAGGATGGTGAAACAATCGAGGATATTTCTCATAATGAAGAAATCAATAAGGTCAAGGAAGAAATTTCCTCAATTAACAATAAGGTCAAGGAAGAAATTTCCTTGCTTAAGATGGATATGTGTGACCTAAGAGGAGATATGTCGGACATGCGAAACATGTTAAGCACCTACATAGCTGAATCAAGAAAGGAGTTCTCAAGCGACCAAGGTGAGATTTCTAGGTCAGCCACTACTAACACAAGCTTTAGTACTCCTATGGGATCTAGGAATTTATTTCCAAAGATGGATATGCGCAAGTTTGATGGTAAGGATCCTCTAACATGGATAAACCAAATGGAGAATTTTTTTGAAGTACACCAAATCCCAAATGGACAAAAGGTCACGATGGCTTCCTTATATTTAGAACCAGATCAATTCATTTGGTATCACATTTGCACCTATCGAGGTAAAAGGCTCACCGCCTCATGGTCAATTTTTACAGAGGAACCCAAGCACAATATAGCAATAGCCACACAGACAACTTCTTCAAACAAATAGCTAAACTTCAACAACAGATCAGCTTAAGGATTATATTCAGCAACCAAAATCTATCCTAAGGGTGGATTCAATTACTGAGGAAAACTTGAATGATTTATTCTTGGGGGTCTCAAGGATCACATTCAACATGAGGTACGATGTTTATCCCTAGTCTCCATAAATGAGTCTTTTATCTTAGCACGCAGGGTAGAGGAGAAATATTTGATTCCTAAGAAGCAAGGGGCTAATGTGACAAGAGAGAAAGCATATTCAACACAACCTACTAAGTTGACTCCACAACAAATTGAGGAGAAAAGAGCAAAAGGCTTGTGTTTCAATTGTGATAAAGTAAATACAAATGAGGACATAAATGTAGTGAAAAGAAATTGTTTTATATTGAAGGTCCCAATGAGGAAGAAGAGGAGGAACCCATACTAGAAGATGAAAGGAGTCAAATGAGGAATCACATGATTCTCAACCAATCATTTCTTGTCATGCACCTCTCTCAGTACTCCACAAACTCTCAAGGTGGTGGGGTTCCTAAAGAAGCAAAGGTAACATGTTGATCTAACTCAAGTAGTACTCATAATTTCATCAACAAAAAAGTTACCGCCTAAATTGTTTCATATCCAGCTCCAGAGTTTCAAGTTTTGATTGCAGATGGTGGTACATTTAGTTGTCTGTGGAAGCATGCTTTCATAGCATTAAATTATCCATGGGAGATTATCAACTTGATACCCCAATGTATGCTATATCCATGGGTGCAACATATATTGTTTTGGGAGTACAATGGCTTACTACATTAGGAACAATTGAGATGAACTTCCAAGAACTATTCATGATATTTCAATCAGAAGGAAGGTTAGTAGAGCTAAGGGGGTTGAAGGAAAAATCTCCACAAATGGTAAGCTCTCATCAAATGCAAAAGGCTTTAAGAAAGGAGTGATTTGGATTGGTGGGTCCACCATGTTCATTAGAAGTCTCTCACCTATTACCCTCATCCATTTTGCAAGCTATAATTGGATAGTCACCGCTTGTTCTTGGAGATATGCCTAAAGGACTTCCTCCTAAGAGGGATCATGATCATGCCATATAGTTAGTCCTAGGGAGCCAGCCACCGAACATCAGGCCTTACAGGTATCCACACATACAAAAGAGTGAGATAGAAAAAATTGTTGAAGAGATGCTAGAGGTAGGAATCATTAGGCATAGCCAAAGTGCTTACTCCTCGCCAGTGGTGATGGTGCGTAAGAAGGATGATACTTGGTGCATGTGTCCATATTATAGAGTGCTCAACATGTACACCATTAAAGATAAGTTTCCAATTCCAGTCATTGATGATTTGTTAGATGAATTAAATGGAGCTATGTTTTTTACCAAGTTAGATCTTAGATCTGGTTATCACCAAATTCGGATTAAGGAGGAGGATATTTGTAAGACAGCATTTCGGACTCATGAGGTTCATTATGAATTTTTGGTGATGCCATTTGGTCTTACCAATGCACCATCTACATTCCAAAGTTTGATGAATTCCATTTTTAAGAAGTTCTTGAGAAAGTTTGTATTAGTATTCTTTGATGATATATTGATTTACAAAGCAAGACTTGGGAAGAACATTTGCAACATGTGGACCAAGCATTACAAATACTTGAAGATCATAAACTCTATGCTAAGCCATCCAAGTGTGCTTTTGGTCTTGCCAGAGGTGGAGTATTTGGGACACATAGTTTCACATGAAGGAGAAGGTGGACCCTAACAAAATTAAGGCTATCATGGAATGGCCTATTCCAAAACCATTAAGAAACCGAGGATTCTTGGGATTGCGGTACTATAGAAGATTTGTGAAGAATTATGGTAGTATAGCAGCACCTCTCACCACTCTATTGAAGAAGGATTCTTTTCATTGGAATGAGTCTGCCAATACAACATTTGAGAGATTGAAGGAGGCTATGTGTTCAACTCCGGACTTGCCTCTGACTTCACCAAGGAATTCATTGTGGAATGTGATGCTTCCGGAAATGGGATAGGAGCAGTGCTTATGCAATAAGGTCAACCAATTGCTTTTGAGAGTCACAATTAAAAGGTAAGAATCTATTAAAACCTATTTATGAGAAGGAAATGCTAGCAATACTCCATGCAGTGAAACAATGGCGGCCTTATCTATTGGGTAGACATTTCAAGGTTAAGACAGATCATGATAGCCTAAAATATTTTTTGGAACAACGACTATCTTCCTAAGAGCAACAAAAATGGGTCACTAAGATGTTAGGATATGACTTTGAGATTGTATATAAGAAAGGGAAAGAAAATATTGTAGCAGATGCACTTTCAAGGAAGGATGAGAAAGATGAAGCCTTATTGTGTGCCCTTCGATATTACAAGCAAATTGGGTGGAGGAAGCCAAAGTAGAGTGGCAAAATGATGTTGTTACAACTTATCGAAAGCAATTAAAAAGTGATCCTAGTAGTTCAGATAAGTTTTGTTGGAAGGGAGATACTCTTTGGTATAAAGAGCGCTTGTATCTCTCGCAAGAATTCCAACCTTAAAATCAAGATTCTCACAGAGTTGCATGAGTCTCCAGTGGGTGGTCATTCAGGATTTTTGAAGACATATCATCGAGTCAAGCAAGATTTCTTTTGGGAAGGGCTAAAGGGTGATGTTCAAAAATTGTGGCTAAATGTTTGGTGTGTCAAAGGCATAAAGGGGAGACAATTAAGGCACCAGGTCTCTTGCAACCCTTATCTATTCCTAGCCAGCGTTGGGAAGAGATATCCATGGACTTCATCACAGGGCTTCCCAAATCTAAAGGTCATAATGTCATCATGGTGGTGGTTGATAGGCTCACTAAATATGCACATTTCATTGCATTAGCACATCCTTTTACAGCAAGTGCAGTGGCTAGAGCTTTTTTGGAGAATATCCAAAAGCTACATGGTACACCTAAAGTTATTGTTAGTGATCGTGATCCTATCTTCACTAGTCACTTTTGGAAAGATTTATTCTCATGTTTGGGTACCAATTGGCTCTTAGCTCTTCATACCACCCTCAATCGATGGGCAAACAGAGGTTGTTAATAAGTGTTTGGAAGGATATCTACGTTGTTTCACTTCAGAGAAACAGTCCCAATGGGTAGATTGGCTACCACTTGCGGAATGGTGGTATAACACTTCTTTTCATAGCTCATCAAAATGTCTCCATTTTTGGCACTTTATGGATATCATCCTCCTTCCATCACATCATCAATTAAGGTGTCCCCAAGAGTTCAGGCAGTAGAAGACCACTTGCTTCATCAACAACAAGTACTTTCAGGACTCAAGGAGAATTTAGCCATGGCACAAAATCGAATGAAACAACAGGCAGACCAACATCGTAGTGAAAGAAGTTTTGAAGTTGGGGATTGGGTCTTCTTGCGATTGCAGCCTTATAAGCAAATCTCACTAAAGCAGCAAAGAAAGAATAATAAGTTGTCACCAAAGTATTATGGTCCATACCAAATCATGCAGAAGATCGGTAGTGTTGCCTACAAGCTTGAGTTGCCACCTACAACAAAGATACATCCAGTTTTTCATGTTTCCTGTTTGAAGAAGGTAATTGGGCATAATATTCCCACTCAAACAACACTTCCTAAGCTGGATGAAGAAGGGAGAATCATTTTGGAACCAGAGTGCATTCGTCAAACACGCACAAAGAAGCTAAGGAATAGAACTATCACTGAGTATCTCATCCAATGGAAGAATTTACCAGTTGAAGATGCCACATGGGAAGATGAGGAGTTCATTCAAAAGTTTCCAAACTTGATTAGCATTGAGGACAATGCTTCTTTGAAGAAGGGGGGCATGCTACGCCCTTAATATTATTGTACGTCGGGTTATGAATAGTCGGCTTGTGGCTATCTTAACTCTCTATTAAGTCATATTATCATTAGTATATTGTTATTTAGTTGTTTAGGTCGGCCTAAGTCTTATATAGGTGTGTCTAAGTTGTCCTTGGTGATATCCTTGGCATAAATAGGTATATATAGGAGGTTGTGAGTCTTATTTCATCATCAAGTTGTGAAGTGTGTTCTCATTAGAGATATTTGGAGGCTTGCCCCCTCGAAGTGGCTTGTTATTCTCAGTTATTATCAAGTATTTGCAGCATATTTCATATCATATTCTTCCATTGTGCAAGTTATTTCATAACAAATCCAAATCTATTGAATGCTCAAAGCCTTACAATGCCTATTGATTATCAAAACTCACACTTATACAATCCATACATGGGATCATTGCCTTCAACAAACATCAATGGTACAACAAGTGTGAATATTCCCAAATCAAATATTGGAACACATTTCCCGATGGTAGATCTAAATCCAAACCTACAAGTCTATCAATTGAACAATCAATGCATGAGCCTTCAAACGAACAAAGTCATCCCACCAAATCCCTACATGCCAAATGAAAATGTACCAAGTACAAGTTTTTGAAACATGAATCTAACAAAATTTGGGATGGATACATTTTCAAATCATACAAATATTCCAAACATGAACAATGGTCAATTTCAATGTATCATGCCAAATTTGAGTGTCATCCCAAATCAAAACATTGTCCAAAATCAAACACAAGTACACACTCCAAATCTGCATGAACAAAAACCAAATCAACTATATCGAGGGAGTCAAGATCAAAATAAAGAACAAATTTGGTGATATCAAATTGCTACACTTACCAAAATAGTTGAGTCATTATGCCAAGAGACATCTCCACCACCATTTCCCATATCAACATCATTCCTTGGTTTAGGGCATCCCCCTTTACCTAGCACCAATCATTCCATCCAAATCAATCCACCTAACACCAATCAAGCTATGACATCAAAACCTTTGAATATACCATCGACATCACACCAATGGATGGTATCTAATCAAACAATAACGTTGATTCCAAATCAAAATATGGTCTCCCAAGGACCTATCACCTCGATCATTCCAACCATTCCTATCACCTCGATCACTCCAACAACCACTCTCACACCCATTACATCTCAACCCCTCACTACCATGATCATTCCAAGTGTATCTCAAACACTTGTCACTACACACAACATGATTCCAAATACACCACCACTACCACCAAAACCAAGTGCAATAAGTCAATATTGTAGCATCGCACTAAAAGCACATCACGCCTACCAACAAGTGCTTCAACAATATTAGGTGGCTGCATAAGCCGCTCAAGTTAACCACACCGCTCAAGCTACCTAAGCTGCCCAAGCCTCTCAAGCTATCCAACAAACACAAACAAAAACACAAAAAATGAGAATTGTTGAGAGCAATGGTCAAGATCTATCCATCCAATAGCACATTGAAGTTTTTTCTATCTCGTCTGAAGATCAAATCAACATATGTCAAAATCCACGAACCAACAATGATCCAATTCAAGAAATGTCAAAATCACTTGACTCTATGGTTGAAGACATTGGAAATCCCTCCATCACAATTGTTGAAAACAATGATCAAGATCATTCCATTGATGAGCACCTTGAAGATGTTTTCACCCCATTCGATGATCAACTCACCATTCATTAAGAGCCACTCTTTAGTGATCTATTTCAAGCAGTATTAGGATTGTTTGATTCTGTCAACATAATGCATGATCTCAAAAAATCTCGTTGTTCTTCTTCAACACTCCGGATCATAGACAGGCTAAAATTGCTAGAATCTTAGGTTGCAGAGTGGACTCCATTCCTACCACCTACCTTGGTCTACCCTTAAGTTTGAAACCTCTAGAGTCATTCTGGCTCTCGTTGGTTGAAAGATTTAGCAAAAATCTCATGGGCTGGAAAGGAGCCCTGCTAAGTCAAGCTGGAAAACTTCAACTTCTCAAAGCTTCTCTCCAGAATTTTCCAATCTATATCCTTAGTATTTTTAAGATTCTAGCTAAATTTGTTGAAGCCATTGAAAAAATCCAAAAAATATTTCTTTAGTCGGGTGTCAAGGAAAAAAAAATACTTCCCTTAATTGACTAGAATCTAGTTTGTAGACCTAAAAAGGCCGAAGGTCTAGGTTTAAGAAGAATTAGAATAGTTAACAAAACTCTCCTTGCTAAACAAATTTGGAGAATCTCCTCTTCTTTTGGGGAGTGGATTGATATCCTGGCTAGCAAATACTTAGAAAACAACTGCTCTTCCATAATTAAGGACATTCACCTTCTTCCCAGAGGGTCAACTTGCTGGAATAATATAATCAATGGTAAAAGGATTGTGGATGATGGTATTGGTTGGCAAGTTAGAAATGGTCATCATACTAGATTTTGGGAGGACAAGTGGCTTTTAAAGGAACCCATTATAAAAATCAATTCCTTCAGCAAATGGGAAGATACCTGCAAGGAATGGTTTTGAAATTATGTGAAAGATTACAGAGTGCATAGCAAGTGGGTGGACTTGTGCAGTGTTAGTCAGGCTTTGGCTCCTATCTAGTCATCTCTATTGGCTATTAGACTTAATTCTGAGTAGCTGGATGACCGTGTGGTTTGGTCTGATGATCCCTCTAGCAATTTTTTTGTGTCCTCTACTTTTGCCAAGATTACTTCTTCTCTGGATCATCCTCCCTTCTGGTCTAAAGCTTGGTTTAAACTTTTGATACCTAAAATCAATATATTCTTCTGGATCCTTCTCCAAAATAAAGTACTTACGATTGATAACCTGTGTAAACACAGATTTCAAATTCCTAATAGATGTTCTCTTTGTAAGATGGAAGTTGAATCTGTGCGTCACTTATTCCTCCATTGTTCTTTTGCTGCTTCTATTTGGGGAAAAATCATCAGGTTATGGAACATCCCATGGATCTTCCCTTCATCCATTGAAGATTTCTTCTCTCAATGGAAAGCTCTAACAAAAAATCCCATGCTTAGATGTTTTTGGGATCTAATATTCCCTCATGTTGCTTGGGGTCTCTGGAAAGAGTGCAACAACATAATTTATAGAGGCAAAGAAGCTGCTAAAGACATTGTCTTTGATATAATTGTCAGATTTCTGAAGGAAAATTTCAATACTTTGGTTCAGAAGAATAGCTTGTCCTTGAAAGCTGAGTAGTCACTATATGACCTAACTATTGCAAAGGAGTGGAACATAAATCTTGTCTCGTCTAGAACCAGTATGACATCCAAGAAGGACAGAGAGGGTGTTTGCTGGTCTTTCCTGCCTAACAGTTGGATCAAAGCTAATTTCGATGGTGCGGCTAAAGGTAATCCGGGGGCGACGGGCTGTGGTGGAGTCATAAGGGACTCCTTTGGAAATTTCATAGGAGCGATGGCTTCTCCTCTTGGATCCCAAACCAACCATTTGGTGGAGGCTGCTGGAGCTTTTCATATCATAAATTTAGCTCAAAGTCTTAACATTAAACATCTATGGCTTGAAGGAGACTCCAAAAACATAATTGACTGCCTTAAGGAAAAGTCTCCCCCCTCGTGGACCATCAAGTCATGGATTGAGGAAGAAAAGTTGACTTTGGCTAAATTTGAAAAAGTTAAAATATCACATGCTTATAGAGAAGCCAATGCCGTTGTGGATTTTTTTTCCAACGAAGGAGTTAAGAGTAAGAGGTGCGTACTTGGATAAATAAAAATGATCTAAACTCTAATGTTTGCTCCCTAATAAATTATGATAAATCACATGGAAAAGCTATGTGTTATCCCTTTAATGAAGACAGATAAGACCTTTCATATCACAATAATTAGATTGTATGGGACCGATCCCAACGACTTAATTTGCAAGAAAGGCCCACACGCTTTGTGGGTGCTAAGTTTTGGTAGGGCAAATTTTAGTAAAGCATTCGTCTGGGTCTACCCCACTATGTCAACTGAGATGGGAGGAGACAGAAAGCATATTGAGCCTGACAGCTATGAAACTCGTATGAAAAATGCCAAGGCCTAGGAAAAACTTAAAAGTGGTGGGCTGCTTCCTTTTCTGGAGAACCTCCATGGCTCCAGCTAGGAGGCTATGGACCTCTTTGTTAAAAATTGGAATAAAGACAATTTGACCTTGTTTGGCAGGAATGTTGACCTCAGTGAAAATTTAATCGCTGAAGTTACGAGTTTATCTACTAAAGGGAAGAAGTTTTTCAGGGACAGGTCTTTTTCTAATGAAGGCATGATTAGATTTCCTAAAAAAGACAAAGAAAGGTTAAGCCTGGTCAAAATTGCTAACAGTTACTTTGATGCGGATTCTATAAAGGCCATATGGAGGAAGGTGTTGCCAGTCATCATGGAGTACATTACGGTGAATGGGCATTTTACCAAAGTTTATAGCTACCACTTTGCTCTTCTCGACCACTTCTACCACAAGGTTAGGATATCTCTTCCCTATTATCTTTTTTGTTCCCTGAAGAAAAGCTTGGAGGATAATAAGGAAAACCCCAATATATTTCCTATTTTGCATACAGGGCTTATAAGATTGATTGTCAAGCATTTCCAAAACATGCCTGCCCCCACTACCCTGGATACCACTCCTAACTCTGAGAGTGATGACATGGAGCCTTGTGGGTCAGAGTACATTCCTAACCCTAGTTTGGCTAGAAAAGTCCTCAGCTCGCATGCTGGCCCTTCTGGGAAAATAAACCGTACTCTCCTCTTTGGTAAAGCCTGTGCTGAGCTTGAGCTTGATAGTCCCTCCCTTCACAAGAAACCTCAGGCTAAAAGTCTTGTTTCCTATTCTGAAGAATCCTCTGACTCGGAGGAGTCTGATGCCAACAAAATGGTGGTTAATGTTGAACCTATGCCGGATAAACATGTTGAAGATGACTCCCTTGTTAACCTTAATTCTGAGAAAAATGTTCCTAATATCGGTGATGAGCCCTCTCTGGATTTTCTAAACCTTGCTACAGCCAACTCTAAGTCCCACTCCAAACTCTTGGACTAGACTTTCACTGAAATCAATGAGCTGAAAATTAAAAACTGGGCCCTACAAAGAAAAATTGAAGTTCTAGTTGCTAAAGTTGCTGAGATTGAAAAGAAATTTGGGGACAGAGGGGTCCATGGTCATAGTAACAAAGAAACTGATTCCAAAATTGATTATATTATGAACACTATCAAGACCTTAGCTGAGCAAAATAACAGAATGGCTAGACACAATGCCATTATCATTAATGCTATGGGAGAGAAGCTCGACAAAACCCAACAGGGTTCTTTGGTGGTGGATCTTGAGGAAACTGAGGACAAAAGCCAGGACACAGACACAGGTATTTCAAAAAGAACCAAAGCCAACTTGAAGCGCAAGGACCCCTTACTTCTAGTATAATTCAAACTTTTAAAAAGGGTGTCATTGATATGCAGAAGCTGGAGGAGGAGACTGAGTCTATCCTCAAGACTCTCAAGTAATGTCTAGGGTTTCTGCTTCTCCTTTATTTCAGTCTTTTTGGTTTTTTGCAAATGGTTGTTGCTGATCTTTTCTTGGGCAGCTAGTTTTTATGGTTGGACTTTTTTGTCCTCTCTTTTGTTTTGTAAACTTTGTGGTTTTGGGTCCCTATAAAACCCGTTTTACCCTTTTATCAAAAGCATAATGCACGATCCATTGACCGATGATCATGTTGAAAATGTATCTACATTTCCTTATGGGTTAGAGGACATATCTCAAGAATTCATTCCACAACATGATCAAAATCTTTCACCAAGGTATAGCAATGGTCCTTTCCAAGACATATTGAGCCCCTTTGACCTCATGGTTACAGATACTAAAAGAACTCTAAACTCAACACTTGAGGATATTGAACCACTTCCCATTTCTAATGACAACATCGAAGAACCATTTGTAAGCAATCCATCCTTTGAAATTGGCCCATGTCAAGAACTTGATCCAAAGCATGTCAAAAGCAACTCTGAAATCATTCAAGATCAAGAATTTGTATCTTCAAGATACTACAATAATCTAATAGACACACTCCTATCTATGCAAGATGATCATATCCATGTAGCACATACTCCTCCATCTACCCTTGAGATGCTTTCTACAAATGGGAACGTAGATGATCTTCATCTAGAACAAGATTGTGTTACACAAAAAGAGCAGATTATTAACTCCTACAGTCAAATGGAGTTATCAACAACAGGATCAGATATGTCCCAAATTTAGACTGAGGACATCATGAATAAAGATATCAAACATTATCCACTCAAGGAAGCAAATCAAATAGAACAAGATATTTCAGAGTTAGCAGAGCATCCAATTGAAATAACATCATCTATGGTGGTCATTTATAAGAGAATTCACTCTAAACAAGAGCTCTTGGAACATGTAGAATCAAAGCATGAAGGTACTACTTCTACCATACTGGGGGCAACTTCATCTCAAGCAAACATCAACATAGAAACCACGAAGAGTCCTTATGATGAAACTAGTGTCAATACTACAACTAGCCATGTCATGAATCTTCATCCACCCATCACCTCATCCATGAATTGCAACCAACATCAAAAGAAAGAATTCAATCAAAGTACGAAGAATGTTATCAAAGCAAAAGAAGTTGGAAAGCATAATGGACAAATCAAATACAAATGGATACCAAAAAACACAAAGAAATATTATCCCTATCAAACTCCATCAGTCAAAGAAACTATGGTGGAAAACAAAAAAGGGAAATGTATCTGTCAAAGATGTCCACAAAAGCAAAAGCAGGCCTTTCAAGTGACGTACAAGGTATATGAAGTAGTTGGTCCTAATTCCATGCACACTTTCGTATCCACCCATCATTGCTCATCTTCCCAAGTTTGGAGAGTCAAAGGTTCCAAACTGTCAACCAATCCATCTCCTATCCCTAAATACACTCCATCCATGCCTCCACGCATGATATCCAATTCTCATATTGACCATGTATTGGCAACAACCCTTCATCATAAGGATTTTGAAGGCACTCTATCACGATGTATGCACAAAGACAAAGTCAACTCCGGTATCAACGAAGCAGATCAAAAATCCCAAAAGTTGCATTCAAGTGCACGTACCTTAGCAAAGCAACTTCTTGAAGCAGGATATCAATGGCACATTATGATATAGGTATCTACATCAGCAACACCTTGTGATTTAGCATGAGCTTAAAATCTTTCAAAAAATACAAAAAAATATAAAAAATATGAAAATCCAAAAAAAATCAGAAAAAGGATTGAAAACGGTAAAGAGAAAAAAAAATCATCCTCTAGTGAAAACCACTACGATGGCGCTTTGGGCAAGACCACGATGAAAACCTGGAAAACAGGTGTCATGTGTGGAATTAAGCATCTACGTGCACCAGTTCAGTTGAAAGCATCTCATCCTATCCATAATAAGTCCAACATTCCATCCATCTTAACCATAATAAATCCATTCATTCATAAACCATTGATCCAATCTATTTTCATCCATCTGCATCCATATTCCAAATTATCTTGATCTTGATGAAATTTTGGGGCACACTTTATGCTTGCTTATGGTAAACATCTTGACATGGGCCATTTTCATTGAGCTTATCCTATGCAGCATTATCTGAGCCATGAAGCACTATCAAATGAGCATTCTTTATCTAAGCACCTTATCTTATTGCAAGATAATCCTTGGCATCCTTTGCATGCTTACCATATCCATCCATCCATACACCTATCCAAGCATCCATCCATGATAGTCCATACATTACTAGACACTGGGGGAAAATGTTTGCATCTTGTTTTAAGAATAAATCTTGATCTATATCCTCCAACTCATGTAGCAATCCGAACATTTGCAAACATGAAACCAAATTGGTCAAAGCAGTTGTGATCCAAAAATCCAAATCACTAGCCCATGGCACATTTTGACAAGAAGACATTCCTTGGCAGTCTTCATTTTTCATCGAACATCGATCCAAACAATCAATATCAGTCACATCTAACGCACCCTTCAAACATCATATCAAATCATTTGAACATCTTTTGTTCCAAACCAAGCTTCAACAATCCTAATCAATCAAATCCAATCAAAACATCATCATTTTGGGGATATCTTTCCCAATCCTTGTGTTGCTTAACACTATCCTTGCATTGTTGTGTACCCTCAACAATGTTATCATCATCATCAATCCATCGATTTGATCAATCAACCTTAGCTTGGTTTTCAACAAAATCCCAAACAGAGCACTGATTCCATAACACACATATCGAAATCATCAAAATCATGTGAAAATCCAAAAACATCAGAAAATAAAAAAATCCAAAAACATCCAAATCATATCATAATCCAAAAACAAGTCAAAATCAAAAAATGACAAAAACATTAGAATCTAAACTACGTCGTCTCTGAGCTTAAACGTAGGCAAGGCTAATCTTTGATCAGCCACTAAGACATCAAAATCCAAAAACATCCAAAATCACATCAAAATCCAAAAAACATCCAAAATCACATCAAAATCGAAAAACATTTGAAAAACATCAAAATCCAAAAACATTTGAAAAACATCAAAAATCCAAAAACATTAGAAAACCATCAAAATCCAAAAACATTCATAAAATCTCAAAAAACCACATAATCAAAAACATTTGTAAAATCTTGAAAATACCAAAAACAGCCTCAAAACATTCCAAAAATGTCAAAAACATCCAAATATTTGAAAAAATCCACCCATCTCATCTCACTTTCACTCGAAATAATCAATCATCCATAATAAATTGATCATCACCTTCATCCTTTGGCAAAACAAACATAAACAATCACAACAATTGGAAAAAGCAAACAACAAATCTTTAAAACAAAATCAAAGTCTTGATCATTTTCAAACATGTCAATCAACTTATCAAACCATCATAATCCTATACAATGCATGTCCTAGGATATATTGTTCTAACAATGGGCATCATTTTGGATATCACCTAGGATTCTTATCCTATCAAAACAAATCCCTTTTAGCTAGAGATATGAAGAACATTGACTTCTTTGTGTACTTGGTCTTTTTCTTTTGATTTATCTTATTGTGCTCATTCCAAGGACCTCTTAATGATGTCCCCAATGAAGGGATTTAGAGAGATAGGAATGGGGTAACAATCATTATCTTTTTATCTATTGTGCTTGTTGGATGTTCTTGTAATATAACTTTGGAGAATACTTGCTTTGTTAGGTATGTCCTAGCAAGGTTTATGTATGTCAAGTGTGAACAAGAATACTCCTATCTGTTTGTTGAGTCGGATTCCATCACACTAGGTGCAATGCCATCTTAGTTCTTTATACCCTGATGCATCGTGCCTACATGTGTTATCAAACATAAGGTAATTGGCCCTTTGAAAATCCCAACTCCTCAGAAATCATCATCATCATCATCATCTCATGTCTTGTTGGAATCTCTTATTTTCTTCTATCTCTTTCTTTTCATGCTAACATGGTACCATGATAGTTAATCATAAATCATCGCTAATGCATCCATCCTGCATCCACAAACCATCAACATACTGCATAATGCATATCATACCATATAGAAAGCATTAATCATACCACATGCATTCATCCCCATCATTGCATAATATAGATTGGTTATTCTAGGCATCTCCTAAACCATACATCTATCACCCATATGCATAATCATAAAGCATCATCATATCAAATCATGTGCATCCATCATATCATTCATGCATCATCATATCATCCATTACATATAAACATCATAATCATCTCATCATCAATAATGTTACTGTCATGGTATAGATCGGGATCAAGTGGATGTAATATATAAAAATAGGCATGAGGCTACCCATGGCTAATGACTGTCTATATCATCAAATTTGTTTACATCAAATATTTGAGTTGAATTGATCTTGAACCTCTTTGTCGAGAGATCGACCATCAAACCAAACCTCTTCGCTCGATCTCTCGAGGGGGCCTGGTATACCAGTGTAATTAGTCATTCGTTGGGGAAGCAATGGGGCATCCAAAAAAATTAGAGAAATTTTGACTTTTGATCATGGCAACGTTATTCTTTGAACCAACACAAGTGCATCGCTTCAAAGAGGGGAAAAATGTAGACATCGAAAATATACAGATTGATATTGACACTCAATCTTGATCTACTAACATCGCTTCATCCTGAATTATCCCTGTATCTAACCATTTAATCAAATAGCATTATTTGATTAAATTCATCATAATTCTCCTTTTAATTAAATAAATCCCTCGATTTAATTAAATCATTGTCTCTATGTAATTAACTAGGTCATTTAATCTTCCTATCTTTATTTAATTAAATAATCCATATTATTTGATTAAATCTCTAAAGTTTATCTAATTAAATTAATAAATCAAGCATTTATCTAATTTAATCTAATATCACTGATGAGCCTAAAATATGCTCATAATTTGATGATATGATAAACTTTTAAATGATTTCATTTTTGTTATTTCATGGCTGTTTAAACTTTGATGAAACCTTTTATGGGGATATCCTGTAGCAAGACACTTTTATATTCCTGCAGCCTATTATGTTGACTTGATTGCATTTATTGCCCTGTTGACTCCCGAAAATGGCTGGTATATCGTATACAATTTTTAAATGGTGAAGTAGATTTGAAATGTGTGATTAATGAATAGATATCGTGTATGTACCATATGCCTCTTCTTGCGCGTCTGTTACCTTTTGTTTCGCAGGTTGTTGAAGAAGGATCGAGTCAAGCGCAGCCGATCTCGGCCTTGCAGTAAAGCCCATTTCCTGCACGACTTTGAGGAAGCTCCGCCAAAGACTCTTTGACCGAAATCGATTTGGAAAGATTTTTAATGGAAAGTCAATCTGGAGAGAGTGGAGCGCTAGATTCTCTCTGAATCGGGTTGAACACATAAATTCATTTATGAAGTTTGTTCCTTGATTCAGGGATATACTTTACTTCCACGTCTTTCTTTGATGAAGTTAGTTAGTTAGTTGTTCTTTTAATTTAAAAATAAGATACTCCTCCTGCGCGAGGTAGTGATAGAAGAGAAATAGAATGAGTAATAGATGATTTTTAGGTAAGATAGAAACAGAGTAGCAGAGATCATGTAAGAATCAGTATGATAATGAAAGACAGAATCTGTTTGACCAGAAGCAGAGTTTGTTGTTAGTTTTCACACCAACAAGACAATGTATTTCATTGTCTTCATGAATAAAGATCGATGAAGTTCTGAGTTCAGATCTATGTAATCAGTAGATGCTTGCTAAGGGGGACCACTTAGTAAGTATCTGTAGTTAATTAGTTAGATGTTCTTTTCTGCTGATATCCAGTTAGCTTTCATCTTTTGAAGTTTTTATGCAAACTCAGTCTTACATTGCTCCTGCAGCATAGAGAGTCCATCCCTGTGACTGTTCCTGTAGCATAAGGCCAGTTCATGGTTCGTGCTTCAGTCGTAGCTATTACAGTTTCTATTTTAATCAAGCATAGTTGAGTTAAATAATTTTGCATTACCATTATGTAGCTTAGATAGAATTTCTTTCCAGTATGTATTTTTGCTAAGATTTGACTAAAACAAATTCCTAGTGCATATATTTTGCTGCGCCATTTAAAGTCTACGTCCCCTAGTTTGACAAGTAAATGAATGTCCACAGAAAGATATTAGTCACCTGTCAGAATGTCCAATTCCCAGGAAAGTTTCACTGTGATATTCATATCCTTTTGTGAGTGCGAGCCATTTTTGGCACCGTTGCCGGGGATGGTGTCTAACTAGGAGTCTGACAAAGTCATTTTCAACATTAGTTTAGTCTGTTAGTCAAAAAATTTCAAAATCTTTCAAGCCGTTATTCACCATATTGCATGCATAGAAGAAGAAGAGACGCACTGGGAAGGTTCCTCCCTGAAAATTTGTTTATTGAACTACCGTTTGACCCAGCTGATAACGAACCTGAAGAAAATCCATTTGCTCTGCTATTCCAGCACCCAGACATGGCAAATAATCCACCTAATAATCCACCTCCTGCATTTGAGTTTCCCATTGTTCCCCAACAAGATACTGATAATCTTAAAAACATCCCCTCTTCCTTGCTCCCAAAGTTTTATGGCCTGGTCACAGAAGATCCAGAAACCTTTCTGTTTGAATTTGATGTCCTCTGTCGCAGTTATGACTACAACACCGACGCTCATAAACTGAAGCTATTTCCTTCCACTTTGAAGGAGGGAGCTCTCAGATGGTTCATGAGTCTGGGAAGAGCTGTTGTAGATAGTTGGGCAGCCATGCAGACGAAATTTCTTGAAAAATATAAGGAATATTGTAAGAGTGCCAGCAAAGGTGATGACATATTCCGAATTCAGCAGAAGGAGGATGAAAGTCTGGAAGACTATATTTCAAGGTTTTTGTTTTCATTAAAAAGAAACTCAAACCATACTCTTAACGAGGACTCTCAGAAACTACTCTTTCTAAGGGGAATCAATGATGCCTGTATTGACGCCCTGGACCTAATGGGAGGAGGTGATATAACTCAAATGCCTTGGGATGATATACAGAAGATATGCCTTAACTACTCTCGAGCAATAGTTAAGAAAGGTCGAGGTCATCATGCTTCAGTGGGGAAGTCTTCTTCTGGTGGAGTTTCCCGAATGGAGATCACAAATCTGCTATCTGATTTCAAGCAGGACATCATTAATAATATGGCTACACAATTGGATACTATGCAAGCTCAGAAAAAACATGCAGAAGCTGAGGTAGCTTTGGCTGAGTTCTGTCCCTACTATAGACAAAAGAAGCGTGATTGCAGATGCAAGATGGTGGCTAATCTGGAAGCCAGACAACTACCTACTGACTTCAAACTAGTGGAAGGTGATGATGATCAAGTGTTCTTTGTTGCACAAAGGAGACCATGGGCCCAAAGGCAAGGTATGCCTCAAGACCCTTTAACTTTTGGTAATCCCTATTCTAGCTATAATAACCAATGGCAACAAGCATATGGACCACCACCACCATGGAATCCGCCTCAACCAAGCTGGCCTAATTATCAAACCCCGCAGTGGCAATCTCCTCAAGGAGGTTGGCAGCAGCCACAAGGTCAATGGACCCCACCTTCAGGAAATTGGCAACAAAATCCTCAATGGAGAGGTCCTCAACAATGGCAAAACCAGTCTCCTGGGTTCCTGCAGCCTCCACAGCCACAACAACAGGCCCTTATGCCGCCTCCTGCAGCAACTACCACAAATCCTGGACCTCCAAAGCAAACGCCTATGCCTGCCCAGCCGTTGCCTAATCCCAATAATAAGCAACCGCAGCAGCCTCAACAGCCTGTGTATATTTCTGAAGCCAACCAATATCAAGCTTATGCCTTAAATGTTAATGACATCCATCTGAGGTCTGGAACTACTTTACCTACTCCCAAACCACCTCTGATTATAGAAATATCTGATTCACCCTTTGAAGAATCTAATGCACCTGTTGTTTCCACTGAACACATGCCTATACCCGATACAGTTTCTATGGAACCTGTTCTGCAGAGACAAGATAAACCACCTTTTCCTCAGAGGTTACAAAGTACTGAATCTAAACTCATGGAAGAACCCACTTTTGATATACTAGATCAGCTCAAGAATGTGCAAATTCAAATCCCTTTGTTTCAGGCTATTAAAGATGTTCCCATTTTTGGAAAAGCTATTAAAGAAGCCTGTTTGAAGAAGCCTGGACGAAAGAAAAAGGATCCCCAAACAATTCATGTCTTAGGGAAATTGGCTGATATAATGTTGGGAAATGTAGTCATTCCAAAGTATATTGACCCTGGAAGCCCTGTAGTACAGATACATATAAATGGCCAAGTTGTAAAAAATGTTTTGATTGATTTAGGAGCTGCCATTAATGTAATGACAAAGCATACTATGGACTCCTTGAATATTTCAAATATTAGGTCTACACCCACAGTTCTGCAGCTTGCAGACAGCTCCACAGTCAAACCTGATGGGATGATAGAAGATGTAATTGTCACTCTTGAATCTTGGGAGTATCCTGCTGATTTTACAATATTATCAGTTAAGGCAACTTTAGGAGGGTATCCAGTTATCCTTGGTAGGCCATGGTTAGCAACTGCTGATGCTTTTATAGGATGTCGTTCTGGAGATATGACCATTTCTGATGGGCAGTCCACAAAGAAATTGGCTTTGTATCCGCCTGCTAAACCTCAACCAGATTTGTCCCAACCTGTTTGGCCAGATGTGGGAGAAGAAACTGAAGAAGCCAATTCTTTGGCTCAATTGATGATGCTTCAAAATGATCCATTCTCTCAACTTCAAAGTGAAGATGCTTTGCTTTTTCAAATTCTACAATTCAATCTTGATGCAGATAATTTATCTGATCCAAGTGACAGTCAGCATCAATGTTTCCTGCAGCAGCTAGATTCCGAGAGTTCATTGCCTAAACTTCCGACAATTTTTCATAACTTGCTTCCACAAGAGGTACAAACATTACCTGTTGATTCTATGAGTAATCTCATTAAGCAGATAGAATTGTCTAGATCATTGTTTGAATGTTAATAGCAAGTTGTCTCAGTCTCAAGAGGATGACTTATTAAAAATGCTACAAGAACAGCATAAAGCTTTTGCATGGGAATATGGGGACATGCAAGGAATAGATCCTCGAGTCTGTACTCATAGGATATATATCAAAGAAGATTGTTCACCAGTTAGACAACCTCGAGAAGAGTAAATCCAGCACTTAGAGAAATAGTGAAAAATGAACTTCAAAAGTTGCTTGATGCTGGTTTTATTTATCCAATTTCTGACAGCCAATGGGTTTCTCCATTAGTCATTGTCCCCAAGAAAGGAGGAAAATGGAGAGTATGTGTAGATTACAGAGAGTTGAACAATGCCACTAAGAAAGATCATTTTCCATTACCTTTTGTAGACCAAGTACTAGATTCACTGTCTGGTAAAAGATATTTTTCCTTCTTAGATGGTTACAGTGGGTATAATCAGATAAAAATTACCCCTGAAGATCAAGACAAGACTACTTTTACCTGTCCATGGGGAACATTTGCTTATTCGATCTTGCCTTTTGGCTTATGCAATGCACCAGCAACATTTCAGAGAGCAGTAATTAGTATATTTGCTGATATATCTCATGAATGTATGGAGATTTATATGGATGATTTCACTACATATGGAGTCACATTTGAAGAAGCACTGGTGAATTTAGAAAAAGTATTAAAAAGGTGTAGAGAGCAAAATTTGTCTCTAAACAGTGAAAAGTGCTTTCTAATGATGGAAGAAGGTATTGTTCTAGGTCATCATATTTCAAAGAATGGAATTCATGTTGACCCTGCTAAAATTGAAGTTATTTAGAATTTACAAACTCCTGCAAAACAAAAAGATGTTAGAAGTTTTCTTGGTCATGCAGGGTATTATAGAAGGTTTATAAAAAACTTTAGTAAAATTGCCAGTCCACTTTATTCTTTGTTAACAAAGGATTCCCAATTTGAGTGGACCAAGGCCTCTGAAAAACCCTTCTTGCAGCTAAAGGACTTGCTTACCAAAGCCCCTATTCTTCAAGGTCCAAAATGGAACCTGCCTTTTCACATACATGCTGATGCGTTTGATTTTGGTATAGGAGCAGTTTTAAGTCAAAAAGAAAATTCAATTGAGCATGTTATCTACTTTATCAGCAAAAACCTTCAAGGTCCTGAGCTCAACTATACAGTTACAGAAAAGGAATTGCTTGCAGTAGTATATGCTTTGAATAAATTCAGGCATTATGTCACAGGTTATCAGATATTTTTCCACACTGACCATGCAGCAATCAAGTACCTGATGAACAAACCTGCCATTTCTGGTAGATTGGCACGATGGCTCCTGTTGTTACAAGAATTTGATATCACAATCATTGACAAACCAAGAAGAGCTAATGTCGTAGCTGACTTTTTATCAAGACTTCAATCAGCTGCATCTGAGGAATAAGAGGTCATTGATGATAGATTTCCAGATGAACACTTGTTTTCCATTGCTGCACATACACCCTGATATGCAGATATTGCTAATTATCTGGCAGGAAACAGAATACCAGCTCATTTTTCCCAAAAAGAAAAGAAGTTGTTGACAGAGAAAAGTTTCAACTTTACCTGGATTGCCAATTGTCTATTTTATACTGGCCCTGATCAAGTAATGCGAAGATGTGTAAGAGAAGATGAGACTTATGATATCTTGCATGCCTGCCATGATGAACCATGTGGAGGGCATTTTGCAGCAAAAAGAATAGCAATGAAAATTCTTACAACAGGGTATTACTGGCCAACATTACATAAGGATGTTGTGGCCTATACAAGGAAGTGTGACAGATGCCAGCGTATGGGAAGAACAACTAAGTCAGATGAAATGCCACTATATCCATAGGTAATAGTCACCCCTTTTGATAAATGGGGGATGGATTTTGTGGGACCAATTGATCCACCATCAAATGGAAAGTCATATATTATAGTTTGCACGGATTATGTCACAAAATGGGTCGAGGTAAAAGCTATGACTAATGCCCGAGATAACAAAGTTGCTGAATTTTTGTATGAACAAATTTTCACCAGATTTGGAGTTCCCAGAGAGCTTGTAACTGATCAAGGAGCTCAGTTTACATCAAATTTGATCACTACACTTATGAATGACTATAAGATCAAACATAGGAAGTCCAACCCCTATCATCGTCAAGCCAATGGTCAGGCGGAGGTAACAAACAGAGAAATTGAAGCAATCCTCACAAAGACAGTGTAGATTCATAAGAAAGACTAGAGTAATAGACTTCCTGAAGTAGTTTGGGCTTACAGAACTACATGGAAAACAACAACTGGGTTTACACCTTTTGAGTTGCTCTATGGGAAAACAACTATGTTACCCATTGAATTTGAACATAAAATTTTGAGGAGACCTCTTGAACTCAACATGGACTTATCCGAAGCACAGAAGGACCGTCTCCTGCAGCTAAATGCTTTGGACGAAATGAGAAAGGCCGCCCTGCAGCATACAGAAGTAATCCAACAGTAGAGAAAGAGATGGCATGATCAGCACATCAAAACTAGAAAATTTTCTGCTGGAGATTGGGCTTTGTTATATGATTCTAGGTACCAAGAAAACTAGGGTAAACTCACAACACGCTGGCTTGGCCCCTATGAGGTTGAAAATGTGTTTGACAATGGAGCTGTGCAGCTGGTCACAATTGATCCAGTCCGTTTCAAATTGCTCATCAATGGCCACCGACTCCGACTGTACCATAAGCCAGTTTCCAAGGAAGACTTCATGAAGCAGTTCATTCAGGTTCCTCCCTCTACTATTCTTGCAGCCGAAGGCTCTGGCCTTTCTCCTGCAGCGTTCCTCTAATTTTCAAAAAGCATACCCATAATAAAGGTTTTCTTTTTAAGAAAACCCCTTTTCTCCATTTAAATTTATCGTCCCCACCTCATTTCTTTATCTTCCATCCATCCATTCCATCCATCCATTTCATTCGTACATTTCATCCACCCATGTCACCCGTCCACTTCATCCGTCTGCATCAACCTTAATTTAGATATCTTTCCAACTTGTCAATTCATGCAGCGCCGTCATCTTTCTTCACACGTACGTGTAATTACTAAAGGTACGCCATATCTTTTCATATCGCATATTTGATTTATTTCATTCTATTCAATTACTGCTATGCATGTACCGGTCATTATCACCCGAATCTCTACCTATTTTTTAGTACATGTGAGGACACATGTCATCTTTTAAGTAGGGGGCGGGGTAATTCATCGTTTGAAGCCTATCTTTTTGCCGTTGCCATAACTGAAAAATAATCTTTCTTTAATATATTTCTAGTACTTTCCAAACGTGATTGCATGACCTTTAATGCATCTTTTTTTTGCAAACTACGATTAAGACTGCTTGTTTAAGAAAGTTCATTTTTGGAAAAAAGAAAGAAATGTGGCGGCCTGACGGAGAAAAACCAGAGCAAAAAAGGAAATAAAGAATTTGAATCTTCAGCAAGAAATTGAGTTCAGCTAGAAAAACTACAGACATGGGTGGTCAGTTGGTACGACATGAGCCTGTAGCTCATGAATTGTTGTTGCAAAACCCGTAGACATCCCAAGCATTTAGCCTCTGTGGATGGTTAAATTATTTTCTGAGTTTAAATGATTTTGATGAGGAGGTTGCGACAAAATTTTTGAGAACACTTTCTGAAGGGGAAGCCACCGTATGGGGACTAACAGTTGTTGCAACCGAAGACAGAATTGCTAAGGTAACCGGGATCCCAGCCGTTGGAGAAAACTTTTCTTCAGATGCTGCAGCTGCAAGGGCTGAATTTTTTATGCCTACTGATGGACCGTTGGACATCTCCAAGCAAGGATGAAAGCGAGTGTCACTACCTCTTCCATATTCAAAGTATGCCACTTATATAATAAGGTATTTAACCTGTGAAGGCTATTTTTCTTATCTGCATTCACATCATTTTAAATTATTAAGCCATATAAGGCATGGGTTGGCTGTGAATGTTCTGAATTTCTTGTTAAAGTTTTTAGAGCAAAGTGCCCATGGAACTCAACAGGGGAAAGATAACTCTATCACTCATCATGGCCTTATTAAATTGCTTATTGAGCGCTCTTTGAGAGATGTTTCACCTCTCTCCTAGCAACAATTTGTTGCCCAAAAGAGTTTACAACCTCCACAACCCCCTAGGGTAATTACCCCACGGCCTCAAAGAAAGAAGAAAGAAATTGCATCTACTAGTGGAACAGGGCAAGGGTCATCTACTCCTGTAGCACCCGATCCTGTAGCTGTCACAGCTGAATCTTCTGCTAGGGTACAAACTAGGTCTGCCGCTAGGAGGGAGAAAGGAAAATCAAAGGCAGAAGGGTCCCCAGAATCTGACCCTCGTTCTCAGAAAAGGTAATGCTCCTCTCCTGTAGCACCTTCCCCTGCAGCAGATTCTCCTACAGCAACAGCTGTTGATATTACCAGTTCACCATCATCCTCTGGTAGGGCAGAGCCCCCTGAACAAACAAGAAAAAGAAAAGCTACCGGAACACCCCCTGCAGCCACATCAATACCAAGAAGGGTTTCCACAAGGAAACAATTTAGGGCCTCCCCTGTTTCACCGCAACCTGAGGTGATTGTAATTTCAGAAGGATCTGTTGAATCTGAGAATGCTGCTCAGAGTTCGGTCGTTCCTGAAGAGGAACAAGTAGAGACAAAAGAAGCAGGGCATAATGGGCATGAGTTGCCAAGTCTTGATGATCTGGTTAATGCTGCTATGCAATTCTCGGAGGAAGCTCAGACTTCTTCACCGCAGCAACAAGAAGAATTTATCCTGCAGCAAGAACAAGAACAGGCTGAACAACTAAATGTGCCTAATGAAGTTATATTTCATCCTGCAATGTGTAAAGCCATTGTTGTGTATAGGAGGACCTTTTTAATTGAATTTCTGGAATTTGTTAAAAATAATTGGGAAACAGTTACACTGCAAACTGTGACTTTTCGACACATTGCCCAGACTGATATGCAACAAAGTCTGTGGCAAATAGAAAAGAAGAAATTGAAAAAGAAAATTGAAAATCAGAAACAGGAAATTGCTGAATTGAAAGCAAAAATGGATGAAATGCTAAAGGTAACCGGTCAAATTATGGAATGCAGACCGCCACCCAGAGTTTATGCTCTGTGCCTCAAAGAACAGTTTTTATGGTTTCAATTGATGAGAATTTCCAGAAACCAAGACCCCATAATTCATTCTGCCAAAGAATTTTATGAAGCATATCAAGCAGCCCCTAACTGGTTAAGGAATTCTCTGTGTGAATTCTATTTGCATGGCTTTTTAATACCACTTGAAATAGAATGGAATCCTCTTCCATACATTGGTGATATTCATTTGATAGCATTCATGTCATGGGCAGCAAATGAGGTGAATTATGGCAGATAGTGGGAAACGTATGAGGAAATTGAGAAAACAGAGCCTGTCCCATTACGCTCTCAAAGTTCAAACCCACATGCAATGCTGAAATATTGGTTTGCATTGACATATGGTATTAATAATGTTTCAGCCAGAGCAAAAATATTTGACATCAGAAAGAAAGTATATGATGAATTCTAGGCACATCAATATTCATTTTGGAGATTAGCATATACCAGAACTGAGAAAAGATGGGAAACATTGACTGTTGGGTTAAGAAAGTCAGAACCACATGGTCCCCTCAACTTTACAGCTGCACTCAAATGAACCAGTAGATATATTCAATTGGGACTTCAAACAAGATTTGAATTGTGGCTGCCACTGACATTCAGACCCCCTGTGCTAATGTGGCCCCTGTATTCTCATCAAGCTACAAATCTTAATAGTGAATTAGAAGACCGCAGATATGAAAGGTGCCAGGATTTCAGAGGATTCTATTACAGGTTTGGACATCCATTCTAGAGTCATGCAGCCACTACTGACTTCAGAGAAATCACTAGGAAAGTTAATGCTGGAGGACCAGCATTAGGCTAAGTAGGGGGCAGTGATGAGCCTAAAATATGCTCATAATTTGATGATATGATAAACTTTTAAATGATTTCATTTTTGTTATTTCATGGCTATTTAAACTTTGATGAAACCTTTTATGGGGATATCCTGTAGCAAGACACTTTTCTATTCCTGCAGCCTATTGTGTTGACTTGATTGCATTTATTGCCCTGTTGACTCCTGAAAATGGCTGGTATATCATATACAGTTTTTAAATGGTGAAGTAGATTTGAAATGTGTGATTAATGAATAGATATTGTGTATGTACCATATGCCTCTTCTTGTGCGTCTGTTACCTTTTGTTTCGCAGGTTTTTGAAGAAGGATCGAGTCAAGCGCAGCCGATCTCTTCCTTGTAGTAAAGCCCATTTCCTGCACGACTTTGAGGAAGCTCCGCCAAAGACTCTTTGACCGAAACCAATTTGGAAAGATTTTTAATGGAAAGTCAATCTGGAGAGAGTGGAGTGCTAGATTCTCTCTGAATCGGGTTGAACACATAAATTCATTTATGAAGTTTGTTCCTTGATTCAGGGATATACTTTACTTCCACGTCTTTCTTTGATGAAGTTAGTTAGTTAGTTGTTCTTTAATTTAAAAATAAGATACTCCTCCTGCGCGAGGTAGTGATAGAAGAGAAATAGAATGAGTAATAGATGATTTTTAGGTAAGATAGAAACAGAGTAGCAGAGATCATGTAAGAATCAGTATGATAATGAAACATAGAATCTGTTTGACCAGAAGCAGAGTTTGTTGTTAGTTTTCACACCAACAAGACAATGTATTTCATTATGTCTTCATGAATAAAGATCGATGAAGTTCTGAGTTCAGCATCTGTGTAATCAGTAGATGCTTGCTAAGGGGGCCCACTTAGTAAGTATCTGTAGTTAATTAGTTAGATGTTCTTTTCTGCTGATATCCAGTTAGCTTTCATCTTTTGAAGTTTTTATGCAAACTCATCTTACACTGCTCCTGTAGCATAGAGAGTCCATCCCTATGACTGTTCCTACAAAGATAAGGCCGCTCATGGTTCGCGCTTCCGAGTCATTAGCTTCGCTTTAATCAAGCATAGTTGAGTTAAAGAATTCTGCATTACCATTCTGTAGCTTAGATAGAATTTCTTTCCAGTATGTATTTTTGCTAAGATTTGACTAAAACAAATTCCTAGTGCATATATTTTGCTGTGCCATTTAAAGTCTACGTCCCCTGGTTTGACAAGTAAATGAACATCCACAGAAAGATATTAGTCACCTGTCGGAATGTCCAATTCCCAGGAAAGTTTCACTGTGATATTCATATCCTTTTGTGAGTGCGAGCCAATCACCCCTTTTGGTTAAATAAATCAAAATATTTATTTAACTAGGTCTTAATCATTTTCATCTCTTGACATAGGATCAATTTCTTCAACCATAGGATCAAGTGATGTTGACATTTCTTGGATTGGGTCATTGTTGGGTATTGTTGGATTTGATCATGATTGAAAAGTGACTCTTGACATATGTTGATTTGATCATTGGATGAAGTAGACATAGCTTGAAGGTGCTCTATGGTGGATTGATCTTGATCCTTGTTCTCAATAGTTGTGGTGGAGAGATTTCCAATGCTATCATTATCCCCAATAGTGATTATATTTTGATCAATCAATTTTTGGATGAGTTTTTTCAGTCAAACACAATCTGATGTTCTATGTCTCTTTATTTTATGATAATCATAAAGGTGCCTCTCGTTATACCCTAGTGGTTTTATGTCTGGTTCTTGATAGTTCGCATAGATGGGGATTTTGATGAGATTTTCTTGTACCAACTGTTGCAGGACTGATTCGATTGGTCTCCCAAGTGGTGTGTATTTTAGCTTGTTACCTTGTGAGATTTGTGTCTTAAATTGACCTGGTTTTGATTGATTTTGGAGATGTGGTGATTGATCTTTGAAATGTGGTGATTGATCTTCGAGATGGGGTAATTGGGTTTGTTGTTGATGTTGTTGATCTTGATATCTAACTTCTTGAAATTGGAGATATTGTTCTTGATGTGGTTGTGGACACAACTTAATGCTTTAATGAAATGGTTCAATCAATGGTAGAGTACATTTATTTTGGAGTTAAAATGTCTCTTGTTTCAAGGCTTCAGTTAGTTTGTCAAGTGAATCAATTTTCTCTAGTAAAACTTGGTCTTGATTTTGATCTTGGCACCCTTGATATAGTTGATTTGGCTTTTGTTTAAGCAGATTTGGAGTGTGTACTTCTGATGTTTGATTTTGGGCAATGTTCTAATTTGGGTTGCCACTCAGATTTGGCATGATAGGTTGAAATTGAACATTGTTGTGCTTGGGAATCACATTGGCTTCATTTAGGTAACTTTTTTTTTGCATGGTGTTACCTTGACTTGGATCAATACATGGATTTGTTATCATCGTGTTTGGACTTTGAACAAAATTTGTGTGATTTAAAAACATATCTATCCCAAAGTTTTCCAAGTTTGGTTTCAAAATGTTCATATTTGGTAAAGTTGTACTTGGTACATTCACATTTGGCATGTAGGGATTTGATGGGATGATGTTGTTCACTTTAAGGCTCATGCATTGGGTGTTTGGTTGATAGATTTGTAGTTTTGGATTTAAATATATCATTGGGAAAGGTGTTCCAATATTTTGACTAGGCATACTCACATTTGTTGTAGCATTGAGGTTTGCAAGAGATAATTATCCCATGTATGGATTATATAAATGTGAGTGTTGATAATCAATCAACATTGTGAGGCTTTGAGAGTTTGGTTGGTTTAGACTACTCATGATGTATGGATCAAGTTGATATTCCATGTTCCTCTTGTGTTGCTTAGCTAGTTTGGATTGTAAAATAAGGATCAATTTTCAAGATTGTGGGATGTGAACCTCTAATTCTTTGGATTGATCTAAACTCTAGGTACAAGAAAGTGTTGATGTGTTTTGTATGCTCTTCTCAACATAGGTATTGCATAGGTGCATCACCTCTCTTGAAATTTGAAAGACAATCTTCCACAATCAAATTTCAAAACACTATCCCAAGTTCTCTAATTTTAGGTCTTGATAGTGTTGGAATCACAAGGCGGACTTATGGATGAGTTACAAAGCATGGGAAGTTGGATTGGAAAATGGAGTTCGTAAGATAGGAGAGTTGTTGTGCATTTTCTATAGGTTCAAACAGTAGTCTAGAACTCCATTTTATCATTGGATTTGGCTTTACAATGTGAAATGAACCTTAGCATAGATCACTCATTAAACAAAGAAAAAGGGAAGGGAAGAGAGGAAGTTCCTGGATTTGAAACTATGAATGAACAATGATCATGGAGGCAGCTAAAGTAGACAAACTCCCTAAACTAGGTTTTTCTTGGCCAAGAGGAACCTACAGTTATAGAAAACCAATGCAATCTTCTAAGGACTATGGATTTTTAGATTTCACATCCATATCATGCACATGCTATTGAACTAAGTTGCAACATTAAAATCAAGAAGCCTAGGCTAGCTTTACACAGTAGTTTGTCATCAACAAGTACTAAAAGTATGGGATAAAATTTCATCAAATACCATAACAACAATTTCCATTATCAATTCCATTCAAGAATCTACAACTAAACTAAAAGGGGGAGTAGAACAATGCATGCAAGATTAACGAAGTTAAAGAGAACATCCATAAAATCATGTAATGTTTTCTTCTATTGTTGAAAATGCTTTTTATAATAGCTCTCCAACCTTTTACAAATGAGGTGCAAGCCCCTATTTATATTTTTCCAAAGCCCAAATAAATGGCTAGGATTGAATTACATTGTGTGGCTCATATTTGATTACATTACGGTTTCACCTACCCCCCATTATCCAACAATTTAAAATACATCATTTGTAATTTTTGTATTTTGTCATCTAGTGCTCAGGGACTGTAGCAATTTTGTCATTTAGCTAATTTCTCTTTTCACTATAGCAAAAACAACCTAAAAATTGCCTTCTTACTTGATGTGTTTGCAGTGTTCTTCCTTGGATCAAATGAACCCTTCAACGATTGGCATGAATTGATTGGTTGCCCCTGCTTTGGGTAGATAGCTCCCTCATGCCTTCTTCAAGGCCACACCCTCACATTTTTGTCATTGACTTCCTTGGCATAGGCCTTCTTCTAACACTAATCCTATTGGTGGGTGCTAGGGGGAGAGGTGAACATGAAATAAATGGTGACAGGGCTATGCGCGTTCCTTTTTCAGCTTTCTCAATGGGTCTCCCCAAAGGACCCATAGTTGCCTCCTTGAATCTTGTGGACATGAAGTGTTGTAATTGATTCCATACCCAAATCAAGACAAATATTAGTAAAATCCCACAAAATCCTCGTTAGATCCATCCATGTATCATCAAAATATCATAATATTCATATTTGGAGCTCATTTGGACCATAAAAATTAATGTGGGCCCAAGGGGACAACAAACCAGAAGGGAAGTTCTCGAACCTCACAAAAATTAGTAAAACCAATATTTTTCAATTATAGCACATGGGAAAAGGGTAAGGAAGAGCATTGAGATAAACTTCCTTAAGATTGGACTCGTTTAAAAAAATTAGAAGCTTGGAAAGGGAAAGTCAGAGGCTCACCACCCTTTGAAATGGAAATGAGTACACAGCAGCCCAGAAGGAAAGTCGGAGATGGCGACGAAGGGGTTGAGTTCATAAGGACAAGTCACTGAGGGTTGAAATATGTTCAAAATAGCCATAGAGGGGTAGGTCCTAGAAATGGCAACGGAGGGGTCGGGTTTCGAAGGTCAGGTTGCCGAGGGCTAGCAGATGTTCAAAACGGCCATAGCAAGGAAGAGTCCTAGAAATGGCCATGGAGGGGCCAGGTTTCAGAGCCTAGGTCGTCGAGGATCAGGTCATCAGGGGCCGATGAATGTTCAAAATAGCCATGAAGGGGCAGAGTCCTGGAAAAGGCCATGGAGGGGCTAGGTTTCAGAGGCCGCTTTTTCAAGGGTCAACGGATATTCAAAATGACCACGAAGGGTTTAGGTTTTGGAGGCTAGGTCACCAAAGGCTGGTGGATGTTCAAAATGGCCATGGAGGGGAAAAGTCCTAGAAACAGCCACAGAGGGGCCAGGTTCCGAAAGCCTAGTCACCGAGGGTCGACGAATGTTCAAAATAGCCACAAAGGAGCCAGGTTCCATAGGTTGAGTCGCCATTGGCTGGTAGATGTATAAAATAGCCATGGAGGGGCTGGGTCCTAGAAATGGCCACTAAGGGGCTAGGTTTTGGCAGCTAGATTGCTGGGGGCTGGTGGATGTTCAAAATGGTGATAGAGGGGCCGAGTTCTAGAATAATTTTTTTGCAACTTCTCGAAACATAACGAAACCTTGACAATTCACTTAGATACCACTAAAACATCCCAAATCCATAGGAAACCTGTCCCCAAAGTAAAAAATGAAGGAAAAAGGCAATTGAGTGAGCAACAAAATCTTACCAAGGAAATCCAATAGGACGGACCCGGAGGACCCAAAGGACTCAAAAGTTTTGTGGAGTGAAACATGGTTGACTTGAAATGATACTATGAGGCTTGTTGACCATTTTAGATGCCAAAATTGTGGGAATACAAAACGAAGCAATGACAAAACAACCTAGAAAAGCAATAAGAAGAGAGGGTCCTCATTTTGAATGGGGCATGTGTGGAAAACATGCACAAGAAAAATAAAGTCTAAAATTTTAAGGATCAAAGAGATGGTGATGAGATATGAAAGATGGATGATTAGAACTCTTAGGGAACCTTGAAGAGGATACTAAACTTTAGGACTTGGATTGATGTTTGATCTAATTTGGATTGGTTTGACTTAATTTGGATAGTGAACTCATAAACTCTAAGAGGTTGGATGTTGTCCTAGATTAAATTTATCCACAAGATGCTAATTTGACTAGATGTGTAAAGAAGGATTCATATAGACACACCTAACCAAACAAGATGATTTTTATTTGATTTGAATGATTTGCCCCAAGTTTAGCATGAGGGATTTTTTCAAGATTTCCAAGGATTTTTTGTGAGGTGACTTTGATTTTTGATGTTTGGGGAGATCGATGTAAGTTAAATTATTTTGATTCTAAGAGAATTAGAGCAACTTTGTTTACTAGACCAAGATATTGAAGAACACACTTTTCTCTAAGGGTGGTTCAAACCAAAAGACCAATGTTTGGTCAAAAGAAAATAAAAAGATAAACAAGCACATGTGTGGGGTTCAATTTAACTTAATCTTGGTTAATGACTTGCTATTACCACAAACACACTTCTTGCTTAGTTTTCGAGTTGAATGCCTATGTCTCAATTCCATTTTCATTCGACAAGGTCCATTATCTGAAAATAAAGGTTTCAAGAGCATAGTTTCCTATTATTGACTTTCAAATGAACAAATCGAGATATAGGTCTTAGTGTTTAGAAGCCTTCTAGGGATAAGAACCCCTACGGAGAAGCTTTAACATGAGAACTTTTCAAAGGTATTTGTTCCTCTTAAAGAGTTTGAAATTCTGATGATTTGTTCAATGTTTATCTCAATGTTTTGGATCCAAGCATTGCATTTTTGAACTAACTCACAAGCAATATAAGTCCTAGCTTAATTGGTTATTTTTTCTTGGTGGGCTTGCCTCATGCCCTTCATAGTAGAAGAGATGATTTTATATGCAACCAAGGAGAAAGTATAAATGTATGTTAAGAATGAAGTCTTAACCTCTATACTTTAACCAAGATTGGACATGGCAAGTAACTTCTTGGAATATAAGTTCCCATGCACCACTTTGATAAACTCATTGGATGGACTAGTTGGCTACTACAAACAAGGTTCTTAATGATGAGACATCGGGGACATGGCACCTTGTGAGTGTCCAACAAGCCACTAATGGCTTTAATCAATCCTACTAGGGGTTCTTATAATTTTTATAGTAGTACCCCATTCTTAAAGACATTGTATGGCTAAGGCCTACATAACATGAGGAGTTGACAATTTAGTCTTATCCATTTATATATTGGCCCGAATGAAAAACTGGTTGGAGTCACCTTCGAGTTATCCTTTCGGATGTGTATCTTAGGCAGACCCCTCTAAAGTTAAACAACAACAAGCAAGCACATTCGTAGTTTGATTGACCTTCATTTATAAACAAAGGGAGAACGCACACGATATACCTAACTCACACTCACAAGCTTTGTTCAATTTTAGTTTCCAAAATGAAGTGTGGTGGCAATATTTTATGCAACTTAATGTCATCAAAAATACTTTTGATTCTCAAGATCGCCGTGAAGTGCGAGAGAAGTGCATACGCCTTTTTAGATGAGATTATTTTGTAAAAATGATTACAAAGCATAAAAGACACATGTTCGTTTTAAATCCCAAACCAAAAGTGAATTATTTTTAAACACCAAAAGAAGTGTGAAATTTGTCTTGTTCAATTCTTAGCCTCAAAAATAATGTAGTGAGTTCATCCTAAGATTCATTTTAAGCCTTTTGTAGCAACAATTTGATTTTTTTTCTTTTTAAGAGCCCAAAGAAAAAGTGTGAGTTGATTCAAAACATAAAATTAAAGTAGGAAATCGATGCCTCAAGCATTTAAAAAATGATTTGTGTTTCAAGCTCAATGCTCAACTTTCTAACTCAAATATGTTTGCTTTTAGTTGATTCCAATGCTCACTTCCAATGTCAACCTGCAAATAGTACCAAGTTATAATAAATAAAATAACCCACCAAATATCCTATTCACCATTACATTAAACATTAACAGTAAAGAAGAATTATCGAGAAAATAAAAAGACAACCCATGACTTCTACCCTTCAAATGATTGCACATATAGTTGAAGATTAATATATCAAAATCTAGGCTTTGACTCCAAATTACTATAAATGATGAGAATAATTCCAAATTTGCTAATAGCATTCAATGATGACGACTCCAAATGTATAGATCTATATATTGTTATATTTCAAATCAAGAAATCTATGCTTCTTACAAAAATCAATATATCATTAGCTTTCAAATCACACCAACAAATGGTAATGCAAAATGGAAATCAAATTTGTTGTAAATTTCTTGTCTTGTTTTGCTTTAGATCAATCAATGGCTATCAGTAATGTGTGCTATGTAACCATGCATACCAAAGATACCGATTGTTGTCTAATGCATCGATCCATCATAAAGGCTCCATACCCACCATTGAGCAAATATACAACCCTTCATAAATGTAGTAGATTCTTTCATGCACTAGATCCTTCATAAATGTGACAACTGCTTCATAAAGTTTTCATGTGTGAAAAACGAAATTTAATAGACACATTCAAAATTCAAACAGATTCAATAAACACCAATAGATTAAATTAATTCTGGATGTGATAGTGTGATAGTTTATAGATAATATTTATGCATGAATGATGGTTAATTTTAAAGCCAAAAAGTGATGTGAGTTCACACCCATATAACAAAAAGTGAGACTTGCGCCTAAATCTTGTCAACATTATGCCCAAAAAGATTTAAAATGTGTTTGGACATGTTCCAATAAATGAGTTTTATAATATAAATCCATTCCAATAAATGCACTTTCTAAAACAAGTGTGTTCCATTTGCAGCTTCACGTGTACCTTTCACTTCTCCATTTTGGTGAGTGGCTGCCTCAAGAAAATTTTGCTACATCTAGTGAAGATTTAAAGTAGGAAAATGTCAAATTTAATGCTTCAAATCGATATTAAATGAATTTCTTACTTCTCGGGAGCTACGCAATATTATCAACCACTATCTATAGCTTTTTGTCGGATACTACAAACAATGATTGAGACAACAATTTTCTTGAGAAAATATTGAAATACACTTTCTAGGTTTTAGCAGCAATGTAGCTATTAGTTACATGTCTCAAAACCACTTCAAATTCATGTTACAACTATGCGAGATGTTCCATATTGGGATCCTTTGATTGGTACTAGTGTTATGCCCACCCCATACTCTTTGTTCATTCCTACATTCCTATTTTGGTGTTTGGAAGCTTATCATCTCCTCCTCCTACGGGATCCTCCAAATGGCTTATCCATTGCCAACATCCTCCCAACCTGCATTTTTAATAGAATGCCTTAAAAAAATAGATGTCAACTCGTAGGATTTGCATGTCATGTGATTGCATCCACATACAAATTCAATTATTCCTTTGCATTGTCCACAAAATTTCCATTTGTGGTCTGCTTGAAATTCCTACACATCTCTACCCATTGCATGCACCATTAGAGATTTTTTTTTACAATGTTTCCAATTGCGTAGTGCATCAGCCCTAGTCTATAGGGTTTATTTAGTCTTTTAGGTCTCTAAGGGCTAATATATGGATGACACTAGGCATAGAGAATAGATAATGAGTGTGGGTTGGGGGTGATCATGATAGAAAACATGGAAGTGACATCAAATCATGCATTGAATGTGTGAATGGGAGCTTAGAATGAGACTATAAGATAAGACAACTGACATCATGAGGATCGATACAATCTTGAAAATCTATCAATAGGCTTTAAGTCAATCAAAAGAGCAACAAAAGTTATTGACTATAGAGATAAGTGAGTAAGTGATAGCAAAAAATTCTAAAGCATGAAACGTGTATTTATGAACTAATCACTAGATTTGATGAATGTATATAAATTGATCATTTTATAATGATATAGAAGTTACCTTGATGAACATAAATTTTTTTTTACCAATCAATAAAGTGATGAAGTTGTGCCATTAAATGCACACAACCCTATCTATGGCAAAGGAAGTGATTGATTGATATAGAACATGGACTCGGAGTGTATCAAGAAAAGGATGAAAGCAATGACAGCGATAAAAACCAAATATTTTGTATCAAGCAACATTTATAAAGGCTGAGTCTGAGTGTGATTCACCACTTCCCCCTATTTAGAAATATTAATATCACCAAAATGTACAAAGGGAAGAGTTGGTGACTGTGCGCCATACCAAAGTCAAAAAAATGTCATTCATTTAATGATATTTGAAAGATAAAAAAATCAACTATAATCTAGCAGACTGACGATCCAAACAACTCTATTTCTCTTCCAATTCCTTGCACCATTTCTATTTATAAGGCCTTAAAAACTTTTAAGCAATGAATGCATGTGTCAAGCTAATTTTTGCAACCTTTTCAGCATCCTCCCTACCTGCGCACAAAATGGTCTTGTTAAAAAGGCTTTCGAATATTTTAAGCAGATGCAACTATCGAGGGTAAAGCCAAACTCCCTAATCATTCCAACATCCTCCCTACTTGCGCGCAAATGGGAGCTTTGGAAATGGACATTCATCAGAGCATAACATACAACAAAAAAAAATATTTTGTCAGATGTTAAGTTGGAAATGGTATGGCAGACATGTATAGATGTTTATCAACCCATGTCATAAATGAACATAGTGTAGAAGATAGATACAGCCTACCACACATGGAACTTGTGCACCAGCCTACAAGATAGAAAACCCTTTATCACACTTCAAAAAAAAACATTCAACACAAACATGGGAAAATAAAATTTCACAGGAAACAATATTGCAAAGCTCTCGCTTGGTAAAGTTAAAATTCTACAAGTTCTTTATTGCTATGATACTCTGATTAGAAGACAAAGAACACAACTCTTTTCAAAAGATAAGTTCCCACCCCAACTATTCAATAGTTGACTAAACTTTGAGTACAAGCAATTTTATTAAGCAGTCAGTATTGAAAACAAACCTGGTAATGACATTCCTAATAATTTTCTTAGAACATATCTAGAAATTGTAGCACACCACATTTGATTGAAGCCTAAGTGAATTCCTCATAGATTTTTTAATTGAAACAAATTATGACAACACTTTTGATACTGCACTCTTTCTGTCGCTACCAGCTTATGGACAAAAATGTAAATCATAACATCCTATTTATAGGAGATTTTGTAGATAGCTACTTTTTACCTTTGTGATTCTATTATTTTCTGCCAAGCCCCACTTCATGGGAGAGAACATTAAGGTGTCCCTAGAATGCCCCAATAGATTTTAAATATCAACAGATGTCTTGATAGTGTCAGGATTTCCCGATAGATTTTAAACATCCAAGTTAATGTATTGAAAGTGTTAAGATGTCCCCAAGTAATCACAAATGCCCCTAATAGATTGAAAATGTCCACATATGCCTCAAGGATATCAGGTCATCTTGAAGTAACACAACTAAAATAGAAAACATCCCAGGTACACCAAAATTTTCCAAACAATCCAACGGATGTAAGGAAAATTCAGAAAAAGAAGGTGGGCTCCAAAATGTGAGAGACCAATCTCTACATAAATCCAAGATTGACAAATATGGATTAAATCAATCAACATTGAATAAATGAGATAATAGCCCTCCCCATGAGATTGTTGAGAAAATATAAAGGAACAAGAACATTATCAAACTAACATGAAATTATAAGCATGATAAGTATGAAATATATCCCTAAACCACTCAAACATCATTCCATGGGGGGATTGGTGCTACTTTGATGTGGAAAGTATCCCTTTCCCAACCCCTTTTGATAAGCTATATGATGAAACTACTTTGAAGATGATATGGATTCAAATGACAATGATGCATTTGTGCATGAGGTGGCGGAGTTGTGGAGAGAGATACTAAGATTGTGGAGGATTGATACAATAGAGAAGCTCTCTATTTATAGCCAAGAAGGATAAAAAAATACAAACATGGAGGATGTGGGACTAAAAACCAACCAATGGCAAGATGTCGCTTGTCCAAATGTGATAGGTTAAGGAATGAGCACATTTTGGTCAATGTGCTAAAGAGGGGCAGATTTGAAATTTGAATTTGATGACATTACATGTTAAATGCCAAGTTTTACCTTTGCAAAGGACATGTATGAGACATCACAGAGATTTAAATGCTTTGTTGGATGTACATGTCAAATTGGGGGAGATTTCAGACTTGGAGAATATTCCCCTTTTTATGCCAAGTTGAAAGAAAATGCTGAATTAATAAATCAATAAATTGATTTATTTGTGCAACTGGGAAAAGCTAGAGGATGTAATGGGTGATTAGATTAGATTAATCAAGATTAGATTAATTGAGTGAGGGATTAGCTGATTTGATCCATTTGACTTAGATTTAGTGATTTAAACTAAATCAAAGGGAGATGAAAGATGATTTCAGAATTAATTAAATAAAGGTTTGATTTATTTAATCAAAGAGGGATAATGATAGGCTTAAATTAAATAAAGTTAATTTATTCAATTTAAATGGATAACCTTAGAGATAAATCAAATTGACTTGATTTATTTGATGAATGGATGAATATGACTTAATTAAATGCATGATGCTAATTTTGCATGTCTACACAATTATATGTCCCTCACAAAATTAGATTGTGATAGAGGATAAAACATTTTTGTTGCAAGGTGTGCACCCTTGGTCTCCTTGCACTATGTAGAGTAGCGCTTGGGTTCTTGACATTGCTTAACTACCTCCCATGGAATCATTAACTCTAACAGTTGTATCAGGCATTAACAGGTCAATCTTTTGGTGTAATGACAACCCTTTGTGCAATAGTTAGTATCAGAGCTCAAGCAACAGGTTTGAACCCATCACTTATTATGGGGGGAGGGTTCATGACATGGCTTAACCTCCTCCTATGGATTCATTAAATTTGGCATTTATATTGGGCATTAACAAGTCAATCTTTTGATGCAATGACAACCATCTATGCAAAAATAATTATTTGAAGATTTCCACAACATAGGGGAATAATTAGATCAGAATCATACTCTTGAAAAGAAAGGCAGAGTGCCTCTTGGTGGTAAGTAAAGATTCAATAATTTGGTAGAGGATGTAGCCATCAAGTTAATTTTTATATTCTCTAGTCCCATTGAATTTCTTTTTCCATCTATGGACATTCATCAAATTTCTTCCTTTCTTTCTATGAGCAAGCTTGAAGTAATGGATAAAATATAGGAGGTACTCATAGACAAGTTAGAAGTATCTATTGAGATACCAAAATCAAATGAAGAATTAAATAATCAAGAATCCAAGAAGAAGCTGCCTCATACCACCCAAGTTTAATGTGGAGGCCCAGATGGAAATTCATTTGTATGAGGGTGAAATTGATGATAAAATATTTTACCATTGAATTGCTTAGTTAGATATATATTTCAGTTTGAATCACATTATTGAAGAGAAAATAGTTTCTTTTCTAAAATTAAAGCTAGGTAGTCATGCTTGAAATGGTTTCTATGTTGTGTAATCCTTGGGAATGAAGAAAATATCATCAATTGGGATGAATTCAATACTTTGATTAAGAAATTATTTTATCCTATTTGTTATGAAGAGGATAGTTATATTGATTGATAATATTTGAATGAGGGACAAAGACAAAAGGTGCAACCTACACAACCATATTTTACAAAAAATATAACTATCTAAATTATAGGAATAGATGTGATGGAGCTTGATGCACTCATGAATAGCATATAAATGTTACATAGTCTAATTTTGATAACTATGCCTAAGGACATTGTTGAGAGTTTCTTTCAATAGAGATAGACAATAAAAATAGGTTTTATTTTTCTCCAAATTAGTTAAACCAACAAAGTGGTCAATATAGTTCCAACTCTAAGTCCCAAGGGTGGAGTAAATGAAAAGGGAAGTATAATGTTATAGCTAAGTATACTAAAAACAATACTAAAAAATATTGTAGCAATTGTGATGTTGATGTCCATGCACGTAAACTATGTTACTAATGGTGTTGGAATTAGAATTACATTTGTGGAGAACAAAGAAAAAAACAAGTAAACTATGATTCTTTAAAAGTTAAATAAATTGAATGCAATTCCAATATGGATGATGAGTTGGTTTATGACTCTATGTATAGATAGATGTATATTAACAACAATGAGGCTCAATAAAATTATGTATCAACAAATGAATAATGTTCAATATGAAGGGTAGAGCAAAGAAAAATTTGGTGTCATTGCTTAGGTTACATCATTTGACTTTGTTATGACTTGTTTTTTGTTTTTATTAATAAAATATCATTGAAGAGACAAACTTGAATGATTGATTAGTTAGTAACCAATTTATTTATTTATTATCAAAATAATGGTTGTGTCTAAATTGATGTCCTTTTGGAAGAGTATTCCCATTTCTAAAAAAAAATTGCCCCATTTAATTTAAAAATAGAAACTAGAAACTAATAGTATGTCATTTCAGAAATACAGGTAAATTTTCTTAATGCATTAAGTCTTGCAAATATTTTAGTGTAAACACACAAATAGCATTGAGGTAGTAATAATATTATTTTGATATTTCTTAAGCAATTCTACAAATCAAAATTGGAGAGACAAGGCCCAATCAAAAGCTGGACAAAGGTAGTTACATAGTTTACATATGATAAAGCATCCCACTATATATCTATCATCTTAGTGGGAGAGCATCACACTTTCTAAAAAGCAATATTTAATTGTTGTTCTAGATATGGGTTCTCCTATCACCAATATTTAATTTTATGTTCTTTGTTGCTTCAGTGATTTTGGATCTCCATTCTTTTTATCCTTCACCATCTTAGTCGATCCTCCGATGTCTGCAAAGCTTAATTTAGAGTAGACAATTGGAAGGATTGAGATCTCTATAGTGCAAGCGCTCATGTCATAGGTAATATCACTGAGCCATCTGCACTTGAAAAAAAAGTATTATTTAATATAATTTGAAAATATGATAACCTTTGAGCTTACGAAAATTTATTTAGTATACATTGAAATATGATAGACTTGAGCTTGCTGCTAAATCCATTTCATCTTCCATTGGACAATATGCATTTTCCCTTGTTCTTTAAATCTGTAGTGCCTCTTCCTAAATAAGTTGTGCACGTTGTATCTCTTGAAACAAAGAATATAAAGGCACAAAGACTATTTTATTTTCTAATTGCATTTTGAATCCCGAATAAGATTTCATATTATTGCATTAGAAAAATCAGTACAGACCAAACAAATAAAAAATGTGAATGAGATTCTTGATATAGATCCAAAAAGAAATATATACATATTCAGTAGTATCTTTGACCCGGGCTATAAAACCTATGAGGCCTTAATAAACCAAGCCATGAAAGTCCTCTACATTTAAATTTTGAATTGAAATACTAATTGATGAAGTTAAAACTTGCAACACATCTACAGCATGATCTGATAAATCTGTCAATGTAAAATGCCCCCAAATTTATAGATTGTGATGTTTAAGAACAACCCTTTAAAATAAGGTAAACTCATTTAGAAAATAAAATTGATACAATTAAATTAATTAATCAAAATATGTGGTGCATGACTATTAAAAAGATAGCCAACCTTTATTGATGAACCTATGAGTTTGTATTCAATCAGAAATTTATAACACGAACATTATTTTATTCTATGATCTGGTATGATTATTTTCTCATATTATTAAAGTAATGGAAATTGAACGATGGCTTAAAAGGTAAAGTAATAGTACATTATGTAATTAACCTACAACTTATGATAATCATGAAATAAAAAAAATTATTTTAATTTATTTTATAATTCTTTATAAGGTGTGTAAGCGGTACACTTAATCTTTTTAATAGAAATTAGTTATGCCTTGTATTATTAATAATATTTCATTTTTTATTTTAAGTTTATTTATTTATTCTTATTTTTATTTTGTAAGATATATGTGATTTTAAATATTTATTATGTTTGATATATCTTTCAATTTAATTAGGATAGATCTAGATTTTAACAAGTATCTTTGATAAACATTTTTAGTATACATATATATGTTGGAAATAGAAATATATGTTTTTAGAAAGGAGGTGTATTTAGTAGTATTGTTACTTAGCATTAGACATCTTTTTAAGAATATATATTCATGTATAAAATATTATTTAAGATTATTTTATGATTTTCACAATAGGCTATTTTGTTGATTTACTACAATTAGATCTTCCATAATCTAATGACGCGTTAACAAAATTATTCAAAATAATAATATGATAATTTTTATGAAAACAAATAAACACTCATAATTATATTATTGGATGACCAACTCATCTCTACTAACTACTTATGTAGAAAAATATTTATAATCTTCTATAAAAAAATTTATATTCCACATAACTTGTTTTGAAAAAGATAAAATAATAGAGAATCACATTTAATAAAATTTCTCACTCAATATTTTCATAATATGATATTTTTTATGAAAACAAGTAAACACTCATAATTGTATTATTGGATGACCAACTCATCTCTACTAACTACTTATGCAGAAAAATATTTATAATCTTCTATAAGAAATTTTATATTCCACATAACTTGTTTTGAAAAAGATAAAATAATAGAGAATCACATTTAAGAAAAACACTCAATCAATATTTTTTTAAATTAGGGTAAGGAAAATATTATTTTCTATTACATTTTTCAAAGAATTAAAATAAAAAAATAAAAAATAATGTATTAGAGTTCCATTTTAGAAAAACTTAGATCTCCATTTATTCAACTTCATTACAACGAAGATCGTCTTAGTACCCATGATATGCTCATTGAAAATAAAATAGACCATTAGAGGGATAAGTGTTGGGTTTTCAAAAACTAAAAAATGAATTCCACTCGTGCAGTGGGGATGGGAAAGAAATTGTGGTAGTCACTTCGTGCACTAATAACTAGCAGCTTGGTCTATACCTCACTATTAGTGATATGGCAATTGAGAAAATGGTCTAAAAATAATTTTGATGATTTAAAAAATAAATAATTGTATAGAGTGATTCAATCAAGATAACACCCAAGAATATGTTAAGAGATATTTTATTGATGTTTTCAAGCACCAACTAGATGGTATGAATGAGCATAACAACAACAAAAATTCATACTATAGGGATTTTGTATGACTATATGAAAAATAATGGGAGGGGGCAGAAAGAATCCTCTAGAAGCTTAGGGATAAAGTCTACAATTTTGAAAAATTGACATATAATCTTAAAGTTTTTCATCCTTTTGGGCATGATGGAAATGACTATGTTTACTTCAAGTAATCCAATTATGGGTACCCCTCGGATCTAGCAACCACTTCCCAAATTTAAACCTTCATAGATTTAGTCTCAAATATCCAATTTAGACAAAATAAAAGAAAAAAAAATTCTTGGACTCTCTAAACTCAATGATGAACTCATATTTCTTTGAACAAGCTTCAAAATGAATATACAATAGAATCCACAAACACAAAACACTCAAATCTAGTATTCTGTCAAGATTTTATGATTCTCAAAATCATCATTCAATACAAGAGAACAACATAATCATCTTTTCAAGATCCACCAAAATTTAAAATTCATATATATCAACTAAGACTAACAAGAACTAATCCCACAAGCTTTGATACCATATAAGAGTTGATATTGAATACTCTAAAATATCCATGATTTGATTGAAGATTGTAGCAACCCAAGATAAAAGGAATTTCAATGAAGATTCAAGAGAAATCAACTATTAAAAATAATATTATTCTATCAAAGGGTGAAAATGATAAATTTGGAAATTCAAATCCCCTTGGTTATATAGCGAAGGTGATACATAGAATTAGACAAGATTATCACAAATGTCTTAATCCTATGTCATGAAAGAACAAAAGTAAATGACTTAGAACAAAAAAAGTAAATGACTTAAGACACAAAAAGTAAATAACATAAAATAATATAAAATCTAATGCAAACTAAAACTTCTAGAAAGATTCATTAGACCTAAGTAAACATGTGGATAGGATATACTCAGTGAACTAACTAGGTAAAACACCTAATTTACACTAACACATACATATATTTGAAAACATTTATATAATAATTAGCTAATGCATTATTTTAAAAAATACTATATTTGATTGCATGATCATATAGTTAGATAATGTATACAAGTAATTATAAGAAAAAAAAAAATAGTAATGATTCTATGTTAAGAGCTTGTAAATAGTTATATGTACTTGGAGATATTAAATTTTAATCCTATTTGAGAGCACACAAAAGACACATTCACATGGTTACCTTACATAGCTCATTTCTTATCATGGAGCCCAAAGAAACATTCTCCTTTAACTATCTTGGATATTTATGCATTTTCATTATTGTTAGATGCTTTTAGATGAATGATCATTCTAGAAATCAAATGATTATTGAATTGGAAGTAAAATTTAATGGTGAAATTCACTCGCCCATGTCATTACGCATTTAATTTTAGGTTAGTTTCAAGGAATTTCCCTTGATAACGCTTATCTCAAGTATCTATCATTTACTTCGTTCTTATTGATGTAACATTAAGTTTATTATGTCACTAATTATTTTTTGTGCTGAATAATAAAATGAATATTTTGTTTATCTTAACTTCTGTATTCTCAAATTAAAAACAAAAAAAAAAATGTTGTGTATGATAACGTAAAGGTAATTTTTTAAGAAATTTTATTAAAAAAAAATTTCTTAACAAAATAAATTGCTTTAAAAGCTCATATTTACTCCATCTGTTGTATTCGCCTTTTGTATGATCTCGAAATGAACTTCATAATAAATCTCCTCGTCTTACTTTCATATAACATTCCAAATTCAGTGTGCATCATTATGTGCTGCGATTTGAAGCAGAAACTGCAATAAAACTAAATTTGTTCAGAAATTTATGTTACGATGGCCACCATATGTAGGCGCCCTCAAAAGGCACTACCGATACACGATAAGGATATGGATATCGATATTTTATTGCCATTGCAAGTTTTGGATCAACTTCATCCATCGCAAATTTCCTCACCAGTGTTCTGCTTCCATCGTACATATTGATTCCTTCTTCACCAGACACCACAGTCCATCCGCTGTTGTTGACTGAAACATGCTTAATTTTTTCAGGCAAACAGATATCCACTCGACACCACCTCTTGGAGTTTATATTTTCTTCTCCATTCTCTAATTTCCACATAATCCCGCAGTTCTTGTCAACCAGAACTAATTGACCAACATCACTCCCAGCTAATTCCCAAAACTTACTAGTAATTTTCGGGAAGCTGTAAGAAACCCTATCCTCAAATTTTTTATATGTATAATCTTTAGGGGCTGGAATTTTTGTCCAGCGTTTCTCGGAAAGATTCAATTCTACAACCCCTCCATTGCAGGATTCATTTTCCAACCAGTAAAATCTTCCTCTGTAGTAAACTCCCTGCCCACGAACCAAATATTTACGTAAGTCTTCAAAACTTAATTCAAATGCATCCCAGGACCTAGATAATGAGTCATAGACTTCATCCCGGGCTGGGTAATTGCCCACCACCATTATGAATTGTTCGGTGGAAGAATCAAACGCTTTTCCATGAAAACTAGGGCTGCTGTCATATGGAGGGATGCGTATCCATGCCCTTCTCTCTTCGTCGCAGATATAAAAGTTATCACCATATATATAATTATAAAACAAACAGAACATGGTGTTGCATGCTATATCTATTCAATGGCATTGATACTTAAGTAGGTAAAAATCTCCATTTCCTTCTAGCACCCATGTGTATCGCGTCCTATTAACAATTGCTTCAAACAAAAAAAGAGAGCTACAAGAATGATGTATATTTGGATACACTCTCTGCATGGCAGCATATGAGGATAGCATTTCATTCCATTCTTTCCACACGGTTGCCAATCTTACAAGGGTTCTTCGTGGGAGCAGCCTTGCTATAATATTCAACTCAATTTCATCGGGTAGGTTCTGCCAAACTCCAATTTCCATCTCTCTGTTTCCAACTTAACTTTATGAAACCGCTAGTGCTGGATTTTCGTACAGATCCCGATGAATCTTCTAATAAAGCTTAGTGTGACGTTTCAATTCAGGGGGTGACCTCACGTTTCAATGCAGGGTACGACCCTTTTGGAAAAGGGAATAAGCAAACCCTTGTGGTTAGAGTAGGTTAATCTAAGAAAATGTATACAAATAACTATCTATCAGCCTAAACTAAATATTTATGGTTGATGGAATGTAGTGATATCATATACTAACACATAATTACTATAAATATAAGGTTATACTGATATTGTAGTTAGTTTACATTATTTGATGAGTAAGTTAGATAACAGTGAAATCTCGTTTTTGTTTTAGATTAGATGAAAAAATAATAGAGTGAGCTAACAAATTAGGAAATCTTAATATGTGTCTTAATTGCATTCTCTAAAATGTGTCTTGAGAGGTTGCCTCTTAAGTAGTTTTAACATGAGATTAAAGTTTGAGGGTAGGCATTTAGGAGGGGACCCAAATTAGGAAGATGGTCTACTATTTGCAAATTTAAAATAGTTCAGCTTGCTAAAATAGTGTTTCAATATGAATCCAAAGTTACTTGTGGTTAGGTCTACTATTTACATGCTTGGATCTTGGATTATCCAATGGCGGTGGAGCTTCCATTTTGAAACCTCTCCTTCAATCTTTCTTGTGAGAAATCATTTCTAATGTTTTGAAAATTTGTCTAATGTAAGAACAACCTAGACAAAATTTCAAGTGTAATTTTTTATCATAGAGTCTTGACAAAGATGGATTTTAGCTACCTAAAAATATTAATATTATTCCACCTATTTCTATTTTTTCTAGATACTAATATATTTAAATAAACTAAATATTAATTTTTATTGTTAACAAGAAGGCCTCTTGGTAAGTGATTTCCTTATAAAAAGGAATAAATTCTTGCAACCTCAAGTTTTAGCACCTTCTAGTCAATAAAAAAATTATAATTAGCCTCAATCAACAACAAAGTCTAAGGTTTCTATTTATTCACAAGAGACAACTCAATCCCCTTTTGATACTAAAAAAGTTATAATCCTTCTATTATTCCTAAACCATTTTACAAAATGTCATGATAACATATGGATGAAAACTTATAAGAATGAGAGAAGAAATGTCAAGGCTTTCTCAAAGTGAGAGTGGCTATTTATTGTCCCAAGGTTTTCTGTAGTTTGAAGGTTTGCTACAAGAGGAAGATCGTATTATCTCCCCTCTACCATGATTCATAATTTTTTTCTTAAAAGGTAAGAGGTATTTCTATCCACATCATAAATATTGAGTTAAAGATGTTAAGTGGAAAATTAATTTTTTTCCTCATAAAGTTAAACTTAATGGTTTCCTTTATCTTCTTATCGATTCAACATATGAAGAGATTCTACTTTTCTAGATCCATCACATGGAAAATGTGTGGGGCTATAGTTGATTTTTCCTCATAAGTCTATAACTTTTTCATTGATAAAAGGGAGGATCCATCATATAGTTGTGTGTAGGATCTTTTCTAGTGGTCAATCAATTGGATTTTATTATTTCATGCTCCTTATATTGTGAAGGATATAAGTGATTTAATGGTGTATATGTCTAAAAACCCTTCTAATGTTGATTGGGTTATAAGATATGATTTTAAGATGGTGGGAAATCATAATGATCCTAGTTTTCCTAGCCACTTTAATCTGAGTAGTGAATGATTTGATAAATGGTTGTATTGTTGTAATAATATTTGAGTTATAGATCCAATTAACAAAAGTTTTAGTCATGAAATTAATCAGTACACATGGTCTAACTATAGATTTGTGGATCAAAGAAATATTAGTGGAATTAATAGATTCTTATATCCTTGAATAGTCATGTAGTTCAAGATATATTTGGTCATGCTATTTTTTATTAGATTATTCCTCTACTCTCTTATATAATTTTCCTATCATCTATATCTTTTTAGGAGCTAAAATTACAAGAGTGGTTTCTAAGTTAGTATACAAGCTTCATACTTCAAATCTAAAAGAGTTCTCTATTCTAGCCACTCTTATCATATTTTTGAATCTTATTTCCCAAGCTAAATGAAGTAGATTATTATACGAAATAGTGGCACTATGCTATTAAATAATGTACTAATTTCTTATGTACTTTTGGGAAGAAATTAAGCTAGTAGTGAAATTATAAAGAAAAATCTCTTAAGGGAAGGTTTAACACACCAAAAAATTACTTAATACAAATGTAAATAATATCAATTTACAATGTTTTGTAGGCTCCTTAGAAGCTCAAACTTAAAATGTGAACATTTATAAGAGACAAGGAGCTAAGATTAGGGCCATATTACACTAGGTAAAAGAGATTAACAAATTCTCATAATAGTTATTCAAAGCTCTAAACTATAAACATAACAAGTATATTTAAGCTATTTAAGATGAAACTAGTTTTATTCATACAAATATAAAAGAGATCTTTATTTTTCATTAGTATTCTTAGAGAATATTCACATTTGAAAGGCACATAGTGAAGGTAGTCAATTTTTAGATAGTTGAAAGTGGCATGTTTTCAATTACCTCTAATAAAATTCACACAATTGGTGGATTTTCAATATATTTTAATCAAACAATGTAGCATTATACTAAATTATAATTTTATTTTCTTATGCTTGAAGGCTTTAAAGAAAGGTCCATTAGGGCCTAACACTACCTCTCCTTGGTATCCCATTAATTTTATTAACACTTCCTATAAATTGTTTGTGAAAGACATAACTATAAGAATTTTAAGAAATTTATGAAAGTAGATTGTGAGGTTAGAATAAACTAAGTTCCTTTGTAGGAGATTTATCCTCCTGAAACATAGAAAAATGGAAGGGATCCTACGTCACAATTCCTTAGAATAATAGGATTCAAGGCCTTTTACTAGAGTTTCATTGATATAGAGATCAACAAGGTATATAGATTGAATTTCAACCATGAAGGTGAGCCAATCAAACCTAGATATCCATCTATAAGCAATGTGAAATATATTGGAACTGATTTTCCTTGACTAACCTAATTTGAGTATGTGTCATAATTATTGATGTGGATGTTAGTCACACACCAACAAAGAGATAAACTCTCATAGGTGTACTATGGGAACCTATATTTCTTGAAAGAAACCACTGGGAAAACCTAAATCTAAGGAAAAATCATCTTGATCCCAAGATACATTTATTTCAAGTCTTGATGCACTAGGTTCACACAGGGTTCATTGTGATAATGTCGTTAAAAATGAGGGGTAAATGGTCATTAACTATTTTTTAGATATCATAGAGATAAAACACAATTTCAGTGTGATCATTCAAAAACTTTATGAACTCAAAAGATTTGCAACAGTATTTTATTAAATTCAAATAAATTTCATACATTCAAGTAGATTTATCATGAAGCATTCAAAAATTTCATGGAATCAAAAGATTTGTAATTAAAATCCATGCATTTATCATTTTTGGAACATTTTTTAGAATATAAAACATCTATTCTAAAATAAAGCATAAAAATTAATGAAAAGGTAAAATTTCTCCCAAGTATTATCCATGCATGCCTCATGAAATAACCAAACCAAAGAAAACCATTCCATATATCACCAAATTGCTTCACATCTAGGCACAAAATGATGCAATATTTTAAAGAAAATGGGATTATTTGTCACAAAATAGTGTTGGTATACACCCTTAAACAACGCAACACACAGTCTTTTCCACTAGGAAAAAAACAATCAAATATGTAAGACTTCATTTCAAGAAATAGCTTTCATATTGACTCTGATATAATTATTTAACTTCTAATGAAACATACCAGTTTTTAGTCCATAATAAAATAGAAAACAAGAAAAGGAAGAAAACTTCAAAATGTTTTGGTTCTCTGACATCCAAAAATTATAAACCCTAAAAATAAATTAAAGCATCAAACAACCTTTTATAAGAACAAGGCCCAAAAGAGTTTAAACTTAGTCCCATCAAAGAGAATCAGAGAAATAACATAAAATGCATCATGTGGCAGGTGACAGTTTCATCAGAACTTTCTAGGCAAAATCAAAGATATTTTGACTTCTTCATCAATAACAATCTTTAAACTTCAAGATGTCTAGGACTAACTTCCTTTATCACTTGATTGGGAAAAAATCTACAAAATTCATTTCAAAACTATCTTCATGCACAAAAAATCTAAAATTTGATCTCTGACCATCTACTCTTCCTCATTGAACCTTGGTTCCAAAGACTCGTCTTCACCTCTCCTTTGTTGATATTCTTAGAAAGCAATCAACACTTGATGCATACATTTTTTTGGAATTCCTTGGATAAATTTCCAACTATATTTATCCCTCACATGCTTTTTTGATATTTGAATGATGTTTTCATTTCTCTGCATTACCTCTTTCTCATATTTAGTCATAACATTCCTACACTTTATGATTTCTTCTATAACCTCCTAACTTAATGATTGAATAGGATCTATCTTCACCTTTTCAATCCATTCCTTGAAAGCTTCTACTTCTTTATCATCCTATCCCAAAGTGTGGGATCATATCTTTGTTGAGCTAGCATTTAAATAAAGCTCTCATCTTTATCCATCAACTTCTTACATGTCTCATTGAAATTTTCAAATTCTTCTACACATTGTAGCAAAGTGTCACTTTCCCAATTCAACTTCTTTCTCTACTTCTCAAATACTATAACTTCTTTTCTTTTGTTTATCTTCTCATTCACCAACTCTCAGATATCCATCCAAAGAAGATATGTTAGCCTTCACCTCTCAACATCAGTTTATTCTTGGAAAAATCAACATTCACCTTCAAGTCTTCTAAACTTATAACACGAACGGTATGACTCTTTATCATTCTCAATTGCATCCCTTATTATCTCTTCTCATTGCCTTACTAGGTACTCCATCTATTCTTCAAATATTCTTACCTTATTGTGAACTACCATAATGGCATCTACTTTCTCCCTAGACATTAGTACTAGATTCTATGGCAATTCAGTTTGTGTTTGACTAGATTGGGCTAGCGACTTGATGAAATTGTCTAAGAAAGCAATCCATTGCTTTAACTCTATTTACTTATGCTTACTCTTATGTACTTTGGTCATAGTTCTTTCTAATTTCACCTTCATCTATTCTAATTCCTATCCCCATGATTAATGTGCTACATCAATTTTTGTCACCTTATAATACCTAGGTGTTATTTTATGCATTCTCTTATCTCCTATCAATGTAGCTATTTGGATGTTTATCCCTCCCTCCATATTCCTTTTCATAGCATGTCATGTCTTCACTCTAACTCTAGGCTTAGGTGTCTCTACTTCTTGTATTAAACTTTTGAGATCTAGAGGCACGAGTTGCACCTCCAATGGTAGAGCCATTTTCTTGACTAGCCAGTCAAGTGCTTCTTCATTCTATTTTTCCTCTTCATTAATATCTCATCCCTAATGATCAGTATGCCCAAGAAATTCCTCTCTTTAGATTTCAAAATTACCTATTACAACCCCTACAAATTGAATACCTTTTATCTTCATTGGCATTTATTTTGGATTACCTTGGTCTATCACTATATCTTCCTTTTTTGAGAATCACATTTTTTTGTCCTTCCATGTTCTCAATGCCATTGCTTGTAGAATTATCTTCCTATTGTTCTGAAACATCAAGGTTATCATCATTTGTGAGTTTACCTCTCAATGTCTTTGAGGACTCTATATTTTCATTCTTATCCCAGATTTCTCCTAGTTTTTAGAAGTCTATGGTTGCTCAACATTCTTTTTATTTTTTCCTTGTAGAAGCTAATCATCAGCTATATCTTCTTGATCAATATTACCAATGGGGTTCTAACCTACAATATCCCATGTTCCTCTTTCATCCATTTCTTTAGGGTTTCCTACTTCTAGAGTAAGTGATCCTTTTATGAAATCTTCTTCTTCTTTGTTTCTAGTATATGACCATGTTTTCAATACTTATTCCACTACTAGCTACATCATGGTACCTCCTTTAAAATCTATTTTCCTCAAATTGTTTCATATTGGAATTTAGTTTCTCCAAATATATTCTAATTTATTCTTTATTTTGTTCAAAATATTCTTGTTGAATTATAGGATTCCCTCCTAGGGCTTGTCTCATTGCTTCCATATTGACTAAAGGTGGAGAAGTAAATTTTTATCTACTACAATATGTGATGCATATCTTGTCTTACCATGTGTCTATGTTTTCATTCTTACCTCCTCACAAGTCATAGGTTGAGCATTTAGATTTATTGTGGAAGAAAATTCCACCTTTGGTGTCTCCATTACATTGGAAAGATTGGGCACAGTCTCTTTATGCTAGCCAGGTGGCATCCTTAAAATTATTTGGATTGAAGTATCAATAATTTATTCCTTACAGTGTTTAGCTGCCCATGTTTCTATAATCTTTCTTTCCTTTTTAGTAGTCCCTCCATACCTTGACTCATGTACTAATTGATGATTTCTCTTGACATTATATGGGTATGTGGGATCTATACCAACTTCTTTCAATGCTTCATATAACCATTAATCTAGTACTAAGCATATGTAAATACATTCTTTGAAATCTCCTTGATGGTTGCTATCTCCATATTTGTATAATTTGGGTCTAGGATTGGTTCATCAAAATAATTTCTATATCATAAATTTTATTGAACACCTCACCATTATTTGTATCCAACTGCTTCAGAATATCATGAAATCTAAGAAGCCTTGATTCTTGTAGTGGAAACCTCTAGTATGAGAACTTCCTTAAATCATACTCATCATCATAATTATGCCAAAAATCCTAGAGATCACAGACATGAGCATACTTCTCACTTATTACCCTGGAAACGTTTCCTTTCATATCATAATTTTTTTGTTGGAGTGTAAAGAACTGCAACTTATAAAGTTTTAACTCCTCACACATATCAACACTTTGTGCCACAAAAAAATTGTAATTGCCAATTGTGATAATGAATTTGATAAAACATTTCTTTCATGCTTGTGAAAAAAGAGAATGATATAGTTTCTTTTGTCTCACCAATTCTAGTCACAACATTTTGTTTGTTACATACCTAGGTAGCATGAAGGGATGTCCTGAGAATACTTTCACCCTGATATAGAGGAAAGTGATAAATTAAATTTACCATCCCCCAACCAACTAGATAACACTTTGTTCTTCCAAGGATAATATTTTGGCTTTATTACCTTCCATCAGTCTTAGCACCCTCATAGAAAACACATCATTTACCCTCTGATAATGTTCTCAATATTGGTGAATAGTAATTTAGGGAATATTAGCATAAATTAAATTATTCTATAGTTCTCTACCCATGGTTCCAACTCTATTCAATCCCTGAATATTAGCCTTCAAGGTGTGGGAATAAACAAAATATGATGACATGGAAAACCATTGGGTGTCCAAGAATGTTATTTTTCTATTCACCCAACTTTTCATTGATAAAATTCCCCTAGTGAATGTCCACATGAACTTTCATCATTTGAATCACTATGAACCCAAACATCCAAGTTCCAAATTCTTTGGAATCCTTGATTCTAGCAATCATGCTCAATAGGTTTATCATGTCTTGAACATCCTAGATAAATATTAACCTCAAGATTTGTCTCATTTACTTTGTAATTTTTTCCCAACACCATGTTGCATACATAAACTTCTTGTTTACTTCCTCTGCATTGAGATACAGTGTGGCTAGGTCTTGCATATCCAATAGATTCATCTATTTGAATGTGGGGAGCCAAAATGTGTATGGAATACCATTCATAGAGAGGTCTGCATAGACTCTTCCTTCTTTCTTGATGACCCTCTTCTTTCAGTCATACCAATTCATGCATTCTTATACTAGTTCAAGAGCTTCCATTTTCCATGGAAACCCTCGTACCAAATGTAGTCCACTTGCAACAATTTTTTTAGTGCACTAGGAGGAACCCTCTTGTCAAATCTAGGCAACAAATTCATTATCAGTGAACCCTCGTGGATGAGTTTATGTAGCTATCACACCAATTGATATGACTTTTAAAATAGGGGCTTCAAACTCCTCATATATTAGATTCTTCTTGAAAGTTCTCATATTTCTCTAGTTTTCTTCCATTATTAGAAAATATGTTCCTTGTGTGTGAGATGGGTTAAATTTAACTATCCATTTTCAATAATTCAAAAAAATTCTTCACTCATGACATTTACAGTCTACAATTAGGTTAAATTCCTTTAAAACAATCAACACTTTAGCAACCTAACCAATACTAATTCCATTTAATTTGAGCCATGCATGCATGAAAGAATTAACATAAATTTAATTACTAGAAACATACTTAGTTTCACTGATGATATGATTGTCTTAACCCAACTTAAAACCCTTGGTAGTTGTCTTCTTTGGCTCTCCAAGGTTTACCTTTCTTTGTGTGCCACAATCTTGGTTTTAATTATTTGATGACCTTATAAGTGAGTATTCTAGTGCAAGGTAGAGTGCTATGAAGGAAACTATAAACTCAAGGTGGTGTCAAGTGTGTGTGTTATTTGCCACATTTATTAATTTATTTTTCTACACATTAATTAACCTAAATAAAGGTACAATCATGGAAGATTAGGGTTCAAATAAGAAACTCTTTGGTTCCTATGTAGGGGCCCAACATTTGAGAGGAAAGTGGCACATGAAACTAAAATGGCACACTTGTGTGTCATTTTGATTCTTATGAGGCAAAAGGAATTAGAGGAAATGCCACCTTTGGATACTTAACAATTGGTAATCAATTGAGGTTTGAATCATTTGACACTAGACATTGAATAATTACTAGGATTCAAGACTTTTATTCATCATGTTCATGAAAATCGAGTGCCAAGGAAAACCTAGGACTAGGTGCAAGTGAGACCAAATTGGTTTAAAGATGAAAATTGCAAAAAAGGGTCCAGTCTCCAGTTTTAAAGAAAAGAAAAGACACTACCGAGATAACCAATAAAAAAAGGAGACACACGAACTAGAACAATTTTATCTTAGTGACAACTTATTGGATGCAGCTACTAGATGGGAAAAAATAAAAACTTTTCAAAGATACAACATCCTTAGAGAAATGAAATAGATACTCGGGACCCTGGGGTTTGGTGAATTAATAAGGCCACTTAAAAGAGCATACCTTGCTTTAACATTGTTCTCATAAGCCTTGATCTTCCTCGTCAATTTTTGGAACACTAGCTAGCATAGTATATCTAGTCTCAATAGACTTCCAAACTCCAAATCCAAGAGATACTAGGAAACCTTTCATCCTTGTCTTCTAAACCATAGTTCAATCCATCAAACAAAGGAACATCCCTTTTGTGTTCCATCCTAGATCTACCTAAAGTGGTTAATGTTTCTTCATAGGAACCCTACTCTGGTACCAATTATTGAATGCAGTGAATTAGTTGTACATTAAAACATCTAAACCCCTCATAAAATTTTAGATCCACAATAACTTAATTAACTATTAATCTATTGCAATGATGTTGCATGAAAGGAAATACTAGAAACTAAAAAAAATCAACACCATACCACATCTTAACTCAGACCCAAATCATACATATACACACCACCACACTTGACAAACATTGAAGCGAATCCATAATTAGTAAACACCCAAGGTTAGTTGAACTAATATAAAAACCATTAAAATTTAAGTACATGCTTCCTCAAATCCAAATATGAATTATAGAACACACATAATACTTAAATACAATCTTGAGGGTATGTGCAAGATCATGATGGGCCAAAAAGTGGCAATATGATGGGTATTTGTAGGTATGTGGCGACGACTTTTTTTTTGCCCAAAATTAATGAAATGAAAAGGGTTTTTAAAGGATATTCTTAGCTTTCCACCACTATAAATTATGGTTTACATTGAATTTAATAAATAATTATTATTCATTTTCTATTTGAATTACTTACTAAAGTCCTAATTGACAGCCGATTGAAAACATCTATAGCTTTCAAACAAGATCATATTTTTAATCTAAAACATGTGTCACATTCTATGCTTCATATATTGTATGATTAAAACAAGAAAAATTGAATTTCATGAAGTTTTGACCAAGTTAAGGTGGTTATATGTACGAAGTTTTTATATTTTTAAAAATTTATAAAAAAAATCATAATTAATTATTTACTTGGAAAAATTACAAAAATATGCATCACATCTAGACATGAGTCCCTCTACTTATATCTAAAAATCTTATAAAAAATATTATCATTTTATTGTGGTTAGGTGGTTAGACAGACACCTACTTTTTTATTTTTTCCTAAAATTTAAGTACATTGAGATTTTAAATTTTCACCAAATAGATTTTTAAAATAAAAAATAAACCTAGTAGTTTAGAAACTACATTCAATTTTCTATAAATTCTATTCTTACATATTCTTGAAATAATATAGATAGCTTATGCAAATTTTTATGTCAAGTTGCCTAAATTTGATTTTTCTAAATTTTTTGCCACTTAAGGGCCTCTTTTTTTCATGATGATCTTGCACATACCATTGAATATTCCACAAACACCTTGAAATCCAAAAAATTCTTTCGCAAAAACTTTCGCTCATAGAATGTACACACCCAGTTCACTCAAAAAAAATTCCATATACAATAACGCAAGATATCACCTTGAAAAGCAAAAACCCATGAACAACTTTTACTATAGGTAGATATAATCATTATCAACACACTTCCAGAACTGCAAAACTAGAAACCTAACTATGAAGAAATGTAGAGAAAAACAATTTCTCCTAGACACCACTGAAACATAGTTCACACACTGGTGAACATAACTTCTTCTACACAATGATCTAGACCAAGAAATTATAGATATAGAACCTCTGAACATGTTTGACCAACATCTTTGAACCACACAAGTAGATCTTCAACACAAAATAAATGTAGATAAAAAAACAGAACACCTCTGCAACACATTATTTCCTCTTATATTCAAGTTTACTCGAAAGCTCTAAGAAACTATATAAGAGCGAATTTGGACCCTAGGTGAAATTCCCATTTTAACCTTGTTACACTTTAGAAAACCTAAGTTGGATGCTTAATTCACTTAAGTTTGTTGATGGTAGTCCACTTGGCGCCTGTTTTGTGTGTCAGTGGAGGCGTTTCTATCGGGGATGCCCGCATGGCGTGCAAATGTCTGTGTGGTGCACGTACATCCCTAGTAGATTCCTATGGTTGATCCAATAGAGGCATTACTCTTCCCATTGGCAGTGAAATTGTAATGCCTCCATTGGCCACCTACTTTGAATATGGCTATTTTCTTTGTAATTCCTTCATAATCAGTGTTTAGACTTGCATTAGGAGGTTGGATGAAAGATTGGAAGACCTCTACACCACTTCAAGCTCATTTTTGAACTCAAATTCTAGCATTCCAAGCATTCCATAGTAGCAATATTACACTTCATCATGTCGGTAGAGCAAGTTTGGGACCATGCCATTGCAATAGGGGCTTGAGTTCCTCTCATTTCTCCCCCAAGCAACCTTGAGTACTCTTTGTGGAGGTGGTAAGATGCCCTCTCCTCTCGCCTATCATTTGGTTGAGTAGCATAGTACTATTTGTAGTGCTTTTTTTTTATCATTTCTTTATCTTTCTTCCTTTGAATTTCCGTGGAGGTGGGAACACCTAAACGGGGGTCTGACTGAAGTAGACCCCTCTACAGCCACCACCCAACATCCTCTTTCTTGTTGTGTGTAGGTGGGTGCATTTTAAAGGAGCTAACCATCGAACAGGGTCTTCTACGAGGTTGTTTTCGTCACCTTAGCTCTGGTATATCCACTCTATCACCTTTGTTTGTACTTCTCATATTTCATAGTATTATTTTTTCCTCTTAGAATTCATTAAGTTGGGTTGTTAGTCATTTTGGTGAGTCTGAACTTGTCTCTATTGTGATCTGACCGTATGGACAATGATGCATTTCTAAGATGCCACCACATTGTGTTTTCGTTTGAAGTCCACACGAATGTCCTTAGGTAGAGAGCTCCCTGAGGTGCAAAGTTGGACCTAAAAATTAACTTTTGTAACCCAACCTTGAGAATTAGGATTGCAGAGTGATTGTAGGACATCATAATCATCATCATTGTTGTCCTCATACCCTAAATAACACACTTAGTTGAGGTAAGTTAGGGAAGCCTCTTGTGTCTTGACCCTCCATGACCTGGGGTCTTGCACGTAGTGGTCCCACTCTTACATTTTTGGTGAGCCTCACATGAACCATTTTGGTTCCGTTATTGCAATACTGATAGTCCCTTTCCTCATACTCTAGGAGTGTTGTAGGTGTGATTGTTGTAAGGCTATCACCTTGCAACCTAACCTGCGACCCCTAAGTGGTGTAGTTAGAAGGTTCCAAAGGTTGCATGATGAAACCTTAATTGGGTCACCATCCTATACATTAACCTTTAGGGATTTTGTGAAAGGACCGACTAGTGTGCGTAATGGCCTCCTTCCTGCATCAAACCATCCCCTCCATGCAGCCTATGGATAAAAGTGTTGGCATAACCTTTACTTCATAGGAATTGCCAATGGGCTTTAATAAAGAACCATCTCCCCTCTATGTTCTTGCATGGATCAATGGAAACATTGTAGCTAGTGTTCTCATTGACCTGACATCTCTGGTGAACATAATAATGGAGTAAATTATGCTTATAAGATTTTTACATAAGGAAGGATACGATGCTCCTAAAAGTTTCACTCACACACATGAAGGCCTTTTTGTACCCCCTTTAGGTAGCATTTCCTTGTCAGTCTTAGTCAGACCTAAGACCATAAATCTCTTGTTTGATATCATTCCTTGGTCTAAACTCTTCCATGTAAAGTTGGGTATCCCCTGGTTAGTAGCGATGAACATGGTACCCTTTGTTGTGCATAAATGTCTAAAATTTATCTATGGAGGTTCTATACATATTATCAATGACATCGGCTATCAACCACTAGTGACATGTGGTAGCTACTCCCTGGATCACCCCTGGCCTACATCTATAGGTCCCCTTCCACCTAGGACAAACCTTTTGCATAAGACATATCAAAATTATAAGAAAGGGCATATGAGGTGAAAGGTGAGGTACCCTCCCCCATGTTATGCTATTTCACATAGGGCCTACTTGAAGGATGATAGTGATGCTTTAAGGGTTGAAAGAGGAAAGAAGATAAGCAGTCTCATGATCCTCCTTCTTCCTCTTCTGCTACATTGTCGAATGATTCTTCTCACTTAGCTATGGTACCCTTGGGAATTGCTCCTTGTTTGTAGGAGAACCCTTCGGTGCCCACTTGTTGAAAGCACAAGCATCCTGCTCAAGCTTCCTATTTTTTTTACGGAGCCTAGACCCATTCGGTACAAAAGGAAGAAGATCCTTCAAAGAGAGTCCTCCTTGTCTCGATCGTCACAATCTCCTGCTGCTCCTGCTCCTAAGGTAGTGAGTGGAAAGAGGCCCATTGTTGAGGCTCTTGAGTTGACTCCCCTTGTCACTCCTTAGCCTGCTCCCCCTATTCCTGCACAAGAACCCGTTCCTCAACCTATAATGACCATAGTCAATGTTCCTATGATCAAGCAAGAAACTACTGTCCCTTCGCAAGCTACAGCTTCTAACTCCAAGAGCCGTAGGAACCGCCTTGTGTGAGAGCGCAAGCACTAGAAAAAGGCTCTCCTAGCCAAGCAAGCCACTTCACAATAGAAGGAGGTAGAAATAACCACCCCCACTTCAAGGCCCTCGACAACATCTCCTTTCTCCCCTCTTGTTGTGTATCTTCTACCTGATCCGCTCTCAGCTTTCGTTGAAAGTACAAATGCACCTAACCCTAAACGGGTACAAGTTTTTATCACTCCTTCAGTGAAGCCTCCTTTGCTGATGACTGTTCCAGATATTCAACCCTTCCTTGAACCCTTGGATATGGTTTACACTTTAGTCATATCCATTGCAATTTTGTCCTCCTCCTCCTCTGAACCTCTAGCTCAGTCTGCGGGGAGTTCATCCCCTGCTATGAAGAAGGATGTAGAGGCTATTCCTTCTCATGATAAAGGACATAAGAGGAGCCCACCGTCACAAGGTGGCCCTATGATGACTTGCTTTATCCTTGTGAGAGAACCAGTCCTAGCCTCTCCTAAGTTTTTCACTACTCTTGAATCATTTGGCGAGCCTAGCAGTTGATTTTAGGCATAGCTCATCTTGTTCACTGAAGTAAGACATGGCGCTCATATGGGGTGCATGTTTAACTCTATGGATAAAGTCCTGAACCCATCAAATTTTTTTGTGAAATCATTGAATGTGACTCCACAAGAGCTCGGCAGAGAGGACCTCAAGGGGCTCTCTTCCTTGGCCCTTGTTGCAGGAGGGTCGGAGACCCCTCCTCTTAACATTCCACCCTTGTAGGCTCATCCTCCTTCCCATTTTGAGGATTTATATTGGGAAGTGGATGACCTTTTGGACAATTAGTGTTAGGAGGAGGTCCCCTTTTCTTAATCTTGTGTGCATGTCTTGTAATGTGTTCCTGGATGACCCTCGTCACCCTTGTTAGTATGTGGATATAGGTGTGGTTTTTGTATCATAAATCTTCTTCTATTTTTACCATCATTGTTCCATGTTTGTTCTTGATTTTTGATAAATTAGGGATGATGCAAAGTGTTGGGGGCATTTAGGCTTCCCTTCAATGTTGAACCAATTTTTTTATTTTTACTTTGTTTTTCATGCATTCTTCCTAATCTAGTTGGGGATTGATGATCTTTCACCTTGCATTGCAGTTACCTACTATTATATGATCTCAGATAGATATGACCCAACTAAACTAGATCCCCCTATGCCTTTTGTATGTACTTTTTGTTTTCTCTTTATCTTTCTCTCTTCTTTGCTTGATTTGTCCCTCCTATGTGTGATAACATTCTTTAACACCTCAACTTTTAGAAAATTAATTCACCGCAAATGAATCTTTTCTTGAAAGTTCTCACAATACATTTTCCTTGGAAGCACATTCTTGACTTAGAACCCTAAAAAAATGTGTTTCCTTCATCATAGGTTCATAAAGAAAGGACTTGAAGAGCTCCCTCTGAAGTGGGAACTGCTTGAACTTCCCCTCGCATGGGGGTATGACCTTCCTTTCAAATTCCTTGATGAAGTGAACATCTTTCAAAAGGATCCCTTGATGAAAAATCACTCTAAGATGGTGACTTTTGAATTGCGTGTCCCTTCAGTGGACCCCCCTTATACCTCATGGCAGGTTCCTCAAGGACCCTTTTTTCATAATCCTTTATAATGAATGGACTTTTGCATGTCTAGTCTAGGGGAAGCCCAACTAGACTCGTTCCATTTGTCCTTTTGCATCTAGCTTAGGGACAACATAACTAGACCTTACTTTTTCAAACAGTGTGTCCCTTGAGTGGACCCCTCTCCTTTTGAAGGGTTCCTGAGGGACCCCTTTGAAATCCTTTTGGTTTGTGTGACTAGCCGCTTTAGACATGCTCTATCTGGGAGTAGGCATGTCACCACTTTTAGATACTTTCTATCTGTGGGTAGACATATTGACACTTTTTAGACATGTTCTATCTATGGGTAGGCATGTCACCGCTCTTAGATACGTTCTTTCTATGGGTAGATGTATCGACACTTTTTAGACATGTCCTATCTACGGGTAGGCATGTCGTTGCTTTTAGATGCATTCTATCTATAGGTAGACGTATCAACGCTTTATGCATGTTCTATCTACGGGTAGGCATGTCGCTGCTTTTAGATTCATTCTATCTATGGGTAGACATATCGATGCTTTAGACACACACTATCTATGGGTAGACGTGTCACCGCTTCTGACATGTTCTATCTGTGAGTAGATATATTGCCTCTTCCTGACTCTGTGAAGTTCACTTCCTTTGGGTTTCTTCCATGTGAGAGATCTTGGGGGTTGCCTCCCATGTTTGTTGGCCTGTAAGAGCTTTGTTGTTCCAACTTCATAGTTTCTAGTAGTTGTGGAGTCCTTTGTTTGCCCTGCATATTTGGGTTCACCAAATCACGGTCTACTTCCTCGATGGTTCGGGTATACTTTACTTTTCTAACCCTACTCTCTTCTTGATCTCATTTATCGAGCACTCATCAGTACTTGTGCTCGCTAAGGGTGGGGAAAAATTTATAAGAGCGAATTTGCACCCTAGGTGCAATTCCCCTTTTCTAAGCCAGTCGATGGTAGTCCACTTGGTGCCTATTTTGTGTGTTGGTGGAGGTGTTTTTGTTGGGGACACCCGCACAATGTGTAGACATCTGTGTGGAACACTTACGTTCCTAGCAATTCCTATAGTTGAGCTAGTAGAGGCATTACTCTTCCCATTGGCAGTGAAGTTGTAATGCCTCCTTCAGCCACCCAACCCCAATATGGTAATTTTCTTTCTCATTCCTTCATAATCAGTCTTTGGACTTGCATTAGGAGGTTGGATGAAATATTGGAAGACCTCTACACCACTTCAAGCTCATTTTAGCAATCACATTCTACCATTCCAAGCATTCCATAGCAACTTTATTACACTCCATCATGTTGGTAGAGAAATTTTGGGACCACACCATTGCAATAGAGGCTTTTTTCCCTCTCATTTCTCCCCCAAGAAGCCTTGAGTTCTCTTGGTGGGGGTGGTAAGCTTCCCTCTCCTCTCCTCTATCATTTGGTTGAGTAGCATAGTATTGTTTGTAGTGCTTTTATTTTTATCATTTCTTTATCTTTCTTCCTTTGGCTATCCATGGAGGTCGAAACACCTAAACAGGGGTCTAACTAAAGTAGACCCCTATATAGCCACCCCCAACATGCTCTTTCTTCTTTTTTTTAGGTGGGTGCATTTTCGAGGAGCTAGTCACTAATCGAAGTCTTCTGCTAGTTGTTTTGAAAAGTCTAACCTTGTCTGGTTGTGATCTAACCATATGGACCATAACATTTCTGAGACACTAGCATGTCGTGCTATCATCTGAAGTCCATGTTGACTTCCTCAGGTAGAGAGCTCCCTAAGGCTCTGAGTTGGACCTAAAAACTAACTCGCCTAGCCCCAGCTTGAGACTCGAGATTGCAGAGTGATTGTAGGACATCATAATCCTAATCATTCTCATCCTCATACCCTAAATAACACACTTAGCTGAGGTAAGTTAGGGCAACCTCTTGCGTCTTGACCCTCCATGACCTAGGGTCTTGCATGCGATGGTCCCCCTCTCTTACAAAAACCAAGAACCAAAGACATATACTCATCATCTTCAATACTTCCTCATTATCACTAAATCAACAACATCCAAAAACTTAACAAAGCAATAATAGAGTTTGACACTAGTAGAACTTACTAATGACAACATAATTAAACTGGTCAAAGCATCAACACAACTACTCAATCATTACCATTTGAAAACAATGACAACACAAATAAGTCTATTAACATCAACAATAACACCAAATATTCATACTTGCAACAGAATGTGTAGAAATATTAATGACTTCATCTATTTGAATGGAATTCTCATACAAGAATATATTATATAAGAGTAAAATAGAGTATGATATATAATTATCTTCTTAAAAGGACATTTACACTATCCATATATTTATAAAGTATGTACTTTTGGGTTTCCTTGACTAATTTTTTAGGAGGCCTCAACATGCAAAATTGGTAATTGAAATAAATATTAAATGTGAGTTACGAAAATTTTAGTAAAGAATGTTTAGATCTTGAATGGAACAATGGAAAAGAAAAAAAGAAAAGAAATCATTTTTCATATTTGAATTATCATATCAAACAAAATTGATAATGAGGATCTACCAAAATTGAATGAACTTCAAAAGAAACTCTTACATGTATGCTAGCTACAATAGGCACCTTTTAAATTCAAACCATATTACTTTCGTTGCCTCTACCTCATATATTCCAAGTATATATGGAGGAAAAGACAAACTTCTTTATTTTTGAAATTTAGATGGTTCTAAAAGTAGAATAACTGTATCATACCTCTTATATAGCCTTGTATAACTATTAAAACAAAAAGAAAAAAATATGACAAAAAATATAAATTATAAAAAAATTAATAAATAATTAACTATTAGGACAATTCTCCTTATTCTTCATCTTATTTCTTGAAAGAATGGGGTCACATATGTAGCACTTGGCAAGGATCCTATTGAAATCATACACATATATGACTCTATCAATCATTTGGACCCACTTTTTTTTTTTGATGAATAGGTGGCTATCTATATTAATTCAAATATAAAGATACATATTAGCAAAAAAAGGGTGGGTGGTAAAAAGGCACACCACAAGAGTCAAATAGGCAACGCCCAGAAAAAGCAACAGATCACATGGGCTAAGCCCATAAGTCCATAATAAGACATATTCTTAAAGAATTCTCAATGAAAAGACAATCATAAGACTAATTTCCTTAAGGAAAAAACCCCAAATAAAGTTACAAGGAAATTTATAAGTCAAAAAAGCTAAAGGAATTCAACCTGGTAAAATGAGATAGGTACTAAAGAAATGATGAAAAAATGAATTACTAATTCTTTCTACCATAGCCAAAAATATCATACAATTTTAGTTGTAGCCAAAAACATTATTGATAAATCTAATATACAGGGTAGTTTTTTTGTAGTTGAAACTATCTGTAATGAGACAAACCAACAAACTTTTGGTCAATGGAGAAGCTAGATTGTTTGGAATTCCATATATTGATGTTTTCATACATGTAGGCTTACTTAAAAATATATTTTGTGTCACTTGAACTATATTAAACACAAGGGTCAGTGTAGGATGATGGGGGTCCAAACTAGGCCCTCAAGTGGCAATTAAAATTCAAAAAAATAGAGTTATGCAACTTGACATAAAAATTTGAATAGGTTATGAACATAATTTGGAAAATAAGTAAGAATAAAATTTATAGAAAATTGAATGTAGTTTCTAAGATACTAGTCCTCTTTTGGAAAAAGGTAAATCTATTTGGTGAAATTTTGAAATTTCAAGACAATAGTACTAAAATTTTAGGAAAATAATAAAAAAATAGGTGTATGTTTGACCAACCTAAGTACAAAGAAAAATGTAATATATATTTTTTGAAACTTTCAATATAAGTAGTGGACACGTGCCCAAATGTTCCACATTTTTTTTCATAATTTTTCACTAGCTAATAATTAGTTATGATTTTTTTATTATAAAGTTTTTTAAAATGTTAAAAATTGTTTGTCAAACAACCATAACTTGGTAACAAATTTTTTAAAAAATCAAATTTTCTTTTTTATCCCATAGTATGGGAAGCATAGAATGTGTTACATCCTTCAAATTCAAACAATTAGAAATTGTTTTAGAATTATAGATATTTTTCAATTAGCCTATCAATTAGGACTTTAGTTAGAATGCATGTAGAAAATAGATAATAATTATCTATTTAATTCCAAATAAGTCATATCTTATACTAGAGGAAAACTAGCAATTTTATCAATAAACTCTTTCCATTTCATCAAATTTGGATTAAAAAAGGTTTCCAACCGCTTTTGAGTCATATTGCCACTTTTTGGACCCCCACGATCCTATGCGTATCCCAAGGAAATATTGTATGAGAGTTCATTTCCAATTTAATTGACAATGAATGTATTTAATATTAGCATATGGCTTTGGGAGATTGTTTTTGGTTGCTAGTGTTGTCATTGATGGCAACCAAAGTCATTAGTGTGGTTCGCAGTTTAGGAGTAGCTCATACTAGCAATAAAAGTAAAAGACAATATACTACCAACATAAAGCATGAAGAATAGAGTATCCGGTTGGTAAGTTGGTCTGAATAATTCATCGAATCATTTTTTTTTGTGTGGATCCCTAGGGAAGATTTTCAAATATGTATGTTACCTGATTGGTAAGTTTTGTAATGTTGCATTGATCGGTGTACGAGCTTGGTGATTCGGTAGAATGACTTATCATTTATTTTCTCATTATGGCCAACCTGGTATATATAATGTGTTGTGGATGTATAAGGAGTAGTTATTTTAATATTTCTTTTGTTGGGAGTTTTGATTTGGATCCCTAATATAGTCTAGCCGACTTGTGTGGGTACACATTAATTCTAATTGGTGATTTGAGCCGAAATGTGGAAGAATATTATATTTTGTTTGAAGATGACATATAGTAATGAAATCTTGCTAGCAGATATATATATGAGATTGGTTGATTCATTTTGTATAGAGTGAATATGTGTGAAAGTGTGAGAATGTATATAGAGAAGAGTAGATGTGTGTGTGAATATTGGAAGGGTTTCAGAAGGGCATAAAATAGAGCAGAGCAAAACAAAGAAAAAATAGAGTCAATTAGAAGGGATGAAGATCATTTTAACTAAGCCTCATTGGAACTAAATCTAGGCATTTGGAGATGTTATTTTCTTAGTTCAACCATTTTTTTGTATTCTCAAATAATTTCTAAGGTAGTGATCCTTCCTTATTTTGAACAGTGAGCTCTAGGCAGTGTGCCTAAATGCAAGTGCATTCCCTTTTGTTCATACTTTTAGCAGAGTATAAATTGTGCATTAATCTCCATCATGGTGTTTCCCCTAACAGGGTTTACACGTAAAAATATTGGTGTTATGGTGTTCCTTAATTTTTTTGCATGTATCCTTATGTTTATATGTTGTAGATGTTATTAAAGTTTAAATATTGATGTTGTTAGTTTAAGATTTGATTCAAAATTCAAATATTGTGGAACACTGATTCACCCCTCCTCTCATTGTTCCTAGTGTCCAACAATTGGTATCATAGTAGGTTCCTCTTCTTAAGTTTAATAGCTTGAGGTGGATCTTGGATTACAATGGATGTTGGTGGTCTTCAACAATAGCTTATGGTGGAACTTGATCTTGATTAGTCTAAAGCAGAGGCAATGGAGTTAAAAGAAAATCTTGCAGCTACTGAAAAATTAATTCAATCACTGAAAGATAAAATAAGTGATTCAAGGGAAAAGAGGAAGGAACTATGTGGACAATTGAAGTAAAAAGAAAGAAAAGGCTTGGAAGATGTTCATTTGAATCAAACCCTAAAACTAATAATAGAAGAATGTGAAAAGCTTGCTAAGGAAAATGTTTCTCTAAATCTTGAGATGGAATCTGTGGCGATGAACTTAACCAAAGAGATTGAAGAAAGAAAGAAGAAGGAGGATAATCTGGACCAGTCCTTGAAAGAAAATTTTGAGGAATGCAATAGAGTTAATAGTGGATTCATTCAGTTGGAGATTGAATTGAAACAATCCAAAAACAATGAACAAGAGCTTGAGAGACAGATAGTTATTCTTAGAGATGAGCTTGCTACTACAAATGAGTTTAAGGAGAAGTTTAGAATCATTTCTACTAAGCTTCATGAGTTGACTAAAGGAAAAAAGAATTCAAATGACAAGAGAGGTCTTGACTATGTGAAGGATGAGAGCTCTGGATTTGAACAAAAGGACCTTAAAAAGAAAACTCAGAAGAACAAAGGTAGAAGATATCCAGTAAGGAAACCCAATGCTTAGAAGTTTAATGGTTACTGCTTTGTTGGTAATAAATTTTTATATATGGCTTCTTAGTGTAGAAGTAAGATAAAGTTTGACAGTCCATCATTTTCTGGTCAGTGTTTTAATCGCAAATAAGTTTCTCATAAGTCAATTGAATGCAAAAGTATGTCTGTCAATATAAGGAATGCTAAATGCTACACCTATGGAAAATTTTGCAATGTTGCTAATCAATGTAGACCAGGAGGAAATCAATGGAGTGGATGGTATAGATAGAAAAACATAGTGTGTTACAACTATAACAAATTGGTCACATTGCAAGATTTTGCAAGTACAAAAACATGGATAGAAGAGGTCTAGTATATCAAGGAAGAAATTCACAAAAAGACAAAAAAGGAAAAGGAGAAGAATCTATGGAAGAAATAAGAGATCAGATGAAGAAAAAATGGGTAACAAAGAGTGAATCTGATGAAAGTAATAAGGTTGTACTAGAAGCTCCCTTCGGTAATTCATCCGACAATTAATTTTAGGCCATTGGCCTAGGGGGAGTTTTCATGGAAATTTTTGTCCCCTTGTGTGTATTTGGTACCAGATCACAAGAAGTTGTCAGCAGTTGTTTTATTCATCTTCAAATGTATTAATGATCATTTGTTGAGTAGGATGAAATATTGAAGGTCCGCAGATGGATTCTACTCTTATTGTCTGAGAGTACATAGTAACTAGAACTCCTAGGGAAAAGAATTTAATGCGACAAGGAAGTTAGGTGTGTAAAGTTATAAAAGGTTGTTTGGAATCCTCATTTGTCACAGTCATGCATTGAGAAAGAAAAATTGGAGAGCCTTTTTTTGAAAAAAATCGAAGGAGTGAAAATCAATTCACCGATGAATTCCTAGGTATTTCTATTGCTTGTCATTTTCATACTTATTTGATGATCAGTAGAAAATTGTTCTGTATGGAAAGTGAAGCTAATAAAAGGAACTGTAACTCTAGATGAATATAGTAGTCAAAAGGTCATGGATGTAAGAAATTTGTTGTTTGTCAATGAATTGAAGAAGCTTAGAGGTGTGAGACACAAGAGTTTGGACATTTGGAATGAGTTTCCTTATTTCGTCAATGCAAAAGTGGTCCAATTTATCTTGAATAGACTCGATGATGATATCTTTACTCTGGATAAACCCTATCAAATTTCAAAAGAAGTAATCAGAAATATGATAAGATTATGTAATATTGGAGATGTCTCTGAAAAGAGGTCAATTTAGAATGTTGAAGTCAAAGCCCTTTACCAGTGTGAAAGGAGATCAGAGGACTCTAGTAATTACAATGATCAAAAATCCATTATCAAGGTATATTGCATATGGAATATCTTACAAAATTTTATTTAGAAATAGGGAAGGTGAAACCTCTATAGGAGCAGTCTACATTGCACAAAAAATGATAATGGAATACGAAGACTTTGATCTGTGTGGATTACTGAAGGATCAACTAATGGAGAATGTGCAATTTAGGAAGGATATAGATTACTCTTTCAAGTTTGGTACCCAAGTTATATGTATTACGATGCAGGAGCATCCAGTGGTGTGAGGGCAATCTTGCATCACCCAAAATGATGTTTTCCATTTATGTTCCTTTTGTTTCCTTTTTGTAGATTTTTTTGCATTTCTAGATACCCTTTTCATCGAATAAGAGTTTCCAACTTTCAGAACTGCTTTTTTGCTTTTTCTGCTCAACTGCTATTTTTAGCATGTGTGAATTTGAAGGCGTGGGAAGACAAAAATTTATGGGAAGGTTCAAGATGAAAAATAAGCACTTTGGTGAAATAATCAGATCAAGATCATTCACGGTTTGAAAGTTATTCAAGTTCCACTTTCTGCTTTTTGCCCTGAAAAACCTTCCAAGCTTAGTTTGAGGCACTAAATGGTCCTGGATGGGCCTAAAATTTTGTGGAAATCCCTAAATAGATGATGTAGGCCCTACTTTGCAGAAAATCATCTTTTCGAGAGCTTTCAGAAAAGGTATTATCATTGAAGATCTGATGGCGAGATTAAAAGTTATGGCTTCTGGAAGTTGGTGCATATCTTAGAAATGTGCTAATTTTGAATGCGAATTTAAATTTGAATTTCAAATTGTATTTTTTGGTGCCAAACCACCAAAACTCATAACTTGAATGTTGTTTTTGGCTCAAAGACGAAAAGGGGCTATTTATGGGCTAGTTTTCTAATTTTTGGATAGCTTTTTGGGGGAAAGAATTCACATGCTGCAAAAAGGGGATTTTCTATAATTTCTTTAATTTTTTTTTGAGACTTCTATAGCTTGCATTTATCGTAGAACTCGAGGATTTGGGATCCTCTGCATGTAAGATTTTGATTATTGAATAATAACAAAGTTTTCTAGTTATGTGCATTATTTCTGTGTCTCGGGTTTGCTCCCTCGTCAGGTGGTATCAGAGTGGGTTTTCTTGAGCGTGTGAACAAATCACCGATCATGAGGCAGTTTCCACCAAGATCATGGTTGTGCATTCAAGATCTTCAAGATGCCTCCAAGAGTGATTCCTAGTAGGCATGGTGGTGCCAGAGGTGGCAGAGGTGGCATAAATGCTAGTGGAAGAGATCCATTGGCGGTCGAGGGTTTCAGAGCCCTCCAAAGACAAATTGATGCATTGCAAGAACAAATGAGAAGAGGGTTAAACCTGAGAAGGAGAGGAGAAAGTGAGGATGAAGAAGAGGTGGAAGATTCAAAAATAGTTCAAGAGGAAGAAGAAACAATTGATCAAGATTAGATGCTAATTGATCGTACATTTTGAAGATAAGAAAAGACCTGTAATAAAAGTCCCTAGTTATTCCAAAAGTCTAACACGGAAGATGGATCGACTAGATCAACAAGATAGAAGAAAA
>VDFB02193867.1:456171229-456189836 GCA_007258455.2 Sequoia sempervirens
TGTGGAATAAACAAATCAATATGACTCTTGAAAAGAAAGTTAGACTACCTCTTTGTGGTGAAGAAATATTAAACAAGTTGGTGGAGGATGTAGCCATCAAGTTAAGTGATTTATCCTCTACTCCCATTGACCTACTTACACATTTTGTTCCAACACTTCCTATACCAATATAAATCATCTATGCTTGATCATTCTGAAACACTGTAAAAGCTTTGTTCAATTATATAATCGATGCAGAAGTCATATTTGTATAGAAGTAATATTTGATAACTGCAACTCACATTTTTCAAGCTCGTCCTTATTTACGAGATCCTAATGATAGGAATATTTGGTAATTGCTAAGTCACATTTTTAATAATTATTTAATGAAGGTCATGATTTTTTATTATTGTTTTTAAGATTATTATTTTAGATTCATTATTGTTAGATTAAATGAATTTTTTTCTATTTTTGAGTTTATATAAAATATAAATTTAGGTTAATAATCATTTGTTTTTTGAATTTTTTATTATATTATTATTTAAATATAATTATGTTTTAAGTTTATATCCAAATTTTATTCTTAATGTTTTGAAAAAATTATTTAAACCTATAATTATTATTAATGTATATAGAGATATCATAACATATACTAAGTAAGAATAAATGAAAAAAGCACACAAATATTTCAAAACAATAATAATTGATATTAAAACTCAAGGAATAACTATCCAAGAAGGTTTTCCATAAATCTAACACCTTCAAAAACCAAAAGAACCAATGAAACTAACATTAACCCAAAATACTAATGAAAAATAAAAAATGATCAAACTAACTCATTATGAATAAATTAAAAAATTATTTAACTCCTATTTATTGAACAACTATTCTATTTGATTCAATAAAAAATTTACCCCCTTCTCTTAAAGGAAAAAAGAAAAAAAGAAAAAGCAAAGGTGCTTAAAAAGTCAAGCACATTTTGATTTTTAACAATATGAATCCAGTGTACTAATTGATAGGGAGATCTTTCAACCAAATTTACCAGGTTTTATTATATTCATAGATTCATCAAACCTTTATATTCATAAGTTAGTATGCACTCTAGAATAATCTCATTCAAAGTACACTACACACTGCATGTATATATAAGAATGTGAAAGCTTTTGTAGTGAATGCCTCATATTCATAGATTCATCAAATCTTCATATTCATAAGTTAGTATGCACTCTGGAATAATCTCATTCAAAGTACACTACACATTGCATGTATATATAAGAATGTGAAAGGTTTTGTAGCGAATGCCTCACCAAACAATGTTCACGTGTTTCACTTTGATTAGAAGGTGCGAATTTGCATTCTATAACATATAGTAACAAAATAATAAGAAGCTTGTACTACACCTAAAAACCTGCCTATGTTTCAACAAACTCAAACAAATATTTGTCATAAGCAACATAATGGTGATTCAAATACAATAAAAAGTAAGAAAAAAATTAACGCGATGAAGCTCCATTAGCAGATAGCACTCATCCTCAAAGTAAGCCAAGAATCCTCACCTTTCACCAACTCTTCAATAAAGAGATTTGTAAATATCCTTTCTTAAAATTTCTATCTTTCTCACTTTAGAGCCATGCTTGATGATACCATCTAACACACAAAAAAAATTGAGTAACAAATGCAGAGAAATCCTTCTTCACTCTAAATATATCAGCACATCAAACATGTTTGTGAACATTAGAAAACTCTTCTCCCTCTACTTTGGTCATAGTTTCCTATGGCTCAAAATCACAATGAGAGTCAACCTTGTCATGCTTTTGAATGTACGATTCTTCATTTTCCTTATTTTTGCAAAGTTTCTCAAATTATTTTCTTGGTAGCGAGATGTTGCCCCAAGTTAGAATCTAGTGCAAGTTTTATCTTATCTACGAAGGACATAAATTGATTTTTGAATTATAGTGTTTAGTTTTCAATTTTGTAATTTAAAGTTGAAAATAATATCTTGAATGAGATTTAAGTAAATTTAGAATACAAAAAAGGAAAATTTATTAATTGGGCCACAAATTCTTTCTATAAATGATTTAATAAAAGTGAAAAACAAAATATTAAAATAAATTGTGAAGAGCACCAAAGACCTAATTCCTCCATAAATTTTAGTTGGACTTGTGCAATGATTATAAATAAAACTCACTTATGGAATAAATTTTTTTCAAGGACCAGTAAGAAATTAAAGCTCAAAAGATTTCATAAATATCAAAGTTCTTGAATAGAGGAATTTTCGATGTAACAAAACTGATGAAAGGACATCAAGTTTTAGAAAATTGAAATTTTGGCATCTTTAGCTAAAACACATTAGAAATTACAAGCTTGAATGGTGAAAATTTTCAATCTTTAAGCTTTAGTCTACTTAAAATAAATGGCTTTGATAATTACATTTTATAATCATACATACAAAATAGCATACAGTGAGAGTTACTCGGAGCTAAACACAAAAGAAAGTAAAGAATCCAAAAGCTTCAGCATACCAGTCTTTATAAAATTTACAAAAATCCTTCATTCAACATAATTTCAATGAAGGAAAATATTTTCTTTCTTAATCTAAGAAAACATTTTTTTTTCTCCAACTTGTAAATTCTCTACACAACTTTTTTAACTTTTTACTTGCATATAAGAAAAACAATACGTTAATACGTTAAATGTACATTTTATTGTTAGTTGGGCTTTTAAGAAAACCTTTTTTTTTCAACCTGTTAATTCTCTACACAACTTTTTTCTTGCATATAAGAAAATCAATACTTCATATTGTTGATGGTGTTTTCATGCACTTCTCAACACAGGCAGTGCATAGGTGCGCTACCTCTCTTGAAAGACAATCTTCCACAATCGAATTGTAGAACACTATCCCAAGGTCTCTCGGATGTCAGGTCATGACATTGCTTAGATACCTCAGTAGTTTGATGTGATTTGCTGGAATCACAAGGCGAACTTATGGATGAGTTATAAAGCATGGAAGTTGGGTTTGCAAATGCAGTTTCAAAGTGCTGAAAGTGAATGAATAGTGGCTGTCCACTCAAAATAGCAAGCTAAAACTCATCAATTTCATTTGATTTAGCTTCATGGTGATGCTTTGGGTCCTACTCTAACCAAGGATTAAAAAAAATAGCAAAAGGAGAAGGGTTTAGAAAGCTATTCTAATCCTAAGCTACGAATGAACAGTCACAATGGTGGCTACTAAAGTAGACAGATTTCCTAAACTAGGTTTTGCTTGTGGGGAGCCTATGGTTGCACAAGGTGATTGCAGTCTTCTGGACTGATTTTCAACACTGTGCACATCATGCACATGTAGTTGAACTAAGTTGCGGCAATGGAGTAATGAGCTCGGACCAAGCATAAGAGTGGCTCATCATCGATGGACCACAAAAGCATGATCCATCAAATCTTGAAGCAGTGAACACCGTCACCACTCCCGTTCGAAACTAACACTAAAACTAACATGGAAGGTGACTATGCATGCAAGAGAAAACTCAAGACACTTACATAAATCGTACAGTGCTACTTTCCTATTGATGTGGAATGTCTTTACATCTGATTCCTCCAGCCACCTGGAATGGAAGGACAAGCTCCTGTTTATGGTTTTCCCGAAGCCCAGGTAGATGGCTAGGATCAGTTTGTTGAGAATTGGCTCGGTTCATTACAGAGTTAGAGACCACCCTGCCTGATGTTCAACAATTAAAAATACGCTGCTTGTCTTTTTCCTATTTTGTCATCTAGTGCAGATTCTTGTAGCAATTTGTCATTTAGCTTGTTGTGCAATTACTTTTGCATGTAGATTCGAGCAAGGGACCCCCTCTTTTCTTTCACTTTGTCAGGCCTTTTGGGGCTGCCTCATTTTGCGTGCCCCTCTTTTTTGATGTTCCGCATGATCGATGTTGCTCCAAGGTTTCACCATAAATCGACCATGCCTCTGCTTTTGGTCTTTTGCTGCCCTCTGAGGCCTCTTGGGATCGCTTTGGCATTTTGGCTCTAGGAGACCTTATATCAAGACTGATGGGGTTCAGCACCGGACTACAATGGCGCCAAGCCATCCTCTGCTTTGCGTTCTCGGACGTCTTTTTTAAGCCTCGGGATAAGCCTGTAGATCTTAAAAGTTTATAATCCGGTGAAATCTCGGGTAGCCAGACCGAACCCGGAAGTTTAACCAGGACTGTCAGACTCGCCGCTGGCAGTCGGCAGATCCATCGGATAGGGATGCTCATGCCGAGTCGGCCGGATTTGGGCGACCGGGGTTCAGCAGTTGGCAGATTCCTTCAGCCTCCACCAGCCTTAGGACTGGGTAGTCTGGGGTTCGGGTCCTCGGACTCAGGTGTGTCCGTAAATCGTCGGCAGTGGGACCTCAGCACGCTGCTCCAGCCCTCGGGTTGGGAGCTCTCTGTTGTGGCTGTTCAGAGTTCCACGAGATATCAGGTAGGCGGCCATCGCTCGCATCTTCCAGGGGCTGCTGGGAAGTCTGGCCGGCCCAGCTAACTCAGATTCAAGTTCACCAACTTTTGGTCTTGATCATCTCCCATGATTAATTAATGAGAGATTAATGGTGGGGTATGTAATGCGGGCCTGATGTCGACCACTGCGGGTGAGCCCAGTGCAAAAGGCGGGCATCTGGAGCCCACCGCAATCTACAGGGTCACGATCGTTTGCGTCAACTTCTCTCCGACGATCCCCGGTGAATTTCGCGCCTCACCACTTAGTGAATTCGAGGTAGGCCATCCCCAGTTACCCTCCCGTCTTTTTCGTCATTTTGCAGGATTTCAATGGATTAAGTAATTGGTTAGATTGAAACAAGTAGAAGAACACTCAATTGCGTCCCTAACCCATGTGTTAAAAAATGACAAATCTAATGGGTTTACCCTCCCCACTGATTCGGAGCTTGCCCGTGGCACGACCGTTCTTCGCATAGGGCGACCGGCCCCCTCGGGCCTGGTCCCCCCTTTTCGCCGCCCCATTTTCGAAGTGTGGTTGCATGCCGGCAGTAGTCCTCCTAGCCGGGTCCGGGTCATCAGGCTTCCGTCCCCAGAATGCCGATTGCATTTCGCCGCGCCAAACTGCCCAGGCCACTCTGCCTCCCTGTCGTTGAGCCCCGATCTCGGCTCGGCCGTGAGAAATTGAAACATATACGCATGACTTATGGTCGCCCCGGGCCCCGAATCTCGGAGTCTCGTCTCCGAGGTTCCCTCCTGGGTCCGCCTTCTCTGACGGCGAGCCCCTTCCGGCTTCCCGCCGTTCGGGCCCCGACGGCCGCTCCGCCGGTGCCTTGAATCTTTTGGAACTGCTGCATTTTCGTTCCCGTGTCCCAGCTACCGGACTTCCATCCTCGGAAGTCCGTGGACCCCCTGCCGACGGAGTTTCCGCCCCGTCCTCTCGATCGCCGGGCCCCGAGCTTGCGTTTGCCTTGTGTTCCCGCCAAATCCTCCCCGCTGCCGTGGGACTCTCCGGGCCCAGACATCCAGAGTTCCGTTTCGAGAACTTCGTGATGGTTCCGCCGTCCTCGATGGCGGACCCCTGCCGGCTTCCCTCGTTCCGGGTCCCGTGACGTTCTTCGCCGCCGCCATAACAATCAACGCGAAACCCTGTGGCGGCCGTCACCTTGCGTCGCCCCGGCCGCCGGGCCGCGGCATTACCTCTGCCACCACCAAGCCTAAACGATAAGTGTGCCCCGTCCGTCCTTCGGTTCCCTGGACCCTGGCTCTCAGACTTCCGCCACCGGACTTCCTCGGCTGGATTTCCACCTGCTGTCCCCCGTTGCCAACGGCCGCCCCTTAACTGCTTTCCGGCTTAAGACCTCCGATGCGCCTTAGATCGACCCAAACAAGCTCAAATCCAGAATCAGACTTTGACCCACATCTTAAATTCTGTTGTTCCCCATCATGAGCCTCTCGAAACATTGAAATTTGGCCAAGGAGGGTCTCCGAGAACTTTCGGTCGCATTCTCCCTCCTAGATAGCATTCCTACCAGGGAAGTCCGGCCCTCTGGGCCCGGATTGTCCAAACGCCCTGAAATGAAGATTGATACCATCTGAGGATAAAATTTATGATATATTTGAATGATTATTTAGGTGTTATCTTTGAAATATGAACTAACATGAATGCTTTTGATGTTTTATTGCGCTAACTTTTCCCTTACTTGCAAAATATATGGAATCGGTTGTAAGAACTTCAGGGGCCTCCGCCGAAAAGGATAAGGGCAAGAAATCCGGAAGGGCCGCTCAGGGAAAAGAAGATAAAGATCAGATGAAGTTTCAGTTTCAGGGTGAGCTGCTCCAGTCAAAGGTCTCAACAGACTGGAAGGAGATCTCGGATACCAACATCGGCCAAGTGGACATAGATGAGTTCACCCAGAGGGTCAAGGTCAACCCTACTACAAACAATGCCAGACTAATAAGGCAGAGTGGAATCGCCAAGGCTGTCGGCTTCCCTCCCTCTCTGGTGGCACCCGAACTAGTAATGGCCTACCGAGAAGCCTACCAAATGGACACCAGAACAATTGTGGACAAGGAGGGGAGCATCCTCGCCGACATGTCACCAGAAGGAATTACCAAAACATTCCACATTCCCACGTTCCCACATATGGAGGTCCCCACTTTGGAACAGTGCTAGGCGGCGTGGGATGCCAATCTATTACGGTGCAAGAAATCAATCAACCTCTACTGGCTTAAGGAGAAATGGGGCAGCGCTGCGAAGGTTCCCCACGAACTCTTCCGCAGTGATTTCCACGAAGACTATCACGACCTAGTGACCATGTTAAGCAGGGTCATGAGTCTCCTGGCAGCTGCCTACTTCCAAGAGTGGATGGCATATTACATTGAGTAGATCCTACGAGGGATTGAGGACGTTAACACCAAGACCTCATTCGACTGGGGAGGCATCATCAGCAACCGCTTCCATGAGCAGTTTGTCAATGTCAAGAAGAGCTCCAAGTTTTACATGACCTCTTACCTGGTATACTCCCTGGCAGGTCAAAGACAATACAGTGGATTATTTGTGGCACCAGACTAGGGGCACAAGTGAGGGCTCAAACCTTTTGACAAGTACCCTCAACTCTAATACCGCAACTTCAAGAAGGAGTACTGTCGGGTCAATGATGCCTTTACTGGCCACATCATCAAATTGATCGCCGGAGACTTCGAGAGGAGGGTCTCCCACAGCACCAGGGCACTCTTGAAGGAGTATGCCTTCCTATTTATCCAGTTCCCTAAGTTCACCTACATTCAGGCCCAGGGATTCACGAAGCAGCCAAATAGATTGCCGAGGTATCCAAATGACAGGATCATTCTCCTGGAGCTTTCCCGGCAGCTCCAACACATCCAGACAGTCTTGGGCAACAAGCACGTAGCAGGGATCCCCTATCCCATGACCCTCGACCAGGGCCTGTATCGACTGCAGACATCTCAATGTGCCAACAATTCTGAAAAGGAGCTCAAGGAATACAATTTTGACTGGTACACAGCCCTCCCGTGGATGGACCCACATGGCCATGTTAGGAAGGCACTAGGGCCAGCCTACGCCCAATAATACCACATTGAAGATTTATGGGCTAACTGCCAAGATGACAAGGAGGTCCGCGCAAGGCACTACATGCGCATGATGGTATTATTTCTAAAAAGAGTGCAATTGTTCCAGGTGCCGGACCAGCTCGAGGAAGATGAGTCCACAATAATGCACCCGAGGTACCCTACAGTTGCTAACCTGTCAATACCGTCTATTGACTGGGACGAGCAAGAGGTCGATGACCTGGACACAATCACCCAGCCGATCATAACTCGCACTAAGGAGTGGGTCGATGGGTGGGTGGTGCAACTGAAGCAACAAGGGGTGGTCCTAACATATGAGGTGCTTAAGAGCGAGCCAAGCGCTACGGAGGACGTTGCCGCCACCACGTCAACTGGTGAGATTTCCAAGTCTCCCCCCATCACTAGGTCTCAAAAGAGGAAAGGAATAGAGACGGTGCAATCTGCGGACCCCAAGGAGCAAGCGAAGAAAGACGCAGGAGGCTCATCTCCCAAGAGGCTCAAGCAGACAGTGACTACAATAGAAGTGTATCCTCCCTTACTCCTCCCTCCCCTGACTGGTGCTCCACCCACCTCTTAAGCTGCTATCGCCTCATCTCCGCAGGCGGTGGACATTTCTATCCACCTTGCCTCTTCGCCCCTAGCCGGGTCAATAATTAACGTCGACTCCTCTTCTAGCATGACCACTCCCCCTTCCTCTTCTGCTACTATGTCGCCCATCACATCACTCCCTTTGGCAACAATAGCATCGCCTGTTCCTCTCGCCACTATGCCTGAGGCCCTTGCGTGGCATATGCAAAGTCTTCCCCCTGAGCTCTCACAGATCCTGATGGACCCCGCTCTCTAAGCAGCCCTCATCCAAGCTCTCGCAATAGCTCAGCCTTCACAACCGCCAACAGGGCCGCTAGCCATGGAAGCCACAATGCAGATTTCAAAGGAGTTGGAGGAGCAAGAGCAGGAGGCCTTGAAGCCTATCGAGGAAGAGGCCGACAAATATCATGAGCACCCCGAGTATGAGCATCGAACCATCAACAAGGTGGCCTATGAGGAGGAAAAAATAGGATCTTCTGAGAGCGGAGATGAAGAGGATGGCTCAGGTACCAAAGAGATTATCCAAACTTTCGATGAGGACATTGAGGAGGAGTCGGCTCAGCAGCCAAAGGATGTTGGGGAGGAAATAGAGAGGTCACCGCAGGAAGAAGAGGGGCAGCCGCTGAAGGATTTATCTGAGGCCGAGACCCATGTTGTGAAGAGCCCCAGGGTCGAGGCTACTGAAGAGAAGAAAGAAGAGGAGGCAGCGAAAAAAGAAGATCCCACCCAGATGTTGTCCACCAAGATGCTCGTCAAGCACCTCGTATTCGTTCAAGACTCCGACGATGAGGAGGAAGCTACCAAGGAGAAGGAAGAGCCCCAAAAGGAAAAGGAGGCAGGAATCTTGCCTCTAACTGAAAAGGGCGAGGGCAGCCATGATGCACCCAAGGATAAATCTGCCATGCCCGATTGGTTGGAGAAACAGTTGGAGAAGGCTACCCCAGTGCTGAAAGACCCAAGGGCGAGATTGGAGGCCATCTTGGCTCGATCCTTGACCACAACAAAGAAGGAGAAGAAGCCTAAGGTCTGTTCCAAGATAACGATGGACGCTTCCAGCTCCCGAGCAGCGCAAGTTGCCATGCCTACAGTTAGCATGACCGGGGTGAGCTACGATATCTCCACCATTGACCTAGGGACAATGACTAGAGAGCAGAAGGTTGAATATCTGGAAGAGTCGGTGGCCACAGTGGTACATCTGATCAAGCAGGACAAGGTCACCAAGGACAAACTCAAAGCGCAGGTTGCTACCCTAACTGACTACATCCAGCAATGGTCCTCAGTGGACGACCTGCCCACCACCTCTGCAGTCGTGCCACAGTTGCTCTCCAAGGAACAGATTGACAAGATGGAGAGAAGGAAGAACTTAGAAAAGACCACTGAGGATTGGTTCCGACGGGTTGTATACATCAGAAACATGGGAATCAGCAGGGCTGTGCAGACAGCCAACAAGTTCTTGGACCTGATCCAGTCTCTAGAGAGCACGAAGAGGCTCTGCACCAATTTCCCTGCAATATACAACTCCACCTTCCCGAGAGTTGAAGCCATCCTTCAGATGCCTGAGGACACATGGGAAGACAAGCTAGAGCTGAAGAAAGAAGATCATTGGCTGGTGGACGTATGGCACAGAGACCTCGTCAACTGGAAGGAGAGGATGGAGCAGATCCTGAACAAGGTAGATCCAGATATTGAGTGGATTAAGGAAATCCTGGCGGAATGCGCTGAATACCTCAAGTTGATGACGGGCTATGATATGCCCATGGTACAAATGGATGCAAAAAAGATCAAGCCATACTTCTAGGAGAAGATGAAGGACAAGACAATCGAAGAAATCACCACAGAATTCCTAAGTTTTGCTGCCCGTGCCTTCGATCGATCAGAGCTATTCAGAGATCAGGGCTCGAAGTATGACGAGGATTGGAAGTGGCTGGAAGAAAATGCTAAAGAATGGAGCTATCAAGCGTTAAGATGCGAGATCCTTGAAATCGACAAGCTCCAAGCCATTATCCTCAAGTACATAGAGCACACAGCTTCCGAGGAGCAAGAGGGCAGCCCAGCCAAAGAAGAAGATCTTCCTGAGGAGTAGCTACAGCCAAGAAAACAGCAATCAGCTACAAAACAAAAGAGCAATAGTGCCATCCGCTAGATGACGAAATAGGGAAGAGACAAAAAATGTTTTTAAATTGTAAATCTATTTGGGGGTAGGTGAAACCCTATTTTGTAATGAATCTTAGCCACATAATGAGAATGAATCCTAGCCATTCATTTAACTTTTTGAAAACTATAAATAGAGCACTCCGCTCATTTGCAAAGGAGAGAATTGAGTTGTTGTAAAGGCATGCTACAGAAATTTATAAGAAATATCATTGACTTGGTGTATTTCTTTGATTTCTCCCATGTCATTTGATTCATTCTCTAATTTCACATGTTTAGCTTAGATCTTGTTGCTGTTTAGTTAGCTGTTTGCTTTATTTGGATAAATCTTAGGAATGATGTTGGGTGACTGTGAAAATTTTTGCTTTGTTGATGATCCCTTAGTCTATACTTTTTGCTGTTTGCTGAAGGTAGACAGCTGTGCAAAGTTAGTCTGGACTTGATTGTAAAGCTGCCCTAAATCTTTATCTTTGATTTATGCATGCATGTGGTGAATGAAGGATGAAACATCTACAGCCCTTAGAAGATAGCACAATTTCCATGATACTATGAAATCCCTGGTTAAGTGGGATATTGTTTTAAGGAATTGTCCATTGCAGGAACTCCATTGTTACTATTCATAGCAAGCTTCAGACTTAGGAACTTTTCTCCTCCTTCACCCTTTTCCTTTTTTTTTTAGTAACTGATCAATACCAAAGTTCATTGCACATTGTAAAGCCAAATCCAACAACTAAATGGAATCCAAGATTGATGTTTGAACCTACAGCCGGTGCATATCAACTTCTCATCCTAGGGACTCCTTTTCAAGATCCAACTTCACACTTGGTGTCCACACTTTGTATTTTCTGTAAGACCGCCTTGTGATTTTAACAAATCACATCAAACTACTGAGGTATCTAAGCACCGTCATGACCTAACATCCGAGAGACCTTGGGATAGTGTTCTATAATTCGATTGTGGAAGATTGTCTTTCAAGAGAGGTAGCGCACCTATGCATTACCTATGTTGAAAAGTGCATAAAAAACACATCAACATAGCTGATTACCCTTTTCACTGTAGCAGAAACTGCCTGAAAGTTGTCTTTTGCTTGATGTGCTTGCAGTGTTCTTCCTTTGATCAAACGAGTCTGTCGACGATTGGAATCAATGGATTGGTGGCCCCTGATTCGGACAGAAAGCTCCTTAGAAATCATCATCATATGGAAAAAGGTATGACAACTCCCTCAATGGGCCTCTTCGATAGACCTACGGAAGGCTTCTTGACTCCTGCAAACATGAAGTGTTGTAAGTGCATTTATAAACGAGTTAAGGAAAATGTCAGTCAAACCTACAAATTCCCTGTTAGATATATATCCATGCATCATAAAAATATTTTGATATTCATATTTGGAGCTCATTTGGACCATAATCATTAATGCATACTTCAAGAGTGTGAGCACCAGAGGGTGGAAAGACGGCGGAAGAAAGCCAGAAGTTAGACAATGGACAGAAGCCAAAATAGCTAGGAAGAAGGCAGGCTCCCGGATGTTCAAAACAACTGGGAAGCAGGCAGGCTCCCGGATGTTCAAAACAACCAAGGAGGGACAGACTCCTGGAAATGGCCACGGAGGGCCCGAGTTCCGAAGGCCGGAAGGGGGGTGGCCGTCAGAAGTTCCAGAAAGGCCACGGAGAGGTGGAGACCCAGAAACGGCCACAGAAGGGTCGGGCTCCGAAGGCTGGGTAGCCCTAGGCTAACGGATGTTCCAAAATAGCAAAAGGGAGACAAAGCTCCGAAACCACCGAAACTTAAGCAAACTTTGACGAAACCTTGGCAGTTCACTTACGCACTTCAAAAAAATCCCCGATCCAAAAAAGGGTGACCCTAAAGCCAAAAATGTGGAAACTGGAATGACAAGGTCCACGGATGTTTCTGAAATAGCCAAAGCAAGACAAAAGGCAGAAAGGGGATGGGGGACTTTATTTCTCCGCATATTTGAATACCCCAAGTAGGTGAATTTGGGTAGGGGAATTTGATCGTTTCATGGCACATGACCAATTTGGGCGTGGCAATGGGTCACGCAAAACAAGATAGGTGCAAAGCAGCCTATCGGGAGCAAAAAAAGGGGGTCCCTGCCTACGGTGGGGCGTGTGTACAAAACATGCACAACAAATGGCGACTCACTGGGAAAATGCTCGAAAGCATTTTGATAACAAACTAGAATCATGAACCCAGAATCTCTTGTTTCACAGATTCTAGGTTCATGATTCCAGTTTGTCATCAAATAACTTTCGACATTTCCGATGGTCGCCATTGATGTGCATGTTAAACTTATATGGCGAGGACCTATCTCCCCGACGGTACGCTTTGCTCTGTCTTGTTTTGTGCGCCGAAGCCGTGATCATGGCGATCCTTAGAAATTCACACATGAGTATTCAAATCCTTGATAATCCCATCTACTATTCTTTGCTTTATTATTCGAAACATCTTCAACCGATCCCGTTCCCGCATACAACTGAATCACCAGCACCAGATAGGATATTTGAAGTCGCGTGGGGGTGACTTTGCCAGGTTAATCAACTATGGACTGATGATCCCCTGTGACTGGAAACATCCGTCGGCAATGACCTCAGAACGACCTACGGTGGCGTTCTGTGGCAGATGCAGGTTTCAAACCACCTGCTCAAACCTCTATTTCCGGGCCTCCATGGTTGTTTTAGGTCCGTCAACTTCACTATTTGGCTCTAGAACACGCTCCATTGATACGAACATCTGCAGAGGCAGCCTCCACCGACGTTTTGAACAAGGAGCCCACCTTCAGCTGGTGTTTTGAAGCACGGGTCGGTTTGTCTGCCTTATGGCATAATGCGGTCTTTTTCCGGCCTGCGGTAACAACGCCCGGAAGTGGCTGCATTAATGTTCCATAATTGAAATGACTCAAATATGATATCCGGAATCTTACCTTGATGCATCAAGATCTCTAACTGGGGAACTATAATTTGGCTTGTTCTTAACTAGATATTGCTCGCTCGCTACGTACTCATGTTCTGGTAAAAACCTTCCATGTAGGTCTCGAGAAGATGAGGAGTTGTCTACGGATGATGATGATTTCTAAGGAGCTACGCGGAAATCAAGAACCATATTGATATGTCGTCGACGGTGTTGATCGAAGAAAGAGCTATGCTGGCCCCAATGGCTAAAGGCAGCACCGGTAGTTCACTACGATGAAAAAGAATATCCAACTAAATGACTAAAGTGCTACGTGGCACTAGATGACAAAACAGGGAAAAGAAAGGAATGTATTTTTAATTGTTGAATATTGTGGGGTAGGCGAAGCCCTAACTTGTAATGAATCTGAGCCACTCAATACAAATTGATCCTAGCCATTCATTTGGGCTTTGGAAAACTATAAATAGGGGCTTGTCCCTCCTTTGTAAGGTTTGGAGAATTGATGTAAAGATATTTTGCAGCAATAGAAAGCAGCATTGCATGATTTATGGTTGTTCTTTTTGAGTTTTCTCTTTATGTATGCATAGTTCACCTTCCATGTTAGTTTTAGTGTTAGTTTCTGGAATGGGAGTGGTGATGGTGTTTGCTGTTTCAGCATTTGATGAATTTCCAGCTCATGCTTTTTGTGGTTCATTGATGATGAGTCACTTTGCAAAGCTAGTCTGAGCTCATTACTTCATTGCTGTAACTTAGTTCAATTACATGTGCATTATGTGTATGTGCAATTTGAAAATCTGTAGTCCTTAGAAGATTGCACTAGTTTTGTGCAACTGTAGGTTTCTCTTGGCCAAGCAAAACCCAGTTTAGGAAATCTGTCTACTTTAGCAACCACCATTGTTACTGTTCATTCATAGTTTAGGATTAGAATAGCTTTCTAAACCCTTTTCCTTTTTCTTTTTTTTTAATCCTTGGTTAGAGTAGGACCCAAAGCATCACCATGAAGCTAAATCAGATGAAATTGATGAGTTTCAGCTTGCTATTTTGAGTGGACAGCCACTATTCATTCACTTTCAGCACTTTGAAACTGCATTTGCAGACCCAAATTCCATGCTTTATAACTCATCCGTAAGTATGCCTTGTGATTCCATCAAATCACATCAAACTACTGAGGTATCTAAGCACTGTCATGACCTGACATCCGAGAGACCTTGGGATAGTGTTCTGCAATTCGATTGTGGAAGATTGTCTTTCAAGAGAGGTAGCGCACCTATGCACTGTCTGTGTTGAGAAGTGTATGAAAAAACCATCAATAGAACTGGCGCTAGAAGGAGGGCTTGACATGTTGAGGCTACGAAGCTGAAAGTTGGAAGTTGAGAAAGGAACATTCAGGAAGAAATCTGAGATAGGAGATCTCTTTAATTCAAAAATCAAAAAAATTTGAAGGCAAACAAGAGCTGAGTCAAAATGGAGCAGCATATGCAAATCAACATCACTCAGTTACATGCACATTTGAATAATAGATTGAAAAAGCCATTGCAACAATTCACGTTGACGGATAGATGTCGGATCCAGTGCACTTGCAGGCATAGTGAATTAGAGTGTCTAACATTCTTGGACAGAATTGAGAAGGTCTTGCAAGGAGAAATTCCCTTTTGGGAAATATACCAGCCCTTGGCTCCCAAAGATCCAGAAGAGGAATTGCAAACCATGGCAATTGATGCTTTCAAGGAGCTGATCCGAAGATGTTTGGGCAGCAAGGACGGACCAAGATTGGAGGAGGTACTAATGTCAAGTTGGTGCAGATTTCACAATGCACCCCACTCTGAATTCACTTGCTCGTCATGCACAAAAATCATCGCTCAAGCTAGGGTTTGTTCGAACAAGTTGGAGCAGCCAACTCTTAATGAGGAGAAGTTATCCATTGAGGCAGAAAAGTTGTCAACATCTGGAGGACAACAAAGCAAGGATGAACCAAGAAATTTGATACAAGTTGATGTTGGAGCAGCAAACATTGAAGTTGAAAACCAAGAGGAGGAGGCAGGTTTTACAAGGACAGCAAGGTGCCTTTGTGAAAATGTGATTGAAATTAATTTAGAAGGCTTTCCCTCCACCAATCAAGAGCAGTCCTCCACTCCAGAAGAAGAGGGATTGGCAGTCGAAGATGAATCAAAAGAGTTTGTAGTAGTGTATGCTGGGGCAGCAAATGAAGATGTTAAAAATCAGAAAGAGGAAAAGGTTGACAGCCTTGGAACAATAGAGAATGATGGAAAAGAAATAAGCGAGATTAGATTAGAGGACCTCTCCTTTATGAATGAAAAGGATCAAGCATCTGAAAATGCAGATTTGGAGGAGCAGGAACAACCACCTGCCATAGCTGTCTACTATTCACCTTCCTTCCCAAATGATGATCAGGACCCACTTGTGTAAAGATATGACCAACTCGTCTCGAGACTAGCGAGGGATTGGACTGAGCTAAAATACCAAGTGGATTTGGAGATATTGCTGCTCCCAAATTGGTGTCGACTCCATGATTCATCGCATTCATAGCTCACATGTAAACTAGGCCAAGAAGCCATCAAACAAGTCAAAGAACAAGCAAGGCAACCAAGTGCCCGACTTCCTCTACTTGTTGCTCAGATTGAAGTAGAAGACCAAGAGCCTGAGTCAAGTGATGGCTTAGTTGAAGGTAGTCCTCAAGAGGATGTTGGGGTAGTAATAGAAGGACAGCAATATAGTCTTGGACTTCTGAGCGATGAAGTAGATCAAGTAGAAATGTTGTCCACCAGTCACCAAGAAGTTCTTCCTCTTGAAGAGCAGTTGTGTACCATGGATGATGGACTTTTTGGCGAGTCTTCAGAGGGAAATTGTGCAGTAGACTTTTTCCCCTTGATGAGGTTCCATCAATTGATTACTTCTTTCCATTAGGAGCTGCACTACGGAGGTATGCTCATGTCAAGGAAGAGTACATCCTACAAGACGGTAGTGATGAATACATACTCCTTGAGCCCTTGAACAATGATGCACTAGAGTTTCCAGATTGGGAGAGGACCTCCTTCTCCATTTACAGCGATAGTGACCAAGAGGAAACAAGTGGGCGCCATAAGGAGATACATGAACAACAAAAGGAAGAAGATAAAGGTGGAGGTGTTTCGATGGCTGCCAACAAATACGACGAGCTTGGTCAACCGCGGGCTGCAACTAAGTGTCCTTCCACCTCAATCCTTGCATATTTTCCTTCACAACCAGAGAGCTGCAATGAGACAGATTCATGCATGTCATCATCCCATGACATTGAACGTCACAAAAATCAGGTAAACACTTGGAAAGGGAAATGGGACAGTATGCTACCTTTTGAAGACGACCATCAAAAGGGCACCAAGATTATAGATGATCGACAAGGCGAGGTGTTCCTCCTTCAAGAACAACCAATTGGGACTGTGGATCTTGCTCACAGCTTGGAAGAGCTGTTTGCTGCCCCGTCCTCCTAGTCTTATGCAAGCTTAAGGTCCACAGTGCTGCACCCTCCACCGCGCCGACCTGAGGCTACCAATGCAACGATCAAGGATGTTATGCTTGCTCTTGACTATCCAACGCTACCACCTCCGTGTGACGACATCCAGGTTTTATCCTTCCTTGCCCCTATTATTTCTCATAATTGCACTTATTATTTTGATTATGGGAATAAGGGAAAACGAACATGTTTATGGATTAACCATGGGTTCAATGAACCTCCTCAATTGCTGATTTTCGTGATGACATGGTTGAACTTGAGTGCTGCAACATTGAATTTCTTTTTTTAGAATATAAAGATAAATTTGCATGGTTAAGAACGATGACGATTGCCTGTTTGCTTGTGCATGCATTACGAAATACAATGAGTGTTAATGTCAACTCGCCTTGCGTGAACATAGTGCTTTGTAAATATCTTTGTACATAGCCCGTTTTGAGTAGTATAGGTTTCCTGTAAATACCCCGCTTTCCCACTTTCCTTAGGTTAGTTGGTGTGTGTAGGTTGCTTGCTTCATTTTCTTTCGTTTGCTTTCGCTTTGTTGTTGTTTTGGTCGGGGTCCCTTTGCTTTTAGCTGTGCATGTTTTTGCGCACAACAACCACACTTATCTCCTGGAGTTGTTCCACGTATTTCTTTGTCAAACTCTAATCAAGTCTTCAGAGTGGATGGTGAAGGTCTTCCGTTAGTGTCAAGTGATCTGGGTGTTTGATTCAAAGAGGATAATTTGTTGGTTTAGTCCGACTCTGACGTATTCTAAAATCTTATAGCTCTTACACATCTTAAGAATTTGACGGTCACTATAGGGCCTTTTGTGAAGTCTAGTTAAGTGAAAAATCTAAAATTCTGCTCCAGTGCCACTGTGATTCTTAGCCCTAAGCGCGAGCTTCAATGCTTGCGGATTGAAATAAAAGAGCTAAAAAGAGAAAAGAAAGAAATAAAGAAAACACTAAAAATTAAAAAAAAAGGAAAATTCAACTTTTCAGGGGTATCCGAGCAACTCTACCTGGGCTATGGACGCCCGGCTGGTAGTAGAGCAATGTTCAGCAGAATCACAATGACAAACCTAAAGTAGAACTGTAGACTGACTAGCGGCGAGGAGCCAAAATGTCGAATACTTTTGAGTTAAGAATAAACCCATTAGCTTAAATTGGCAGACTTGGGTTCCCTCTAGCAACCGAAGGATGGGAATTAATGCAATTGCACACACTTGGATTTTCAGCATACTGAAGGTTGGGTTGACTAATGGTTTTGATCCTTTGGTTGAGCATCTGGTTTGTTTGCCCTAGCGTGAAGGTCGTAACTAGAGATTCTGGGTTCGTGATTCCAGTTTGTCATCAAAATGCTCTTGAGCATTTCCCCAGTGAGTCGCCATTTGTTGTGCATGTTTTGCACACATGCCCCACTGTAGGTAGGGACACCCTTTTTTTTGCTCTCGATAGGATGCTTTGCTCCTGTCTTGTTTTGTGTGCCCCATTTCCAAGGCCAAATTGGTCATGTGCCATGAAACGATCAAATTCCCCTACCCAAATTCACCTGCTTGGGGTATTCAAATCCGCGGAGAAATAAAGTCCCCCATCCCCTTTCTGCCTTTTGTCTTGCTTTGGCTATTTCAGAAACATCCGTGGACCCCTGTCGGTCCATTTTCCACATTTTTGGCTTTGGGGTCACCCTTTTTTGGATCGGGGATGTGTTTGAAGTGCGTAAGTGAACTGCCAAGGTTTCTTCAAAGTTTGGTTAAGTTTTTCGGTGGTTTCAGAGCTTTGTCCCCCTTTTGCTGTTTTGGAACATCCGTCAGCCCAAGGCAACCCAGCCTCTGGAGCCCGGCCCCTCCGTGGCCATTTCCAGGGCTCCACCTCTCCGTGGCCATTCTGGAACTTCCGGCAACCACCTCCC
>VDFB02193867.1:456190271-456207591 GCA_007258455.2 Sequoia sempervirens
ACCCTTGAAGTATGCATTAATGATTATGGTCCAAATGAGCTCCAAATATGAATATCAAGATATTTTTATGATGCATGGATATATATCTAACAGGGAATTTGTAGGTTTGACTGACATTTTTCTTAACTCGTGTATAAATGCACTTACGACACTTCATGTTTGCAGGAGTCAAGAAGCCTTCCGTAGGTCTATCGAAGAGGCCCATTGAGGGAGTTGTCCTACCTTTTTCCAGATGATGATGATTTCTAAGGAGCTTTCTGCCCGAATTAGGGGCCACCAATCCATTGATGCCAATCGTCGACGGACTCATTTGATCAAAGAAAGAACACTGCAAGCACATCAAGCAAAAAGACAACTTCTCGTGTTTCGCCACAAAGAAAAGGGCACCCAGCCAAATGACAAAAATTGCACAAGAACCGCACTCAGATGACAAAACAGGGAAAAGACAAGGAATGTATTTTTAATTGTTGAATATTGTGGGGTAGGTGAAGCCCTAACTTGTAATGAATCTGAGCCACTCAATACAAATTGATCCTAGCCATTCATTTGGGCTTTGGAAAACTATAAATAGGGGCTTGCCCCTCATTTGTAAGGGTTGGAGAATTGATGTAAAGACATTTTGCAGCAATAGAAAGTAGCATTGCATGATTTATGGGTGTTCCTTTTGAGTTTTCTCTTTATGTATGCATAGTTCACCTTCCATGTTAGTTTTAGTGTTAGTTTCTTGAATGGGAGTGGTGATGGTGTTTGTTGTTTCAGTATTTGATGGATTTCCAGCTCATGCTTTTTGTGGTTCATTGATGATGAATCACTTTGCAAAGCTAGTCTGAGCTCATTACTTCATTGCTGCAACTTAGTTCAATTACATGTCATGATGTGCATGTAATTTGAAAATCTACAATCCTTAGAAGATTGCACTGGTTTTGTGCAACTGTAGGGTTTCTTGGCCAAGCAAAACCCAGTTTAGGAAATCTGTCTACTTTTAGTGCCACCATTGTTAATGTTCATTCATAGCTTAGGATTAGAATAGCTTTCTAAACCCTTCTCCTTTTGCTATTTTTTTAATCCTTGGTTAGAGTAGGACCCAAAGCATCACCATGAAGCTAAATCAGATGAAATTGATGAGTTTCAGCTTGCTATTTTGAGTGGACAGCCACTATTCATTCACTTTCAGCACTTTGAAACTGCATTTGCAAACCCAACTTCCATGCTTTATAACTCATCCATAAGTCCGCCTTGTGATTCCAGCAAATCACATCAAACTATTGAGGTATCTAAGCAATGTCATGACCTGACATCCGAGAGACCTTGGGATAGTGTTCTACAATTCGATTGTGGAAGATTGTCTTTCAAGAGAGGTAGTGCACCTATGCACCTATGTTGAGAAGTGCATGAAACCACCATCAACACATATGTTACTTGTTCTATTGTTGGTTAGTTTTTTTCATGGATATATTCAAGGTTTAGTGCATGGTTGTAGTCTACGTGGCAATGGTTAATTATTTTTAATTAATATTAGAGTTTATTTATTACATATTTTAAACATATGACAATTTCAATTGTTTTACTTATTATTTTATTAGTACTTAAATACTAGCGATTGCACGTCACTGAGGTGCAATGGTTACACCGATAGCAAGATATACTTCAGCTTAGTAAAATGAAGATGATACAGACAAGACATTAGAAAAGCTTTAACCTATATGTTCTAAGCATCCAAGGTAACATAAGTACTCAGCTGTCCCAATTAATTATATGCAATGCAGAAAACCAAAAATAAAGATGCAGGTGCAATAAAATGAACCTAATTTTAGTGGTAACTTATGCACATGCCATAGCCGGCTTACCAATTTCTAGAGATCATAAATCATATACCCAATAGAATGGGAAATAATCACTCAAGAAAAGTGATCGATGCTAATGGGTCAATAGACAGACACAACATAAAGGCATAGGATGGTGCTTAAAAAAATAAACTATTCAGCTTCCATACATTCTTTGGCAATGAATATGCCTTGATTGCACAATTACGAACATGGCCAATGCAACAAGTATGAAGGTAAATATGTAAATGTGAGAAATCCACATACTTCCATTGATTTGGAGGACTACAAGTATTTAAGAGCCACAATAAAATTTTATCAAATCAGTTGACACTCTTTTAAAAAAAAAAAAATTAGAAAGGGACATTCATAAAGGCTTAAAGGAATGAACTGTATGATAAAACATCATATCATTCACATGCTTTCTCCATCTATATTTTCTAAGCTAAATCAACTTAAAAGGGAATGAAATAAAATGCTCAGAATATTAAATTGAGAGATTGTGAGAATCTAGCAGTTTTCAAAAAGGTGTTTCTTTATTTTGCATGAGAACATCAATCAATCTAAAAAAATTCAATAACCATCATTTACCTTTATTTTATTGCTCTTTACAAATAATAACTGCATGAAAAAGTAGATATACGCTCTAGGAATTATGATTTAGCATAAGTATCAATTAAATTGCTTATATATTATTTTCCTCTAACAGTGAAGAGGCCATGTTCCAAAACATTTTAAACTATTTGACCAAAATATACTGTAATTTGAAATCATAACAGACAACTCTATAATCCGTGCAAAAGAAACTAAAATAAAATAAAATCTATAGGATATAACTACAACTAGTCAAAGATAACTTATGAAAATTGTAATACTGTCGAAATGTTTTCTTCTTCCTATGAATAATGCTAAGAGCCAAGGACTGAGGGGTATCCATTCCGTCAAATTCGCCTGGGGCACGATCCCGACCTCATCCCTTTTTCATGTCAGAGCCTTTGCACTTAGCGAAACTTCATCCATGGTGGGCCCATTTTGAACCTTTCAACTTCACCAGTAGACCAAGGGTTAAAACGATAAGCCAATAGTACACTTACTATTTAGCCATCATTATTTACAATTATTCTCAAAGCTCAATTTTACATTAATACAACTCTTTAGTTTAACAATAATATTTACTCATGAATTAATACAATTATTCTCATGTGTTTAGTAACTTTCAAGCTAACGCAAATGGAAAATGTAAAGCTAGCAACTACAATCTTTTCCCATGACTTCTCTTCCTATGCCAAAATGGAAGCATAGATAGGGCACACCAAATTTTTGAGAGAATGCCTAAAAGAGACTTTATCTCATAGAAGATAACAATTGCAGGATATATGGAGAATGGATTTCTACAGGAGGTGCTAAAGCTAGTTAGTGCATGTTGGATTTGGTACTGCTAAATCAAGTAGACCTTCTTTTTTATGAAAATAATGGATTAAATCAAGTGGACGTGCAAATTACTTTTATAAAATTTCAAGCTAATGCAATTGGCAAGTGTAAAATCGAGTTCGACAACCTTTGACCAACATCATCCCCTATGCAAAAAAAATGGAGCTTTGTAAAAGGGTATGGACATCCATCAAAATATAACGCAAAGAGAAATTTTGTTTGATGTTATAGTTGGAAATGTCATGGCAGACATGTACAAAAAATGGGGAAGCAAAGATAATGTCGATTTGTTTTAAAGGCTTTAGAAACTTTCATGCAATGCATTTAATAGCGAAGGATATTTTAAATCTAGATAAGAAGTGATTCTATGCCCATATAACATAAAATGAGATGTATGCATAAAGCTTATCCATAATTACACCTATAAAGATGTAAAATGTGTTCCAATATAAATGTGTTTCAATAAAGGTGTTTTCCACTATACATTATTTTCAATAAAGAGAAAAGTACCTTGTTGTTTTCCAATATAAATGTGTTCTGATAAAAATAGAAGCTCAATGTGTTTTAATCAAGGGAGTAATGTAAACAAATCTACCTTTTTTGCAGAGAATAATGATGTAAATCAATGCCCTCTTATTTAGACAATTGCACCTTTTAAGACATGGATTTGTTCAATTCCATTGTCTATGAAAGTTTGACAACTCTCATACGCAATTCTTCAAATCTCAATCTTTGATTATTCTACTTAATCAACATATATATAACAATAGTTTGTAGATAATCAATGAGATTTACTTAATATAGACAAATAGATTTATCTGAAACTTTGAAAAAATAATAATTTCAAGAATACAAATTCTCCAAAAGTAACCCTTTCCCAACCCCTTTTGATAAGCTTCTTGAACTTGATAAGAAGATGCAAAGATGACTTTGATGCAAAATGATAATAACAAGCTAAGATAGGATGAAAATCCAAGTGATGAGTGCCTATAGTGCAAATACTAAGAGTGTGGATCAAGTTATGGATTATTGTGGATATAATGCTTCTATTTATAGGTTGAAGGGTCAAAGAATGGAGAGATGGGAGGAATGTGGGACTAAAGAAGATCCAATGATATCGTGACACTTCCTACCTGGCTAGTGGAGGAAGGTGGAGCACATTTTGGAGAATGTGCATGGTTAATGCATATCGTTGAGGATTTGAGAGGTTTAAGAGATATTAATGCACTTGTAAGAGGCATTAAATGAATATGGTTGAGGTGTTTTGGAGGGAAATGGTTTGGGAAAGAAAGTTAAATAAGTGGAGTAAATGAAGGAATATTCCTTGGGAATATGCCTTGTGAGGGAAAATATGATATTAATTAATTAAATAAATTGATTTTCATGTTCAACTAGGGTAGTTGACCATGGGTTTTCTTTGACCAAGGTTGATTCAAAAGCTAGAGAAATGAGGGATTAGTATTAGGAGTTAATTAATTTAGGATTAATTCACTTGGATGAAATTAGCTGATTTATGATATTTAATTTAAATGTTTGGGTTTATTTAAATCAAATGAGAGGATGTTAGAAAATTAGGATTTTAATTAAATATATTGATTTATTTAAGTAAAAGAGATGGAATTAGTTAGCAGAAAGTGAATTAATCAAATAAACTTAGTTACTTGATTAATAGCAGAAGTAATGTTAATTTGAGTGTCTACAATGATAAGTTTCTTATCCTATGATATGAGACAAATTATCATAACTACCTAGGAAAAGATAAAATCTAGAGATGACAACTAAGTCTTCTAGAAAGATACCTAGGACTTAAGTAAAATTAACATGTGAATAAGTCTCATAATAAGGAACTAACCAGGTAAAGGATTTTATTCACACCAACATTCCCCCATTAATCGCAACTTAGGGAGTAGATTATTATGGAAATGATCCAAAGATGCAAGGATGGTTCCTAACTACTAGGACATGTTATGTACCCATGTATGAATACAGATGCAATATCTTACAAACTGAAAAAATGAGAAAATCTAGTGGGAAAAAACTCCTCGAAAGATAGATGAAATACAAAATAATCTCAAGGAATACATGAGAAGGACAAAACCCCATTTCAGGAAAAAGACCCCCCATAAGAGAGAAGAAGAAGAAAGATAGTGTAACCCATCCTCATAATAGTGTCTCCTCTAATGATGGTGAATGTTTGACAATGAATGTTGAAGATGATCCAAGGGAATCAATGAAACTCCTCCCATTAGGAAGAAATAAAACCAAGAATGTATGCAAGAGCTCTTCCCATTCCTGAAAGGAAGATGTAGGAAGAAGGATGATAGATGATGTCTTCAAAGAATTCTCAAGTGTCTCCATGTCGATGCTGAAAGATGTCACACTCCAAATAGGTATTCTAGGCCACACTGTTGAAGAAGAAAATTTAGAATCTCCTAGAAATTATTGTAGAACATAATCGAAAGAAAAAGATATCTCCTCTAAAGATAAATAATCCTCCTCCAAATGTTGTCTGAAAGTATCCACACTCATGTCAAACTGCAGAGGATGATCATGTTGAGAATGAAAAAGAGGGTCAAAGTGTTCCTTCACAACAACTGAAGAAGGATCATCTCCACTAAAGAGAAGATGAATGCAATCAACCTAATTTGTTATATATTGGATGCATCAAAATTATCATATTAGTCCCATTTTTTAGCTCATTTCCCTGTTTCCTTTCTTGATTTTCACTAATTTCTCTTCCACATCATCCTACATCACTCTAAATTTCCTTTTTGGAGATGCTGACAAAAAATATTTTGGTCTACCTCTCGAGGCGGGTTACCTCATAACTAACCTTCCAATCTATTAGTGAAATTTTTTAAACTTCTTTGACTTGGCATCACTACAAACACTACATCAAAGAGGGGGGAAATGTAATCACCCTAAAACTGGCATTATTTCTTCTCAATTAATTAAATATTATTATTTAATTAATTCACTCACTCCCAACCATAATTAATTAAATATTTATTATTTTATTAATTATTCCATATTCTTCTTATAATTAATTAAATATTTTATTATTTAATTTATTATATCACCTCCTAGACTAAAATTCCTCCAATGAATTAAATATCTAAATTATTTAATTAATCCCATCATATTCCTAATTCTTCTAATTCTACTTGAGTTAATTAATCCCTTGATTAATTAACTTCATCCTCTTACTAACCCTCGTTATCTCATTCTCCAACTTTTAACTATACCCTAGTTAATAAACCATTGGTTTATTGAATCAAACTACCCCATTAAGCTAATAAATTCTTGATTAATTAATCTAACCCCCATGTCTAATCGTGATTACCATTATTTTCCTAATTTAAAATTCATCACATCTCCCCAATCTTATTTCATAAATATGAAAAATCTCACCTACCCCCAATATCTTACACCTAGCCTCCAAAATTAATGACTTTTCTCTATAAGGTGTGCTCAAACATGTGTGATAACACCTCATCACTTCTCCCACACTCCATTGTCACACTTTTCATAATGCTAACAAGCCACACCACCTTGACCCACACCTCACTCTATCAATCAATCCTATCCCTTCAACTTTTTATGAATCCTATCCCTCCATTTCTCCGCTCCAATTTATATAAATTGTAGCTTCAACCCCTCATTTCACCATCCTAAATTATAGCCTTGTCATACTGGTATTTTTGTGAGCAATCCACATTCTAGCACTTGAGAAAGTCCATCAAGACTTGGGTGCATCCTGAGCTCAATCCTTGAGGGTTATTGAAGGTATAATCTAGCTTATGCATTTGAGTTTATTTTATTTGTGTTATTGTACCTGTAATGTCTACCTAACCCCCCTATACCCAAACATATTAAATTCTTCATTATAAAAAATTGGCATTTTCATGAAATGTTTGAAACATGGATTTTGATGTCAATGTGTAGATGCAAACCTGGGACTAGTTGATCCAAAAAGAAATCAATTTTTTTTTTATGGTTATGAACTTTAAATTCATATATCATATAATTGGATTACTACATAGATGCTATAAGGCCTCTACTTTGTGATGTTAAGGGATGCCATCCACCACACCCAAGCATTCTAAACCTAGATTTTAAAGTGGAAGGAACTTGAAATATGCATCTTTTTTTTAAAGAGAAATGAAAACATCACTATAATCATTAACATATATTTTTTTACATAATTAAAGTATAAGTATGATGAATTTTCTAGTGCCATAATACATTATAATAAATAAAATCAATACAATTCACACATATATTGAAACATGCTTGTGATTAGTGAATACACATAGTTTGAGCGATTGTGTAGCATGGCATAGTTGATGAAAACCATATAAAATTATGTATAAAATGATATATTCTATTAATCTTCAATATTTGTTGGTCTTCACTAATGGAGTTAGTTTATTATAGCTAAAAAAAATTAGTTAGCCCTATTTGACAATGATTTTGTTTTATTTCATCTCTAACTAATATTCCTATATGAGCGGCTGAAGAAAATGCAGATGTTGAAGGATTGTTGTCATGCTTGCAGGCGGGTGGCGTAACAAATGTTACACCCATTTCCTCCCCTGATTTCAATCCTTTGCTAGATTTCTCCGCACAGAATCTTCGATTTACAGAACCTCAGATACGCAGGCCTTGCGTTATCATTCTTCCGGAGAACGAAATGGAGCTGCAACAATCCGTACAGTGTAGCATAAAGCACGGATGGGAGATTCGTGTTCGAAGTGGTGGGCACAGCTACGAGGGGCTTTCCTACACCACCAGCGCTCCATTCGTACTCGTCGATCTTCAAAAGCTTAACAAAGTGACGGTAGATGCGAAATCGAAGACGGCCTGGGTAGAAGCAGGCGCCACCTTGGGGGAAATTTATTCTGCTGTCGCAAACAGTTGGGCTGAGCTCGGCTTTCCTGCAGGAATTTGCCACACAGTGGGCTGCGGCGGTCATTTTGCTGGCGGAGGGCTCGGCTTACTGACGAGAAAATTCGGCTTGGCATCCGATAATGTCTTGGACGCCCGGCTGATAAATGCATCAGGGGAGATTATGGATAAAAACATCATGGGTGAAGATGTGTTCTGGGCTTTAAGAGGTGGAGGCGGCGGTAACTGGGGCGTTGTATGTGCCTGGAATATCCAGCTGGTGAGCCTACCGCCAGTTTTGACAGCGTTCAAGGTATTAAAAATTGGTGCAGATATTGTCACGGATACCGTCCACAAATGGCAATATGTTGCTCCTCAAGCCGAGGAGGACCTCTTCATTCGAGTAGAGATCCGAGTCGAAAAAGATACCAAAGATATCAAAGCCTTGTTCCACGGAATATACCTTGGGCGTAAGAACGAGCTGCTGAGCAAAATAGCTAAGATCTTCCCCGAGCTGCGGATGGAGCCAGCACATTGTGAAGAAATGAGTTGGATACAGACAGTTTGCTACTTTGATGAAATCAAATGCAGCGAATTGACTAACCGGTGTACCCGTAAGGAGTACTTCAAGATAAAATCGGATTTCGCCAAGGTCCCTCTTCCTGAACCTGCGCTGAGAGGACTGTGGACAATCATGGAAAAAGAGGCGAATGCTTATGTCGCTTTCTCTCCTCTGGGAGGAATGATGGACACGATTCCCTCATCCGCGACGCCGTTTCCTCAGCGTGCAGGGACATTGTTCGACATACACTACAACATAACGTGGACTGAGAGTAGTAGAGATCATTACTACCTGGAATGGATGAGGACGCTTTACCAGTACATGGAGCCGTATGTGTCCTGTTCTCCAAGGGCGGCCTACGTGAACTTTCTTGAAGAGGCGAGAGTTTGGGGTGAAAAGTATTTCGATGCAAATTTCGAGAGGCTTGTTGAGGCTAAAACGCAGGTGGATCGCCATAACCACTTCAGAAATCCTCAGGTCATTCCTCCTCACCCGAATTAATAATTATCCTGTATTTTTATTGGCATAGTAAGGCGCCTTTCGAGGTGTTTTCTATAATAATATGGCGCTGTTAGAAGTGTTTTCCATAAGAATAAACCGCTCCTATAAGCTATGATACCATCTGTTAGCTTTGAGCGCGCACAGCCAAGTTTCGCGATTTTCAGGCTTTTACTTTTGTAGTTTTGAATTTATCAAAATAATAATAATGGTCTCCTGCGGACACAGCGTGCGGCCGATAATGATGCCTTCCTCCATTCTTAAGGACTCCTAAACTTCTCTGTTTCGAGTACGCGAACGTATTGAAGAGAATGTCTTCTGTGCACATTCTTCATATTTTAAGATGGGTGTGAGAATACTTTCAAAATAGTCCTTTCTAAAAATAAAAAATAAAAAATGAACAAAGTTAAATACGGTTAGAAGAGCAGTCAAAAACAGGACTGCGGAAAAGACAAAAAGGACAAAAAAGGACGAATAATTAAACATCAAGACTACAAATAACCATAGACGCATAATTGTGTTAACAGTTGAAATTGAAAACATGTTTATAAACTAAAATAGCTCGTTGAGTACAAAAAATAAACAGCTGTATATCACAAAAATCTAAACAAACAGTTTAAAACTAGCTGTGGCACTTACGCCGAATAATTGTGTGGATATATTTGCTTATTTTAGATGTATTGGTTCAAATCGAAAAGTATGTATATAATTTATAAAAGCAAGAAATGAAAAAAATTAAATGGAAATAGTACACAAATGGAATAGAACTTGAAATAATGGAATGGTTAGTTGCAATTATAAGAATATATGCAATTTAATAGAAAGATAAAGATATATTTTATATTTTGTGCAATTCCGTCACACAGTTCAATTATTAAAAATAGATCTATTTAGTATTTGGAAAACAACTAATATAAAACTGTTTATTTAACCTACTAAAGCAACACATGAAATAAATAAAATGAAAATGAATATTTTCCTTACACCAATATGTGTTTTAATATTGGTTGAAATCAAACAACATGTATATAACTTATAACAAGAACACATGGAAAAACTAAAATGAAAATAGTATGCATACGAAAGGGAACCTCACTCGATATGATATAAAAATGTAAAAATAAGATATTATATACAATTTTGAAAGTCCATTGTTTTCATGGAATGTTTAATTAAAATTATAAGAATGTGTGCAATTGATTAGAATGGTATAGATATATTTCATATTTTGTTGCATTTTGTCACACAACAACTTTGAACTCCAATGTATCTGTAATAAAGAGTAGATCTTTTTAGTATTTGAATAACAACTAATATAAGAGAGAATGTTGATCGGTGAACATTCAATACAAATTATTAGTTAACTTTGGTAGAGTTGCTTGTAGGTTTTAGACAATGAGAACATAGTGTAAGTGATCCATGACTCTGCCTGCACAAGAGTACAAAGAGAGAGATATAATTTACAACAAATAAAGTATGTCACTGTTGTTAGAGAGTATGTGTGACAGCTAGTTTAATGGTACCATTAAATGATAGTTGAAACTGGTTTCGTGATTACTCAATAGTGATTTGCATGCGTGAGACTTGTTTAGAATCAAATCCACACTATATGTAGCCTATCAACTAATAAATTGCTAATTTTATTTTAAACCATGATCCCGACCTCATCACAGATGATTTCGGGGCCTTGCACTCAACAAGACTTGATATCTGGTGGGCTCATTAAGAACCATTCAACCTCACCAATAGATCAAGGACCCATTGACAATGGGAACAATTTTGAAGGAGGCCCCAGAGACTATTCCTCTTTCTAAAGATCCATGTTGAGTGAAGAATATAAAGAGGAAAACTATACAAGATATATTAAGAAGTTAAAGATTATAAACCCAAATAATTGATGGAAAACAACAATATGTGTTTCACTTGTTGCCTCTACAAGAATTATTGAAAAGAAAAACATCCAAGTCATTGTTGATGGATACCAACCCCTCTATTCTTCTATTCGGGCTTAGGGGGATGGCTCCATATAAATATCCAGCCCTCTGTCTGACGAGTAATGTGAGTTGCTTTGCAAAAGAGAATTAATTGTTATTAGCCTCCAAATTGAAAATCGTTTCATTGCTTTGCTATTTTCTTCTCTCTTTATCGTCAATCCAAGATTTATTGGATCAGTTTGTGCAGCTTCACTGGAAACAAGAGCACTTATATTGGTGAGGAAATACCCCAACCTGTACAATGGCTAGATTTGTGAGGAAATACCCCAACCTGCCACCTGGCCTATTGTCTTTGCCCCTTATTTGGAAATTGGCTGCAGGTTGGCAACGATCTGCATCACATAAATCTTGTCAAGATGGCCAAAAGGTATAAAGACATTTTCATGCTGAGAATGGACTGGAAAAATTTGGTGGTGGTGTCATGTCCTAAGCTTGTAAAATAAGTTATTCATACGTAGGGCATCAAATTCAGCTATAGAAAGAACAAAATGGTGTTTGATATATTCACGGGAATGGAAAGACATGGCGTTCACTATCTATGGTTAGCATAGGTGAAAGATTAGAAGCATTGTGACTCTTTCCTTCTTTACTCAAATACTTATCGAACACTATAGAGTAAGGTGGGAGGACGAAACACTATCATGGTGTTGACTATCTTAAAGAGATTCAGAGAGTCATTGAAGACATTTGCGCCAATAAAGTCATCTTAGAGAGTAATAACGACCACAACTCATGCCTTATTATGTTTTGTATAGGATGATCACAGGCTTGAATCTTAGGAGGACCCGCTGTTCCTTTAGACCACTACTTTTAATACGAAGAGAAGTCGGTTGGCACAGTGTTTTGAGTACAACTATGGGGACTTGATTCCCATATTAAGGCCATTCTCGAGAGGATATTTGAACAAATGCAGGGACCTCCAGTGAAGAATCCCACCCTTTTCACATCAAAGCATCTATCAAGGTCTTCAAACCTTGCTTTTACTTCAAAAATACCTCCTGCTCTCAAATTTAGAAACAAATTGTCACTGAGATGAAAGGTGTAAAAAGAGAAGACATATCTTGTTTTAGTCCCATTTCGAGTATGAAAATTTTGACAATAAAACCCAAAAAAATAAAAATGATTCGACTGTGTATATATTCCAAAACATTAAACTCACTGAAACCATGGCAAGTGACTTACTAAAGATATTACACAAGTTGTGTCCTGCTGTCAATGATCCCAATGTGAAAAAATGGTTACATCTTCATGGCTTTGACATTTTGAGTCTGAAACGATTTCCATATTCATTTGTTCTATTCCTGCATTGTTACATATTGAAGATGGTGATGTTTAAAGTCAGTCACAAATAACTATATGCTTATAAGGAACAAAGGAGACTATAAATAGTGGTAAATGAATTCGCCAATGACACTAAGATGCATTAACAACAAAAGAAAAAATATCCAACTATCAGATTTTGGCGATCAAATTAATGACAGATTCAATTAATAAATGAATGGAGAGGACAACTGATAGGACATTTTTTATTGAGTCATCAGCTGATATTTTTTGGACATATCATACAAAATAAGTTTCGGTGCTGGCGGCAATGTAAATGAATACTATTGACCAGACTGTAATCACCTGAACAAACGAGTGGAAAACGAATGATTGCAAACGTTTCAATCATCTCCAAACTTATTTACAGCGTTGATTGAACATTTTAGCTTTGTCTTGTTCATAGTGAATATGCCTTCGTCCTAAAAAATATATCTTGAGGGATGGAAATGCCACTTATAAATTTCAATTGATTGGATCTTTATAATAAATATAGGATCTGACAATGAGCGAATATAATAAAAATGGGGATAGTTGACAACCCAATCTAATTGAACATTATAAAGCGAAAAATTTAGATATTTGAGTTATTAATTATTATCTTAGTATTACAATTTTTGAGTAGCATTTGATCATGTACATGAATTTGAGGTCTTAAATCTAGCTATCACAACATTTTAGGAATGAAATTATAATATATTCCATCAACTGCTTTGTGGAAGTCTAATTTGACTAGTAAAGTATTTTGTTCAAATTGTTGAGTCCATTCATTAGTTTCTCAATAAAAATATAGATTTTTCAAGAATATATCTTCTTCCAGGAAACCTATTTGTTTATTTATGATGATACCCTACATCACAAGCCTCTAGCACCTTAGCAATAATTTTATAGAAGTGTCTAGTATGGTAATGGAGCACCAGACGAAAAATAGAGTCATAAGTTTTCTCATTTGGAAGAATTTCAATTAATTATTTATTCATGCTTGGACCTAACAATTCTCTTCTCATTATTTTCAAATAAAGAAAGGAAAAGTCATTTTTTATGAATGGTAACATAGTTTGATAAAATTCTACCATGTAACTAATTATGAACATGACCTACACATATACAAATTAAGGGGTCAACTATTAGTTTATACATTTCAAAATCAGGGCCTACCAAAATAATATTTAATTGCTCTAGTCAAGTAGACTTATTTTGTATTTCTCCAAGGTAATGAGTGTTGTAATAAAAAAAAAGGACTCCCTAACATGGCCTTGATTTAGTGTTGTAATGTTTCTAACATATTCGCATTAGGTCTTGGGCCCTTGTGAACTAAATGAGCTTATTGGTGCCTTATTTAGATTGTTGTAAAGTGTTGTAACACACTTTCACATTAATCTAGGGTTTTATTAAATAATTGGGAATTTTTAAACTTTAATTGGCCTTATTTTACACACAAGCCCCATTTAATGCATCTTTTCAACAATAATCTCGACATGAACCAAGATCCAATTATAATTCAGGTGTTTTTAGGTTCTGTGGCCCAAATTTAGTGAGTTGGGACTCATACGCCACCTTGGATGTATGAGTCAGACCTAGGTTTTAGGGCTCTGATCTGGATTTTACACCATTCTAAGCATTTTTGAAAAATGTGTGCCTTAGTTAAGCCTAATGGGAGTCACATGCCACTTCTGGCATATGATTCCCATGTGACCCACAGTCAAATTTAATTCAAATTCTTGGCAGTATTTTATTCTCTTAGATTTGATGTCAGCTTGTAGTATTGTAATTTCAAGAAATTTGTCATAAACAAGTACAAATACAAGTTTCTTTCACTCATTTTCACCTAAGCATTCATGAGATCACCTAGCAAGATGAATGAGCATTGTTGTAGCAAACTTGAGCTTGCAAGAGCCTTCAAGAGTCTCCAAGAGTTGATTATCAAGTGTTTTAGAGGATCATTCAAGTATCACGCATCATGTCAAATTCATCATGCATCATGTTTATTTTTGAGCTAACAATTGTGATGTAGGGTTTTATGAATCGTGCTAGCATTCAATTCAAGATCTATCACATTCAAGCAAGAGTAAATATTTGCATCCATTGGAGCCATTTCATACATTTTTGAAATAATTTATTGCTAGGGTTTGGTGAGTTGTAACATTACATTTTTTCATTCATCATTCCCCTTTCCTATTTCATTTTATTTCAAGATTTTATTAGAAAAATAGGTTTTTACCAAGGAAAACCCCTTTCTACTAACAAAACAACATTTTTCCCTCTCTTTAGTGTGTGATTAATAGATCTAGGTTGAAGAAATATTGAAGAGAAAGTTTGGAGAAAGTTGTCAAGTGTTCAAAGTTATCAAAGATGTCAACTTGCATTGGAGATCATTGAAAGACATCTACAAGTTGCAAATCAGAGTTTCAGATGCAAAAATCAACTAGAAATAATAGAGCAGACATTGAAGAGAAAAATTAGACTTTAAATTTCTACAAAAGCTGATCTGGTGGATATTTTCACTAAAAATTGAAGAATCTCTAATACTCCAAATTTCAGCACCATCAAAAAGAGCTCGATGTCCTGATTCCAGCACAACTTGAATGGATTCAATCAGAGCTACGAAGCCCAAGTTATTGCCGGTCAAAGTTCAGTCAACAACTAGTCAACTCAGGGCCCAAGGCAAGAAAAAAAGGTCAAAATTTGATGTCACAAAAAGTGGTCAAAATTGATTTCAATGTGAAGAGCTCAGCAAGAGCTTTCCGACAGTGTTCGTTTTGTGCAAATCAGAGCTCGTATGTGCAAGATATGGAAGGTCAAAGCTTGTGGTTGACTAGGTTGACTTGAAGGTACAATGATGACGTCAGCATGCTGACATGGATGAATCATGAGGTGACACATGGTGGCTTCCTGAAGTTACACATGGCAGAAATTTGTTGGACATGGCTTTATTTAAATATATATATATATATATATAAAAGAAAAATTAATAACAGCCATGCCCTCCATTTTAATAATTAAATCACTTCCTTCAGAAAAAAACGTGGCCCTCCCTATGAAAGCGGATCTCCATTATTTAAAAAAAAAAATCATGATATTTTTTAGGCTACGTTTTTTTAGGGAAAACAAATTGATCCCTATTTTTAAGGGATGTAAATAGCCCGTAACCAAACTCATCCCCTATTTTAAATGAGAATTTCAAACCAACATTGTCTATTGTATGGCTTTAAAATAAAAGTGGCATTGGATGGTTTTGTAGAAATTTGGAAACGAAATACTCCTTAATTTAATAAATTCCTTCAAGTTGTAAAACAATAATCCTTTTAAAATGATTAGTTGTAACTATTGGAAATAGTTAAAGCCTGAATAAGGGATAAGAGGGGCTAAGGTAATATTTTTAAAAAGATTATTATGTAATTATGGGGGGATTTTCAAGTATTTTTCCATGTAAAGGGGATATAGGAAATATTGTAAAATCAATTGGTTAGAGGCCAATTTGAGTAAACTTGATGTATAAAAGGGGAGTTTAGGAGTGAGTTTGGTACTCAGAATTTTCAAGTCTAGGTGGTGAAGAATTGAATCAGAGGAATAGGGAGATTTTTCTAAGGAGATTATTTTTGAGCCTTTTTGTAAGTCAGAGTATTGTCATGCTACCGAAGTGCTCTTGGTGCAATTGTAATTTCAATTTTGGAGATTAATCGGATCCGTCTCACTCTATTGGAGCAGACCCAGAGACGTAGTCACCTTTGTGGCGAATTTCGTTATCAGATTGTTTGCACTCTCTCTCTCTTCTTATTTCTCAATTTCATTCTTTTCACCTTCATTTTTTAATGCATAATTTCAATAATGTATGCATGAATTATATTTTCACTTCATTCACATGTTAATGTGTTAATTTTGTTAATCCTTCTTCTCCTCATTCTCCTTCTTCTTCTACACATTCTCTTTCTGGTAATCCTTTTAAGGGTGTAAATAAGCCTCAAATTAAACTTGATGTTAAATTTGAACTACCCAAGTATTATGGTGAATTAGATGCTGAAAAACTAGATGATTGGATTCAGCAAGTAGAAGTTTATTGTAGAGTCCAAAATCTCTTTGATGATGCTTCTAGGATCCAGTTAGCCACTCTTCGGTTGGGAGGTTCAGCTCTCACCTAGTGGGAGAGTAGGACTAGAGCAGAAATTTCACAACATGGTAGAGTCAATTTGTCTTGGTCAGAATTTATTAATGCTCTTAAAAAGCAATTCTATCCCTTAGGTCACATACAACAATTAATGATGAATTGGCAAGTGTTTAAACAAGGGAAAGGTCAAACTGTCCAAGAGTACACCCAGGTAAGTGCACCAAGATGGTTCCCAAAAAAGGGGCTTAAGTGGCCACTTTTTTTCTGAAATCAGGAAATACTGACCTTGGACTTGAAATTGAGGATAGCTACACTCAAAAAAATTTGATGGAACAAAAACAAGGATTGCAGTGCTCCGAGTCTACTTTCTAAACTATTAATTTATTTTGAAAATGGTTGAGATTAAGGGGTTCAAAAGAGGGACACACACAAATTGCTGTTGTTTCTGTCAGAAAAACATAACATAGCAACTCTTGTGTGACCCGAGCACGGTGGACTTTTTTTAGTATTTTTAAAATCGCTCCAGTCAGAAGTTAGATAACAGTATGTAGTAAGGACTAGATATTTTCTAATAATTTTTTAATGAATATTTGATTTTTTATTAATTTTCTAAGTGGGCACTTCCTAAAAAGCAGAATTTTGGCCGTGCTCCCCCTCAAATTTTTTGAAACTAAAAGATTTTTCTAAATTTTTTTTTTTT
>VDFB02193867.1:456207691-456741367 GCA_007258455.2 Sequoia sempervirens
GTAAATATTATTGTTAAACTAAAAGAGTTGTATTAATGTAAAATTGAGCTTTGAGAATAATTGTAAATTATGATGGCTAAATAGTAAGCGTACTATTGGCTTATCATTTTAACCCTTGGTCTACTGGTGAAGTTGAAAGGTTCAAAATGAGCCCACCATGGATGAAGTTTTGCTGAGTGCAAAGGCTCCAACATGAAAAAGGGATGACGTCGGGATTGTGCCCTAGGCGAATTTGACGGAATGGATACCCCTCAGTCCTTGGCTCTTAGCATTATTCATAGGAAGAAGAAAACATTCCGACAATATTACAATTTTCATAAGTTATCTTTGACTGGTTGTAGTTATATCCTATAGATTTTATTTTATTTTAGTTTCTTTTGCACGGATTATAGAGTTGTCTAATATGATTTAAAATTACAGTATATTTTGGTCAAATAGTTTAAAATGTTCTGGAACATGGCCTCTTCACTGTTAGAGGAAAATGATATATAAGCAATTTAAATGATACTTATGGTAAATCATAATTCCTAGAGCGTATATCTACTTTTTAACGCAGTTATTATTTGTAAAGAGCAATAAAATAAAGGTAAATGATGGTTATTGAAATTTTTTAGATTGATTGATGTTCTCATGCAAAATAAAGAAACACCTTTTTGAAAACTGCTAGATTCTCACAATCTCTCAATTTAATATTCTGAGCATTTTATTTCATTCCCTTTTAAGTTGATTTAGCTTAGAAAATATAGATGGAGAAAGCATGTGAATGATATGATGTTTTATCATACAGTTCATGCCTTTAAGCCTTTATGAATGTCCCTTTCTAATTTTTTTTTTTTAAAAAAAAAGAGTGTCAACTGATTTGATAAAATTTTATTGTGGCTCTTAAATACTTGTAGTCCTCCAAATCAATGGAAGTATGTGGATTTCTCACATTTACATATTTACCTTCATACTTGTTGCATTGGCCATGTTCATAATTGTGCAATCAAGGCGTATTCATTGCCAAAGAATGTATGGAAGCCAAATAGTTTCTTTTTTTAAGCACCATCCTATGCCTTTATGTTGTGTTTGTCTATTGACCCATTAGCATCGATCACTTTTCCTGAGTGATTATTTCCCATTCTATAGGGTATATGATTTATGATATCTAGAAAATGGTAAGCCAGCTATGGCATGTGCAAAAGTTACCACTAATATTAGGTTCATTTTATTGCACCTGCATCTTTATTTTGGTTTTTTGCATTGCATACAATTAATTGGGGTAGCTGAGTATTTATGTTACCTTGGATGCTTAGAACATATAGGTTAAAGCTTGTCTGATGTCTTGTCTGTATCATCTTCATTTTACTAAGCTGAAGTATATCCTACTATCGGCGTAACCATTGTACCTCATTGAGGTGCAATCGCTAGTATTTAAGTACTAATAAAATAATAAGCAAAACAATTGAAATTGTCATATGTTTAAAATATGTAATAAATAAACTCTAATATTAATTAAAAATAATTAACCATTGCCATGTAGACTACAACCATGCACTAAACCTTGAATATAGCCATGAAAAAGACTAACCAACAATAGAACAAGTAACATATGTGTTGATGGTGGTTTCATGCACTTCTCAACATAGGCAGTGCATAGGTGCACTACCTCTCTTGAAAGACAATCTTCCACAATCGAATTGCAGAACACTATCCCAAGGTCTCTCGGATGTCAGGTCATGACAGTGCTTAGATACCTCAATAGTTTGATGTGATTTGCTGGAATCACAAGGCGGACTTATGGATGAGTTATAAAGCATGGAAGTTGGGTTTGCAAATGCAGTTTCAAAGTGCTGAAAGTGAATGAATAGTGGCTGTCCACTCAAAATAGCAAGCTGAAACTTATCAATTTCATCTGATTTAGCTTCATGGTGATGCTTTGGGTCCTACTCTAACCAAGGATTAAAAAAAATAGCAAAAGGAGAAGGGTTTAGAAAGCTATTCTAATCCTAAGCTATGAATGAACATTAACAATGGTGGCTGCTAAAGTAGACAGATTTCCTAAACTGGGTTTTGCTTGGCCAAGAGAAACCTACAGTTGCACAAAACCAGTGCAATCTTCTAAGGATTGTAGATTTTCAAATTACACATGCACATCATGAACATGTAATTGAACTAAGTTGCAGCAATGAAGTAATGAGCTCAGACTAGCTTTGCAAAGTGACTCATCATCAATGAACCACAAAAAGAATGAGCTGGAAATCCATCAAATACTGAAACAACAAACACCATCACCACTCTCGTTCAAGAAACTAACACTAAAACTAACATGGAAGGTGAACTATGCATACATAAAGAGAAAACTCAAAAGGAACACCCATAAATCATGCAATGCTACTTTCTATTGCTGCAGAATGTCTTTACATCAATTCTCCAACCCTTAAAAATGAGGGACAAACCCCTATTTATAGTTTTTCAAAGCCCAAATGAATGGCTAGGATCAATTTGTATTGAGTGGCTCAGATTCATTACAAGTTAGGGCTTCACCTACCCCACAATATTCAACAATTAAAAATACATTCCTTGTCTTTTCCCTGTTTTGTCATCTAGTGCCAGTTACTGTAGCAATTTTGTCATTTAGCTGATTGCCCTTTTTACTGTAGCAGAAACTGCCTGAAAGTTGTCTTTTGCTTGATGTGCTTGCAGTGTTCTTCCTTTGATCAAACGAGTCCGTCGACGATTGGCATCAATGGATTGGTGGCCCCTGATTCGGGTAGAAATCTCCTTAGAAATCATCATCATCTGGAAAAAGGTAGGACAACTCCCTCAATGGGCCTCTTTGATAGACCTACGGAAGGTTTCTTGACTCCTGCAAACATGAAGTGTCGTAAGTGCATTTATACACGAGTTAAGAAAAATGTCAGTCAAACCTACAAATTCCCTGTTAGATATATATCCATGCATCATAAAAATATCTTGATATTCATATTTGGAGCTCATTTGGACCATAATCATTAATGCATACTTCAAGGGTGCGAGTGCCAGAGGGTGGAAAGATGGCAGAAGAAAGCCAGAAGGTAGACAACGGACAGAAGCTGAAATAGCTGGGAAGAAGGCGGGCTCCCGGATGTTCAAAATAGCCGGGAAGGAGGCGTGCTCCCGGATGTTCAAAACAACCAAGGAGGGACGGACTCCCGAAAACGGCCACGGAGGGCCCGGGTTCCAGAGGCAGGAAGGGAGGTGGTTGCCGGAAGTTCCAGAATGGCCACGGAGAGGTGGAGCCCTGGAAATGGCCACGGAGGGGCCGGGCTCCAGAGGCTGGGTTGCCTTGGGCTGACGGATGTTCCAAAACAGCAAAAGGGGGACAAAGCTCTGAAACCACCGAAAAACTTAACCAAACTTTGAAGAAACCTTGGCAGTTCACTTACGCACTTCAAACACATCCCCGATCCAAAAAAGGGTGACCCCAAAGCCAAAAATGTGGAAAATGGACCGACAGGGGTCCACGGATGTTTCTGAAATAGCCAAAGCAAGACAAAAGGCAGAAAGGGGATGGGGGACTTTATTTCTCCGCGGATTTGAATACCCCAAGCAGGTGAATTTGGGTAGGGGAATTTGATCGTTTCATGGCACATGACCAATTTGGCCTTGGAAATGGGGCACACAAAACAAGACAGGAGCAAAGCATCCTATCGAGAGCAAAAAAAAGGGTGTCCCTACCTACAGTGGGGCATGTGTGCAAAACATGCACAACAAATGGCGACTCACTGGGGAAATGCTCAAGAGCATTTTGATGACAAACTGGAATCACGAACCCAGAATCTCTAGTTACGACCTTCACGCTAGGGCAAACAAACCAGATGCTCAACCAAAGGATCAAAACCATTAGTCAACCCAACCTTCAGTATGCTGAAAATCCAAGTGTGTGCAATTGCATTAATTCCCATCCTTCGGTTGCTAGAGGAACCCAAGCTCCGTCAATTTAAGCTACGAAGTTTATTCTAACTCCAAAAGCATTCGGGACATTGCCTCGCGCCAGTCAGGCGTCCATAGCCCTGACGAGGTTGTCATTGTGATTCTGCTGAACATTGCTCTACTACCAGCCGGGCGTCCATAGCCCAGGTAGAGTTGCTCGGATACCCCTGAAAAGTTGAATTTTCCTTTTTTTTTAATTTTTAGTGTTTTCTTTATTTCTTTCTTTTCTCTTTTTAGCTCTTTTATTTCAATCCGCAAGCATTGAAGCTCGCGCTTAGGGCTAAGAATCACAGTGGCACTGGAGCAGAATTTTAGATTTTTCACTTAACTAGACTTCACAAAAGGCCCTATAGTGACCGTCAAATTCTTAAGATGTGTAAGAGCTATAAGATTTTAGAATACGTCAGAGTCGGACTAAACCAACAAATTATCCTCTTTGAATCAAACACCCAGATCACTTGACACTAACGGAAGACCTTCACCATCCACTCTGAAGACTTGATTAGAGTTTGACAAAGAAATACGTGGAACAACTCCAGGAGATAAGTGTGGTTGTTGTGCGCAAAAACATGCACAGCTAAAAGCAAAGGGACCCCGACCAAAACAACAACAAAGCGAAAGCAAACGAAAGAAAATGAAGCAAGCAACCTACACACACCAACTAACCTAAGGAAAGTGGGAAAGCGGGGTATTTACAGGAAACCTATACTACTCAAAACGGGCTATGTACAAAGATATTTACAAAGCACTATGTTCACGCAAGGCGAGTTGACATTAACACTCATTGTATTTCGTAATGCATGCACAAGCAAACAGGCAATCGTCATCGTTCTTAACCATGCAAATTTATCTTTATATTCTAAAAAAAGAAATTCAATGTTGCAGCACTCAAGTTCAACCATGTCATCACGAAAATCAGCAATTGAGGAGGTTCATTGAACCCATGGTTAATCCATAAACATGTTCGTTTTCCCTTATTCCCATAATCAAAATAATAAGTGCAATTATGAGAAATAATAGGGGCAAGGAAGGATAAAACCTGGATGTCGTCACACGGAGGTGGTAGCGTTGGATAGTCAAGAGCAAGCATAACATCCTTGATCGTTGCATTGGTAGCCTCAGGTCGGCGCGGTGGAGGGTGCAGCACTGTGGACCTTAAGCTTGCATAAGACTAGGAGGACGGGGCAGCAAACAGCTCTTCCAAGCTGTGAGCAAGATCCACAGTCCCAATTGGTTGTTCTTGAAGGAGGAACACCTCGCCTTGTCGATCATCTATAATCTTGGTGCCCTTTTGATGGTCGTCTTCAAAAGGTAGCATACTGTCCCATTTCCCTTTCCAAGTGTTTACCTGATTTTTGTGACGTTCAATGTCATGGGATGATGACATGCATGAATCTGTCTCATTGCAGCTCTCTGGTTGTGAAGGAAAATATGCAAGGATTGAGGTGGAAGGACACTTAGTTGCAGCCCGCGGTTGACCAAGCTCGTCGTATTTGTTGGCAGCCATCGAAACACCTCCACCTTTATCTTCTTCCTTTTGTTGTTCATGTATCTCCTTATGGCGCCCACTTGTTTCCTCTTGGTCACTATCGCTGTAAATGGAGAAGGAGGTCCTCTCCCAATCTGGAAACTCTAGTGCATCATTGTTCAAGGGCTCAAGGAGTATGTATTCATCACTACCGTCTTGTAGGATGTACTCTTCCTTGACATGAGCATACCTCCGTAGTGCAGCTCCTAATGGAAAGAAGTAATCAATTGATGGAACCTCATCAAGGGGAAAAAGTCTACTGCACAATTTCCCTCTGAAGACTCGCCAAAAAGTCCATCATCCATGGTACACAACTGCTCTTCAAGAGGAAGAACTTCTTGGTGACTGGTGGACAACATTTCTACTTGATCTACTTCATCGCTCAGAAGTCCAAGACTATATTGCTGTCCTTCTATTACTACCCCAACATCCTCTTGAGGACTACCTTCAACTAAGCCATCACTTGACTCAGGCTCTTGGTCTTCTACTTCAATCTGAGCAACAAGTAGAGGAAGTCGGGCACTTGGTTGCCTTGCTTGTTCTTTGACTTGTTTGATGGCTTCTTGGCCTAGTTTACATGTGAGCTATGAATGCGATGAATCATGGAGTCGACACCAATTTGGGAGCAGCAATATCTCCAAATCCACTTGGTATTTTAGCTCAGTCCAATCCCTCGCTAGTCTCGAGACGAGTTGGTCATATCTTTACACAAGTGGGTCCTGATCATCATTTGGGAAGGAAGGTGAATAGTAGACAGCTATGGCAGGTGGTTGTTCCTGCTCCTCCAAATCTGCATTTTCAGATGCTTGATCCTTTTCATTCATAAAGGAGAGGTCCTCTAATCTAATCTCGCTTATTTCTTTTCCATCATTCTCTATTGTTCCAAGGCTGTCAACCTTTTCCTCTTTCTGATTTTTAACATCTTCATTTGCTGCCCCAGCATACACTACTACAAACTCTTTTGATTCATCTTCGACTGCCAATCCCTCTTCTTCTGGAGTGGAGGACTGCTCTTGATTGGTGGAGGGAAAGCCTTCTAAATTAATTTCAATCACATTTTCACAAAGGCACCTTGCTGTCCTTGTAAAACCTGCCTCCTCCTCTTGGTTTTCAACTTCAATGTTTGCTGCTCCAACATCAACTTGTATCAAATTTCTTGGTTCATCCTTGCTTTGTTGTCCTCCAGATGTTGACAACTTTTCTGCCTCAATGGATAACTTCTCCTCATTAAGAGTTGGCTGCTCCAACTTGTTCGAACAAACCCTAGCTTGAGCGATGATTTTTGTGCATGACGAGCAAGTGAATTCAGAGTGGGGTGCATTGTGAAATCTGCACCAACTTGACATTAGTACCTCCTCCAATCTTGGTCCGTCCTTGCTGCCCAAACATCTTCGGATCAGCTCCTTGAAAGCATCAATTGCCATGGTTTGCAATTCCTCTTCTGGATCTTTGGGAGCCAAGGGCTGGTATATTTCCCAAAAGGGAATTTCTCCTTGCAAGACCTTCTCAATTCTGTCCAAGAATGTTAGACACTCTAATTCACTATGCCTGCAAGTGCACTGGATCCGACATCTATCCGTCAACGTGAATTGTTGCAATGGCTTTTTCAATCTATTATTCAAATGTGCATGTAACTGAGTGATGTTGATTTGCATATGCTGCTCCATTTTGACTCAGCTCTTGTTTGCCTTCAAATTTTTTTGATTTTTGAATTAAAGAGATCTCCTATCTCAGATTTCTTCCTGAATGTTCCTTTCTCAACTTCCAACTTTCAGCTTCGTAGCCTCAACATGTCAAGCCCTCCTTCTAGCGCCAGTTCTATTGATGGTTTTTTCATACACTTCTCAACACAGACAGTGCATAGGTGCGCTACCTCTCTTGAAAGACAATCTTCCACAATCGAATTGCAGAACACTATCCCAAGGTCTCTCGGATGTCAGGTCATGACAGTGCTTAGATACCTCAGTAGTTTGATGTGATTTGATGGAATCACAAGGCATACTTACGGATGAGTTATAAAGCATGGAATTTGGGTCTGCAAATGCAGTTTCAAAGTGCTGAAAGTGAATGAATAGTGGCTGTCCACTCAAAATAGCAAGCTGAAACTCATCAATTTCATCTGATTTAGCTTCATGGTGATGCTTTGGGTCCTACTCTAACCAAGGATTAAAAAAAAAGAAAAAGGAAAAGGGTTTAGAAAGCTATTCTAATCCTAAACTATGAATGAACAGTAACAATGGTGGTTGCTAAAGTAGACAGATTTCCTAAACTGGGTTTTGCTTGGCCAAGAGAAACCTACAGTTGCACAAAACTAGTGCAATCTTCTAAGGACTACAGATTTTCAAATTGCACATACACATAATGCACATGTAATTGAACTAAGTTACAGCAATGAAGTAATGAGCTCAGACTAGCTTTGCAAAGTGACTCATCATCAATGAACCACAAAAAGCATGAGCTGGAAATTCATCAAATGCTGAAACAGCAAACACCATCACCACTCCCATTCCAGAAACTAACACTAAAACTAACATGGAAGGTGAACTATGCATACATAAAGAGAAAACTCAAAAAGAACAACCATAAATCATGCAATGCTGCTTTCTATTGCTGCAAAATATCTTTACATCAATTCTCCAAACCTTACAAAGGAGGGACAAGCCCCTATTTATAGTTTTCCAAAGCCCAAATGAATGGCTAGGATCAATTTGTATTGAGTGGCTCAGATTCATTACAAGTTAGGGCTTCGCCTACCCCACAATATTCAACAATTAAAAATACATTCCTTTCTTTTCCCTGTTTTGTCATCTAGTGCCAGTTAATGTAGCAATTTTGTCATTTAGCTGATTGCCCTTTTCACTGTAGCAGAAACTACCTGAAAGTTGTCTTTTGCTTGATGTGCTTGCAGTGTTCTTTCTTTGATCAAATGAGTCCGTCGACGATTGGCATCAATGGATTGGTGGCCCCTAATTCGGGCAGAAAGCTCCTTAGAAATCATCATCATCTGGAAAAAGGTAGGACAACTCCCTCAATGGGCCTCTTCGATAGACCTACGGAAGGCTTCTTGACTCCTGCAAACATGAAGTGTCGTAAGTGCATTTATACACGAGTTAAGAAAAATGTCAGTCAAACCTACAAATTCCCTGTTAGATATATATCCATGCATCATAAAAATATCTTGATATTCATATTTGGAGCTCATTTGGACCATAATCATTAATGCATACTTCAAGGGTGCGAGCGCCAGAGGGCGGAAAGACGGTGGAAGAAAGCCATAAGGTAGACAACGGACGGAAGCCAAAACAGCTGGGAAGAAGGTGGGCTCCTAGATGTTCAAAACAGCCGGGAAGGAGGCGGCTCCCAGATGTTCAAAACAACCGGGAAGCAGGCAGGCTCCTAGATGTTCAAAACAGCCAAGGAGGGACGGACTCCCGAAAACAACCATGGAGGGCCTGGGTTGTGGAGGCCGGAAGGGAGGTGGCCGCCGGAAGTTCCAGAACGGCCACAGAGAGGTGGAGCCCCAGAAACGGCCACAGAGGGGTCAGGCTCCGGAGGCCGGGTCGCCCTGGGTTGACGGATGTTCTAAAACAGCAAAAGGGGGACAAAGCTCCGAAACCACCAAAACTTAAGCAAACTTTGACGAAACCTTGGCAGTTCACTTACGCACTTCAAACACATCCCCGATCTAAAAAAGGGTGACCCCAAAGCCAAAAATGTGGAAACTGGACCGACAAGGGTCCACGGATGTTTCTGAAATAGCCAAAGCAAGACAAAAAGCAGAAAGGGGATGGGGGACTTTATTTCTCTGCGGATTTGAATACCCTAAGCAGGTGAATTTGGGTAGGGGAATTTGATCATTTCATGGCACATGATCAATTTGGGCTTGGAAATGGGGCGCACAAAACAAGACAGGAGCAAAGCAGCCTGTCGGGAGGAAGAAAAAAAGGGGGTCCCTGCCTATAGTGGGGCGTTTGTGCAAAACATGCACAACAAATGGCGACTCACTGGGGAAATGCTCGAGAGCATTTTGATGACAAACTGGAATCATGAACCTAGAATCTGTGAAACAAGAGATTCTGGGTTCATGATTCTAGTTTGTTATCAAAATGCTTTCGAGCATTTTCCCAGTGAGTCGCCATTTGTTGTGCATGTTTTGTACACACGCCCCACCGTAGGCAGGGACCCCCTTTTTTTGCTCCCGATAGGCTGCTTTGCACCTATCTTGTTTTGCGTGACCCATTGCCACGCCCAAATTGGTCATGTGCCATGAAACGATCAAATTCCCCTACCCAAATTCACCTACTTGGGGTATTCAAATATGCGGAGAAATAAAGTCCCCCATCCCCTTTCTGCCTTTTGTCTTGCTTTGGCTATTTCAGAAACATCCGTGGACCTTGTCATTCCAGTTTCCACATTTTTGGCTTTAGGGTCACCCTTTTTTGGATCGGGGATTTTTTTGAAGTGCGTAAGTGAACTGCCAAGGTTTCGTCAAAGTTTGCTTAAGTTTCGGTGGTTTCGGAGCTTTGTCTCCCTTTTGCTATTTTGGAACATCCGTTAGCCTAGGGCTACCCAGCCTTCGGAGCCCGACCCTTCTGTGGCCGTTTCTGGGTCTCCACCTCTCCGTGGCCTTTCTGGAACTTCTGACGGCCACCCCCCTTCCGGCCTTCGGAACTCGGGCCCTCCGTGGCCATTTCCAGGAGTCTGTCCCTCCTTGGTTGTTTTGAACATCCGGGAGCCTGCCTGCTTCCCAGTTGTTTTGAACATCCGGGAGCCTGCCTTCTTCCTAGCTATTTTGGCTTCTGTCCATTGTCTAACTTCTGGCTTTCTTCCGCCGTCTTTCCACCCTCTGGTGCTCACACTCTTGAAGTATGCATTAATGATTATGGTCCAAATGAGCTCCAAATATGAATATCAAAATATTTTTATGATGCATGGATATATATCTAACAGGGAATTTGTAGGTTTGACTGACATTTTCCTTAACTCGTTTATAAATGCACTTACAACACTTCATGTTTGCAGGAGTCAAGAAGCCTTCCGTAGGTCTATCGAAGAGGCCCATTGAGGGAGTTGTCATACCTTTTTCCATATGATGATGATTTCTAAGGAGCTTTCTGTCCGAATCAGGGGCCACCAATCCATTGATTCCAATCGTCGACAGACTCGTTTGATCAAAGGAAGAACACTGCAAGCACATCAAGCAAAAGACAACTTTCAGGCAGTTTCTGCTACAGTGAAAAGGGTAATCAGCTATGTTGATGTGTTTTTTATGCACTTTTCAACATAGGTAATGCATAGGTGCGCTACCTCTCTTGAAAGACAATCTTCCACAATCGAATTATAGAACACTATCCCAAGGTCTCTCGGATGTTAGGTCATGACGGTGCTTAGATACCTCAGTAGTTTGATGTGATTTGTTAAAATCACAAGGCGGTCTTACAGAAAATACAAAGTGTGGACACCAAGTGTGAAGTTGGATCTTGAAAAGGAGTCCCTAGGATGAGAAGTTGATATGCACCGGCTGTAGGTTCAAACATCAATCTTGGATTCCATTTAGTTGTTGGATTTGGCTTTACAATGTGCAATGAACTTTGGTATTGATCAGTTACTAAAAAAAAAAGGAAAAGGGTGAAGGAGGAGAAAAGTTCCTAAGTCTGAAGCTTGCTATGAATAGTAACAATGGAGTTCCTGCAATGGACAATTCCTTAAAACAATATCCCACTTAACCAGGGATTTCATAGTATCATGGAAATTGTGCTATCTTCTAAGGGCTGTAGATGTTTCATCCTTCATTCACCACATGCATGCATAAATCAAAGATAAAGATTTAGGGCAGCTTTACAATCAAGTCCAGACTAACTTTGCACAGCTGTCTACCTTCAGCAAACAGCAAAAAGTATAGACTAAGGGATCATCAACAAAGCAAAAATTTTCACAGTCACCCAACATCATTCCTAAGATTTATCCAAATAAAGCAAACAGCTAACTAAACAGCAACAAGATCTAAGCTAAACATGTGAAATTAGAGAATGAATCAAATGACATGGGAGAAATCAAAGAAATACACCAAGTCAATGATATTTCTTATAAATTTCTGTAGCATGCCTTTACAACAACTCAATTCTCTCCTTTGCAAATGAGCGGAGTGCTCTATTTATAGTTTTCAAAAAGTTAAATGAATGGCTAGGATTCATTCTCATTATGTGGCTAAGATTCATTACAAAATAGGGTTTCACCTACCCCCAAATAGATTTACAATTTAAAAACATTTTTTGTCTCTTCCCTATTTCGTCATCTAGCGGATGGCACTATTGCTCTTTTGTTTTGTAGCTGATTGCTGTTTTCTTGGCTGTAGCTACTCCTCAGGAAGATCTTCTTCTTTGGCTGGGCTGCCCTCTTGCTCCTCGGAAGCTGTGTGCTCTATGTACTTGAGGATAATGGCTTGGAGCTTGTCGATTTCAAGGATCTCGCATCTTAACGCTTGATAGCTCCATTCTTTAGCATTTTCTTCCAGCCACTTCCAATCCTCGTCATACTTCGAGCCCTGATCTCTGAATAGCTCTGATCGATCGAAGGCACGGGCAGCAAAACTTAGGAATTCTGTGGTGATTTCTTCGATTGTCTTGTCCTTCATCTTCTCCTAGAAGTATGGCTTGATCTTTTTTGCATCCATTTGTACCATGGGCATATCATAGCCCGTCATCAACTTGAGGTATTCAGCGCATTCCGCCAGGATTTCCTTAATCCACTCAATATCTGGATCTACCTTGTTCAGGATCTGCTCCATCCTCTCCTTCCAGTTGACGAGGTCTCTGTGCCATACGTCCACCAGCCAATGATCTTCTTTCTTCAGCTCTAGCTTGTCTTCCCATGTGTCCTCAGGCATCTGAAGGATGGCTTCAACTCTCGGGAAGGTGGAGTTGTATATTGCAGGGAAATTGGTGCAGAGCCTCTTCGTGCTCTCTAGAGACTGGATCAGGTCCAAGAACTTGTTGGCTGTCTGCACAGCCCTGCTGATTCCCATGTTTCTGATGTATACAACCCGTCGGAACCAATCCTCAGTGGTCTTTTCTAAGTTCTTCCTTCTCTCCATCTTGTCAATCTGTTCCTTGGAGAGCAACTGTGGCACGACTGCAGAGGTGGTGGGCAGGTCGTCCACTGAGGACCATTGCTGGATGTAGTCAGTTAGGGTAGCAACCTGCGCTTTGAGTTTGTCCTTGGTGACCTTGTCCTGCTTGATCAGATGTACCACTGTGGCCACCGACTCTTCCAGATATTCAACCTTCTGCTCTCTAGTCATTGTCCCTAGGTCAATGGTGGAGATATCGTAGCTCACCCCGGTCATGCTAACTGTAGGCATGGCAACTTGCGCTGCTCGGGAGCTGGAAGCGTCCATCGTTATCTTGGAACAGACCTTAGGCTTCTTCTCCTTCTTTGTTGTGGTCAAGGATCGAGCCAAGATGGCCTCCAATCTCGCCCTTGGGTCTTTCAGCACTGGGGTAGCCTTCTCCAACTGTTTCTCCAACCAATCGGGCATGGCAGATTTATCCTTGGGTGCATCATGGCTGCCCTCGCCCTTTTCAGTTAGAGGCAAGATTCCTGCCTCCTTTTCCTTTTGGGGCTCTTCCTTCTCCTTGGTAGCTTCCTCCTCATCGTCGGAGTCTTGAACGAATACGAGGTGCTTGACGAGCATCTTGGTGGACAACATCTGGGTGGGATCTTCTTTTTTCGCTGCCTCCTCTTCTTTCTTCTCTTCAGTAGCCTCGACCCTGGGGCTCTTCACAACATGGGTCTCGGCCTCAGATAAATCCTTCAGCGGCTGCCCCTCTTCTTCCTGCGGTGACCTCTCTATTTCCTCCCCAACATCCTTTGGCTGCTGAGCCGACTCCTCCTCAATGTCCTCATCGAAAGTTTGGATAATCTCTTTGGTACCTGAGCCATCCTCTTCATCTCCGCTCTCAGAAGATCCTATTTTTTCCTCCTCATAGGCCACCTTGTTGATGGTTCGATGCTCATACTCGGGGTGCTCATGATATTTGTCGGCCTCTTCCTCGATAGGCTTCAAGGCCTCCTGCTCTTGCTCCTCCAACTCCTTTGAAATCTGCATTGTGGCTTCCATGGCTAGCGGCCCTGTTGGCGGTTGTGAAGGCTGAGCTATTGCGAGAGCTTGGATGAGGGCTGCTTAGAGAGCGGGGTCCATCAGGATCTGTGAGAGCTCAGGGGGAAGACTTTGCATATGCCACGCAAGGGCCTCAGGCATAGTGGCGAGAGGAACAGGCGATGCTATTGTTGCCAAAGGGAGTGATGTGATGGGCGACATAGTAGCAGAAGAGGAAGGGGGAGTGGTCATGCTAGAAGAGGAGTCGACGTTAATTATTGACCCGGCTAGGGGCGAAGAGGCAAGGTGGATAGAAATGTCCACCGCCTGCGGAGATGAGGCGATAGCAGCTTAAGAGGTGGGTGGAGCACCAGTCAGGGGAGGGAGGAGTAAGGGAGGATACACTTCTATTGTAGTCACTGTCTGCTTGAGCCTCTTGGGAGATGAGCCTCCTGCGTCTTTCTTCGCTTGCTCCTTGGGGTCCGCAGATTGCACCGTCTCTATTCCTTTCCTCTTTTGAGACCTAGTGATGGGGGGAGACTTGGAAATCTCACCAGTTGACGTGGTGGCGGCAACGTCCTCCGTAGCGCTTGGCTCGCTCTTAAGCACCTCATATGTTAGGACCACCCCTTGTTGCTTCAGTTGCACCACCCACCCATCGACCCACTCCTTAGTGCGAGTTATGATCGGCTGGGTGATTGTGTCCAGGTCATCGACCTCTTGCTCGTCCCAGTCAATAGACGGTATTGACAGGTTAGCAACTGTAGGGTACCTCGGGTGCATTATTGTGGACTCATCTTCCTCGAGCTGGTCCGGCACCTGGAACAATTGCACTCTTTTTAGAAATAATACCATCATGCGCATGTAGTGCCTTGCGCGGACCTCCTTGTCATCTTGGCAGTTAGCCCATAAATCTTCAATGTGGTATTATTGGGCGTAGGCTGGCCCTAGTGCCTTCCTAACATGGCCATGTGGGTCCATCCACGGGAGGGCTGTGTACCAGTCAAAATTGTATTCCTTGAGCTCCTTTTCAGAATTGTTGGCACATTGAGATGTCTGCAGTCGATACAGGCCCTGGTCGAGGGTCATGGGATAGGGGATCCCTGCTACGTGCTTGTTGCCCAAGACTGTCTGGATGTGTTGGAGCTGCCGGGAAAGCTCCAGGAGAATGATCCTGTCATTTGGATACCTCGGCAATCTATTTGGCTGCTTCGTGAATCCCTGGGCCTGAATGTAGGTGAACTTAGGGAACTGGATAAATAGGAAGGCATACTCCTTCAAGAGTGCCCTGGTGCTGTGGGAGACCCTCCTCTCGAAGTCTCCGGCGATCAATTTGATGATGTGGCCAGTAAAGGCATCATTGACCCGACAGTACTCCTTCTTGAAGTTGCGGTATTAGAGTTGAGGGTACTTGTCAAAAGGTTTGAGCCCTCACTTGTGCCCCTAGTCTGGTGCCACAAATAATCCACTGTATTGTCTTTGACCTGCCAGGGAGTATACCAGGTAAGAGGTCATGTAAAACTTGGAGCTCTTCTTGACATTGACAAACTGCTCATGGAAGCGGTTGCTGATGATGCCTCCCCAGTCGAATGAGGTCTTGGTGTTAACGTCCTCAATCCCTCGTAGGATCTACTCAATGTAATATGCCATCCACTCTTGGAAGTAGGCAGCTGCCAGGAGACTCATGACCCTGCTTAACATGGTCACTAGGTCGTGATAGTCTTCGTGGAAATCACTGCGGAAGAGTTCGTGGGGAACCTTCGCAGCGCTGCCCCATTTCTCCTTAAGCCAGTAGAGGTTGATTGATTTCTTGCACCGTAATAGATTGGCATCCCACGCCGCCTAGCACTGTTCCAAAGTGGGGACCTCCATATGTGGGAACGTGGGAATGTGGAATGTTTTGGTAATTCCTTCTGGTGACATGTCGGCGAGGATGCTCCCCTCCTTGTCCACAATTGTTCTGGTGTCCATTTGGTAGGCTTCTCGGTAGGCCATTACTAGTTCGGGTGCCACCAGAGAGGGAGGGAAGCCGACAGCCTTGGCGATTCCACTCTGCCTTATTAGTCTGGCATTGTTTGTAGTAGGGTTGACCTTGACCCTCTGGGTGAACTCATCTATGTCCACTTGGCCGATGTTGGTATCCGAGATCTCCTTCCAGTCTGTTGAGACCTTTGACTGGAGCAGCTCACCCTGAAACTGAAACTTCATCTGATCTTTATCTTCTTTTCCCTGAGCGGCCCTTCCGGATTTCTTGCCCTTATCCTTTTCGGCGGAGGCCCCTGAAGTTCTTACAACCGATTCCATATATTTTGCAAGTAAGGGAAAAGTTAGCGCAATAAAACATCAAAAGCATTCATGTTAGTTCATATTTCAAAGATAACACCTAAATAATCATTCAAATATATCATAAATTTTATCCTCAGATGGTATCAATCTTCATTTCAGGGCGTTTGGACAATCCGGGCCCAGAGGGCCGGACTTCCCTGGTAGGAATGCTATCTAGGAGGGAGAATGCGACCGAAAGTTCTCGGAGACCCTCCTTGGCCAAATTTCAATGTTTCGAGAGGCTCATGATGGGGAACAACAGAATTTAAGATGTGGGTCAAAGTCTGATTCTGGATTTGAGCTTGTTTGGGTCGATCTAAGGCGCATCGGAGGTCTTAAGCCGGAAAGCAGTTAAGGGGCGGCCGTTGGCAACGGGGGACAGCAGGTGGAAATCCAGCCGAGGAAGTCCGGTGGCGGAAGTCTGAGAGCCAGGGTCCAGGGAACCGAAGGACGGACGGGGCACACTTATCGTTTAGGCTTGGTGGTGGCAGAGGTAATGCCGCGGCCCGGCGGCCGGGGCGACGCAAGGTGACGGCCGCCACAGGGTTTCGCGTTGATTGTTATGGCGGCGGCGAAGAACGTCACGGGACCCGGAACGAGGGAAGCCGGCAGGGGTCCGCCATCGAGGACGGCGGAACCATCACGAAGTTCTCGAAACGGAACTCTGGATGTCTGGGCCCGGAGAGTCCCACGGCAGCGGGGAGGATTTGGCGGGAACACAAGGCAAACGCAAGCTCGGGGCCCGGCGATCGAGAGGACGGGGCGGAAACTCCGTCGGCAGGGGGTCCACGGACTTCCGAGGATGGAAGTCCGGTAGCTGGGACACGGGAACGAAAATGCAGCAGTTCCAAAAGATTCAAGGCACCGGCGGAGCGGCCGTCGGGGCCCGAACGGCGGGAAGCCGGAAGGGGCTCGCCGTCAGAGAAGGCGGACCCAGGAGGGAACCTCGGAGACGAGACTCCGAGATTCGGGGCCCGGGGCGACCATAAGTCATGCGTATATGTTTCAATTTCTCACGGCCGAGCCGAGATCGGGGCTCAACGACAGGGAGGCAGAGTGGCCTGGGCAGTTTGGCGCGGCGAAATGCAATCGGCATTCTGGGGACGGAAGCCTGATGACCCGGACCCGGCTAGGAGGACTACTGCCGGCATGCAACCACACTTCGAAAATGGGGCGGCGAAAAGGGGGGACCAGGCCCGAGGGGGCCGGTCGCCCTATGCGAAGAACGGTCGTGCCACGGGCAAGCTCCGAATCAGTGGGGAGGGTAAACCCATTAGATTTGTCATTTTTTAACACATGGGTTAGGGACGCAATTGAGTGTTCTTCTACTTGTTTCAATCTAACCAATTACTTAATCCATTGAAATCCTGCAAAATGACGAAAAAGACGGGAGGGTAACTGGGGATGGCCTACCTCGAATTCACTAAGTGGTGAGGCGCGAAATTCACCGGGGATCGTCGGAGAGAAGTTGACGCAAACGATCGTGACCCTGTAGATTGCGGTGGGCTCCAGATGCTCAGCTTTGCAATTCGCTTCAATTCGCAAAGTGAAAATGACATTGGTGGCCCGGGCATTATATACCCCAGCCACCATTAATTCCCACATTAATTGCTGGTATGACCGCACCAAAAGTTGGTGAAATTTGAATTGAGTTAGCGGCGGCGGCAGAGACTTCGGGGCCCGGCAGCCGGAAAGATGCGGAGCGATGGCCGCCATTTGATATTCGTGAACTTTTGAACAGCCACAACAGAGAGAGCCTCGGGGTCCGGAGGGCGGATAGCAGGCGGAGGTCCGCTGTTGACGACGGCGGAACCGTCACGGAGTTCCGAGGACGGAACTCCAGACGGTCGGGCCCGGAAGGCGGGGTGGAAGGAAGGAATTCGCCACCAAAGGAACCTCGTGTCGCCCAACGGCGACGGCAAGGAGCATCCCGGGGCCCGATGGACGGGCGACCGCTACAGGCGGCGAGCCCGGGATGGAAGCCCGGAAGCAAACTTCCGGGGCCCGGGGCCCGAAGGGGCGGGCGCCGCCCGAGAGATTTTCGCTGGATTATAAACGGAAGACGGCAGGGCGAGCCCCGAGGGGCGAAAAGATGCCCGGAGAATGCAGCAGAGGATGGCGAAGGTGACAGGGAAGCCCGAAAAGGGAACTCCGGACGCTCGGGCCCGGAAGGGCGCAAGGCCGTCCCAGAGCCAAAATGCCAAAGGGAACCCGCGAGGCCCCAGAGGGCAGCAAAAGACCAAAAGCGGAGGCATGGTCGATTTATGGTGAAACCTTGGAGCAACATCGATCATGCGGAACATCAAAAAAGAGGGGCACGCAAAATGAGGCAGCCCCAAAAGGCCCGACAAAGCGAAAGAAAAGAGGGTCCCCGTTCCGAACGGGGCGTGTGTGCTAATTGCACAACAAGCTAAATGACAAAATTGCTACAGTAACTGGCACTAGATGACAAAATAGGGAAAAGACAAGGAATGTATTTTTAATTGTTGAATATTGTGGGGTAGGTGAAGCCCTAACTTGTAATGAATCTGAGCCACTCAATACAAATTGATCCTAGCCATTCATTTGGGCTTTGGAAAACTATAAATAGGAGCTTGTCCTTCATTTGTAAGGGTTGGAGAATTGATGTAAAGACATTCTACATCAATAGAAAGTAGCATTGCATGATTTATGGGTGTTCCTTTTGAGTTTTCTCTTTATGTATGCATAGTTCACCTTCCATGTTAGTTTTAGTGTTAGTTTCTTGAATGGGAGTGGTGATGGTGTTTGCTGTTTCAGTATTTGATGGATTTCCAGCTCATGCTTTTTGTGGTTCATTGATGATGAGTCACTTTGCAAAGCTAGTCTGAGCTCATTACTTCATTGCTGCAACTTAGTTCAATTACATGTGCATGATGTGCATGTGCAAGTTGAAAATCTGTAGTCCTTAGAAGATTGCACTGGTTTTGTGCAACTATAGGTTTCTCTTGGCCAAGCAAAACCTAGTTTAGGAAATCTGTCTACTTTAGTAGCCACCATTGTGACTGTTCATTCGTAGCTTAGGATTAGAATAGCTTTCTAAACCCTTCTCCTTTTGCTATTTTTTTTAATCCTTGGTTAGAGTAGGACCCAAAGCATCACCATGAAGCTAAATCAAATGAAATTGATGAGTTTTAGCTTGCTATTTTGAGTGGACAGCCACTATTCATTCACTTTCAGCACTTTGAAACTGCATTTGCAAACCCAACTTCCATGCTTTATAACTCATCCATAAGTTCGCCTTGTGATTCCAGCAAATCACATCAAACTACTGAGGTATCTAAGCAATGTCATGACCTGACATCCGAGAGACCTTGGGATAGTGTTCTACAATTCGATTGTGGAAGATTGTCTTTCAAGAGAGGTAGCGCACCTATGCACTGCCTGTGTTGAGAAGTGCATGAAAACACCATCAACAATATGAAGTATTGATTTTCTTATATGCAAGAAAAAAGTTGTGTAGAGAATTAACAGGTTGAAAAAAAAAGGTTTTCTTAAAAGCCCAACTAACAATAAAATGTACATTTAACGTATTAACGTATTGTTTTTCTTATATGCAAGTAAAAAGTTAAAAAAGTTGTGTAGAGAATTTACAAGTTGGAGAAAAAAAAATGTTTTCTTAGATTAAGAAAGAAAATATTTTCCTTCATTGAAATTATGTTGAATGAAGGATTTTTGTAAATTTTATAAAGACTGGTATGCTGAAGCTTTTGGATTCTTTACTTTCTTTTGTGTTTAGCTCCGAGTAACTCTCACTGTATGCTATTTTGTATGTATGATTATAAAATGTAATTATCAAAGCCATTTATTTTAAGTAGACTAAAGCTTAAAGATTGAAAATTTTCACCATTCAAGCTTGTAATTTCTAATGTGTTTTAGCTAAAGATGCCAAAATTTCAATTTTCTAAAACTTGATGTCCTTTCATCAGTTTTGTTACATCGAAAATTCCTCTATTCAAGAACTTTGATATTTATGAAATCTTTTGAGCTTTAATTTCTTACTGGTCCTTGAAAAAAATTTATTCCATAAGTGAGTTTTATTTATAATCATTGCACAAGTCCAACTAAAATTTATGGAGGAATTAGGTCTTTGGTGCTCTTCACAATTTATTTTAATATTTTGTTTTTCACTTTTATTAAATCATTTATAGAAAGAATTTGTGGCCCAATTAATAAATTTTCCTTTTTTGTATTCTAAATTTACTTAAATCTCATTCAAGATATTATTTTCAACTTTAAATTACAAAATTGAAAACTAAACACTATAATTCAAAAATCAATTTATGTCCTTCGTAGATAAGATAAAACTTGCACTAGATTCTAACTTGGGGCAACATCTCGCTACCAAGAAAATAATTTGAGAAACTTTGCAAAAATAAGGAAAATGAAGAATCGTACATTCAAAAGCATGACAAGGTTGACTCTCATTGTGATTTTGAGCCATAGGAAACTATGACCAAAGTAGAGGGAGAAGAGTTTTCTAATGTTCACAAACATGTTTGATGTGCTGATATATTTAGAGTGAAGAAGGATTTCTCTGCATTTGTTACTCAATTTTTTTTGTGTGTTAGATGGTATCATCAAGCATGGCTCTAAAGTGAGAAAGATAGAAATTTTAAGAAAGGATATTTACAAATCTCTTTATTGAAGAGTTGGTGAAAGGTGAGGATTCTTGGCTTACTTTGAGGATGAGTGCTATCTGCTAATGGAGCTTCATCGCGTTAATTTTTTTCTTACTTTTTATTGTATTTGAATCACCATTATGTTGCTTATGACAAATATTTGTTTGAGTTTGTTGAAACATAGGCAGGTTTTTAGGTGTAGTACAAGCTTCTTATTATTTTGTTACTATATGTTATAGAATGCAAATTCGCACCTTCTAATCAAAGTGAAACACGTGAACATTGTTTGGTGAGGCATTCGCTACAAAACCTTTCACATTCTTATATATACATGCAATGTGTAGTGTACTTTGAATGAGATTATTCCAGAGTGCATACTAACTTATGAATATGAAGATTTGATGAATCTATGAATATGAGGCATTCACTACAAAAGCTTTCACATTCTTATATATACATGCAGTGTGTAGTGTACTTTGAATGAGATTATTCTAGAGTGCATACTAACTTATGAATATAAAGGTTTGATGAATCTATGAATATAATAAAACCTGGTAAATTTGGTTGAAAGATCTCCCTATCAATTAGTACACTGGATTCATATTGTTAAAAATCAAAATGTGCTTGACTTTTTAAGCACCTTTGCTTTTTCTTTTTTTCTTTTTTCCTTTAAGAGAAGGGGGTAAATTTTTTATTGAATCAAATAGAATAGTTGTTCAATAAATAGGAGTTAAATAATTTTTTAATTTATTCATAATGAGTTAGTTTGATCATTTTTTATTTTTCATTAGTATTTTGGGTTAATGTTAGTTTCATTGGTTCTTTTGGTTTTTGAAGGTGTTAGATTTATGGAAAACCTTCTTGGATAGTTATTCCTTGAGTTTTAATATCAATTATTATTGTTTTGAAATATTTGTGTGCTTTTTTCATTTATTCTTACTTAGTATATGTTATGATATCTCTATATACATTAATAATAATTATAGGTTTAAATAATTTTTTCAAAACATTAAGAATAAAATTTGGATATAAACTTAAAACATAATTATATTTAAATAATAATATAATAAAAAATTCAAAAAACAAATGATTATTAACCTAAATTTATATTTTATATAAACTCAAAAATAGAAAAAAATTCATTTAATCTAACAATAATGAATCTAAAATAATAATCTTAAAAACAATAATAAAAAATCATGACCTTCATTAAATAATTATTAAAAATGTGACTTAGCAATTACCAAATATTCCTATCATTAGGATCTCGTAAATAAGGACGAGCTTGAAAAATGTGAGTTGCAGTTATCAAATATTACTTCTATACAAATATGACTTCTGCATCGATTATATAATTGAACAAAGCTTTTACAGTGTTTCAGAATGATCAAGCATAGATGATTTATATTGGTATAGGAAGTGTTGGAACAAAATGTGTAAGTAGGTCAATGGGAGTAGAGGATAAATCACTTAACTTGATGGCTACATCCTCCACCAACTTGTTTAATATTTCTTCACCACAAAGAGGTAGTCTAACTTTCTTTTCAAGAGTCATATTGATTTGTTTATTCCACAGCTTGTGAAAATATTCAAATAAAATACCTTGACCTCTATAATAACCTAATTCTGTGACAGGCATATAATTGCAAAATTCCTTCTTACATAGGCATGCCACTTATAAATCATATTGAGAATGATGTAAAAACCATTCTTTGATACTAAGTTGATTGATTAAGTTGTTGAATTTTATGCAAAATTATATAAAAATTAAGCCTTGTTTTACTTTAATTTGTTTTTAAGTGCAAAAATATATTAATGAAGAGTATATCAACAAAATTTATTTTTAATTTATGGAAGAATGCTAATGATGATCTTCTAATTATTTTGACTATTGCCTCTTTTTTGGATTCCTCATCCTAGGTTTCTGACGAGTGCCCTACTCTTGGAGTAGATTTGGTTTATCCAAAGGTCCATGTTGGTTTTTCTCCCCCTGAGTGTGCTTCTCCTACTCCTTCAACTAGCTTGGATCTACCCCAAGGATCTATTATGGATTGTGACTATTATTCACCTAGTTGTCCTCTTATTCCCCCCTTGCATGTCAATGGTCTTCCCATGGGGGAGTCTCATGTTACCCATTGCAATGGGTATTTGAATGATTGTATCAATTGAATTGTTATTCATAGAAGACATAAAGTTCCCTCCTCTACCTCTTTCATTTCTCATTCTTGAGACTCGTATAAATCTTTTATATAGGGTTGAGACCCTTGTTTCTGATTTCTCCCTAGTTCCTTACTCTGATCAAAATAATTGCTAGTATTTGTTTGGTTCTTTTAACTCACATCTCTGGTGATACTTTCCATGATTTGGTTGATGATTATTTTGTACCAATTTTAGGCTCTTCCCCCTCTATCTTAATCAGAAAAATTGATATTTATCAAGTACATTTTACAATATACTTGATTAATAGAAAATTGGTCACTTTATGGTTTAAGATGTAGAACAATAGTCTTCTCCAAAAATTATTCAAGGAAAACCCTAGAGATCTCAATCTAAGGTATGTAAAGGAGAAAGAGATCTTGCAATAGGGTTGTCCTAGGGTCTAATTAGAAACTAAAGAGGGGTTCACCACCAAGCTAGGGCTTGGAAAGACTAATGAAATACAAGATCTAATGCTAAAACTTAATGCAATGCAAAAATTCACTAAATGACCTAGAAAAGCATATAAATCAGAACAAAAAGCTGAGAAATTAGAAGTGTGCATTTGGAACCTATAAAGGCTTGGATGAAGACTTGAAATGTTGAAAAAAGTAAAATTAATGCCCGTTGGGACTCATACACTAGTTTGGAAAATTTAGTCCTAGATTAGGGTTTCTAGTAGGAACAAAAATATGGTAGAGATATGTTTGGAACTCGTGAAAACTGCAAATTTCCCTATACTAGAACTCATACACCAGAAGTGGCATATCAATCCAGCTAGGCTTTTGATCTGATTAGGATCTAGACTAATTGCATCTGAATGCTTAATGTTTACAAATCGTGAAATCCAAATTACATAAACAAAATTAGCACATTAACATGTGAATTAAGCGGAAATATAATTCATGCATACATTATTGAAACTATGCATTAAAAACTGAAGGTGAAAAGAATGAAATTGAGAAAGAAGAAGAGAAAGAGAGTGCAAACAATCTAATAACGGAGTTCGCCACAAATGTGACTACGTCTTTGGGTCCGCTCCAATAGAGTGAGACCGATCCGATTAATCTCGAAAATTGAAATTACAATTGCACCAAGAGAACTTCTGTAGCATGACAATACTCCGACTTACAAAAAGGCTCAAAAATAATCTCCTTAGAAAAATCTCCGTATTCCTTTGATTCAATTCTTCACCACCTAGACTTGAAAATTCTGAGTACCAAACTCACTCCTAGACTCCCCTTTTATACATCAAGTTTACTCAAATTGGCCTCTAACCAATTGATTTTACAATATTTCCTATATCCCCTTTAATTGGAAAAATACTTGAAAATCCCCCCATAATTACATAATAATCTTTTTAAAAATATTACCTTAGCCCCTCTTATCCGTTATTTGGGCTTTAACTATTTCCAATAGTTACAACTAATCCTTTTAAAAGGATTATTGTTTTACAACTTGAGGGAATTTATTAATTTAAGGAGTATTTCATTTCCAAATTTCCACAAAACCATCCAATGCCACTTGAATTTTAAATCCAGACAATATACAATGTTGGTTTCAAATTCTTATTTAAAATAGGGGATGAGTTTGGTTACGGGCTATTTACATCCCTTAAAAATAGGGATCAATTTGTTTTCCCTAAAAAAACGCAGGCTAAAAAATAGCATGATTTTTTTTAAAAATAATGGAGATCCCCTTTTATAGGGAGGGCCACGTTTTTTTCTTAAGGAAGTGATTTAATTATTAAAATGGAGGGCATGGCTGTTATTAATTTTTTTTTTTTCATATATATATATTTTTAAATAAAGCCATGTCCAACAAATTACCACCACGTGTAACTTCGGGAAGCCACCATGTGTCACCTCATGATTCATCCATGTCAGCATGATGACGTCATTCTGACGTCATCATTGTACCTTCAATTCAACCTAGTCAACCACGAGCTTTGACCATCCATATCTTGCACATACGAGCTCCAATTTGCACAAAATGAACATCGTCGGAAAGCTCTTGCCGAGCTCTTCGCATTGACATCAATTTTGACCACTTTTGGTGACATCAAATTTTGACCTTTTTTTCTTGCCTTGGGCCCTGAGTTGACAAGTTGTTGACTAAACTTTGATCGGCAATAACTTGGGGTTTGTAGCTCTGTTTGACTCCATTCAAGTTGTGCTAGAATTAGGACATCAAACTCTTTCTGATGGTGCTGAAATTTGGAGTATTAGAGATTCTTCAATTTTTAGAAAAAATATCCACCAGATCAGGTCTCCCCACTGGAGAAATTTTGGACCTCCAAAAGAGACATTTATTCAAACATCAAGTGAGGACTTGGCCTCCCAACTTTTCCTGTGTCCTCTATACATCTATATACCTGGCTCACAAACACAATGAAGACTGCAACAACATTGTTGATCATAAACATCATTCTATCACTTCCATAAGCATCTACATGAACTGTCATAGCCACTAGCCAAGAAAAATTGACTAGCATCAAGCTAAACAATAATGCAGATATGAAAGAGAACAAATCAACAACATATCGATCTTTCACATGAGAAACATTTTTACCCAAGGATCCATCAATGCTTTCAATCATCATTCCCTCATGTTGTACTGTGGGTGCATCCTATGACATGTGACCTTGGTTAGCTACTCCTAGTTCCTGCCTAGAACCACCTGTGCTGATAGACATAAGAGTTAAATCTTTATTTGCATTAATCACCCTCTTTAATTGCCCTGTGTTTGTAAAAGAACAATCAATCTTAATCTTGTGAGAATGTACAATATACTGAATGCCATCTTTAAATAAATGATAATGATTCTTTTCCCTATAGAAAATAGCTTTCCGATCATATAAATAAGGGCTACCCAGAATTACCCCACAAATATCTAGTGGAATCACATCAAACTATACTTCATCCACAAACTTACTAGTGATTGCGAATCTCAAAGTGCATTGTCTTGTTACTTGCATTTTATCATTTTCACAAATCCAGCCTAGTGGATAAGGTTTCTTATGTAGTGCAGTTTTCAATCCCAAGTTTCTTACAACATCTTCATAAATTAAGTTAACTTGAGAACCACTATCTATGAGTGCATCATTCATAATGTTCTTAGCAACAACCCTTAAATGAAAAAGCTCATTCCTTTTCTTATCTTCAAAGACATCATTCACTTTAGAAGTAGAAGCACAACTATCAAAGGAAACACTGGAAATAGGAGCTTTACCTTTCATACCCATAGTTGTTATCTTAGTTTCATCATCAGAATCGAAACCAAGATCCAAAACAACATTTGTGGATTTCTCCTTACCCTTTTGTTTTTGATTCTATCTCTGAGCCCACTTAGGCTTCAATTCCTGATGCAACTTCCAACAATGATCTTAATCATGACCCTTCCTATCACAATGAGAGCAAGAAAGCTTGTCATCCTTCTTGACTGTAGTTGTCTTCTTTCCTTTCCTGTCTCTGCATTCTTAGAAGATTTCTTTACAGAGTTATCATTATCAATGAAAGAACCCTTTCCCCTTGACTCTAAGTGTGTAGCTTGAACAGACACTTCATCCAAATTACAAGGGTTCAATACCAAAATGGAATGTCTAACATATGAATGAAGACCTCCTATGTACTTTAACAAAGTATCCTGGGTGTACAAAGGTACATTTAATGCAATAGCCTTCTTTCTAAATTCATGGGTGTACTCTTGCACAATTTGACCTTTCCCTTGTTTAAACACTTGCTAATTCATCCTTAATTGTTGTATGTGACCTAAGGGATAGAATTGCTTTTTAAGAGCATTAATAAATTCTGACCAAGACAAATTGACTCTACCATGTTGTGAAATTTCTACTCTAGTCCTACTCTCCCACTAGGTGAGAGCTGAACCTCCCAACCGAAGAGTGGCTAACTGGATCCTAGAAGCATCATCAAAGAGATTTTGGACTCTACAATAAACTTCTACTTGCTGAATCCAATCATCTAGTTTTTCAGCATCTAATTCACCATAATACTTGGGTAGTTCAAATTTAACATCCAGTTTAATTTGAGGCTTATTTACACCCTTAAAAGGATTACCAAAAAGAGAATGTGTAGAAGAAGAAGGAGAATGAGGAGAAGGATTAACAAAATTAACACATTAACATGTCAATGAAGTAAAATTATAATTCATGCATACATTATTGAAATTATGCATTAAAAACTAAAGGTGAAAAGAATGAAATTGAGAAATAAGAAGAGAGAGAGAGTGCAAACAATCTGATAACGAAATTCACCACAAAGGTGACTATGTCTTTGGGTCCACTCCAATAGAGTGAGACCAATCTGATTAATCTCCAAAATTGAAATTACAATTGCACCAAGAGCACTTCGGCAATATGACAATACTCCGACTTACAAAAAGGCTCAAAAATAATCTCCTTAGAAAAATCTCCCTATTCCTCTGATTCAATTCTTCACCACCTAGACTTGAAAATTCTGAGTACCAAACTCACTCCTAAACTCCCCTTTTATACATCAAGTTTACTCAAATTGGCCTCTAACCAATTGATTTTACAATATTTCCTATATCCCCTTTACATGGAAAAATACTTGAAAATCCCCCCATAATTACATAATAATCTTTTTAAAAATATTACCTTAGCCCCTCTTATCCCTTATTCCTATTTCTTAAGGAAGTGATTTAATTATTAAAATGGAGGGCATGGCTGTTCTTAATTTTTTTTTATTTTTTATATATATATATTTTTAAATAAAGCCATGTCCAACAAATTGCTACCATGTGTAACTTCAGGAAGCCACCATGTGTCACCTCATGATTCATCCATGTCAGCATGCTGACGTCATCATTGTACCTTCAAGTCAACCTAGTCAACCACAAGCTTTGACCTTCCATATCTTACACATATGAGCTTCGATTTGCACAAAACGAACATTGTCGAAAAGCTCTTGCCAAGCTCTTCATGCTGAAATCAATTTTGACCAATTTTGGTGACATCAAATTTTGACCTTTTTTTCTTGCCTTGGGCCCTGAGTTGACTAGTTGTTGACTGAACTTTGACCGGCAATAACTTGGGCTTCGTAGCTCTGTTTGACTCCATTCAAGTTGTGCTGGAATCAAGACATAAAGCTCTTTTTGATGGTGCTGAAATTTGGAGTATTAGAGATTCTTCAATTTTTAGAGAAAATATCCACCGGATTAGCTTTTGTAGAAATTTAAAGTCTAATTTTTCTCTTCAATGTTTGCTCTATTCTTTCTAGTTGATTTTTGCATCTGAAACTTTGATTTGCAACTTGTAGATGTCTTTCAATGATCTCCAATGCAAGTTGACAACTTTGATAACTTTGAACACTTGACAACTTTCTCCAAACTTTCTCTACAATATTTCTTCAACCTAGATCTGTTATTCACACACTAAAGAGAGGGAAAAATGTTGTTTTGTTAGTAGAAGGGGGTTTGCCTTGGTCAAAACCTATTTTGCTAATAAAATCTTGAAATAAAATGAAATAGGAAAGGGGAATGATGAATGAAAAAAATGTAATGTTACAACTCACCAAACCCTAGCAATAAATTATTTCAAAAATGTATGAAATGGCTCCAATGGATGCAAATCTTGACTCTTGCTTGAATGTGATAGATCTTGAATTGAATGCTAGCATGATTCATAAAACCCTACATCACAATTGTTAGCTCAAAAATAAACAGGATGCATGATGACTTTGACATGATGCGTGATACTTGAATGATCCTCTATAACACTTAATAATCAACTCTTGGAGACTCTTGAAGGCTCTTGCAAGCTCAAGTTTGCTACAACAATGCTCATTCATCTTGCTAGGTGATCTCATGAATGCTTAGGTGAGAATGAGTGAAAGAAACTTGTATTTGTACTTGTTTATGACAAATTTCTTGAAATTACAATACTACAAGCCGACATCAAATCTAAGAGAATAAAATACTGCCAAGAATTTGAATTAAATTTGACTGTGGGTCACACGGGAATCATATGCCAGAAGTGGCATGTGAGTCCCATTAGGCTTAACTATGGCACACATTTTTCAAAAATGCTTAGAATGGTGTAAAATCCAGATCGGCGCCCTAAAACCTAGGTCTGACTCATACATCCACGGTGGCATATGAGTCCCAGATCACTAAATTTGGGCCACACAACCTAAAAGCACCTTAATTATAATTGGATCTCGGTTCATGTCGAGATTATTGTTGAAAGGATGCATTAAATGGGGCTTGTGTGTAAAATAAGGCCAATTAAAATTTAAAAATTCCCAATTATTTAATAAAACCCTAGATTAATGTGAAAGTGTGTTACAACACTTTACAACAATCTAAATAAGGCACCAATAAGCTCATTTAGTTCACAAGGGACCAAGACCTAATGCGAATATGTTAGAAACATTACAACACTAAATCAAGGCCATGTTAGGGAGTCCTTTTTCTGTTATTACAACACTCATTACCTTGGAGAAACTCAAAATAAGTCTACTTGACTAGAGCAATTAAATATTATTTTGGTAGGCCCTGATTTTGAAATGTAACAACCAATAGTTGACCCCTTAATTTGTATATGTGTAGGTCATGTTCATAATTAGTTACATGGTAGAATTTTATCAAACTATGTTGCCATTCATAAAAAAGACTTTTCCTTTCTTTATTTGAAAATAATGAGAAGAGAATTGTTAGGTCCGAGCATGAATAAATAATTAATTGAAATTCTTCCAAATGAGAAAACTTATGACTCTATTTTTCGTCTGGTGCTCCATTACCATACTAGACACTTCTATAAAATTATTGCTAAGGTGCTAGAGGCTTGTGATGTAGGGTATCATCATAAATAAACAAATAGGTTTCCTGGAAGAAGATATATTGTTGAAAAATCTATATTTTTATTGAGAAACAAATGAATGGACTCAAAAATTTGAACAAAATACTTTATTAGTCAAATTAGACTTCCACAAAGCAGTTGATGGAATATATTAGAATTTCATTCCTAAAATGTTGTGATAGCTAGATTTAGGACCTCAAATTCATGTACATGATCAAATGCTACTCAAAAACTGTAATATTGAGATAATAATTAATAACTCAAATATCTAAATTTTTCCCTTTATAATGTTCAATTAGATTGGGTTGTCAACTATCCCCATTTTTATTATATTCGCTCATTGTCAGATCCTATATTTATTATAAAGAAACAATCAATTGAAATTTATAAGTGGCATTTCCATCCCTCAAGATATATTTTTTAGGACGAAGGTATATCCACTATGAACAAGACAAAGCTAAAATGTTCAATCAATGGTGTAAATAAGTTTGGAGATGATTGAAACGTTTGCAATCATTCGTTTTCCACTCATTTGTTCAGGTGATTATAGTCTGTCAATATTATTTGTTTACATTGCCGCCAGCACCGAAACTTATGTTGTATGATATGTCCAAAAAATATCAGCTGATGACTCAATAAAAAATGTCCTATTAGTTGTCCTCTCCATTCATTTATTAATTGAATATGTCATTAATTTGATTACCAAAATCTGATAGTTGGATATTTTTTCTTTTGTTGTTAATGCATCTCAGTGTCATTGTCAAATTCATTTACCACTATTTATAGTCTCCTTTGTTCCTTATAAGCATAGAGTTATTTGTGACTGACTTTAAACATCACCATATTCAATATGTAACAATGCAGGAATAGAACAAATGAATATGGAAATCGTTTCAGACTGAAAATTTCAAAGCCATGAGGATGTAACCATTTTTTCACATTGGGATCATTGACAACAGGACACAACTTGTGTAAAATCTTTAGTAAGTCACTTGCCATGGTTTCAGTGAGTTTAATGTTTTGGAATATATACACAGTTAAATCATTTTTACTTCTTTGGGTTTTATTGTCAAAATTTTCGTACTCGAAATGAGACTAAAACAAGATATGTCTTCTCTTTTTACACCTTTCATCTCAGTGACAATTTGTTTCCAAATCTGAGAGTAGGAGGTATTTTTGAAGTAAAAGCAAGGTTTGAGGACCTTGATAGATGCTTTGATGTGAAAAGGGTGGGATTCTTCACTGGAGGTCCCTGCATTTGTTCAAATATCCTCTCAAGAATGGCCTTAATATGGGAATGGAGTTCCCATAGTTGTACTCAAAACACTGTGCCAACCAGCTTCTCTTCGTATTAAAAGTAGTGGTCTAAAGGAATAGCAGGTCCTCCTAAGATTCAAAGTTGTGATCATCCTATATAGAACATAATAAGGCATGAGTTGTGGTCATTACTACTCTCTTAGATGAATTTATTGGCGCAAATGTCTTCAATGAATCTCTGAATCTCTTTAAGATAGTCAACACCATGATAGTGTTTTGTCCTCCCACCTTACTCTATAGTGTTCGATAAGTATTTGAGTAAAGAAGGAAAGAGTCACAATCCTTCTAATCTTTCACCTGTGCTAACCATAGATAGCGAACACCATGTCTTTCCATTCCCGTGAATATATCAAACACCATTTTGTTCTTTCTATAGCTGAATTTGACACCCTACGTATGAATAACTTATTTTACAAGCTTAGGACATGACACCACCACCAAATTTTTCCAGTCCATTCTCAGCATGAAAATGTCTTTATACCTTTTGGCCATCTTGACAAGATTTATGTGATGCAGATCGTTGCCAACCTGTAGCCAGTTTCCAAATAAGGGCAAAGACAACAGGCCAGGTGGCAGGTTGGGGTATTTCCTCACAAATCTAGCCATTGTATAGGTTGGGGTATTTCCTCACCAATATAAGTGCTCTTGTTTCCAGGGAAGCCACACAAAATAATCCAGGAAATCTTGGATTGACGATAAAGAGAGAATAAAATAGCAAAGCAATGAAACGATTTTCAATTTGGAGGCTAATAACAATTAATTCTCTTTTGCAAAGCAACTCACATTACTCGTCAGACAGAGGGCTGGATATTTATATGGAGCCATTCCCCTAAGCCCGAATAGAAGAATAGAGGGGTTGGTATCCATCAACAATGACTTGGATGTTTTTCTTTTCAATAATTCTTGTAGAGGTAGCAGGTGAAACACATATTGTTGTTTTCCATCAATTATTTGGGTTTAGAATCTTTAACTTCTTAATATATATTGTATAGTTTTCCTCTTTATATGCTTCACTGAACATGGATATTTAGAAAGAGGAATAGTCTCTGGGGCCTCCTTCAAAATTATTCCCATTGTCAATGGGTCCTTGATCTATTGGTTAGGTTGAATGGTTCTTAATGAGCTCACCAGATATCAAGTCTTGTTGAGTGCAAGGCCGTGAAATCATCTGTGATGAGGTCGAGATCATGGTTTAAAATAAAATTAGAAATTTATTAGTTGATAGGCTACATATAGTGTGGATTTGATTCTAAATAAGTCTCACGCGTGGAAATCACTATTGAGTAATCAAGAAACCAGTTTCAACTATCGTTTAATGGTACCATTAAACTAGCTGTCACACATACTCTCTAACAATAGTGACATACTTTATTTGTTGTAAATTATATCTCTCTCTTTGTACTCTTGTGCAGGCACATTCATGGATCACTTACACTATGTTCTCATTGTCTAAAACCTACAAGCAACTCTACCAAAGTTAACTAATAATTTGTATTGAATGTTCACCAATCAACATTCTCTCTTATATTTGTTGTTATTCAAATACTAAAAATATCTACTCTTTATTACAGATACATTGGAGTTCAAAGTTGTTGTGTGACAAAATGCAACAAAATATAAAATATATCTATACCATTCTAATCAATTGCACACATTCTTATAATTTTAATTAAACATTCCATGAAAACAATGGACTTTCAAAATTGTATATAATATCTTATTTTTACATTTTTATATGATATCAAGTGAGGTTCCCTTTCGTATGCATACTATTTCCATTTTAGTTTTTCCACGTGTTCTTGTTATAAGTTATATACATGTTGTTTGATTTCAACCAATATTAAAACACATATTGGTGTAAGGAAAATATTCATTTTCATTTTATTTATTTCATGTGTTGCTTTAGTAGGTTAAATAAACAGTTTTATATTAGTTGTTTTCCAAATACTAAATAGATCTATTTTTACTAATTGAACTGTGTGACGGAATTGCACAAAATATAAAATATATCTTTATCTTTCTATTAACTTGCATATATTCTTATAATTGCAACTAACCATTCCATTATTTCAAGTTCTATTTCATTTGTGTACTATTTCCATTTAATTTTTTTTCATTTCTTGCTTTTATAAATTTTATACATACTTTTCGATTTGAACCAATATATCTAAAAAAAACAAATATATCCACACAATTATTCGGCGTACATCATCGCACACCTAAATTGCCATAGCTAGTTGTAAACTGTTTGTGTAGATTTTTGCGATATACAGCTGTTTTTTTTTATACTCAACGAGCTATTTTAGTTTATAAACATGTTTTCAATCTCAACTGTTAACACAATTATGCATCTATGGTTATTTGTAGTCTCTCTTCTTCCTTCTCAATTTCATTCTTTTCACCTTTAGTTTTTAATGCAAAATTTCAATAATGTATGCATGAATTATATTTCTGCTTAATTCACATGTTATTGTGTTAATTTTGTTTATGTAATTTAGATTTTATGATTTGTAAACATCAAGCATTCAAATGCAATTACTCTAGATCCTAATCAGATTAGAATTAGTGAAGATGTCTGTGTCTGGAATGGAGGTACCTAAGGAACTCAGTGAGCAAGAGTTTTGAAGAGCTTTCTGGAAAATGAGAGTTATGTTGGATATGCTACTTAAAGAAAGGGAATAACACATGAAACGTGAAGAAGATCATGGTGACAGTAAGAACAAGAAGAAGCAATCAGGAGGTGGTGATGAACCTCCAAAATCTCCTTCATCTACTCCTCCTTCTTCTCCTCATTCTCCTTCTTCTACACATTCTCCTTCTGGTAATCCTTTTAAGGGTGTAAATAACCCTAAAATTAAACTGGATGTAAAATTTGAACTACCTAAGTATTATGGTGAATTAGATGCTGAAAAACTAGATGATTGGATTCAACAAGCAGAAGTTTATTGTAGAGTTCAAAACCTCTTTGATGATACTTCTAGGATCCAGTTAGCCACTCTTCGGTTGGGAGGTACAACTCTTACTTGGTGGGAGAGTAGGACTAGAGCAGAAATTTCATAGCATGGTAGAGTCAATTTATCTTGGTTAGAATTCATTAATGCTCTTAAAAAACAATTCTATCCCTTAGGTCACATGCAACAATTAATGATGAATTGGCAAGTGTTTAAACAAGGGAAAGGTCAAACTATCCAAGAGTACACCCATGAATTTAGAAAGAAGGCTATTACATTAAATGTACCTTTGTACACCTAGGATACTTTGTTAAAGTACATAGGAGGTCTTCATACATATCTCAAACATTCCATTTTGGTATTGAACCCTTGTAATTTGGATGAAGTGTCTATTCAAGCTACACACTTAGAGTCAAGGGGAAAGGGTTCTTTCATTGATAATGATAACTCTGTAAAGAAATCTTCTAAGAATATAGAGACTGGGAAAGGAAAGAAGATAGCTACAGTCAAGAAGGATGACAAACTTTCTTGCTCTCATTCTGACAGGAAAGGTCATGATGAAGATCATTGTTAGAAGTTGCATACCGAATTGAAGCCTAAGTGGGCTCAGAGACAGAATCAGAAATAGAAGGGTAAGGAGAAAGCCACAAATGTTGTTATGGATCCTGGTTCAGATTCTGATGATGAAACTAAGATAACAACTATGGGTTTGAAAGGTAAAGATCCTAATTCTAGTGTTTCCTTTGATAGTTGTGCTTCTACTTCCAAAGTTAATGATGTCTCTGAAGATAAGAAAAGGAATGAATTGTTTTATTTAAGGGTTGTTGCTAAGAACATTAAAATTGATGCACTCATAGATAGTGGTTCGAAAGTTAACTTAATTTTTGAAGATGTAAGAAACTTGGGATTGAAAACTACACAGCATAAGAAACCTTATCCACTAGGCTGGATTTACGAGAATGATAAATTACAAGTAACAAGACATTGTAGTTTAAAATTCGTAATCACTATCAAGTTTGTGGATGAAGTAGAGTATGATGTGGTTCCACTAGATATATGTGGGATATTTTTGGGTAGCCCTTACCTTTATGATCGGAAAGCTATTTTCTATAGGGAAAAGAATCATTATCATTTGTTTAAAGATGGCATACAATATATTGTACTTCCTCACAAGACTAAGACTGTTCGTTCTTTTACAAACATAGGGCAATTAAAGAGGGTGATTAATGCAAGTAAAGATTTAACTCTTATGTTTGTCAACATAGGTGGTTCTAGACAGGAACTTGGAGTAGCTAACTAGGGTCAGATGTCACAGGATGCACCCACAATATAGCATGAGGGAATGATGATTGAAAGCATTGACGGTCCCTTAGGTAAAAATGTTTCTGTTGTGAGAGATCGATATGTTGTTGATTTGTTCCCTTTCATAACTACATTATTGTTTAGCTTCATGCTAGTCAATTTTTGTTGGTTAGTGGCTATGATAGTTGATGTAGATGATTATGGAAGTGACAAACTGATGTTTATGTTCAATAATGTTGTTGCAGTCTTTGTTGTGATTGTGAGCCAGGTATACAGATGTACAAATGATACCAGACAAGTGGGGAGGCCAAGTCCTCACTTAATGTTTGAATAAATGCCACTTTTGGAGGTCCAAAAGTTCTCTAGTGGGGAGGCCTGATCTAGGGGATATTTTCACTAAAAATTGAAGTATCTCCAATGCTCCAAAATTCTACACCATTAGAAAGAGCTCGATGTCCTGATTCTAGCACAACTTGAACGGGGCAAAAAGGAGTCCATTTGCACAAGTTATGATCAGTCAAATCTTGGGTCAAACTTCCATCATGGGGCATCCAGAAAGTAGAAAATATGATTCTCAGAAATTGACGAAAGCAGTTTGAAATCGAAGAGATCATCGAGACGATTCTGGCAACGTTCGTTTTGTCGAAATTCGACATCATGTGCTCGAGATATGGGCAGTCAAATTTCTGTTGACTTGATGGTACAAGGGTGACATCATCAGTTAGTCAGTACTGTACGGAATCTGATGCAGTCCAGCCAGTTTATGACATGTGGCATTTGTACGAGCCAATAAAATCATGACACGTGTACATCCTGGTGATGTGGCATCACTGTACATACAATCAGCATAGTGGCATCCCAGTCAGCATGCAAATCGGTGAAGAAGTCAAAAATGTCAGCCAATAAGAACTTGCCATGTGGCACCCTCCTGGTGGGACATGTGGCTCTTTCACCGCCTTGCATCTTCCACTAGCAAGTTAGTTTTGTTTAACAAAAAGTTTTAACGGGTTTGAACCCATGACCTCCCTCCAAACACTCGGTCGTTCCCATCATTAGAGTATGAGTGGCAGTTTAACTATAAATAGCTAATTGTTTATTTTGTTAAATTATCGGTGCAAAATTATGGAGAAAACACTAACTTTCAGGGTTTGAACCCACGAAGCCCGGGTTAGCAAAATATAAGGTGGCTGTTGCACCATCGAATGGTCCTTAAGGAATATGTGGCATCGATGGTTTTTCTTGAATCTTTTAAAACCGATTGCCTTTGTTTAAAAACAAACTCACCTAAAATTAAATAAAAAATAGACAAACAAATCTCCTAAGTAGTGATAGCCCGAGAAGGGCTTGAAACAAAAAAATATATTATATTTTGAAAAGATTATAGGAGATATATTATTGTTTTGTTAATATAAGAATGGGGGATTTGAAGATATTATGGGGAGATAAGGAAGATTTTGAAAATCAATTGGTTATGAACCAATTTGAGTAATTTTTTGTATAAAAAGGGGGAGGTATGCTCTTAGGAACTACTCAGAATTTTCAAGTCCAGGTGGTGAAGTATTGAATAAGAGAAACAGGGAGATTTTCTTAGGAGATTATTTTGAGCCTTTTTGTAAGTCAGAGTATTGTCATGTTGCCGAAGTGCTCTTGGTGTAATTGTAATTCTATTTTTGGAGATTAATCGGATTGGTCTCACTCTATTGGAGTAGACCCGGAGACGTAGTCACGTTTGTGGCGAACTCCGTTATCAGATCGTTTGCATTCTCTCTCTCTCTTCTTCCTTCTCAATTTCATTCTTTTCACCTTCAGTTTTTAATGCATAATTTCAATAATGTATGCATGAATTGTAGTTCCTCTTAATTAACATGTTATTGTGTTAATTTGTTTATGTAACTTGGATTTTATGATTTGTAAATATCAAGCATTTAAATGCAATTAGTCTAGATCCTAATCAGATCAGAATGAGTCCACTTTTGAATTTATAGATTTTCAAAGGTGGATTTTGAAGCTTCCGATCTACAATTTGATGTTTTATAGGTGTTTGCTTCCAAAACTCTGATTTACGGGTCTGAAATGAGATTTTTTTGGTATTTTGACTTGTTGAATGAGAAGAAGAATTGAGCAACCTTGCAACTTGATCTTCAATGATTTCCAAGCTTACAATAGACCTAAATCTCAAAACACACAAGAAGAGAGAAATGTAAAATGTTAGGGCAGGGGGGTTTGCCTTGGTGAAACCCCATTTAGGTAATTAAACCAAAATGATGAAAGAACGAAATGAAACATGCAATAATGGAGTAGATTATCTTTCCATGATGTTTGATCTTGAATTTTTGTAGCAATGGAGGAAGATTCAACCCTTGAATGTCCTTAGAAGCTATATTAATGACTTGCAATGATAAAACCTTAAGTTGCTTGATTTGAGATGGAAGATTGGTGGATGAATATGTGAGTTAAGGTAATTGATGAATATATGTAAAAATGAGTTTAGAGATGTTATTTTATTGGAATTTCACCTTATTTTTCTATTAATTGGATCCCTAAGGCTAAGATGAAGAAAAATTGAACTTAAAACATAATGGGACTCATTCACCACTAATGGTGAATGGGTCCCACCTAGATGGGACTAATTCACAACTAATGTGAATGGGTCCCATAGGGGCCATTTTTGCTAGCTAGAATGTTGAGAAGTAAGAAAATTAAGGTTCTATGATGACTATGTCAGTTATTTGATCAATTTAAGCCTTGGGATGCACAATATGGGTTAAGAGGGGCCAATTAATGATGATTTGAATTTCAAATGGGACTTGGGATACAAAAAGGAATGTGAAAGTGTGATTAAATACACTTTACAACATTAAAATGAGGACGACATCTCCTAGGAAGGAACAAGAACCAATGTGAATGTGTGGGGCACATTACAACATTAGTCTATCATTGAATTTATTTCAAAAACCTTCGAGATTGATGTAATAATATTATTAAACACATTTTATAATGTTGAGTTATGGAGAAATAGGTTTATTAAGTCTAGAAAAGCGTGAAAGTCCTTTACAAGACTTTACAACACCTTTACAACACACTGTTAAGAGTATGTTATTCAATTTGCAAGGGTCCAAGGCCTAGTGTGGATGCATCAAATGCATCACAACACTAGATTAAGACCTCATTAAGTCAATTTGTCATGAATTAATCCCATGTCAAGCAAAGGGTCCTTTTTTCTATGACACAACTTTGTCTTGTAATCTTCTTGACAACTTGTTTCATTTGAATGTGTATGCACTTATCTTGTGCTTCAAAGTGATCTTGAGAATCAAAAGCATTTTAGTGACATTGATTATCTAAAATATTAACTACAGACTTCAAGTTTTGGTTTAAAATTTAACAAATCATGCAAGTGTGAAGAAAAGGCATTGTGTGTGTTCCCTCCTAAGTTTGTTAGGTGGTCAAACTTTAAATTTACTTCTTCGCTATTGTATATCTTTAGAGATCCTACCTTGGTGGGAAAAAGTACTCACCCCAAGGGAATGACTCAAATCGGTAACGAGCTAATGCCAAGCTACTCTCAACCAATATATAAATTTGAATGTTGAGGAAACTCAACATTACAAGTGCTGATATGGAAAAATAGGTGATGCTCTTTGTATGGGTTGATCTTGCCTCTTGTGTGGCATTTTAAACGGGTGCCTTGATTATAAACCAATTTGTATAAAATCCAAAATCCATACTATTAGTTGGTGTCAGGAGGTTGAACCTCTGAATCCATCCCACATACTTGCGGTTCTTAGTAGAGATGAAGAGTTTATCATGGTAAATTCATGAGAACTCAAAGCTTGGCTGACCCATAGAAGTGTGTGTTGTGGAGGGGATCCAGTGTGGTCAACCTTCTAATCATCTACTCTGAATAAGCGCAACTAGAGAAATCCAAGTGGGAATTCAAAAAATATTATCTTTTCTATCCTATGGTTGTCCATTATTTTGGAATCAAAACACTTTGCGTGGATCTAAAACATTAGAAAAAAAAATCAACAAAATCATCTGAATTTAAAACCCTTTAGAAAGAGAAAATACCTTTGACGGGTCCAAGTATTACTGCTTGTCCCTAGGGATTCTATCCTTAGAGGCTTCTAAATATTTGGGCATATATCTCAATTTTCCCTCTCTAGAGTCAACATTAGGGAAATATTGCCTTGATTCTCTTGATTTCCACATAATGGGCCTTGTGGGATGAAAATAAATTGAGACATAGACATCTAGTTTGAAAAGGTAAGCAAGAAATTTTTTGTGGTAAAAAGAATCCATTTAATCAAGATAAGAGACAATTGAACCACACACATGTGCTTTTTTTTATCTTTGGTCTTATGGTATTCCAAGCAAACATTGATCTTTTTGGTTTGAAGTACTCATAAGGTAAAGCATGTTCTTCACTATCTTGGTCTTATAAAAAAGGTCCCTCTTAGGTTCATCTAGGATCAAATCAAACACATCATCTAGCCCAAACATTTATCATCTCCATCCCACAAACAACTTTAGAGCTTTGGAAAATCATTATCTAGACTTGGGTACATCCTTAAACCAAATCAAAATCATCTATTTAGTTAGGTGTGTGTGGATGAATCCTTCCTCACACACTTAGTTAAATTATCACCCTTTTGAATGAGTTCATCCTAAGATAACATCTAACATAGGGAATATTTAAATAGTGATGGGGTTTGTTCTAGGATAAAATAGGGAATATTTAAATATCCTTTCAACTCACTAATAAAGATGAATTTTGTCACATCCCATTTTTGAAGCTCCTAGACTATGATATATTTTTCTTTTTATTTTGATTAGATGGATGCAAGAGATTATATTTTATATATTAGGGTATGTGCAGGATCATGATGGGCCGGAAAGTGGCGATATGATGGGTATATGTAGGGTATGCGGCTGATGACTTTTTTTTACCCAAAATTAATGAAATGAAAAGGGTTTTTAAAGAAGATTCTTAGCTTTCCACCATTATAAATTATTCTTTACTTTGAATTTAATAAATAATTATTATTCATTTTCTATTTGAATTATGACTAAAGTCCTAATTGATAGGCTGATTGAAAAACTTCTATAGCTTTCAAATGGTATCACATTTTTTGAATCCAAAATATGTGTCACATTCTATGCTTCATATAATATAGGATTAAAAAAAAATATATTGAATTTCATGACGTTTTGACCAAGTTAAGGTGGTTAGACGTACGAGTTTTTATATTTTTTAAAAGTTGTAATAAAAAAATCATAATTAATTATTTACTTGGAAATAAATTACAAAAAAAACATGCATCACATCGCGACATGAGTCCTCTACTTATATCCAAAATATTATAAAAAAATATTATCATTTTATTGTGGTTAGGGTGGTCAGACAGACACCTATTTCTTATTTTTCCCTAAAATTTAAGTACTACTGCATTGAAATTTCAAATTTTCACCAAATAGATTTCACTTTTTAAAAAATAAACCTAGTAGTTTATAAAGTACATTCAATATTCTACAAATTATATTTTTACATATTTTTGAAATAATATAGATAACTTATTCAAATTTTTATGTCAAGTTTCCTAACTTTGATTTTTCTGAATTTTTTGCCACTTAAGGGCCTATTTTTTCCATGATGATCCTGCACATACCCATTAGATTTATTAACTATATGACTAAGCCACTAATTAGGTAGGTTACTCTTAATCAATTTAGTTTTGAGAAAACATCTTCTTTCTCTGAATATATATATATATTATATATATATATAAGAGTATAAATAGTAGAATATTATATTCTTATTATTTCAAAATTTGGATTAATTATCAAGTATATAAATTATAATAATATGTATATGCTAGATATACTTATGCATACATATTGCCAATTTTTTTAACATCAAAAAATTTGTAGAAAATCTTGGAAAATAATGGAAAAATTTATGAATTACCATTGTGAATCCTTCCATTTAAATTAAATAAAGATTCTAATATTTAGTTACCAACATTGATCTAAAATATCATCTATTGGGTCTCATTGTATTTTGTGAGGTAAACCATACCTATAGTGTGTAATTCTCATGGGATCAAAATTTACTTTTGGATCATAGATCTCACCATAGGTATATTTTACCTCATGAAATAAAATGATGGTCATAAGATTATATTTTCAATGGTGGCAACTAAAAATGACAAACATGACTATAAATTAAATAATAATAATTTTATATTATTGAAAAATTAATTTAAATTTCAACTACACCTTAAAAAGAAGGAAAATTTGATCGAATCATGTATAAAATACTATGAAAATTTTATGGGTTTAAAAGTTTAATATAATAAATTTTCTCATGATTTCAGTAAGAATAAAAGATGGTAGTGTTGGAAAAACAAGGACAGACAACTAAGAGTGGGGGGTGAATCAGTTATCATAGAATATTTAATAAATAAATGAATAATCTTAGATCTGATGAATGAATAATAAACCATAAACAATCAACACATCATAAACACAGAGAATACCAAGATTTTTACGTGGAAACCCTGTTAGGGGAAAAAAATAGTGGATGTTAGTCCACAATATTATACCCTATTAAAATTATAAAGAAAGATAATCAGAATGCACATGCATTTAGGCACACTACGTAGAGCTCACTACTCAAATACATAAGGAGTCACTGCCCAAAAATGCACAATAATTCTGGATTAGATCCATAGGGTGTGAAATCAGAAAATAGCTTCTACACAAGCCTGATTACAGTTCCAGTTAAGCACAAAAACCTTCTTCACACTTCTCTCAACCTTCTTCTCACTCTACTCTACAATTGAATGAATAGATCAATGTTTGCACACTTTCTCTTCTTTGGATTTTCTTCTCTCTCACCCACACTCACTCTTCTCTCACACAACCACTCTTATATATCTGTAACATGAAATACATTAACAACTTTGTCAAAAATAAATATAGAACATATTTCCAATGTCGACCAAAATTTACAAATAAATTTTCAATGTGGATCAACCATCGTCAACTAATATTATGATGTGACCTAAAACAATATCTTCAAGTGTGCCAAACATTCAAATTTAAATCTTCAAGCATCTACAACATGTTACAACCATCATGTTGGCCAAGAACATGAAAACCTAATCATACCGAGAAAAATATTCAACCACAAGCACATCGATCAACGTGGATGTACAACATGGATAGAGAATGATCTAGAACCATCCAAAACCAACAAGAAATAATAGAGAATCATCCATAGCAATAGAAATTACCAAAATCGCACAAAATTCAATCAGGAACACTAACAGATCCCACAAAATATTGTCAAAACACAATTGTTCATAGCACAATCAAATCTTCACGCATACCTCTGAAACTTCTGGTAGATGATTTATATACTCTCATAAATAAACCCTTTAATCCACAACAACTGATATTCAACATACAAAACAAAACACCTTCATGACCTTCATTGTTCCACTAGTAGCCTACAACTCTTCCTTAACAATTTTTTGAATATCCTCAACATATACAACCTTCAATACAATAATCATAATAGTGTTGACATCAATGACAACCACATATCAAGAACACAACCACAACATCCAACAATCTCCCCCTTTGGCATTGATGGCAACGCATGCGAAAAATGCCATCAACACAGCTACACTTGCTCTCCCTTTAGTTCTAACTCATCTCCTCAAATGCTCTTCTCCCCCTAAAAAATTATTTTCACATTGCTCTTCTCTCCCTTTTACATCAATGGGAAAGATAAGAATCATTTTCCCACATACAAGTTTTGAACCACATATCTACACATCTAACTACTCCCCCTAAGTAGCAGCCAGAAAAACATATATTTAGATTAGTAAATATCTATGAAGAATACAAATTGATGCAAATAATTGCATCTCTAGTTCATATAAGGAGGGGTAACCACCCCTAGCATCCCTTTGAGATACTCAAAAGTATCCTTCAAAAACGGCTTAGTGAAAATGTCTAAAACATATTCTTTGGTAGGCACATACTCCAATCTAACTTCTTTCTCATTCACTTTCTCCCTCAAGAAGTGAAATTTGATTGATATATGTTGTTCTTAGAGTGTAGCACCAGATTCTTTGATATGTTAATTACACTTGAGTTCTCATAGTATATGAAGATAGGTTCATCAAATACTACTCTAATATCTTTCAGCATCTACTTGACCTACATCACTTGAGTATAGTTATTTGCAGCAGTAATATACTCTACCTCAGCAGTAGATAAAGAAATGGAATTCTGCTTTTTACTCAACAAAGACACTAGCTTCTTCCCTAGGAAGAAGGCACCACCACTAGTACTCTTCCTATCATCAACATCTCCTTCCTAATTTGCATCAGTATATGTATTCAAAGTAAGATCATCATCCTTAGGATACCAAAGCCCAAAATCAACTATTCCTTTTAGATATATGAAGATTCTCTTTACTGTAGGCACATGAGATTCTTTTGGATCAGACTAAAATCTAGCAACTATACATACAACATTCATAATGTGTGGTCTGGTTTGAGTTAAATAGAGCAATCCACCAATCATTGATCTATATCTTGTTTGATTTTCCTTAGGAGAATCATCATTCTGAGTTAACTTGCATTCAGTGACCATGGGAGTACCAACAGGTTTTGAGTCTTCCATGCCAAACTTGTTTAGCAACTCTCTCACATATTTGGACTGAGATATGAAAACTCCCTTGTTTAATTTAGCAACTTGTAATCCTAGAATGAAATTCATCTCTCCAATCATGTTGATTTCAAATTCACTCTTCATTTCATCAAAAAACTTCGTACATAGATTGTTGATTTGATTAACTGCAGAGTTCTAAGTTTGTCAAGGGTTTCTTAGTTTAGCTGGGTGTGTATCTCTACCTGATATACCTCCTGCAAGGTTTCTGTGTAATTCATGGCCATCTACAGATCTGCAAACATTAATTAATTTGTTGTTGTTCAATCTTTGGGTCAATGTGCATTCTAGGTGCATAATTTTATGCATTTGCATGTGAACTAAACTTGCTGCTACATATCAAAATATCAATAGCATGATAAGGATTCACTGCTGCAACTTATTGTGTATCAAATACAACCATAATCAGACTATAGTGTGTTTAGATTTTGTATGTTAAAGGCTATTGATGCATATATACTAGCTAACATTGTAATGGAAACCAACTATATTGGAAAGAATTGTGATACCTCTACTCAGATTGATTAATTATTGTTGTAGTAGTCACTTAGTGAATATATTCTAAAGATCTCTTATTTCTGCTATTATTTTTGAATGCACATATTCTTCATATTTGCTCAATATCATTACACAGTGAGTTTATGTTTAAGTCTGAGATTCATATATGCTCATACTAGTTATATTTAATCAAATGTAGAGGAATGAAGTTCAAAATTTGATTTCCAAATTAGCGCATGCATTTCATTTTTGAAGTTTCTCATCACCTAAGCAATATAACAAGTTGAGTTTGATAAAATGGTATATTTATCAAACTGAAAACATTTACAAAAATGACATATAGTTGGAAAGGTAATTTACATTGATAGTTGCCATATATTGGCATAGTCAGGGATGACTAACTAAAGTCCATATAGGTGGGTGTTGCCATGAAGATCTTGAATAGCTATAACTTATAGCATTGGAAAGATATCAGTTGTCAAGCAATCATGGGTCACTTGGATTGGTCGTGAGACCACTCAGAAGGATTGCTAGAGATTGTAAGTTGCAATATCTTTCTTCATATGTTGTACAGACACTGTAAAGAGGCTCATGATAATTCTTAACAAGGATGTGGTCCTTATGGTAGGTGAATCACCGTATAATATCTATTTGAAATCTTAGTAAAAGTGAACTATTTTTTTTTTGTTTTTTTACTGGTAGACCAATATTGGCAATAAAGATTAAATGTTGAGAAGACACGAGAAATGGATGTTGATTAAGAATGTAAAGGGGCAGCCATTCATTTCCTATAGTTGCTTCGTTTTGTATGTATTGGAACATCAGCTCTAAAGGGGGAATATATTGTTTAATATGTTATGAGTTTTCTTCGAATCTATTCTTGTCACACAATTGCTTCTCTTCTCTTACACTACCATTTATTAACTTCTAACTAATTAATTATTGAGTATTGAAAAAATTAGTCCTATAGCATTGAAAAGAAACTCTCATACACCATTAATTGCAACATTTCAATATCTTTGCAAAGGGAAGCAATGTTTCAATATCAAGTGATTGGGTAATCAGTGCATGTCTATTTGTTAGTAAAGTTAGAAAATCATAGAATGCCAATTTTTTTTGGAGAATTGATAGGCCATACTAATGCAATTTAAAGTGTATATTTAAGAATCTTTGTATTTAGTAATGCAATTCCATGTTTGTTGGTTGCATTACCAAAGGAGTACTTTATGTGGCTTTATGACCTGAGAATGCGTGAGATCCAAGAAAGCTTTAGTGTGGACTGAATTTAAACATTTCCTATCAAAGCCAAATGATGGATGCAACTCTTTATCTCTCAAAGCATTAATTTCCTTGTTGGTTTGAAATTGTATTCATCATATTGTTATCATTGATTCCTTGAATATCATATTTATTATTTTTGGTTGTTTTGTAATGTTTGTAGGTTGGCATCAAGAAACAATGGTGGTTGTTCTAATATGGGAAACAAATAATAGACAGATTTGAATCAGAAATTGGGCACTTGAACTTGGAAAAAGAATTTTTAATAGCTTATTGTAATGGTCTAGAATATCCATTTTCCGCCTTCATTTTTTGTTGGACTAAAATCGAACAATAGAAACTCACTAGATTTTTATTTGGTCTAACAATTGAACAAACAAACTTCACACTTGATATTGGTTCTTTTAAAAATAATTCATCTTTATTTGGCCTTAAAAAAAACAAGTGTTTGAATTGAGTGATTTTGTCTTTGGTGCATTTTGAGTGTCTATCCTCTCCCCTTGCGCTTCGTGTGATCTAGGGTGCAAGAGAAACACTAAAAAATGCATTTTATTGCTTTGAGTCACCTTTAAGAGAGGGCTTACTATGAGAAGCACCTTGCAATAGGAAAATCATAGGAAAATTATTGCAAGGACATTTACCAATGGGCTATATCAAAGGGTGTGAAATCATTAGAAATTAGCACCAATCTATGCCAACAATAGACTGTACCTAATCCTATGCCTTAAGTGGCCATGTGGGTGAGTGTTGGTTTTGATGTTCATGGTTTGTTGTCATTAAGAACCTTGTTTATAGTAACCAATTAGTCCATCCAATGAGTTTATCAAAGTGGTGCATTGGAACTTAGATTCCAAGAAGTTACTTGCCATGTCTGATTTTGGTTAAAATATAGAGGTTAATAATTCATTCTTAACATGCCTTTATATTTTTTCCTTGGTTGCATATAAAATCATCTATTCTACTATGAAGGGCATGAGGAAAGCCCACCAAAAAAAATGTACTAATTGAGCTAGGATGTTATATTACTTGTGAGTCAATTTGAAAATACAGTGTTTGAATCCAAAACATTGAGACAAACATTAAACAAATCGTTCAAATTTCAAACGCTTTAGGAGAAGCAAATATCCTTGAATGAATTTGCATGCCATTGCTTTCCCTTGGGATTCATATCCTTAAAGGTTTCTAGGCATTTGGATTTCATCTCAATTTTCTCCTACTAGAGTCAACATTAGGTAACCTTTGTCTTGATTTCCTTGATTTCCACATAATGCACCTTGTGGGATGAGAAGTTAGAACATTGGACATCTAGTTTCAAAATATAATAAAGAGTGTGTTTGTGGTAAAAGCAATTCATTAAGAAAATATTAAATCAATTGAACCCCACATGAGTACTTGTTATCTTTTGTCTTATGATCTCCCAAGAAAAACATTGGTATTTTGGTTTGAACTAGTTACTCGTAGGATAAAGCATGTTCTTTTCTATCTTGGTCTTGTAAACAAATCCTTCCTAGGTTCATTTAGGATCAAATCAAACACTTCATCCAAATTCCAAACATCTATCAAAATCCATCCCACAAACAACTTTAGAGCTTTGGAAACATCATTGTAGACTTGGGTAAATCATAAAAATCAAAATCACCTTGTTTAGTTAGGTGTATGGGAATGCATCCTTTCTCATACATTTAATTGAATTAGCAATCCTTTGAACAAGTTTATCCTAAATATCACATCTAACATCTTAGGGTTTACAAGTTCATTATCTAAATCAAATCAAACCCTAAGTCTACCATTGATCCAAAGTTCCTAAAAGTTTGACACCCCTATCATTCACCCCTTTTCATCTTTCATCTCATCATTGGTCCTAAACACCTTAGAGGTCATTTTTGCAACAAGGTCAAAACACAATAAGAACATGGAATATAAACTTGATCCATACATCATGAGTAATCCAAGTCAACTAAACTTTCAAAGCCTTACAATGCCAATTGATTATCAACACTCACATTTCTATAATTCATACATGAGATCATTATCTCATACAAACCTCAATGGTACGACAAATGTGAGCATGCCCAGTCAAAATTTTGGAACACCTTTCCCAATGATAGATTTAAATCCAAGTCCAAACTTACAAATCTATCAACCAAAAAATCAATGCATGAATCTTCAAGTGAACAACATCATTCCACCAAATCCATACATTCCAAGTACAAGTTTACCAAACATGAACATTTTAAATTCACACTTGGTAAAATTTTGGATAGATATATTTTCTAATCATACATATTTTCAAATTCCAAAAAAGATGATAACGACTCCATGTATTGATCCAAGTCAAGGTAACACCATGCAAAATCAAAGTTACCTAAATCAAGGAAATATGATTCCCAATCACAGCAATGTTCAATTTCAAACCATAATGCCAAATTTGAACATCATCCCAAATCAAAACATTGTCTAAAATCAATTTTTCCATGATCCCATACAAACACTACAAGTACACATTCCAAATATGATTAAACAAAATAATCAACTATGTCAAGGGATTCAAAATCAAAATCAGGATGAAAACTCGCTAGATCAACTTGCTTCACTTGCCAAACTAATTGACTTATTGAGCCAAAAGACATCTTCACTCCAAAATCAATACACTCTACCATTGGTTGAACCATGTCATCAAAGCATTGAGTTATGTCCACAACCGCATTAAGAACAATATATCCAATGTCAAGAAGTTAGATATCAAGATCAACAACATCAACAACAAACCCAATTACCATGTCTCAAAGATCAATCACCACATCTCCAAAATCAATCACCACAAGGTCAATTTAAAGTACAAGTCTCACAAGGTAATAATAAAAACTACACACCTCTTGGGAGACCAATCGAATTGGTCCTGCAACAATTGTCATAAGAAAATCTCATCAAGCTCCCCATCTATGGGAACTATCAAGAACCCCTAGTTAAACCATCGAGGTATAACGAGGAGCACCATTGTGATTTTCACAAAACAAAGGGACACACAACATCAAATTGTATTCGACTAAAAAATCTCATCCAAGACCTTATTGATCAAAAGATAATCACTATTGGGGACAATGATCAGGATTCAAGTATTGGCGATAGCATTGACAATCTCTCCACCACAATTGGTGAGAAAAATGATCAAAATCTATCAATTAATGAGCACCTTGAAGCTGTGTCTACTCCATCCAACATTGGGGTGATCCCACAATAGTGGTTTACAATTTTTGGCCAAACTGGACAATGAAATTATTTTTTTAAACTAAATTTTCACATTCGGGAACCTATAGCGGCCAAACTATGAAGAATTTGAAGATGATGCAAACAAGAGTCTCATCACATTTTGTCTATAGATTCTAAAAATATTTTTTTAAAAAAAATTGAATTATATTCCACTTCTTTTTCCATCTCCCACAAAAACTAGTTTTTTTCAAAAAACAACATTTTTAAAAAGTGATGCACATCGTATAACGTATAATTTTTTTCCATGAAGGATAAAATTATAATTCTTTCGAATTTAGATTCGTAACTCTGATATCTAGTCCTTCCACTTTGGTTAGATAGTTTTTTATTGAATACTTTTTCTTTAATCAAGTTTTAAAGTCAAACCAATTACAATTCAGACATAGCGCGACCGTATAATGCATAACTTTTTTTGTATATATTGAAACTCAATTTTTTTTTTATCGGATTAAGGACTTCAATATCTGGTGCACTCATATTTTTCAATTTTTTTTTATAATCTCCTATTTTTCCACATGTACAGAACAAATACCTTCATTTTTGATGAAAACCCCATGTTTAATAAAACTAAAAAAATAAATACATAATTAAACCAAAACATATTAAAATTATATTCATTGGATAGCTCATTCTAAGGACTACCTAATTCTAGCTAGGTTTGTGAATATTCCTCCATTTTCATCCTCAAACTAAGCTCCGAAGTGCCAAAATTTAGTTTTTTTTTGTGTCTCAGGGGGGGATGAGGAATAAAAGGGGTTCATTTGAACCAGGGTTCATTCAAACCCTAGTTCATTCAAACCCCCCTTCTATAAGGGGTTTTGATGGATTTTTTGGCGGGATATTATTAAGAGGGTTTGATTGAACCTAGGTTCTACCAAACCCCTAATTGGTTCGGTCGAACCAATAGGTTCGTACAAACCCCTAAAATCAATTTTTTTTCCATGCATTCTTTATTTGTGAGTTTTCCTTTCTCACTTCAATTGTAAACCACTATTGTGGCTTCACCCAATGATGAAATCAACATATGTGAAGAGTCACTTTTCAATCATGATCAAGATCCACTAACAATACCCAACAATGATCCAATTCAAGAAATATCAACATCACTTAACCCTATGGTTGAATAAATTCACAATCTCTCTGCATGATTATTGAAAACAATGTTCAAGAGCTCTCCATTAATCAACACATTGAAGATGTTTTGTACCCCATTTGATGATCATCTCACCATACATCAAGAGCCACTTTTTAGTGATCAATTTCAAGGAGTGTTAGAATTATTTGATCCTATTGACATAATCCATGACCCATCAACCAATCATCATGTTGAAAATGTCTCTACATCACCTAATGTGTTAGAGAACATATCTCAAGAATTTATTCCAAAGCATGATCAACATCTTTCACCAAAGTCTAGGAATGGTCCTTCCCAAGAAATATTGAAATCCTTTTACCTCATGGTTACAGATAATGAAGGAATCCTCAACTCAACATTTGATCCAATTCCACTTGAAGATCAAGAGGATATTGAGCCATTCCCCATGCCTAATGATGACATCCAAGAACCCTTTGTAAGCAATCCATCCTTTTAAACTAACCCATGTCAAGAACTTGATCCAAATCATGTCAAATGTGATTCTGAAATCATTCAAGATCAAGAATCTGTATCTCCAAGATACTATAATGATCTAAGGGACACTCTCCTATCAATACAATATGTCCCAAATAATGATCACATCCACATAGCACATACTCCCCCATCTACCCATGAGATTCTTTATTTGGATGGACATGTAGATGATCTTCATTCAATACATGATTCTTTTACTCCTAGCATTATTACACAAAAGAGTAGGTTATTGATTCCTATAGTCAAACTGAATTATCAACATCAGAATCAAATATATCCCAAATTCAAATTGAGGACATCATGTATGAGTATATCCAACATTATCCACTCAAAGAAATAGGTCAGACACAATAGGATATTCCAGAGTCAGCAGAGTAGCAAATTGAAATAATGTCATCTACAGTGGTCATTTATTAAAGAAGGCTTACTGAACAAGACATCTCAAAATAGGCAGAATCAAGGAACAAATGTGCCACTACTACCATACTAGGGGAAACTTCATCTCAAGAAAATGTCAACATAGGGAGCACAAAGAGTCCTTATGGTGAAACCAATGCCAATACTATAACCAACCATGTCATGAATCTTCATCCACCCATCACCCCATCCACGAATTGGGACCAAATTGAAAATACATATTTGAATCAAAACAAGAAGAACATTATCAAAGAAAAAGAAGCTAAGAAACATTCAGAAAAATCAATTACACATGGATGTACTAAAGAATACAAAGAAAGATTATCCCTATCAAACTCCACTAGTCAAAGAAACTATGGGGAAAAATAAAGAAGGAAAGAGCATCCATCAAAAATGTTTGTAGAAGCCAAATCAGGCTTCCCAAGTGACATACAAAGTGTATCAAGTAGTTGGTCCTAATTCCACGCACACTTTCATATCCACCCATCATTGCTCATCTTCCCAAGTTTGGAGAGTCAAAGGTTCCAAAATGTCAGCCAATCCATCTTTTATTCTTGAACACACTCCATCCACTCCTCCACACATGATATCTAATTCTCACATTGACCATGTATTGAAAGCCACCCTTTATCATATGGTTTCAGAAGGCACTCTATTGCGATGTGCACATTGAGACAGAGTTAACTTTGGTATCAATAAAGCAGCTCAAGAATCTCAAAAGTTGCATTCAAGTGCACATATCTTGGAAAAGTAGCTTCTTCAAGTAGGATATCGATGGCACATTATGACAAAAGCATCTACATCAATACCACTAGGTGGTTCAACATGAGCTTAAAATATTTCAAATAAAATAAAAATAATATGAAAATCCAAAAAAAATAGAAAACGTATTGAAAACAGTAAAGAGAAAAATCATCCTCTAGTGAAAATAGCATGGGCGGTGCTTTGGGAAGGTACCATGATGAAAACCTGGCAAACAGGCATCATGTGTAGAATCAAACATTTGCGTGCACTATTTTAGGTGGAAGCATCTCGTCCCAATATAGCATTTCATCCATCTCATCCATAATAAATCCAACATTCCATCCATCTTATATCCATAATAAATCCATTTATCCATGAACTATTTATCCAATCCATTTTTATCCATTTGCATACATAGTCCAAGTTATCTTTATCTTGAAAAATTTTGGTGCACACTTTTATGCTTGCTTATGGTAAACTTCTTGACATGGGTCATTTTCATTGATCCTATTATATCCAACATTATCTGAGCCATGAAACATTATCCAAATGATCATCCTTTATCTGCACACCGTGTCTTATCACAAGACAATTATCACAAGACAATTCTTGGCGTCCTTTGCATGTTTACCATATCCATCCATTCATACACCTATCCAAGAATCCATCCATGACATTCCATACATTGCTAGATACTAGGGATAGAAATTTGTATCCTCCTTCGAGAATAAATCTTGATCTATATCCTCCAACTTATGGGGTGATCCAAACATTGAAAAATGTGAAATCAAATTGGTCAAAGTAGTTGTGAGCAAGAATCTAAATCACTAGCCCATGGCATATTTTGACAAAGAGAAATTCCTTTCCAATCTTCATCTTTCATCGAACATCAATCCAAACAATCAATATCAGTCACATCTAATTTGCATGTCAACATCACATCAAATCATCCAAAACCAACTTTTGTTCCAAATCAAGCCTTATCAATCCTGATAAATCAAATCCTTACATTTTTGTGCATCCTCAACAATTTTATCATTATCAATCCTGAATAATCAAATCCTTGCATTTTTGTGTATCCTCAGCAATGTTATCATCATCCAATCCATCATCATCTTGGGATATCCCTCCCAATCCTCATGTTGCTTAACACTATCCTTGCACTATTGTGCATCCTCGGGAATGTTATCATCATCAATCCATCAATCAAAACAATAAATTCTAGCTTGGTTTTCAACAAAATCCAAAAATAGAGCACTAATATCATCACACATATCCATATCCAAATTTTCAAAATCATGCAAAAAATCCAAAAAAATAGAAAAATAGAAAAATCCAAAAACACTCAAAAAATTAGAAAAATATCAAAAACATGGGATCCAAACTACGTCGTCTTTGAGCTTAAACGTAGGCAAGACTAATATTTGATCAGCCCTTGAGAAATCAAATTCCAAAAACATTCAAAAAACAAAAATCCAAAAACAACCTCAAAACATTCCAAAAACATCAAAAACATCCAAATATTTGAAAAATTCCATCTGTCTCATCTCACTTTCACTTGAAATAATCAATCATCCATAATAAATTGATCATCACCTTCACCTTTTGGCAACAACCCTTCAAACACAACCATAATAGTCAGCAAAAGAAAACTTCAAACACAAAATAAAAATCAAAGCAACAAACCTTTAAGTGTAAAATCAAACTCTTGATCAATCGCAAACATGTCATCAACCTTATATCAAAATCCTATCAAAAAACTTATCAACCCATCATCATCTTATACAATGCATGTCCTAGGATATATCATTCCGACAATGGACATCATTTTGGATATCACTTTGGATACTTATTCTAGAAAAAGAAAATCCATTTGGCTAGAGGTATGAAGAACATAGACTTGTTTGTGTGCTTGATCTTTTCTTTTTGATTTTCTTATTGCGCTCATTCCAATGACCTCTCGATGATGTCTAATCAAATAAATTTAGAGAGAAAGGAATGGGGAATTGGTGATTATCCTTTTGTCTGTTGTGCTTGTTGGACTTTTTTGTAATATTACTTGGCAAATACTTTCTTTGTTAGGAAAGTCTTAGCAAGGTTTCTGTATGTCAAGTCTAAATAAGAATACTCCTATCGGTTTTTCAAATCAAATTCCATCACACTAGGTACAATGCCATCATGTTTATTTATACCTTGATACATCATATCTAAGTGTGTTATGAAACATAAGGTAAGTAGCCCTTTTAAAGTCCCAATTCTTGATAAGAAAATCATCTATCTATCATCATCATTTCTAATAAAGTCTTGCTAGATCATGGACTTGTTGGATCCTCTTGTCATCATATCATTTCTTCTTTCTTCTTTTCTGCACTAACATCACATCATAATCAGGTAATCATCATCGCTAGTGCATCCATCCTACATCCACAAATCATCAACATACATAAATCTTATAATCATAGTATATCACATCATCCATCTTATCCATCTCAAATGCAGTGCATCATCATTTAAGTTGTTTAGGATAATATAGATTGGTTATTTTAAGCATCTTAAAACCTTCTCATTTGTATCATCATCACAACCATCCATATGTCCATCTTGAACCTTTTTATCATGAGATCGACTCTCAAATTGAATCTTTTCGCTTGATCTCTCTAGGGGGCAATGTACCAGTGTACTTTCTACTGGGCATCTGAAAAAATTAGATTTTTTTAAAATTTTGATCATGGTAAGTTTATTCTTTGACCCAACGTAGTAGGTACATTGCTTCAAAGAGGATCAAAATGTAGACATGCAAAATTGGCATTATGCATTTAATTAAACCATCACGAGATCGACTCTCAAATTGAATCTTTTTGCTCAATCTCTCTAGGGGGCAATATACCAATGCACTTTCTACTGGGGCATCTAAAAAAATTATATTTTTAAAATTTTTTGATCACAGTAAGTTTATTCTTTGAACCAATGTAGCAAGTACGTTGCTTCAAAGAGGGGCAAAATGTAAACATGCAAAATTGGCATTATGCATTTAATTACGTCGTATTCATCATTTCATTAAATAAATTGAGTTCATTTGATTGATCTTTAAAGTTCTCATTTTCATTAAATAAATTCATCTTTACCACTAACATTATCCCCTTTAGTTAAATAAATCAAAAAAATTATTTAACTAAGTCTAAATCACTTTTCATCTCCTTTTTGATTTATTTTAACCCATAAATCTAAGTCTGAAAGTCAAATCATCCTAATCACTTGTATTCTCTATATTTTGACATTTGCACATGAAAATGCATTTAAATGATTTATTAAAATCTTTATTTATTTTCAACTTGGCATCTTTGGGGAATATTCCTCCAAGTTTGAAAATCCCTCCAAAGGGGATTTTTCCTTCCAACAAAGTATTTAAGAACTCTTACATGTCTCTTACATGTCTCTTGCACAAGTCAAACTTAGTATTTAACTCATCTTTTAATAAAAATTCAAATTTCAAATCTCCCCCTCTTTGGCACATTGACCAAAATGTGCTCATTCCTCAACCTCACATGTTGACAAGTGGCACTTTATCATTGGCTTACCTTTTTTCCCACATCATCTATATCTTTCAATCATCCATCATCCTTTCTTATAAATAGAGAGTTTCTTTATTGTATTACTCCTCCACAATCTTAGTATCTATCTCCACAAGTTTCTCATAAGATGCACAACCTTCATCATTTGACATCTTGTTAATCCATCATCAAGAGATTATCAAAATAGGGTTGGGAAAGGGCTATTTTCCACATCAAAATAGCACCAGTCCAACTATGAGATAAGGGTTTGATCATGTTTTCATATGCTTTATTTATATTTTCTTCTTGTTTCAATGTCTTATTTATCATATCTAACATGATGTAATATTTCATAGGGATATTAGATTTGTTATGTTTTGCTTGACTTCCATGAAAATTCTTGCCAAGGCCTAACATTTTGTAGATTTAGCATCCACAGTTGTGCCTTAGTAACCCGTTAATACCTCATCACAAGCCGACATCAAGTGATTTTGAATAAAAATCCGAAAGGAAATTTAAAATATTTTGAATTTGGAGCCAATGGAGACTCATTCACCACCCATGGTGAATCGGTCGCACCTAGGACTTGAAAATGGGTGTCAAGAATTAAGTCATGCTTAATGTTATTTTTCAAGTTTACATTAAAAAATGCACTTAATTAAAGCTTTTAAGGGCATAAAGGGGTCAAATAAAGCATAAGAAAGGTGTAAATAGTGAGATTATGCCTAGAAAAGTGTGAAATCTTGTTACAAGACTTTACAACACTTCAAAATAGGAATTGGTTAGTGATGAAAAGGTGATTTTTAGGTGAATTGTAATTAATAGAGTCTAGAACAGTGTAGAAATGTTTTACAACACTTCACAAGATGTCATTATTTGAATCTTAGTACCTAAATATGCATGTTCAAGCCATGTTACAACATAAAATTAGAGAAAAATAGACCAAACATCATGAAACAAGGCCTAAAAGACCATGAAAATGACAAGGGTCCATTTTTCTATAGTGCACTTAGCGCCTAATTTAGTGAGAGGATGAACTTGCTTCAAACTCACACTAAAGTAGCCACAAACATTGAGAGGAGGTTTCAAATGTACTTATGTTAGCAAGATGGAATACGACAATGAGGAGGGATGATGAAGCCCCTAGGATAAAGATCCCATGATGAACTATGCATAAGAACAAAGGAACACACAAGTGTTGAAAAGAGAGAATCAGATGAAGCTTCAATCGTTTGTCCAACTAGTTGTGGATTATATCTAGGTTGGTTGTGAGAAAAAGAGAATGCATACTCACTCTAGGGCGATAGAACTCATGGTGGTCTACCGGGTGAGAAGGCCCAAGTGTACTCACTCTAGAGCTACAAAACTTTTGGCTGTCTGTGGGATGAGAAAGCCCAAAAGGGATATACATATGCTAGCTGGTATGCACTCACAAACACAAAGGTGGCTATGGGGAAAGTCTTGTTGCTAGATGGGCTTCTCGCTCAACCATATCAAACTTATACCTCTGGATAGCTTTAACAAGGTGCCACAAGGAAAAATGTTGGTTCATGCTTTATGAGACAAGCAAAGCTCTATATGCTTAGAACTCATGAAAAAAAAGGAAATTACAATAGGCATGCAAGGTGGAAAAGATACAAAATGTAAAATAAAAATGCAAAAATGTAAAATGTAAAAGATGTTCAAAGGAGTCTTGTTAAGTTCATGCAAGGTTAGTCACTTAGGGAACATTGTGTCTAATGTCTCTAAGAGAGAACCAATCAAAGTATAGTATATTCACAACTTAGGGGATGCAATGCATCACATCAATCCAACAAGAGGAATGTAATGTGCTAAGATAGATCACACTTATGAAGGACATCATACCCAATGTCATCCACAAAGTGACAAACACATCATATAAATGACAAGGCTGCACTAAGAACAAAGAATGCAAATGGATTAATGGTAATGTATGCCCCCCACTTTACAGGAATTGTTGCACATCATTCTATGAAAAATTACTTTAAAGTAGCAAAGGAAATAAAATACAAAAATAAAATAAGACGGGAACATGCAAGATCATCATGGAAAAAATAGGTCCATAAGTGGTGAAAATTTCAAAAAAATCAGAGTTAGCCCACTTGATGTAAAAATTTGAATAAGTTTTCTATATTATTTCAAAAATATGTAAGAATAGAATTTGTAGCAAATTGAATGTAGTTTCTAAACTACCAAGTTTACTTAAAAAAATAAATATATTTTGTGAAAATTTGAAATTTCAATACAATAGTACTTAAATTTCAGGGAAAAAAGAAGAAGTAGGTGTTTGTCTGACCACCCTAACCACAATAAAATGATAATATTTTTTTATAATATTTTAGATATAAGTAGAGGACTCATGCAACATTTAAAAAATATAAAAACTCATATTTCTAACCACCTTAACTTTGTCAAAACTTCCTAAAATTCTTTTTTTTTTAATCCTATAGTATGTGAAGCATAGAATGTGACTCATGTTTCAGATTCAAAAAATGGGATACCGTTTGAAAGCTATATATGTTTTTCAATCAGCCTATCAATTAGGAATTTAGTCATAATTCAAATAGAAAATGAATAATAATTACTTATTAAATTCAAATTAAAGCATAATTTTTATTGGTGGAAAGCTGAGAATCTCCTTTCAAAACCCTTTTTGATTCATCATTTTTGGGTAAAAAAGGCATCAGCCACATACCCTACACATACCCATCATATTGCAACTTTTTGGCCCATCATGATCCTACACATACCCAGACATGAGAGCCAACTTGGAAATCCCCCTACCAAGTCAAATGTTTCCGAGTAGGGTTGTGTCATATCAATGAAAAGGGAAAAAAAAAAGGGGAGTTGCCCCACAAAAAAGAGCACACTAGAAATGACACAAATAGAGCAAAAAAAAGGAAAAAGAAAGTCCATTTTTGGTCAGCATGGAAGAGACATTGTGGTCTCAATGTCTTGCGTCATCCCCATAAGGAAAACACAAGTGAAGCAAAAGGGTGAAAATAAAAAGGAAAAGGTTTAGGGTGAACATGAAGGAGACATTTTGGTCTCTATGCCTTGTGTCATCCTTAAAAGGAAAACAAAAAAAAAAAGAGAAAAAGTAAAAGGACCTTCTGGGTCAACATGGAAGAGAGATAGGGTGTCTCTACACTTTGTGTCATCCCTAAAAGGAGAACACAACAAAAGCAAAAAAGACAATGCACGACATATAGAAGAATAGAGGTACATATAGAAGAAGTGTACAAAGAGAGGGAACATCAAATACATGTTATGAGGGAACATGATACACACATAAAAGTGCAAAAGGACAAAGAGAAAGAGAAATTAAAAAATGATAGCTAGACGAATGTGATTCAACCTTCTAACAAGTCATCTGTCTCCCAATCATGTTCAGTATAATGCAAGGGTGGTTAACTATCCAAAGGAAGAATTGCAAGCATTGAAATAGGAGTCATACCGAGTTCTTCACGTGGTTGAGAGGATTTATTATTTAAGCTCATGGTAGATGAAAATAAAGAGTTTAGATCATTATGCAATTCTTCATCTATTTTTTCTATCGTTGCATCATCATCATCATTATCAAGATTGATGATGACAGGAGGATGAAGGGTGATTTCCAAGGAAGGATGTTTCAAAAGTTGTGGCTATTGGATTGGTTCAATTTGTTGTGAAAGTTGGACTAGACTATCTTGTGGCGGATCAGGAGAAAGAAGGTGATAATCTATTATGTATGTCAAAGGTGGATGTTGGTTTTCTTTATGTTCTTTCATGTGAGATTGACGAGCGAGGAGATGATGATAACGCCTATGTTCCCTAGCACCGTGATTTTGTTTAATTATGTTTTGAAGTTGTTGAGGTGTAAGAGCAGATTGAGTCATTATAGGTTCTTCTATTTCATAAGGGGGAAGAACAAAAGAAAATGAAGAGGATCGATCAATCACTTTCTCTTTGGATTTATACACTTGTTTAATGTGAGGAGGCATGCCATGATTGGTTTCTTTTTGTGTCATAGAAAGAAGGCCACTTTGCTTGACACATGGGACTAATTGGACTTAATCAAGTCTTGATTTAGGTGTTGTAAGGAATTTTATGCATCCACACTAGGTCTTGGACCATTGTGTTAACCCTAAATCTAAACTTGCATGAACGAAGCAAAGAATCACATTATTAGATAAAAAATGAAAGGTTAGAAAAAGAATTCTCCATAAAATCCATTTGCATTATTAAAGAACAAGGAAAAAAGATGAGATAATTGAGAAAATACAAACAAAGATAACTATTCCTATTCTAAAAAAAGAAAACACTTGATCTTATGAGGGGATTGGTGCTATTTTGATATGGAAAACAGCCCTTTCCCAACCCCTTTTTGATAAGCTCAATGATGAAACTTCTTTTAAGATGTTATGGATTCAAATGACAATGATGAATTTGTGCATAGGATTGTGGAGTTGTGGAGGAGTAATACAATAGAGAAACTCTCTATTTATAGCCAAGAAGGAAAAAAGAATGCCAAACATGGAGGATGTGGGACTAAAGATCCACCAATGACAAGAGGTGATCCCACAATAGTGGTTTACATTTTTTGGCCAAACTGGACACTGGAATAATTTTTTTTAACTAAGTCCTCACTTTCGGGCACCTATAATGGCTAAACCATGAGGAATTTGAAGATGATGCAAACTAGAGTTTTGTGACATTTTTTTGTAGATTCTAAATATACTTTTTTCAAAACTTTTGGAATCAAATTGCACTTTTTTTTCCATCTCCCTCAAAAACCAACTTTTTTAAAAAGTGAAGCTTACTATATAATGCATAACTTTTTTTCCATGAAGGATAAAATTCTAATTCTTTAAAATTTAGATTTGTAACTCTAATATCTAGTGATTACACTTGGTTAGATAGTTCTTTATTGAACTTTTTCTCTTTATTCAAGTTTTGAAGTCAAACCAATTATAATTCAGACATAGCATGACTGTATAATGCGTAACATTTTTTGTATGTATCGAAATTCAATTTTTTTATGTGTCTTAGATCAAGGAATTCAATATATAGTGCACTCATTTTTTATTTTTTTTTGATAATCTGCTATTTTTCCTCATTTGTAGAACAAAGAGTTTTATTTTTGGTGAAAAACCTACATTCACAAGAAATAAAAAATAAATATAATAATAAAATTAAATTTATTTAAATTTATAATTTTTGGGAAGCTTATAATAAGGACTACATATTTACAAAACATAAATTTTAAGTAAATTCATTTGATCCCCCAAAAGTTAAATGAAAAGATTTTTTTACCAACATTTTGATAGGTGTAAAGGAGACTCTGTTATAGGTATCGTTTAAAAATAGTGGGTTATATCCAAGGGGGTTTGATCTAAGATATTTTGATCAAATCATCTTCAATTGGAATTCTTAAAATGGAAATTTTTTAGGCTTAAATCATTAAAATTTCTAAAAATATGTGATTGCAAGAGACATGTTAGAGATCTTAAATGCCTTGTTGGAAGGATAAATCCCTTTTGGAGGGATTTTCAAACTTGGAGGAATATTCCCCAAAGATGCCAAATTGAAAATAAATAAATATTTTAATAAATCATTTAAATGTATTTTCATGTGCAAGTGGTAAAATCTAGAGAATTTTGGAAATTAGGATTAAATTAATCAAGGTTTAATTAATTTAATGAGGGATTAGGTGATTTGACCTATTTGATTTAGATTTATGGATTAAAATAGATGAAAAGGAGGTGGAAAATGATTTTATATTTAATTAAATAAGGATTTGATTTATTTAATCAAAGAGAATGATGTTAGTGTTAAATCAAATAAAGATGGATTTATTTAATTTAAATGGATGACCTTAGGAGATCAATCAAATAAAGATGGATTTATTTAATTTAAATGGATGACCTTAGGAGATCAATCGATTAAACTTGATTTATTTAATCGACTAGGTGAATATGATTTAATTAAATATGAGGTTCATCCATGATGTCAATTTCACATGTCTACATTTTTCCCCTCTTTGAAGTAATGTACTTGTTGCGTTTGTTCTAAGAATAAACTTACCACAATCAAAATTAAAAAAAATTCTAGTTTTTTCGGATGCCCCAGTGGAAAGAACGCTGGTACATTGCACCCTTGAAGGATCGAGCGAAAATATTCGATTTGAGGGTCAATCTCATGATAAAGAGGTTCAAGATGGACATATGGAAGGTTATGATGATGATGCAAATGAGATAGTTTTAAGATGCTTAGAATAACCAATCTATATTGTCATAAACAACTTAAATGATGATATAATGCATGTTAGATGGATGAGATGGATGATGTGATGATGTGTATGCATATGCAGGATGAATACATTAGTGAAGTTATGTTAGCACAAAGAGAAGAAAGAAGAAATGAGATGATGCCAAGATGATCCAACAAGTCCATGATCTGACAAGACTTTATTAGAGATGATGACAATGATAAATGAATGATGATGATTTGCTTATCGAGGATTGGGATTTTAAAAGGGCTACTTACCTTATGTTTGATAACACACATAGGCACGATGAATCAATGTATAAAAAACTAGGATGGCATTGTACCTAGTGTGATGGACTTTGACTCAATAGGGTATGTGCAAGATCATCATGGAAAAAACAAGCCCTTAAGTGGCAAAAAATTTAGAAAAATCAGAGTTAGGAAAGTTGATGTAAAATTTTGAATAAGTTATCTATATTATTTAAAAAATATGTAAAAATAACGTTTGTATAAAATTGAATGTAGTTTCTAAAATACTAGGTTTGTCTTTTAAAAAAAAAAATCTATTTGGTGAAAATTTGAAATTTCAATGCAGTAATACTTAAATTTCAGGGAAAAAATAAGTAGGTGTCTGTCTGACCATCCTAACCACAATAAAAAAATAATATTTTTTTATAAGATTTTATATATAAGTATAGGACTCATGTCCCGATGTGATGCACATTTTTTTGTAATTTTTTTCCATGTAAATAATTAATTATGAATTTTTTATTAAAACTTTAAAAAAATATAAAAAACGCATATGTCTGACCACCTTAAATTTGTCAAAACTTTATGAAATTCAATTTTTATGTTTTTAATCCTATAGTATGCCAAGCATAGAATGTGATGCATGTTTTGGATTCAAAAAATGTGATACCATTTGAAAGCTATAGATGTTTATCAATCAACCTACCAATAAGGACTTTAGTTGTAATTTGAATATAAAATGAATAATTATTACTTATTAAATTCAAAGTAAAGAATAATTTATATTGGTGGAAAGCTAAAAATCTCCTCTAAAAACCCTTTTCGTTTCATCAATTTTGGGTTAAAAAAAGTTTTCAACCACATACCCATCATATTGCCACTCTTTGGCCCATCATGATTCTGCACATACCCGACAAACAAATAGGAGTATTCTTGTTCACACTTGACATATGGAAACCTTGCTAGGATGTACATAACAAAGCAAGTATTCGCCAAGTTATATTACAAGAATGTCCAACAAGCATAGCAGACAAAAAGATAATGATCGATGCTCCATTCCTTTCTCTCTAAATCGCTTTGATTAGACATCATCAAGAGGTCATTGGAATGAGTGAAATAAGATAAATCAAAAGAAAAGATCCAAAGTGATCCAAAATGATGCCCATTGTCAGAACAATATATCCTAGGACATGCATTGTATAGGATGATGATGGGTTGATAAGTTGATTGATAATCTATTTATATAAGGTTGAATGACATGTTTGAAAATGATCAAGAGTTTGATTTTGTGTTTAACGGTTTGTTGCTTCAAATTTTATTTTGTGTTTGAAGTTTGCTTTTGCTAATTGCTATGATTGTTTTGTTTATGTTCCTAAAGGATGAAGGTGATGATCAGTTTATTATGGATGAGATTATTGCGGGTGAAAGCGAAATGAGATAGATGGATTTTTTTGAATATTTGGATGTTTTTGATGTTTTTCAAATGTTCTGAGGCTGTTTTTGGTATTTCCAAGGTTTTACAAATGTTTTTATTTTTTGATTTTTCAAATGTTTTGGGGTTTTCTGAGATTTTATGAATGTTTTTTGAATGTTTTTGGATTTGGATGTCTCGAGGGCTAATCAAATATTAGCCTTGCCTACATTTGAGTTCAAAGATGACGTAGTTGGGATGCCATGTTTTTGATATTTTTCTAATTTTTTCTAAAAGCTTTTAAGATCATGCTGAACCACTTGGTGGTGTTGATGTAGATGCCCCTATCATAACGTGTCATCGATATCTTACTTGAAGAAGATGCTTTGCCAAGATACGTGCACTTGAATGCAACTTTTGAGATTCCTGGTCTGCTTTATTGATACTGGAGTTAACTTTTTCTTTGTGTTCACATCGTGATAGAGTGCCCTCTGAATCCTTATGATGAAAGGTCATTTCCAATACCTAGTCAATATGAAAATTAAATATCATGCATGGAGGCATTTATGGAGTGTGTTTAGGGATAAAAGATGGATTGGTTGATAGTTTGGAACCTTTGACTCTCCAAACTTGGGAAGATTCAACAATCATGGGTGAATATTGAAGTGTGCATGGAATTAGGACCAATTGCTTGATATACTTTGTATGTTGCTTGAAAAGCCTTCTTTTTCTTTTGTGGAAATCCTTGATGGATAATTTTCCCTTTTTTATTTTTCCCCATAGTTTCTTTGACTAATAGAGTTTGATAGGGATAATCTTTCTTTGTAAACTATTTTGGTATCCATGCGTATTTGATTTGTCCATTATGCTTCTTAGCTTCTCTTGCTTTGATAATGTTCTTTGTGCTTTGATTCAAATATTTCTTTTGAAGTTGGTCCCAATTCATGGATGGGATGATGGGTGAATGAAGATTCATGATGTCTCTGGTTGTAGTATTGGCATTAGTTTCCTCATAAGGATTCTTCATGCTCCCTATGTTGACATTTGCTTGAGACGAAGTTTCCCCCAATATGGCAGTAGTGGCACCTTTGTTCCTTGATTCCGCCTATTTTGAGATGTCTTGTTTAGTAAGCCTTCTTTGATTAATTACCACTGCATATGACGTTATTTCAATTTGTTGCTTTACTGACTCTGGAATATCTTGTTATGTCTGACCTCTTTCTTTGAGTGGATAATTTTGGAGATACTCATACATGATGTCCTCAATCTAAATTTGGGATATATCTAATCCTAATGTTGGCAACTCACTTTTGGCTATAGGAATTAATAACCTCCTCTTTTTGTATAATAATGCAAGGAGTAAAGGAATCTTGTTGTAAATGCAAATCATCTATGTGTCTATTCAAAGAAAGCATCTCATGGGTAGATGGAGGAGTATGTGTTATGTGGATATGATCATCATTTTTAACATCTTGTATAGATAGGAGAGTTTCCATTAGTTTATTATAGTATCTTGGAGATACGAATTCTTGATCTTAATTAATTTTGGGATTTCTTTTGACACACTTCAGATTAGTTTCTTGACATGGGTTAGTTTCAAAGGATGGATTTATTACAAAGGGTTCTTGGATGTCTTTATTAGGCATGGGGAATGACTCAATATCCTCTTGATCTTTGAGTGGGCTTGGATCAAATGTTGAGTTGAGGATTCCTTTAGTATTTGTAACCATGTGGTCAAAGGGGGTCAACATGTCTTGGAAAGGACCATTGATAGACCTTAGTGAAATATTTTGATCATTCTTTGGAATAAATTCATGAGATATGTCCTCTAACTCATAAGGTGATGTAGAGACATTTTCGACATGGTCATTGGTCGATGGATCATAGATTTTGTCAATGGGATAAAATAATTCTAACACTCCTTGAAATAGATCACTAAAAAGTGGCTCTTGATGTATGGTGAGTTGATCATCAGATGGGGTAGAAATATCTTTAATGTGCTCATCAATTGAGATATTTTGAACATTGTTTTGAGCAATTGTCGCTGAGAGATTGTTAATGTTTTCAACCATTGGATCAAGCGATGTTAACATTTCTTGAATTGGATCATTGTAGGGTATTGTTAGTGGATTTTTATCATGACTGAAAAGTGACTCTTGATATATGTTGATTTGATCTTCAGATGAGATAAAAACATCTTCAATGTGCTCTTTAAATGATAGATCTTGATCAATTTTTTCAACAACTGTGGTGGGGAGATTGTCAATGCTATTGATAGTGGTTGAATCCTCATCGTTATCCCCAATAGTGATTATCTTTTGATCAATGAGGTCTTGGATGAGATTTTTGAGTTGAATACAACTTGATGTTGTGTGTCCCTTTGTTTTCTGAAAATCACAATGGTGCTACTCATTATACCTCGGTGGTTAAACTAGAGGTTCTTGATAGTTCCCATAGATGAGGAGCTTGATGAGATTTTCTTGTACCAATTGTTTTAGGATTTATTCAAATGGTTTCCCTAGTGGTGTGTATTTTTGCTTGTTACCTTGTGAGTTTTGTGTCTTAAATTGACCTTGTTGTGATTGATTTTGGAGATGTGGTGATTGATCTTTGAAATGTGGCAATTAATCTTTGAGATGGATTAATTGAGTTTCTTGTTGATGTTGTTAATCTTGATATCCAACCTCTTGAAATTGGACATATTTTTCTTGATGCAGTTTGTGGACACAACTCAATGCTTTGGTGGCATGGTTTAACCAATGGAAGAGTGTATTGATTTTGGAGTGAAGATATCTCTTGGCTCAATAATTCAATTAGTTTGGCATGTGAAGAAAGTTTCTCTAGAGAAATTTGATCTTGATTTTTAGTTTGACTTCCTTGATTTGGATTTTGTTCAAGAAAGTTTGGAATGTACACTTGTGGTGTTTTCATGGGATCATGGACAAATTGATTTTGGACAATGTTTTGATCTGGGATGATGCTTGGATTTGGCATTATGGGTTGAAGTTGAACATTTTTGTGGTTGGGAATCACATTGACTTGATTTAAGTAACTTTGATTTTGCAGGGTGTTACCTTGAATTGGATAAATACATGGATTCGTTATCATCTTGTTTGGACTTTGAGCAACATTTGTATGTTTGGCGAGCATATCTATCCCAAAGTTTTCCAAGTGTGGATTTGAACTGCTCATGTTTAGAAAACTTGTACTTGGCATACATGGATTTGGTCGGATGATGTTGTTTTCTTGAAGATTCATTCATTGATTGTTTGGTTGATATATTTGTACATTTGGAATCAGATTTAAATCTATCATCGGGAAAGGTTTTGCAAAAGTTTGTCATGCTTTTCTCTGAGAGTAGTTCAAAACCAAAATACCAATGTTTGCATGAAAACCATATGACCAAAAGAAGCCAAAGACATGTGTGGGGTTCAATTGATTTAATCTTTTCTTAATGGATTATTTTTACCACAAACAAGTCTTGATTAGTTTTTGAAACTAGATGTCCAGTGTCCTAATTTTATTTCATCCCATAAGGTGCATTATGTGGAAATCGAGGAAATAAAGGAAAAGGTTTCCAAATGTTAACTTTAGTAGGAGAAAATTGAGATGAAATATAGATGCTTAGAAGCCTCTAAGGATATGAATCCCAAGGGAAAGCAATAGCATGTGAATTTTTTCAAGGGTATTTGCTTCTCCTAAAGGGTTTGAGATTTGATGCTCATGTTGAATGTTTGTTTTCCAATGTTTTCAATAAAGCAATGTATTTTGATTTCAATAACTAGCACAATCTTATGGATATGAAGGACTATATTTGTTGAGTCCCCACTTGGACATGTCCAGCTACACTTATTTTTAGCGAATGGTTAGATGCTTGACCCCATTGGATCCCCTCCATGACACTCACTTCTCAAGGCAGCCAAGCATTAGTACCCATGAAACTCGCATGGAATAATTTCCATTTCTACTAAAAACCATAAAAGTGTGGGGTGGCTTCCAAACAACTGTTCCTGCACCACCAAATAGATAGGGATTTTGACCTTTCTAAAACAAGGGTTTTAATTCAGACTTTCCATTCTTAGGAGTTGACCCAACGTGGTGAGAGACCATTGCTGCCATTATTGTCAGAGCCAACTACGTGATACTAGCATTTATTCCAATACCCACATGTATATCCCAGCTAGAAATACTAATGGATTTAGAGTGTTACTGGTTGAGTCATTCCCTTGGGTGAGTACTTTTTCCTCAAGGAAGGCCCTCTAAGATAAAAAAAAAGCGAGAAAACATATTCATAGTTTGATCAACCCTCATTTAGAAAGAAAGGGAGAACACATGTAATAGGTTTACTCACACTTGTACAATGTTTTGTTCAATTTTAATCCCAAAATGAAATGTGGAAGTGATCACTTTATCCCACCCTAAGACCATCAAAAGCCTTTTGATTCTCAAAATCACTGTGAGGCGCGAGAGAAGCGCATACATATTTTTGATGGTGTTATTTTGAGTAAATAATCACATAACAAAGTTGCACATGTTCATTTTAATCCCGCAAAGAAATAATGCCTTCTTTTTATAGTACCAAAAGAAATGTGAAAATTTTCCTTGTTCAATTGTTAAATCCGGAAACCAACTCTAGTAAGTTTGTGTCCTAAAGTTCATTTTAAGTTCCTTGTAGCAAAAATTGATTTTTTTTTTAAATCCCAATAAAAGAATGTGAGTTGATTTAAAATAGAAAACTAAAGAATAGAATGGAAGCCCTTTAAAGCATTTAAAAACGGTTAGTAAACTTCAATCGTAAATGCCCAATTTTCTTCAACTCCAAGATTCATCCAAGATTGTTTCCAATGCTCCAACATTTGGTGTGAATGAAAATTCTTCCTCCTTGCTTTTCATCCCTTTTCCTATTGTTTTCCTTCATTTTCCTCGTTTCCTTTTCATTTTCCTTCCTATTCCTATATCAAGAAAGACAATCATGCAAGAATTGGATTATTTAATTAAAGTCATTTTAAACATGAACTTCAATCAATAAAATGATTTTAAAATTAAAAAAGGACTAATGAGAAAACCATCAATGGATGGATCTACAATTAATAATTTTGGTTGTGTAATTTAAAAAAGAAAATATGAGAATGGACTTTCAACAAGATTTATAATCCTCTATCTAGCACACATTTAATGATTTTAAACAAATCCTTTAAAATTAATTTTGTTTCAATGCAATTTCAATCAACAAGCAAAGAATTTATGGTATGCCTTTCCATGATGCAGCTATCATTAGCAGAGATAACAAACATCTGAGAAAATATTTTATGGAAATATACCAAGATTAAAGATGCCTCCTTTCAGCCAGTTAATCACCCACACCGCAACAACATTAAAGATATTAAACTATATTAAGAAGACACAAAGACTTTAAATAACCATATTTGATGCACTAATCAATTTTAAAACAAAGGAATAATGAGAACATGTCCCTTTCCATTTATTTGATTTGGAAACTAGTGTACCTACAATTTGGATTGTCTATCCATATCATTGAAAATCCCCTTTTGCAACAGTAGAGGTGAATAAACACCACTGACTAATTTCTATGCAAAATCGAAACTATATTTTATGTGTCATTACATTAGCTAAAAATGATTTAACTCAAACTATTTTAGAGAAACTAAAACAAAGAAATTATGATGTGTTCAAGTTTAATTTTTAAACAATCTACTCACATATTGTACTAAACTGTGACATCAACACTGAGAGTACTGAAAGAATACATTAGAGCAAGATGTCTATAAGGAAATCACACAGCTAGTATCGGTATACCTGCAGATAAATCTTAAAACCAGGCCTACAATCTACTATAACAAATTTTGATTTGCTACTCTAATCCAATGATCATGTTCAAGAGTTTATGATTTCTACACTACTTCCAAGTTAGCAAATGTGCAGCCTATCTGGATATGGCGTGGCAACAACAGACATCCATGCCCACATAGGAAGCATGGAGAGGGTGCAAAAAATTCTTGATAGACTCCCTAAAAGAGATGGTCTCATGTGTTGTAGGGATTCGATGGAAAGCCTTTAGACACTTTCAAGCAAATACCATTGGCAGGAGTAAGGTCATCTATGTCATTTTGCATTTATCTGACTAGCTTGAAAAATCTTTAAAAACAAGAAAAGGTGTTTGGCAGGCTGTTGATCTATTTGAAAGAATGCCTTACAAAAATGTGGTCACATGAAATGCAATGATTTGGGCATGATTACCTTTCTCATATGCGCACACCATATATACCACCCAGAAAAAATGGTCACATGGAATGCAATATTTGTAGGATGTGCACAAAATGGATTTATTGAAGAGGAGTTAGAAACTTTTTGGTAAGGCTACCACCGCCACATTGATAAAAGTGATATGGATGATTCTTTATATTTATTTCAAAGGGAATACTAGCATTATTTCATTCAAATCAAAATAGTGGAAACTCATAGGTTAGTTGACGTATATTAATCTATAGATTTCCAAAAGCATCTTACCGCAAGTTGGTGTTTTATATAGAGATCTAAACTACAATGCATAGGATGATACCTACTCAAGTTACTCACTATTTTACTTTCATGCTCTGACCACGCTTTCATTTCTGCAAGGAACAAGAATGAAGAAAGGCCATTTACACTTCACAATAATGAATAGATGTCAGGGGTCAATGCAAGCACTGATATTGCAGGAGTACATGACATCCTTATGAACTAGATTGATGATGAAAGGACATGCTAACCATGAAATTGACTACAACATCCCCAAGTTTTTGTAAAATCTAATGAGCCTAACATGAGATCAGATAGGTGCAAGTGAGGCATGGTTAGCAGGACTGGTAAACAATTAGTAGATATAATATGGGGGGATCACTGACAGGACGAAGCGGTTGAAAATTGGCACTCAAGGGGTGACCTACAATAATCCAACACTTATGCATACTCATCCGGGCATCAGTTAATAAAATATGATTTAATACCTATCCATGCCCAACAACTTTGTGATTACAGTGCCAGTGCTAGAAAAACAAAAGGATATTGATGTTTTTCACAATACTCGTTACAACCTCCCATTGAAATAGAGTAAATAAAACAAAGGTCAATACGAGTATTTAAGTGCCTTTGGACAAAGAGATATGTTATAATGGTATAAATTTTTTTTATGATGGTACAATCGATATATAATTTGGAAAATAATAAAAATGCTGAAAAAGAAATTCTCAAGATAGTCAAATTTTAAAAGATATGAAATGGCACTTAAAAATCAATCATATTCCTAGCAAAGCAGATAATGTGAAATGAATTTATTCGGCCAAGTAGACCACGGCGAGCACCAAAATGTGAACCCTAAATCCAAACTTGCATGAACAAAGCAAACAATCACATTATTAGATAAAAAATGCAAGGTTAGAATAATAATTTCCCATAAAATCCATTTGGATTATTAAAGAACAAGGAAAAAGGATGAAATAATTGAGCAAATACAAACAAAGATAACTATTCCTATTCTAAAACAAAGCAAACACTTGATCTTATGGGGGGATTGGTACTATTTTTATATGGAAAATAGCCCTTTCCTAACCCCTTTCTGATAAGCTCAATGATGAAACTACTTTTAAGATGCTATGGATTCAAATGACAATGATGAATTTGTGCATAAGATTATGGAGTTGTGGAGTAATACAATAGAGAAACTCTCGATTTATAGCCAAGAAAGATAAAAGAATTCCAAACATGGAGGATGTGGGACTAAAGATCCACCAATGACAAGATGCCATTTGTCAACAAGTGAGAGGTTGAGGAATGAGCACATTTTGGTCAATGTGCCAAAGAGGGGGAGATTTGAAATTTGAATTTGATGACAAGATGAGTTAAATGCTAAGTTTGACCCTTGCAAGAGACATGTAAGAGACATGTAAGAGCTCTTAAATGCCTTGTTGGAAGGAAAAATCCCTTTTGGAGGGATTTTCAAACTTGGAGGAATATTCCCCAAGGATGGCAAGTTAAAAATAAATAAATATTTTAATAAATCATTTAAATGCATTTTCATGTGCAAGTGGCAAAATCTAGAGAATTTTGGAGATTAGGATTGAATTAATCAAGGTTTAATTAATTTAATGAGGGATTAGGTGATTTGACCTATTTTATTTAGATTTATGGATTAAAATAAATCAAAAGGAGATAGAAAATGATTTTAGATTTAATTAAATAAATATTTGATTTATTTAATCAAACAGAATGATGTTAGTGTTAAATAAAATAAAGATGGATTTATTTAATTTAAATGGATGACCTTATTAGATTAATAAATTAATCTTGATTTATGTAATTGATCAGGTTAATATGATTTAATTAACTATGAGGAATGCATGATGTCAATTTTGCATGTCTACACTTTTCAAACTAAATAAAATGCATTTAATGGCGTCTTGTGAAGGTGTTGTAAAGTGTTGTAAGACATTTCTACACTCTTCTAGACTCTATTTAGTACATTTCCCCTAAAAATAACCCTTTCATCACTAAACAAGTCTTATTTTGAACTGTTGTAATGTTTTGTACCAAGATTTCATGCTTTTCTAGGCATAACTTCACTATTTATCCCTTCCTTATGCTTTATTTGGTCCCTTTATGCCCTCATATGCTTTAATTAAGTGTATTTTTAAATGTAAGCCCAACAAACAACATTAAATACAAGATAATTCTTGACACCCATTTTCAAGTCCTAGGTGGGAGCCAGTTGCCATGGGCAGAAAATGAGTCCCCCTTGGCCCCAAATTAAAAATATTTTAAATTTCCTTTCAAGTTTTTATTCAAAAACCCTTCATGTCGGCCTATGATGAGGTATGAATGGGTAACTAAGGCACAAGATTGTATAAATATATGTTTTTCTCCTCATTTTATATATCCTACAATCCTTTATATCTCTCATTCATCTCCCATCTCACATACACCCATTCTTTGTTCATCTACCATTCTTCTATTTCTAGTCAATTAAGTTAGGGATTTCACATTGCAAGTCATTAACTTAGCTTCCTATGACATCCAAGGGTAGATTCTACATGTTTTTTTGTAGAATTTCAAGATCTATCATCTTGGCAAGGTAGTCTACTTCATTATTGCATGTTACATTCTATTCTTTCATCATTATGGTTTAATTACCTAAACGAGGTTTGACCAAGGCAAACCCCTATGCCCTAATAATGATTTCTTGTTCTCTTTTTGTGTGTTTGCATATTTAGGTATTTTGGAAGTTTGGAAAGAATTGAAGATCAAGTTGCAAGGTTGTTAAAGTAATCTCTTGATTCAAAAATTCAAAAAATAACAAAATCTCATTTTTAGACCTGTGAATTAGAGTTTCGAAAGCGGACACCTATAGGGCATTGAAGTGCAGATCAGAAGCTACGAAATCCACTCTTGAATATTAAAAAATTCAAAAGTGGAATAATTTTCCATGGCTGGTGAATGAGTTGAATTTCTAGGCCAGTTTTATGTTTTCTGCATTTTTTGACACCCTTTTGACAAAAATAGATTCCCGGCTCAATTTACCAGAACTAGGAATGATTCACCTAGAGTGGCGAATGAGTCCCTCGAGGCTTGAAAAAAATCATCAAAAACATTTCAAAAGAAATTTCCAATCCTCATCAAGGTTCCAAGTGCACACTTTCAGTCTGATTCATTTCTATTGCATTTTTCCATTCATTTGTAGGTGATTTTGAAATACACAATGTGTTTTCAAACAAGTTGTTTTCATCTAGTTTCTCTTCATTAATCAATGAATATTATTATATTTCTTGCACTCAAATATTACATCTAGGAATTTTTAATTCACATCACACTACTCTTTGAATGTAAACATAAGCATTTTTGGACCCGTTTTTCTCATTTTAGGTGAAAAATCCTAAAAGTGCTAGAAAGACAGTAGGTCCCAAAAATCTATGTTTCACATTTTCTCTTGGTATTTTAAATAATGGAGAGGAATTGTGTAATTGTGGTTGTATGGTTTGCTCAGTGTTAGACTCAGGCTGAAGTATGCTTTCATCTATGATAGGAGGAGTGGAAGTGGACTTGGACATGGTACAAAGAGACAATTCAACTATTCGTTTGGCTTTGAACTTTTGATAGGCTATGAAGAAGAATTTCTTTCGAGGGGTGATGGGTTGCATGAGTTCAAGCCAAAAGGTTTCTAAGGAAAAAATACCTTTAGAGGATAATGGATTAAAGCCACTATGGTGTATGGTGAATATTTCATTTCCATGTGGAAACTTCAAACATTTGTGAACCACTGATGGGACTACTTTCATTGATTGAAGCCAAAGGTGGCCTAGTTGCAAACGAAATTGATCCAATTGTGGAATAATAGAGAATTATTCATCCAATTTTTTGGGTCCTATTTGTAATGGGAGTATGATTGATCCTATCATAGAGCATGCAAAACCAGTATTTGTCTTAATCCATGCAGTTGGTTTATTATAATCATCTTGATAGAGATTGTGTAATACTAAAAAATCTTATGTGATCAAATTCTCACGATAGGAGGGATCTATTAATATCCCATTGGTGAGCTTATCATAGATTCTACTGCCTATGTAAAGAGGACCATTAGGAATTTTTTGAATTATATCTTTAGCAGAAAAGTGATGTGAAGAGATTTATTGGTTTGGCCCTTATGAGGGATAATGTCTATCGCACCCACAAGTTTATCCATAGGATTAACTTGGGTAACTATTGGAGTTATATCATGTTGCTCACTATTGTATCAACATTCATTACATCAACATTTGAAGGTTCACTAGCCTTGATAAATGAAATATTGTGTTTAGGTATGGGGTTGGTGAAAATTTCAAAATTTTGGTTACGAGGTGCAATGGACTTATTGCCTTGATCAGTAACACCTGAAATGGATAAATGACCCAAATCAATGAGGTCTTGAACTAAATTTTTGAGATGCTTACATTGTTCAGTTTCATGTCCATTTTGGCAATGAAAATGACAATAAACATTTGGTTTAAAGGTAGGTGGTAAGGGATAGGTGGAATCAAGTGGTTTAAAGGTTGGAAAAGTGATCATGTGTTGTTGAAGCAATTGGTTCATTGTATTATGGAGGGTATCAAGTAAGGGGGTAAATTGTATCTTTAGGTCTCCATATGTATAAGGCATCATTTCTTAAACAACCACCACTTGATTTGGAACTAGTTGGGTTGGTGTTTGTGGTTGAGGAGGTGGATTGAACTGTAAAAAGCCTGTATTTGGTTTGTGAAATTTTTGTGTGTTATTTTTGTTTTGTGGTTTAGATTTGTCAGCTTTGTTAGAAGTGAACTTTGAGTCTCAACTGGAAACCAAGTTGTGATAGTCACATAAGGTTGTGCATAAATGCATAAATGAATGAAATTTCATCGTAGTTAATTTATCCTGAAGGTTTGTGTGCAATTTTTTGATAAACATCTTGTACAGATGTGCATCAGGAATCTTGACATCAATTTGAGCATACAATGACTGGTATCATGAGATAAAATCAGTTACTTTTTCATTTTTGTTTTATCTACAATGCATGAGGTTAGCCATTGTATTTTTAGGAGTCATGTGAACTTGAAAGTGACTTATGAAAGTATCCACCAATTCATTGAATGGTAGGATGGAATGATTGGGAAAGTTGGAAAACCAATCTAATACAGTATCTTTTAAGTTCCTTGGAAATTTTTTGGCTAAGAGTTTACCATCAAGAAAAAAATCAATTCATAAATTTGTATAAGCATTAACATGGTTGACAGGGTCTCCTTTACCTTCATATTTCTAAAACTGAGGCATTTCAATCCCTTGTGGCATCGGGGTTTGTAAGATTTCTAAGGATAAGGGGCTACTATGGATGTGATATGTGGGTGGAGTGTTTTGAACTTGGCTAATGGTGGAAAATTGTTGCATGGATGAAACAGTTGTAAGGAGTTGTGTAAGAATAAGGTCAGGGTAAGTGGATTGAGGTGGAAGGGAAAATGGTGATTTAGTGTAGGTGATGTTAGGGGAAGTGAAAGGAATACTAAGGAGTGTGAAGGTGGTGGAGGGGACTTGTGATGCCACACGAGAACTAGGAATGCTTTTTGGAATTGGGAAAGAAGGAGCAACATTACTAACTTGGTGCATAGTTGTTGTGACTTGAGGAGTGGTATAAGTTGGTATGGATGCTATTATTGAATGGGGAGGAACTTGAGGTCCTCCTTGGATTTCAAGAATGTTTACAGATTGGGAATTAGAAGAGAAATGTTTATTTTAAATCTCAACAATTATTTTCATAACTTGTAAGCCATTATCACTTTCAATCAAGTGATTAAGGTTTTCAATTGTGGGTATGGCAGTGGTGGAAATTTTTTCAAGGAACAAGTCTTGTTGTAAATGTGCAAAATCCTTATGAATATTAATGAAATTTTCTTGCAGGATTGAGTTGTTTTGGGTGTCAACATTCATTGGATGGAAAGGTGAAGGCATATAAGTTGTATTGTCAATTATTAATGCACCATTGTCCATACTAGGAGTAGGAGCTCTTGAGATCCCAAGGTCCACAATGAAAGTGCTATTGCAAGAAGCCATGAGTCTAGAACTTCGTCTCACTAAAGTATTATCAATGGGGCACCAAAAACTCATACAAGTACCACAAAAGATGGGGTGAATGTAAATTCAAGGTAATCTAGGAGTTATAAATTCAAATAATAGAAATTTTGCTAGCGGTAACAGAGAAGTAACTACAAAAAACAAAAATGCACGAAAAATGCTAGAAAATGTCTGAAAATGTAGTATGAATAGTGTAGGTGGACTAATTTTCCTAGGGTTGCGAATGAGTCCCAGTATGAGATTTTTTTATGTTTTTCAAAAGTTTTAAATGATTCTAATGCTTGTCGGATGGCAATTAAGGATGTAGAATGCATATTTTCAATTTTTTCAGTGCTATGCAATACAAAAATGAAATCTAAACAAGGATTTCACTAATGCAATATGAGAAGTCCTAGAATGCAAGAACAAAACAATACCCTAATTGAATGTTGATGGAAGTTTAATCTAGGATGCAAACTATTTTAAAATGCAGGTTCACCAAAATGAACAGTGGATTTTTTGGCACCTTGCAACGTTCTAGCTCTTCTAGGGTTTTTCACCTAAAACGAGAGTGGTAGGAAAAAAATGTTAAAGGGTTCATTCAAATTATATTATGTATGATGTTATTTGAACTAAATGAAATGAATTAAGTGAAATTAAGTGATCTGTATGACTAATTATTTATGCAAAACCTAAGATTTATGCTATGTTGGAAAACATAATGTGATATGCAAATAATGAATTATGAATGAATAAGAGCAAAAAAAAAAAAAAAAGAGGCTGAATTAAAGTGCACCTGGAAGTCTAATGAAGATTCGGGAATATTTTTATTGTTGTTTGAGATTACAGAAAATCATCAGTGGGACTCATTCGCCTAGGGTGGTGAATTAGTCTTACTTCTAATGAAAATTATCGAGAACTTGTTGCTGACTGTCAGGATTCAGAATATGAAAAAACCTATATTTTTAGTCTTAAGGTGGGATTCATTCACCACTGGTGGTGGATTAGTCCTCTCCAAAAATTTTGAGAAATTAGGAGACAATTCTACAACACTAGTTCTGAGAATGTCTGCTTGTAGGGTTACGAAAGTCAATTCTATAGGAGATAAACAAAAAACCTTCTCCAAGCTTGAAATATAATTGATTTGACTTGAAGCACTTAGTTGACTTGTTGACCACTCTTCAACACCTAAATTCTGGTTAAATCTACATAGAAAGGTCTTGAAAAACACATGAAAGAGGGGGAAAATGGTTGAGGGTTAGAAAATAGGGGTTTGCTTCAGTTAAACCCCACTTTGGTAATCAAACCCTTAATGAAATAATGAAATGCAAGAGAATGATAAAAAAAAATTTGGTGTAAATAAAGTCTTGTACCTAGTTAATTCATTACTAGGGGACTTATTTACACATGTTAAGTTTACTTAGGTCATATGAAGGAATCTTTCTAGAAGGTGTTAGTTGTCATTACTTGTTATCTTATCCTTTGACAACTACTACATGTGAACCTAGGTAAGAGTGATTAGTTGTCTCATGTCATATGATTAAGACACTTTTCATAATCCTATGACATCTTGCATCTCACCTTGGCTTTGTAAGCAAGGAGTTTCTCTCATTTTTAATCAATCTACAATAATCTAATATCATTGACATTAAATATGGTTTATTCTTGTCATATTGATTTATCTTTTTGTTTTTTCCATTTGGTCCATAGATCTTGGCATCCATAGCCAATTCTAACATGGTATTAGAGTGGGTTGAGTGCCATTAGAGAGTCTTTTTCTGAAGAGAGATCTTAGATTTGGGGGAGTTCCATTTTTTGCTCTTTATTGCAGGTTCATATCGGAGCTTGTTTGTTCAAATCTAAGCTCACCGTTGTGTTTTGAAGGTTTGAGGAACTTGATTTTTCCTTTTTTTTTTCCAAATTGGACATAGGAGGCCAAATCTATGAGGGTTTGAAGTTGAAGTGTGGTTACTAGATCTAGAAGGCAGCTACAATTTTGGAGCATTTTGGGTCAAATTTGACCCTGCCATTGTGTCCAGAAGGGCCAAAAACCCTAAGATCAACTGTCAATTGGTCCAAATCAGAGCAGTTGTCTGGTGAGGAAAAAAAAAATTTCCCACAAAGTCGTATGACCCTATATCGCCATAAATATAATCGGTACTAATTTATTCAAATATTATTTTATTCACCAGAACATTTTTGAAAACTTTTTATGAAAAAATCATTTTTGTACTAATCAAATTTTCTATTGTAAAAATTTGTATTTAAAAATAAAAAAGAAAAACAAAGTATTTTCTACGGTTTTTTTGGTATAGTCGTACTCTGTACAGAGTACCACACGCCTGTACCACGTAGTAGGGTACTTGCCATCCTTTTCATTCGGCACGTGGCGGTCTTTCATTTGGTATGCAGGATCAAGTTCCAAGTGTTTGCAATTATTTTGGGATGTATTGGGAGATTACACTGCATGGATCAAGATATGGTGGACGTGCACTTTAGTCAAGTTGAACTGGTTCACATGCTTGATATGTATTAGACAGACTAAATAGAGTACTCAAGGATCAATGTCATTGTCATGGAGGTAAATTTCTCGTGTTAAGGAAATAAGCAGAGTATTCGATATTAAGGCTAACATAATAGACTAGATAAATTAAACAAAGTATTCAATATTAAGGCTGACATAACATTAAAGCAGGGACAAATTCATGTTTAAGGAAATAAACAGATTTCTTCTAAAAAAAATATCACTTTCTTTTTGACAAAAGGATGATAGTGCAGAGAAGAGAACATAACCAAATATGTAGAAATGATGGCCATGATAGCGATAATATCAACATGTCAGACATGACAATGATGAATATGTTTCACAACCAAATGTATACAATGAATATGTAGAAATGATAGCAATAATATATCATATCACAACCAAATAAAATGTTTTAAAATGGCATCTTTGACATGTTTGTGGTAGTGATGACATTTCCATACTATAGGCCCAATTACTTCATTAGACAAGTTTTGAAAAAACAAGCATCCAAATGAAGAGCTTAGTTATTGCTTATACCAAAAATTTGTCTAAAAGTAAAAAATGAAAGCTACTGCAAAATATCTCCATGATTTCATGAACATAGGTAAGTTTCAATTGGTAGAAATAATAAATGACAGAAAATTATTGAACTCTAAGCAGCTATTTATAAACTAATATTTCCCTCCTTCTACATTTGCTAAAAAAAAACAACCATTAGTAAAATTTAAGCAAATCGAAGAAGACATCCCTATGAAATAATAAATCATGTTTCAAGATGCAAACAAATTACAAGATGAATTGAAGCATATAAAACATGAAATGAATCCTATCCCATAGTGGATTGGTGCTATTGTGAAAAATAGCCCTTTCCCAATCCTTGCTTAAGCTCCATGATGAAAATGATTTGAATATGATATGGAATTCTTAGATATGGAGTGGACAAAATCAGTTCTCCATTGAAGAGAATGACCTTGCATGATATTGTAGATGAGATACAAATATTGTGGAGGATTTGATTAAGAATGAAGCCTTTATTTATAGATTCCCAAATGCTAAGAGTGCTCAAAAGGGACCAATGTGGGATAATGATTTGACCAATTGAATGGAGCCACTTGTCAACTTGTGAGTGGCTTGAGGATGAACACATTTTGGTCAATGTGCCAAAGAGAGGGTGATTTCAAATTTGAATTTTAGAGTAAATGATAAGTTTGACTTGTGCAAGGGACATGTAAGAGCCATGTAAGAGCTCATAAATGCTTTGTTGGGTGTACATGTCCACTTTTTTTTGAATTCAAACTTGAGGGAATATTCCTCAAAGATGCCTTGTTGAGTGAAAATGTTAATTTTATAAATGAATAAATTGATTTATTTGTGCAAGTGGGAAAATCTAGAGGATGTGATGGGTGGTTAGATTAGGTTAATCAGGGCTAATGATGATTAGATGCTTTGACCCCTTTGAATTCAATATTTTGATTTATTTAAATCAAAAAGGGATGAAAGGTGATTTCAGACTTAATTAAATAAAGGATTGATTTATTTAATCAAGAAGGGTGATGTTAGGATCAAGTTGCTTTATTTAATTTAAACTGATGACTTTAGGATATTGATAAACAAACTTGATTTATTTGCTGAATGGATGAATATGACCTAATTGAATGCATTATGCCAATTTTGCGTGTCTACAATAACAACAAAGCATAACTGAAGTACAATATTTTGTAGCCATATAGGGATGATGAAAAAAATTACAAAAATTATACAAATCTTATTTACAACAACAAATAGAAAAAAATAAATTATCTCCTTCAATTTATCTTCTTTCACAATATTCTAGCTCCTTCAACTTGCATTCATCATTAGAAATCACTACTGCAAACAAACCATGAAACTATGAACCTTTTTTCTATTGTATTACACCTTCAAAACTGCAACATAAATTTATTCTTAGTCTCTTTCAACCTTCTTTCAACTAAATCTCTCAAGTTCCCTTCACATAGACTTCACTAGCTCACTATCTCTCCAAATATGGAGCTCACTAGCTCCCTAAACCATGGGCTTCTATGCAAATAGAAATTTACAACAATGGAGTCTTTGAATCCTCTCTTCAATCCAATAGCATCTCCCCAACTCAGATAAAATACTCCCAAATCCACCTCCCCAAATGACAAAAATTGAATATATAGACTTGTGACTGAGGAAAACCACTATGGTTTTTTTCAAAATCATAAAAAAACCTGTTACTTTATGTCATTATTTGTCCCTCATTCATTAAAATAATTTAAAACTATCTTCTAGGTTTTGTGTGCCTCCTCATATTTCCAGAACATTTTTAAATTCCTGATTTCGTTATGATATGGGGAAGTTATGGCCATTTTATTGAAACTTGGTCTCATAGTCACGACCTAGACATGCAACAACATGCAAAGCTTGTGGCCAACATGCAAATGAATGAAAATAAAGAAATTGAACATGTAATAACATGCATACCAAGTGGTCCCACCTAGAAATTAGATTCCCAAATAGAATATTCCACCATTTATGCCTTTGAAACATTTACTAGAGCATAATTCCTCAAAACTTACATTTATAGTTTTTGCCACAAGGAATATTGCTAAGTTATAGATCAAAATATTTATTCTTGTAACCTTGAAGCCCTTATTGAAAAAATACAAAATTAAAATAACAATATTTTTAGTGATGCAATATTTCCTTACACCCTGGATGCTCTTGCATCAGTTTGCGATCTTTTGCATTCATTGTATAGTCCCAAACAGGACCCTTGGTCTTGGTATGAGAAGATGGATAACTTTTTTCTTTCTTTTTGGTACACACATTACTATTCTAATCCTACAATTTATACTGAGAGACATGGAGAGGATCTTCTCATTCTTGTACTCCATGTGGATGATTTGATTCTCATAGAGAGTTCCACTTCATTGTTTCAGAGTACTCATCAAGCATTGATGGACTTTTTTGATATGAGTCACTTTGGTCTTTTGTATTACTTCCCTTGGTCTTCAAGTTCATCAACCTTTTGAGGGGATCTTTAATTTCTAGTAGAATTACAATCTATAATTTCTTTAGATATTTGGTATGGTTGATTGCAAGCTTGCCCCCACACCTCTTTAGTCAAGATTTGTACTATCTACCAATTGTACTACTTCTATAGTTGATCTTGCCTTATACTGGCAGTTGACTGGAAATATTTTGTACTTGACACATACTCGTCCTAATATTTCCTTTATGATTAACCTCATATATCATTTCTCCCAGGACCCTCATAAGGGTCACAAGAAGGTATCCAAACGTATCTTATGATACATTTAGGTCATTGCACACTTCAACACTCATTATACATTACAAGCTTCTCAAATTGTGGGCTACATTGACTTAGATTGGGTTGGTGATGTCAATGATCAAAAGTATAGTTTTGGTTTTATGTTTTTCCTTGGTTCTAATATGATTGCATGTTCATGGAAGAAGAAGAATATTAGTATCATCAACAAAGGTTGAGTATTGAGGTAGATTTTGTAGATTCATCAATTTATGAATAAGAATAGCTTTCCTTTTGATCAACCTTCTACTCTTTGGTGTGATAACCAAATAGTATGTGTAGGATCATGGTGTTCCAAAAAGTGGAAATACGACGGGTATGTGTAGGGTATGTGTCTGACAATTTTTTTTTAAGCCAAAATTGATGAAAAAAAAAGGGTTTTTAAAGGATATTCTCAAATTTCCACCAACATAAATTATGCTTTACTTTGAATTTAATAAATTGTTATTATTCATTTTCTATTTGAATTACAATTAAAGTCCCGATTGATAGGCTAATTGAAAAACATCTATAGCTTTCAAACATTATCACAATTTTTGAATTTGAAACATGTGTCACATTCTTTGCTTCACATACTATAGGATTAAGAAAAAATAATAATTTCATGAAGTTTTGACCAATTTAAGGTGGTCAAACATACAATTTTTTATATTTTTTAAAAGTTGTAATAAAAAATTCATAATTAATTATTTACTTGGAAAAAAATTACAAAAAAAATATGCATCACATTGGGACATGAGTCCTATACTTATATCTAAAATTTTATAAAAGATAATTATCATTTTATTGTGGTTAGGGTGGTTATACAACACCTACTTCTTATTTTTTCCCTCAAATTCAAGTACCACCGCATTGAAATTTCAAATTTTCACTAAATAGATTTTTTTCTTTTAAAATAAACCGAGTAGTTTAGAAACTAGATTCAATTTACTACAGATTCTATCCTTACATATTTTTGAAATAATATAGATAAATTATTCAAATTTTCACGTCAAGTTGCCTAACTTTGATTTTTCTAAATTTTCATCTCCACTTAAGGGCCTATTTTTTCCATGATGATCCTACACATACCCCAAAGTGGCATTCATATCTCTCACAACACAATGGAGCATCAAAATACTAATAATTGGAACTTATCTTTGTGAACTTATTCATATGGTTAAGTGTTTTTAGGTCTTAGGATTCCTTCTAGAGGTCTTAGTTATCTTTTATAGATCTTATCTTATCCTAGGTTTCTATGATTTGTTTATCTAATGTGATAGGATTAAAATACTTGGCATGATCTTGTTTAATTCTATATCTCACCTTGCCTTTATAAGCAATACTATCTTGCATATTTGATATATTTTTCACATATTGTGAATCTTGTATCATATTTTAATTACTTTTTGGTTTAATTGAATCTTGAATTGTTGCTTCTCTCATTCACATGTGGAGGTTATTTGATGTTCTAGACTAAAGATTTTGGTTGCTCACTTCAACAAGATGTGTGTATATTCACTCTAAGAAACTCTAATTGACTCATCATCTTGATTGCACATTCCTTTCATGAGACTTCTCTAAATCTATTGAGAAATAACATGTGGCATCGAGAAATACAAAATAATATTTTGTAATATTGTGAAGACCAAACTTATATTGTTTGCAATAATAGAGACAACACTCTTGTGTACTTCATTATTACATGGCACCATATAAAACATCTAATTATCCTTTGTTTTTTATATCTATTTTTACAATGCCACATATATATTAGATATAAGATGTAATATCCATAAAATATCCAAATCTCATGCAATTTACACCATGGGTTTACCAAGGAAAATGACACCTATGGGCTATATCATGAAATTTGATTCCCATTGTATTTACCACATAGACTAGTAGGTTGATACCAAAATAGTGGTTTACAATTTTTGGCCAAACTAGACTCTAAAATATTTTTTTTAACTAAATCTTCACTTTTGGGCACCTATTATGGCTAAACCGTGAGGAATTTGAAGATGATGCAAACTAGAGTTTCATGAAATATTTTCTGTAGATTCTAAATAAAAATAAATAACAAAATTGATGTGGTTTAAAACCACTCTAGTGGGCCCAATAATAAATTAAAAATGAAACAACTTGATAAAATATTGAAACACTATCTAGTTTTTAAAAATGTTAGCCATAATATTTCCAACACCTTGATAAGAAATGCAACACTATGAAATATATAATTAAGATATCCAAAGCCCCATCTTTGCAAATATTAAAATTGTTATGAATTTAGGTTCACCAAGATAACCATCATCTAACTATAAACATGGGTGACCATAGAGCGCCATTCTTTCCACAATGAAAGATATATAGCTCCATAGAGGCCTCAAGTTCGACCAACAACTTAATTCATAGATTCTTCTTTGTCACCATATCACTCACATGATTGTCTATAATAGATCATAGTTATAGAAAGATAATAACCTATAACTCACATTTTAATACTCACAAACTACATGCACATAATAACATAATCACACATTAGTCACATAAGGCTTTAATCTAGGCATAAACCATAATATTTAACAACATAAAAAGAATAATGATATAAAGTTACCATAATCTATAATATTTTTCAAATATTATTTTTTTATTCGATTTTGTTAGTGTTTTTTCATAATTTTTTTATATTATAGATCACAATCCATGATCCATAATTAGGATGATAGAGATATGAAGGAGAAGAAATGGTTTGTTGCAAACCAAAAAAAGCTAAAAATAAAGAGGGGTGTGAGGGGGAAGGTTGCACACATTTCAAGGAGTAAGGTTAATTTGGAAAATGAAAAAGAGATAAAAAGCCAAAATACATGAATCTCATTTAAAATAAATAAGGAATATAAATATATCAATAAAAGAGCTAAAATGACATATACTGTTTCAAGTTTCTTTAATTTGTAGAGTTATATTCCTTATACATTTTTGAGGTGCGTGTATTTGTTTCTTTTCAACTCTTTTCTTTTCTAGATTAAACATAGTCCTCAAACCATGCGCAAGATTCACCCTTGATCCCCTCTTTCTTTTTATCTTGTCTTGGTCTACAACAAATTATTTCTTCTCCTTCATTTCTCTTAGTCATGCCCACAAAAGGATATGAAAATCATGGGAAAACCTTTCCTGGGAATTGGACATTCCAGTAGGTGACTAATATCTTTTCATGGATGTTCATTTACTTATCAAACCAGGGCACGTGTACTCTAAATGGAGTAGCACGGTATGTGCACTAAGAACTAGTTTCCAGTCACCATCTATAGAAAACAAATGCTTAAAAGTAATGCAACATAAAGCTTTTTAACTCAAACACCACTCGGCTAAAATAGAAATCATAGCAGCTATTATTAAAGGACAAACTGTGAACTAGACTTATGCTGCAGGAACAGACACAGGGATGGATTCTCTATGCTCCAGGAGCAATACAAAGCTGAGTTTGTGTTGAAATCCATAGAAATGGATTCTAACTAGTAATCAACATGAAATGAACAGTTAATTACAATAACTTGCTACATAATACTTACGAGGTGGGCCCCCTTAGCAAGCATCAACTAGATTACACAAGAAGTTGACTCAAAGCCTCATCGAATTTTATTCATACTCAGAACCAGGATACATCGATTACTCTGTTTGAAAATAAAACTTAACACAAAACTCTATTGCTTATTCAACTTAATTTTAACACATACTATTTTTATCCTCATTCACTCACACAGGAGGAACGGTTATTTAAATGAAAAAGACAACTAACTAACTAACACAGGGAGTCATGATCATAAATACATTCTAAATCCATGGAACATATATTCATAAATGAAAGTATATCTGCTCGATGCGACCCAGAGAAAATATAGCATTACACACTCCCTAGATCAAAGGATCATTTAAACTTCTTCCCAAAGATTTGGTCAAACAGTTATTATTGGAACAACCTCTTTAACAGAACTGAGATTCTTTGCGCTTGATCAACTTCTACTCCCTCCAACAACCTACAATAAGTGATAGAGGTGAAGGAAAGCATACACACAAGTGACACGACATCCATTCATTAATCACATGTTAATCCTATTCCATTATCCAAAATCATAAGCATATATCAGCCATGCGGGAGGTCAAAAAGGTAATTAATAAAGTTTTCAAGCTGTAGGAATATGGAATTCATTGCTATAGGATACTACCCAAAAAGTCTTTAATCAACAAGTTTAAACAACTATAAATAACAAAAGTAAGAATATCAAAAGTTTCAAACTATGAGCATATTTAAGGCTCATCATTTTGCCCCCTACTTATCGTAATATTGGTCCTCCAGCATTGACTTTCCTTTTTGTTTCCCTAAAATTTGTTGGAGTAACATGACCCTACAGCGAAGTTCCAAACTTGAAGTAAAAACCTCAGGTAAATTGACATCTTTCAAATTTGCAGTTTTCTATTTCTTCATTGATTTCCTTGGCTTGGTAAGGATAGAGCAGCCACATTAAAACTCAAAAGGATCTTCTTCCTTACTGCACTTCCTTTTTCTTACCAAGAATAACAACTCAACATTTGCATAAAATAATTTTAATAACTACTTAAACTAAGTAGTTAACTTGTTCTTAGGATATGGCTTCACAATCGTGCTTTTAGAAAGTACAGGAACATAACTATTTTGTCAAACATAAATTTGGCACAAGAAAATTTGAAATTAGAATACCCCCACCCCCTACTTAGCATTCGACATGTGTCCTCACATGTGCAAGGTGATAGGATTAAAGCATGCAATTACAGCTGATGTATACATTACAATTAATGAATAAACAGAAAGAATAAATAATGTGATAATGAAAAGACTTCGCATACCTTGAATTCAGTTCTCGAGCATGCCTTAAAGGACAACATCATATCATGAAATTATAGCTAGGAGATTGAATGCATGAATGAGGCAGAGTGGTAATATGGATGACGTGGCAAATAAAGAAATGAATGATGGGATGGATGGATGGAAGATAAAGAAGTGAGATGTGGTGACAAGTGGAAATGAAGAAAAAGGGGTTTCCTTAAAAAGGAAACCTTTATTATGAGCATGCTTTTCAAAATTACGATGAAGCTGTAGGAGAAAGGCCAAAGCCTTTGGCTGCAGGAGAAGGCATAAGGGCCGGAGGTTGTGGCTGCTGAGACTGCAGGAATCCAGGGAGTTGGTTCTACCATTGCTAAGAGCCTCTCCATTGAGGGTTCTGTTGCCAGTTACCTGGAGGTGGAGGCCATTGTGCTTGTGGCTGCTGCCAACCTTGTCTTGGAGCCCATGGTCTCCTTTGTGCAACGAAGAACACTTGATCATCATCACCTTCTACTAGCTTAAAGTCAATAGGTAATTGCTTAGCTTCCAGATTAGCCACCATCTTGCATCTGCAGTCACGTTTCTTTTGTCTGCAATGTGGACAAAATGCGGACAAGACTGCTTCAGCTTCATCATGTTTCTTCCGAGCTTGCATAGTGTCTAGTTGTGTAGCCATATTGTTAATGATATCATACTTGAAATCGGATAGCAAATTTGTTATCTCCATCCAGGAAACTCCACTGAAAGAAGACTTGCCCACTGTAACTTGATGACCTCTACCCTTCTTCACATTTGCTCGAGAGTAATTGAGACATATTTTCTTGATATCATCCCAAGGCAGTTGGGCTATATCACCTCCTCCCATTAGGTCCAGGGCATCTATACAGGCATCACTAATTCCCCTTAGAAAATGTAGTTTCTGAGAGTCTTCGTTGAGAGTATGGTTTGAATTCCTTTTTAGTGAAAACAAGAATCTTGAGATCTAATCATCTAGACTTTCATCCTCCTTCTGCTGAATTCTAAATATGTCGTCTCCCTTACTGCCACACTTACAATATTCCTTATACTTGTCAAGAAACTTTGTTTGCATGGCTGCCCAACTATCAACAACACCTCTTCCCAAACTCATGAACCATCTAAGAGCTCCTTCCTTCAAGGTGGAAGGAAACAACTTTAGCTTGTGAGCATTTGAAGTGTAGTCATAACTGTGACAGAGAATATCAAACTCAAATAGGAAAGTTTCTGGGTCCTTCGTAACTAGGCCGTAGAACTTGGGAAGTAATCAAGAAGGAATATTTTTAAGGTTATCAGTATCTCACTGGGGAACAATGGGAAACTCAAAAGCAGAAGGTGGATTAGGTGGATTATTTTCCATATTTGCTTGTTGGAATATCAAAGTAAATGGATTCTCCTGAGGTTCTTCATCAACTGAGTTAAACGACAATTCAACAAATAGGTTTTCAGGGAGGAACCTTCCCAGTGAGTCTCTTCTTCTTCTATGCATGCAATAGAATAAATGGTATTTGAAAAGAACTTGAAAATACTTAAACAACTGACTAAACTACTACTAACAATGACTATAGCAGGTTCTTAGATTGACACCATCCTCGGCAATGGCACCAAAAATGGTCACACCCACAAAAGGATATGAAAATCATGACAAAAGCTTTCCTGGGAATTGGACATTCCAACAGGTGACTAATATCTTTTCATGGATGTTCATTTACTTGTCAAACCAGGGCACATATACTTTAAATGGAGTAGCATGGTATGTGCACTAAGAACTAGTTTCCAGTCACCATCTATAGAAAACAAATGCTTAAAAGTAATGCAACGTAAATATTTTTAACTCAAACACAACTCGGCTAAAATAGAAATCATAGCACCTATTATTAAAGGACAAACTGTGAACTGGCCTTATGCTACAGGAATAGACACGGGGATGGATTCTCTATGCTACAGGAGCAATACAAAGCTGAGTTTGCGTTGAAATCTATAGAAATGGATTCTAACTAGTAATCAACATGAAATGAATAGTTAATTACAACAACTTGCTACAGAATACTTACTAAGTGGGCCCCCTTAGCAAGCATCAACTAGATTACACAAGAAGTTGACTCAAAGCCTCATCTAATTTTATTCATACTCAAAACCAGGATACATCGATTACTCTATTTGAAAATAAAACTTAACACAAAAATCTATTGCTTATTCAACTTAATTTTAACACATACTATTTTTATCCTCGTTCACTCACGCAGGAGGAATGGTTATTTAAATGAAAAAGACAACTAACTAACTAACAGAGGGAGTCATGATCATAAATACATTCTGAATCCGCGGAACAAATATTCATAAATGAAAGTCTATCTGCTCAACGTGACCCAGAGAAAATATTGCATCATACACTACCTAGATCAAAGGATCATTTATAATTCTTCCCAAAGATTCGGTCAAACAGTTATTATTGGAACAACTTCTTTAACAGAACCAAGATTCTTTGTGCTTGATCAGCTTCTGCTCCCTCCAACAACCTACAATAAGTGACAGAGGCGAAGGAAAGCATACACACAAGTGACACGACATCCATTCATTAATCACATGTTAATCCTATTCCATTATCCAAAATCATAAGCATATATCAGCCATGTGGGAGGTCAAAAAGGTAATTAATAAAGTTGTCAAGCTGCAGGAATATGGAATTCATTGCTACAAGATACTACCCAAAAAGTCTTTAATCAACAGGTTTAAACAACTATAAATAACAAAAGTAAGAGTATCAAAAGTTTCAAACTATGAGCATATTTAAGGCTCATCATCTCTATCATCCCGATGATGGATCACAAATTGTGATCCAAAATGTTGATAAAAATATACCCACACAATCAAATCCAAAAAAATATTTAAACATCACAAGACACAAACACACACACAATACATGTGCATAGAGTATTAAATCATGCATTTCAATGTCACCAAGTTTTAACCCAACTAATTATTCCATCAATATTTTTCATCCTTCCATTTTTCTTCTAATATGCTTCGCCTTTTTTGCTTACCAACTAGATGAACCTAAACATGATTATGATAGGTTCAAACTCTTCTCCCTAAGTTTTGTGTTAATACTTATACTAGTTCCTTAATGTCTTAAGACTTGAATTTCAAATAATTTGAAAACATAGTGTTTGTGCTATAAATTTCTAATTGAATACAATTTATATCCTCTAAAAATTGAAGTTTTGTTATCAATAAATGTTAGCTATCTTTTAATAGTCATGCACCACAAATTTTGATTAGTTAATTTAAATGTATCTATTTTATTTTTGAAAATATTTTATTTTCTAAATGAGTTTACCTTAAAGGGTTGTACTTAAACATCACAATCGATTGATTTGGGGCATTTTACATTGACATATATATTTGAAGATGTGCTACTACTTTTAGTTCTCTCTAGTAGTCTTTCCCTTCAAAATTTAAATGTAGAAGATAGTAGGCCTTCCATGGACTATTTTGTTAAGACATTATATAGGAATTATAGGGGTCAAAGATACTGAATATGTATGGATTTTTGGGTATATATACTATCAATCTAATTTATTGTTTTATTTTGACACAAGTAGAAAATAACATTCCCCCTTTCCACTATCACAAACTCCACTAGTACAATTTCTCAGATTACTTTGCAGTAAAATTATATTAAATTGACAATTAAAGTTGTTTCCCATTGCACAAAATAACTATTTTCAACCTATTAGCATATTCCAAGTATTTGAACTTTCATAAACTTTCAAATTTAAATGCAATCATTTATTCATTTTTCAAAATAACAATCTACAATCATCAAATTTTCATTACCACACACATGTTACCCTTTTATTGGATTTAAATTTTCATTGCCATATCTTATGGCATACCTTCCCTCAATTTTCACATTAAAATCTACAACTGGTTATAACTTCTTTTCCCTCAATAGGATCAACCCAACATACAAGTTCTTCATTGTTTTCTGCATTCCACTTTCACTCCCTTCCAAAAACTTTCATTTGGTTGACAAAATTTATATTGCATTTTAGAAATTTATGCAAGAATCAAACATTATAGGTGCCCCTCTACAAGGTCTGGTGCTTCTCCTCACATCCCCTATTTTTTCCCTTATGTTTTTCTATCACAGCTCTTCCTCCAGCTGCACACCGTCTCCCCTCCAAATTTATTTGCACACAATTTAATCTTCTATAATTTCCTCCACACCGTGCCCTTTTAGCTCTTCCACATAGCCTCATTAGTTTTAGTGTAGAATTTTTTCTTCAAATATACCTTCCACGGCTCTTCCAATCCCCCCTTATTGGCCTCCAAAAACAACAAATTTTATGGCATTTTATTTTCTTAAAATTACTTGATGATAGGCATGGATTTTCAACTATTCCTTTAGACTATTCATATGGCCTCTCCTTGCTGAGCTATGGTTGGGTTTTTATTTTAGTTTTATTTTACAAACAATCATATTTTATTTAATTTTTTCACTTAAATGTCGCTCGACCCCTACCACAATGCCAATCTTGAGTTTTCATATGCATTGCCTTTCTTCCATTCTTGCAACTATTAAATAAAATAACTACCACACACTGCCATTAAAATTATACTTCACTCCCAATGATATTTTAAAACATTGTTGGTGTCAAGCTCTTTTATTTTATCATTGAATTTCTTTACCACTTCCAAAGTAATTAAGTTTATTTGATTAATTCACTTTTCACTCACTAATGTCATCTCTTTTAATTAAATAAATCAATATATTTAATTAAAATATGTGGACAATGATTTTTGAACCCTAATGCTCTCTCACATTTCTAGGGTAATTATGATGTAATAATGCACTGATCTGAAAAGAAAATGATTTAATGATGCTAAACCTAGGAAATGCAACTTGCTTTGAAACACAACGTGATATGAAAATATGCCTAAAAATGCAAGTAAATGATGAAAATAATTGCATAGGATTGGAGAGGTGCACCTAGAATCTAAAATATAATGTGGAGAGATTCTGGAATCTTGAAAATTTCACTGAATATGTTGACTGAGACACTTACGCCAGGCTAGGCACCTTAGTCCCAATTTTGGGAAAATTGCTTAGAAACCCGTTTTAGCCAAATGGGTATCCAAATCTATAAAAACTTCTGAAAAAAAGGCTTAGTGGGACTAAGTCTCCACTAGTGGCGACTTAGTCCACTTTTGAATTTCTAAAAAATTGAAAGTGGAAATGAAAGCCCTCGGTCTGTACTTTAGATCCTGATAGGTGTTCACTTCTTAAACTTTGATTTTCAAGCCAGAAAGTGGTTTTTTCTTGATATTTTGGCTTTGGAAGCAAGGAGAGGTATTCAAAAAATATTCAACCTAATCTTTAATGATCTTCAAACCCTCAAATTGCCTAAATCTACAAACAAAGAATGAAAGAAAAAGAAATGGTGAATGTTAGGGCATGGGGGTTTTCCTTGGTTAAACCCCTTTTTAGGTAATTAAGCCAAATGAAGAAAGAATGTAATGAAGCATGCAACAATGGAGTTAATACCTTGCAATGATGTTTGATCTTAAATTTCTATAGCAAAACATGAAGAATTTGGCCTTGAATGTCCTTGGAAGCTATCTTGATGACTTGCAATGATAAAACCTTAGCTTGGTTGACTTGAGAACATGATGAATGATGGATGAATGATTATGAGTTAAAAATTAATATGAGTTAGTTCAAATGAGTGGAAAAAACCTATATTTATACACAATTATGGCCTAACTCCCAAAAATACCTCATCATAGGCCGAACTTAGGTCTTAAGGAATAAAAACCAAAAAGAAATTTAAATTTATTTTGAATTTTGATCCAGATGGGACTAAGTTTCCCAAGGTGGTGACTTATTCCACTAGGGAAATTTTGCATGGATGTCAGAGAATAATATGTATTAAAAGTTTTTTATTGGGTTCTTCTTCAACAAGACACTTAAGTATAACCTGTAAGGGCATAAAGGGGCCATTTAAAGTATAAGAAAGGTGTAAATGTTGATGAGAAGCCTAGGAAAATGTGAAAGTTTGTTACAAGACTTTACAACACTTTGAAATAGGTCTTGGTAAGGTTATTTAGGTTAATTATGATATTATGGTCTAAGAAAAGTGTGAAGATGTGTTACAACACCTTACAACACCTTTACAAGACATCACTAAATTCATTTCATTTAGTTTGCAAGGGTCCAAGATCTAGTGTGGATAAGTAAAACATCTTACATCACCAAATAAAGGCCTCATTAAGTTAAATTTTTTATCAATTATTCCCATATCAAGTAAGAAAAAAGGGATATTTTTTTGTGTCCATAGTTAGCCCAACTTTAGTGAGAGGATGAACTTGCTTCAAACTCACACTAAAGTAGATATTCAAGAAGGGGTCCAATCATACCAATGTGAATGGTCTAGGATTACAAAGATCAAGAAAGTGGTCAAGTCCCCAGGATCCATGATCTTAAGTCAAACCAACATGAGTGCAAAAGGACATGCACAAGGTGAATGCCATGCAGCAAAACAGGATACATGATCATACATTGGCAATAACTAGGAAGAAAGAGAAATGAAGAGGATCAAGCTTTGATCATTTTCCTAGCTCATTGTGGATTAGATCTAGGTTGTTTGAAAAAGAAAATGTATAATCACTTTGGGCTGACAAAACTCATGGTTGTTCATCGGGTGAGAATACCAAAGTATACTCACTCTAGGGCCACGAAACTTCTGGTTGTCTACGGGGTGAGAAATCCCAAATGGTGGATATGGGGAAATTCATGCCTTGGAGTTGGATTCCCACTCAACTATACTAATTTTATACCTCTTGATAACTTTAATAAGGTACCATAATGAAATTTTTTTTCGAGCTCTATGAGGTAAGCAAAACTTTGCTTGCTTGACACTCATAGACAGTAAATGCAAGGTAGTGTTGGGAATGTTCAAAGGGATTTTTCTTAGTTTGTGCAAGGTCTCATCTTAGGGAGCATAATGCCTAATGTCTCCAAGAGAGGATACGTACAAATGGTCTCATCTTGTTTCCAAGAGAGGACAAGTGCAAGGTCTCATCTTGGGCAACACTGTACCTAATGTTTCCAAGAGAGGAAATTGCAAGAAAAATAAAATCACACAATGAAATGTGAGTGGTGATGTCTGCCCCCACTTTAAAGTGGTTGCAAACACCAGTACTGTGAGAAATTTCTTTAGAGTAGAAGAAGAAGATATCAGAGCTTACTTAGAAATCCCTATGCCAAGTCATATGTTTTTGATAAGCTACACCATGAAAGAGGGGAGTATGTCACATGTGAGCCAACTTAAGGTATGTCATCCACATCCCAAGCTTGCTCTTATATATTCATGAAAGGTTAATGACTATCCAAAGGAGGCAACAACAAGTGATAGGTATGTGTAGGATCATCATGGAAAAAATAAGCCCTTAAATGGCAAAAAATTTGGAAAAATTAGAGTTAGGTAACTTGATGTAAAAATTTGAATAAATTATCTATATTATTTAAAAAATATGTAAGAATAGATTTTGTAGAAAATTTAATGTGGTTTCTAAACTACTAAGTTTATTTTAAAAATATATATATTTGGCGAAAATTTGAAATTTCACTATAGTATTACTTAAATTTCAGGGAAAAAGTAAAAAATAGGTGTTTGTCTGACCACCATTTAACCATGATAAAATGATAATATTTTTAATAAGATTTTATATATAAGTAGAGGACTCATGTTCTAATGTGATGCATAGGTTTTTGTAATTTTTTTCCAAGTAAATAATTAATTATGAATTTTTTATTACAAATTTTTAAAAATATAAAACTTGTATGTGTGACCACTTTAACTTGGTCAAAACTTCATAAAATTCATTTTTTTTTTAATCTTATAGTATGTGAAGCATAGAATGTGACACATGTTTCGGATTCAAAAAATGTGATACTGTTTGAAAGCTATAATGTTTTTCAATCAGCCTATCAATCAGGACTTTAGTCATAATTCAAATAGAAATTGAATAATTATTATTTATAAAATTTAAAGTAAAGCATAATTTATATTGGCGGAAAGCTGAGAATAGCCTTTAAAAACCCTTTTCGTTTCATCAACTTTAGGTAAAAAAAATTCGTCAGCCACATACCCTACACATACCCAATATCACCTCTTTTTGGCCCATCATGATCCTGCACATACCCTGACATATGAGGACAAGGTTACATAACCCATTGTCCCCACTAAGTGTAGGAAAAGGGTGAGCCTAAATGATTAATGAAATTCATGCTAGAGTGAAAATGAGTATCAATTATAGGAATTAGGTGCACCCACAGAAGGAAGAATACCAAATTCCTAAAAATGTTGGATTTTACTTCTCAAAGCCTTACATTCAGTAGTAGAATGACCATGAACTTTGTAATAGGTAGAAAAAAAATTCTTGTAATAAAATTTCTTTCGAGTTCTTGGAGGAAGGGTTATAAAGTGATCTTGGAGGAGTCTTGACAAGATACCCTCTTGATCAATGGTAGGAGGTGGTCATGTAGTTTGTGACAAAGATGTTTCTTGCTTAGTACAAGATCTCATATGTACACAAGATGTTTTAGATTGCGAGATTGTGTTATGTCCTTTATAGGAGGGTGTAAAATATAATGAATTCAATGCATTAGTGTTTTGCATGATGACATTAACATTAAGCGAAGATTTAGTTGTTTTTTTCATCTTTTGCAAAGGATGACTATCAAGACCACTAGTGTTAAGGAGTTCAAGATTATTTATAGTTAAAGTGGAATTAGAAGAATTTTGTGTGAGAGTGTTGACATTGGATGAATGTTTGGCGATCTCTATCAAAGGAAAATAACCAAGACCATAAGTTGTTTGTTGTGTGATAGGATCTAAAGGGTTGTATATACCTTGTTTGTTAGCACCACATCCTTTCCCATTGTATCCAAGTTGTTTCATAAGTTCATAACCTCGTCCATAAATATTTTTCATTACTTTTGGAGTAGGGGGTTGTTCATTGTTGTGTTCATCAAATTTTGTCATGTAATTTGTTTCTTTGTCTAAAGTGGTTGAGGTGGATGCTTTTGAAGGGTTTTCCAAGTTTTGTGTTGTCATGACTGCAATTTTGTTTCCCTCAATTGAATCTTTTTTTATGATCTTGTACTCGTCCATTAATGTTGGTGTGAAGTCTAAGGAACCCCAATCATCATCTAATAGCTTTGTGTGTTGTTCTTTGTTTAGTTGTTGTATGGGTCCCACATGTGTAGTTGATGTTGATGTGTTTATGGGAGTTTCTTTGAGTTTCTCAAGTTGTAAGACACTATAAAGCTCAAGATCGACCTCAAGGGTGTATACTTTGTTGTTGTAAATGTATTTCATTTTTTTATGAAGAGTGGAAGGCACACCTTTCATTGCATGAATCCATGGTCTACCTAAGATAAGATTACATGAAAGTTCATGGGGCATAACATGGATACTTGTATTCAAGGTGGCCACTCCAGATGTAAGAGGTATAACAATCACCCCAAGTAGTTTCTTTTTGACATTTTCAAATCCATTAATAGATAAAGAATTAGGTCTAATGGTCAATTGATCAATGCCAAGCCTATCCAAAAGGCTCACACTACATGCATTAAGGGCAGAACCAATATCTACAATAGTTCTATTTATCCCTTTTTGTTTGTATTGAGATAAAATCACAAACACATCATATTTTTTGCACATCCGAAGGGGGGAGTTCACTTTGGTGGAAAACAATGTCAGTGTTGTGTTCTCGAATCATGTCTGCTATGTCATTTGGTTGTGCATTAGAAGGGATAGGAACTTGTTGTAAGGTCATTTGAAGCATAGTGTGATAGGTAGGTGAATTTTGAAGATCCCAAAGGGATATTTTTGCGGGAGTGCTTTTAAGTGTTTCAACTAGATCATACTACTTTAATCAAGGAGTAGGAGGAAAATCAAGCAAAGGTAGGGAAGTTGGAGTTGGTTGTTATGTGGATGAATTTTTTCTAATGTTATATGTATGAGAAATAGTAGTATGACTTGGTTGTTGTGACACATTATTCTGAGGTGGGTAGAGGGTGAATTCTGGTTTTTGTTGAGTTGAAGGTTGGTGTGATGGCAGATAAAGGATGAGCTAAGGTTGCTCTTGAGTTTTTTGTTTGTGTTAATGGGGATAAAGGATGAGTTGAGGTTGAATGATATTGACATCCCTTGGTGAATGAGAGTCTAACATGGTCTCTTCATCTTCTTCTAAGGGCATAATATCATTATTGTCAATGTTATCCTTATCTTGTATCATGATATTCTCCCTAGGAGGAGAGTTTTTAGGAGAACTACAAACCACATGTTCTTGACAAGTAATGCTTGGTTCTTCCAAAATAACTTCATCGTAAGGAAGGGAGTTATTAATTGTTGAATATCTTTGATTATTGATAGTGGGGGGGTTAGGGGAAGACTCTATTTGATTGTCAATTGTCCCAAAGGTCCCATTCATTGGTTCCACATTATCTACCCTAATAGGAGAGCTTGCAATATGGTCATCTTTGTCTGTAATGTCATCACAGGTGGGGGGGGCTTGAAGAGAAGGACCATGATGATTTTGAAATAGATTGTCCCAAACTATTGGAGCATTAGGGAACAAAGGTTCAAGATTCTCATGAATCTTAATAGGTATATCTTCTAACACCAACCTATCCTCATGGAATCGAGGAGGAGTATTAGGAGAAGAGATATTTTGATTGTCACGGTTATGGACACTAGGTGAGGTGATGTTTAGGAGTGTTTCTATGATCTCATGTTCTTATTGTCTAACATCTTCCAAAGGGGAATGAGGAGATGGAAAATCAAGACTCTTAATGCTTGTATCTTCCTTGACCAAGATACCTTTGTCACTAATAGGAAAGGTATTGGGAGAAGAACAAGTATGATTGTTATGATTGTCTACACTACCATTCTCACCAATGGGCCATGTAATATTAAGTATTGTGTGAATGGTTTGAACATGTTTCTTAATGAACTCATCGTTGTAATCAAAATGAAACTCATAAGAGGGGATGTTGTATTTATACAATCCATTTTTAACCAAACCAAAACCACATATCTTGAAAGAAAAAATGCTATCATGGAAAAAGTGCAATGCAATGACTTAAAAGGAAAATTTTACATGCAATTTTTAGATGTGAAATAAGGTAATTTGATGAGTACATTATGCATCAACCTGGAAGATGAAATTTTGGAATGCAAATTTCAAATTAAACAATGCATGAAATGAGCTAAATTACACTAGATCTAATGAAATGCATGTTACAAAAACTCAACCAACTAATATAGGTAGTTGATGGCAGAAAACAAAAGCTTAAAAATAAATGTTTTAGCTCTGCAAAAGGCAGTTTTAGGGGTGAACATGGACTAAGTCGCCCAAGGTGGCGAATTAGTCCCAGTAGGGATTTTTTAAAGATTCCCCAGATTTTTTTTATGGATTTTGATGGTCTCTATACTATATAATGCAGTCCTAAGATTCAAATGAATTTTTTTAGAGATTTTCAATGATTTAAGATGCAATAATGCTCGTAATTGAAATGATTTCAAAAATGACTACCCTTAAATGATGTTTTTGACCTAGATGCATAAAAGAATGTTCCCAAATTTTCCAAACTTATAGTATAGGATACTAGGAGGCTAAGGAAATCACATAAATGAGGTTTTTGATGCTATATCAAATAGTAAAAAAATTAGGACTGGGACTAAGTCACCCATAGTGGCAGATTAGTCCTAGTTAGGAGTTTTTGCAAAAAAATTAGGAGTTTTTAGTGGGTTTTGGTGTTTTAGATGTGGGATGATGTATCCATAAGATGAAAGTGCAAATTTGCAAAAAATATTAATGATTTAAGATGTCAAAATTGCAACCTAAATGCACTTTTCATGAATACAAAACTTGAAATCTAGCATGCAAATAAACCCATGCAAATCCTAATGCAAGGTCAAGGCGAGAAAGATTTATAATGGAGGAATCCAAATCAGAAAAGAAAAGTATTCTAAAGTCAAGTTCACCATAATGTGGACAATGATTTTGGCACCCCAATGCTCTCTCACATTTGTTGGGTTTTTCACTTAAAAGGAGAGAGATGGGCCAAAATGGGTAATGTCCTCATTCAATATTAATGTCAATGAGATGTAATATGTCTAATTATGATGTACTAATGCATTGATGTGAAAATAAAATGATTTAATGATGCTAAAAATAGGAAATGCAACTTGTTTGAAAATAAAGTGTGATATGCAAAAATGCCTAAAAATGCAAGTAAATGATGAAAATAACTTAACAGGATTAGAGAGGTGCATATAGAATCTGAAATCTGATGTGGAGATATTCTAGAATCCTAAAATTTTGAGTACAAATTTTCACTGGGACACTTACGCTAGGCTGGGCGACTTAGTCCCAATTTTGGGAAAACTGCTCAAAAAACTATTTCGGCCAAATGGGTGTCGAAATCTACAAAAAAGTTCTGAAAAATAGGTTCAATGGGACTAATTCGCCACTAGTGGTGACTTATTCCACTTCTGAATTTATGAAAATTTGAAAGTGGAAACGAAAGCCCTTGGTTTGTATTTCAGATCTTGATAGGTGTCTACTTCTAAAACTCTGATTTTCGGGCTTGAAAGTGACTTTTTGTTGATAATTTTTCTTTGCAAGCAAGGAGAGGTCTTCAAAAATTCTTCAACCTAATCTTTAATCACCTTCAAACCCTCAAAATGTCTAAATCTACAAATAGACAATGAAAAAGAAAGAAATGGTGAATGTTAGGGCATGGGGGTTTGTCCCCTTTTAGGTAATTAAGCCAAATGAAGAAAGAATATAATGAAGCATGAAACAATGGAGTTAATACCTTCCCATGATGTTTGATATTGAATTTCTACAACAAAACATAAGGAATCTTCCCTTGAATGTCCTTGGAAGAAATCTTGATGCATTGCAATGATAAAACCCTAGCTTGATTGACTTGAGAACATGATGAATGATGATGAGTTAAAAATTAAGATGAGTTAGTTCAAATGAGAGGGAAAACTATATATTTATACACAATTATCCCCTAACTCCCGAAAATACCTCTTCACAAACTGACCTTACGTCTTAAGGAATAAAAACCCGAAAGAAATTTAAATTTATTTTGATTTTTGTGCCACATGGGACTAAGTCACCCAAGGTGGCAACTTAGTCAACCTGGGAAATTTTGAGTGGATTTCAGAGATTAAGATTTATTAAATTTTGTTTATTGGGTTCTTCTTTGACAAGACACTTAAGTATGAACTGCAAGGGCATGGAGGGGCCATTTAAAGCATATGAAAGGTACAAATGTTGACAAAAAGCCTAGGAAAATGTGAAAGTTTGTTACAAGACTTTACAACACTTTGAAATAGGTCTTGGTAAGGTTATTTTGGTGAATTATGATATTATGGTCTTAGAAAAGTAAAGATGTGTTGCAAAACCTTACAACACCTTTACAAGACATCAATACATGCATTTTATTTAGTTTGCAAGGGTCAAAGACCTAGTGTGGATGTGTGAATCACCTCATAACACCAAATCAAGGCCTCATTAAGTCCAATTTTTCATCAATTATTCCCATATCAAGCAGGCAAAAAGGGATACTTTTTCTGTGTCCATAAAATCCTAATGTTCTAACATCCTCTAATTTGATTTAAATAAACCTAAAAAAATTTAAATTAAATGCATTAAATCAGCTAATTTCATCCAAGTTAATTAATCCTAAATTATTTAACTCCTAATACTAATCCCTCATTTCTCTAGCTTTTGACTCAACCTTGGTCAAAGAAAACCCATTGTCAACTACCCTAATTGCACACGAAAAATCAATTTCTTTAATTATCTCAATATCATATTTTCCCTCACAAGGCATATTCCCAAGGAATATTCCTTCATTTACTCAAATTATTTGAATTTTTTGCCCAAACCATTTCCCTCCAAAACAACTCAACCATATTCATTTATTGTCACTTACAAGTGCATCCCTCTTACATGTCTCAAATCCTCAACTACATGCATTAACCATGCACATTCTCCAAAATGTGCTCCACCTTCTTCCACTAGCCATGTGACAAGTGTCACAATATCATTGGCTCTTATTTAGTCCAACATTCTTTGTATCTCTCCATTCTCCAACCCTTCAACCTATAAATAGAGGCCACTTCTATTTGAAAGGGGACAACAACTTGATCATCCACAATCTTAGTATTCTCACTATAGTCACATTTCATTTTGGCATATTCATCATTATCTTAGCTTGTTGTTATTACTATTTTGCATTAAAGTCATCTTTGTGTCCTCTTATCAAGATCAAGAAGCTTATCAAAAGGGGTTAGGAAAGGGATAATTTCCACATCAAATTAGCACCAATTCCCCTATAAGATGATGACTTTGGTAGTTTAGGAATCAATTTCATGTTCATCTTGCTTATTATTTCATGTTTTAGTTTGAAAATGTTGTCATTTCCTTTACATTTCTCAATAATTCCATGGGGAAGGCTTTTATTTCATTTTTTCAATGTTGACAAATTTAACTCATATTTGTCAATCTTTGATCAATGTAGATTTTAGTCTTCACATTTTGGTTCGCACTATGGGGCTCATATAATTTCTTCACATTTGTTGTGCTGGAAAATGTACCTCAATCTTACTGTCATGTAAACTCCTGAAAGAGCAAAGTTAGTGAGACCATTTGGAAATCTTACCAACTAGCAGCTATTTTCTAAACATTCTAAGTGCTCAAGTCGCTTAAACTTTGCTTCTGTCTTGCTGACAGGAGTCATTGGCAAGACATGTTGATCGCTGTGAAAGTTTCCAACTCTTTCCACCTGGGGAGATCTCTTGCTGACAGGTTGGTTTCCAATGGTTATCATGGAGACTCATGGAGACTGAAGTCTTCGGGGAGAGGCATGAACACTCATAATAACTCATCCCTACATTTTATGTCTTGCCAATAGTTATTCACAAGTATGTCATTGGGAAGACATTTGGTTGGTAGGTTTGCATTCAATAAGAACTCTTACCAATGGATGTGGTCTCACCTACAAGCTGGTCCTTTCGATATGACCTCTTATCAATAGAGTTCCTCTCGTCGATGCATATGAACATCGGTATGACCTTTCACCGATAGAGATGGCCCTATCGATAGCAATGGTCCTGCCGATAGAGCTAAATGTGTTGATCATCGATATGAAGTCTTAGCAATATGGCTTGTCTCGCTGACAAATTTGCATGGTGAACATTGGTATGACATAAAGTTCTACGAGACTCTTGGCGATAGCGAAAATCTTGTCGATAGGTCTACACAAGCTAGATTTGGGTTTAGTATGATGTCTCACTGATAGTGGTGGTCATGCCGATGGTTCTGTGGTCAGCCATTGTGGCATCGGGGAGACATGGCCTAGTGTCTCACCAACATGCAAAATAGTTTAAATGCCTTGACCGAATGACTATCCTACATGGTTTGTTTTTTACCAATCAGAAAAGTGGAAAGTGAACCACTAGCAGTTGGACTGTTGTGGCCGTTCCTATGAGGAAGATCGAAATACCATGAACGACATGGATATGCTCTAAAATTGAATATGATGATTGGTTTGGTGAATAGTTTGATGTATGATTAGTGTGTATGAATTCTATTCAGAGAGCATTGTAATTGGGATGTTTTGTACAAGGTTGATCAAGGAAATTATGCTTTTGTAAATTGATATCAGAAAGTTAAGTTTGAACTCTGTATGTAATTGTCTTTACTATAATACAAAGAGGCTTTTCTTGGTGTGGTGAGTTTTTCTCCCGTAAGGGTTTTCAAACGTAAATCTAGTGTCAAAATTGTGAATGTGCATTTCTCTGTTTCTGTTGTTTCTTTCATGAGTATCTTAATTGGACTGTAAATCAAAATTTGAAGTCACCTCTACATTCTTCCCTGAGTTTTTGACATTAGGAGAGTTTGCTCCATAGCTAAGCTTTCCTTACAAGTGGTATCAGAGCTTGGCCAGTTGTGTTATCCTTGTGGGTACGTTGGGTTTTTTGAGTCAATTCTATTTAGTGGGAGTCTTGTAGAATTCTAGTAATTAGAATTACATAATAAGATGGCAAGCACGTCAGAAAAGATTGAAATTGAGAAATTAAATGGCAACAATTTTGAGTTGTGGAAATTTAAAATGGAAGATCTTTTGGTTGATTGTGACCTTTGGCTTGCTGTATCTTGAATGAAGCCTATAGGAATGAAGCAAGAGGATTGGGACCTTGCAGATCAAAAATCAAAGGGGCTAGTAAGGCTATGTTTGGAAGACTCTATTCTTCTGAATGTTTATGAAGAAAAGATTGCATCTTCTTTGTGGAAAATACTGGGATCTATTTATCAAGGCAATTCCTTGGTGAATAAGTTACTCTTGAGGAATAATTTGTACTCTTTGAAAATGCAAGAAGGAGCATCTATTGCTGATCACTTGAATGCTTTCAACATGTTGATTGCTCAGTTAGCATTTGTGGGTGTGAATATTGATGAAGAAGATCGGTGAATGATGTTGTTATGTTCTTTACCAGATTCTTGGAATCACTTGGTGATGGCTATTGGGAGTACAACATCAACTTTTAAGATGGAAGATGTTGTTGTTGCTTTGTTATCATAAGAGTTGAGAAGAAAATCTTCTGAGATGGAGAAGGAGGCTCTTGCTATTAGAGGAAAATCAAAAGAAAAAGGCAAGAAGGACAAGAATTCCAAATCCAAATAAGAGGGGAGATCAAAGTCTCTTGGTAACAAGTCCAAGGTAAAGTGCTAGAATTGTAGGCAACCTGGTCATGTCCGAAAGGATTGTAAAGAGGAGAAAAGGAAGAAGAAGTATTCTTCCGAGAATGATTCTTCTTAGAGTGATGGAGACGCTTTCATTGCATCCTTGGCTACATAGGCATCAGATGATTCCTGGTTGATTGATTTTGGAGTATCTTTCCACATGACATCTCATAGAGACTGGTTCACTAAGTATGAAAAATACAATGATGGAAGGGTGTATTTGGCAAGCGATTCATCTTTGGAAATAGTTGGCCATTGAAGAGTCATAATTTAGCTCCCTGATGGAAGAGTGGAGGGAATCAATGATGTAATGCATATACTAGGTCTGGCTCAAAATCTACTTTCTGTTAGTAAGCTTAATGATATTGGAGTGCAAGTCATGTTCTCTAGAAATAGTTGCAAGATGACTAGAGGCTCAATGGTGCTAGCTAGGGGTGCTCGTATTGGTACCTTGTATAAGATGGATGCACATGTTGTGCAATGCAATGGTGTCTCTGTAAAGTCACAGAAAGCTACTCATGGAGAAAAAGAGGAAAAAGTTCCTGATTGTGCAAACTCTATGGAATTTAAACTTCCAACAGAAAAGACTATGCTCTGTCATTAGAGGTTAGTCCACATTGGTGAAAAAGGTTTAAAAACCTTGAAGAATAAAAACTTAGTCGAAGGGCTTGATGATTGCAACCTCGAATTTGAGTTTTGTGAACATTGTATATATGGTAAACAACATCGTGTTTCATTTTACTCCTTTCCTCACAAATCTTCTAATTTACTTGATTACATTCATTTTGATGTTTTTGGTCCAGTAAATGTTCCTTCTTTGTATAAATAAAGATTTTATCTCTCATTTATTGATGATTATTCAAGAAGGGCATTTGTTTATTTTTTAAAAAGTAAATTAGAAGAGTTTGGTCATTTTAAGGAATTTAAAAACCTTATGGAAAATTGGATTGGAAGAAAAATAAAATGTTTAAGTACTAACAATGGTAGTGATTTTTGTTATGAAGAGTTCGAGAGGTATTGTAAAGATCATGGGATTAAAAGACATAAAACTACACCCTACACTCCGCAGCAAAATGGAGTTGTAGAAAGGTTCAACAGGACAGTGATGGAAATAGCATGAAGTATGCTGAGTAGTGTTGGCTTGGAGGAGAAGTTCTGGGCTAAGGTAGTTGCAACAACATGTTATTTAATAAACCGTTCTCCTAATTATGCTCTTGTTGACAAAACACCTTTGGAAGCATGGTCTGGAAAGAAGCTCTCTTTGAGACACATTCATGTCTTTGGTTGTGAGGCATATACATATGTGTCGAATGAGAAAAGATCTAAATTGGAAAAAAGGCTGTCAAATGTATTTTTATTGGTTATAGTGCTGGCATAAAAGGATACAAGCTTTGGAATCATGATACAAAGAAAGTTCTATATAGCAGAAGTGTTATTTTTCGTGAGTTGAAGCCTTCTACCTTGGATCTGTAGTTAGAGACAAAATCAAAAAATAAAAAGGATGTAGTTGAAATTCCTCCAACACCAGATAAAGAGGAATTGATAATTCAAAATGTACCTAAAACTGAGGAGAGCTCAAGTAGTTCTGAGAGTTCTAGAGAAGAAGAATAACTGCAGCCTCATCCTGTAAGGAGTTCAACACGTGAAAGAAAGCAACCTGATAGGTATGGGTTTTCTTTGTTAGATTCTACTTATGCCTTTGCTTTAATTTCTAGCACTGATGAGCCTAGGACTGTGAAAGAGGAATTTAGAATGTCTGATTTAGACTCTTGGTTGGAAGCCATGAATGAAGAAATGGCATCATTAGAAAAGAATGATACTTGGAGTTTGGTGCCCTTTCCTGAAGGTAGAAAAGTTGTTGGCTGCAAATGGGTATTTAAATAGAATATAGGCCTAGATTGCAGTGTGGAAAAGTATAAGGCGAGGTTGGTTGTGAAGGGATATTCCCAGGTAGAGAGAATTGATTATGGAGAAATATTTTCTCCTGTAGCTAAGCTGATGTCTATCAGATTTATTTTGTCACTTGTAATAGTATATGACTTAGAGATTGAACAGATGGATGTGAAGATAAAATTTCTTCATGGTGACCCTGAAGATGAAATTTATATGTCCCAGCTTGAGCACTTTGTGGAAAAAGGTAAAGAGAAATTTGTTTTCAAGTTGAAAAAATCTCAACTTGAAATTTAACACTTTTGTTTTGTCATTGGGATTTTTAAGATTGAAATCTGATCATTGTGTATATTACAAAGCTAAAAGTGATTGTATTCTTATTATTGCTCTCTATGTTGATGATATGTTGTTCATAGGCAATAGTAAGTTAATGATTTCTGATCTAAAATCTTAGTTGTCTGTAAGGTTTGAAATGAAAGATCTTGGTATAGCCAGGTATATTCTAGTAATGGAAATAACCAGGAATAGGAAGAGTAGAAAACTTTGGCTCAGTTAGAGTAAGTAAATTAATACTATTTTGGAGAGATTTTGTATGAATGATTGCAAGCAGCTAGTTGTTCTAGTTTTGCAGGGAATGAAGCTATCTATTGAAGAATGTCCAAAATCTCCTATGGAGATAGAGGGCATGACCAGAGTGCCTTATGCTAGTGCAATTGGTAGTTTAATGTATGCAATGGTCTGTACAAGACCAGACATTTCCCAAGTAGTGGGAGTACTTAGTTGTTTTATGGAAAATCTTGGAAGGACACATTAGGATGTTGTGAAAAGAGTGTTCAGATATCTGAAGGGCACTTCAGAATATACTTTGTGTTACTATGGCAGTTTGGTTGAATCACAGAGGACTCTCAGCATTTGAGGCTATGTGGATTCTGATTGGGCAAGGGACATTGATAGCAGAAGATTCACTAGTGGTATATTTTTATGTTGAATGGTGGTGCAGTTAGTTAGATGAGTAAGCAGAAGGCTATAGTCACTTTGTCCACTATAGAGGTAGAATACATGGCAGCAACACATGCCTGTAAAGAAGCAATTTGGTTAAAACATTTGTGTTCTAACATTGGGTTTGATGCAGGAAAAATTACAATATATTGTGATAGTCAGAGTGCTATTTGTTTGGAAAAAAATCCTACTTTCCATGCCAAGATGAAACATATTGATATGCAGTATCATTTTGTACGAGATATGGTGGAGGATGGAAAGGTCTCATTAGAAAAAGTGGATACTTTGGAAAATGTTGCATATGCATTGATGAAGCCAGTGAGCACAGAGTAGTTCAGGTGGTGTGCCAGTTCAATGGGCCTTAGTGCCCATGAATTTTAATAGTTTTTTTATGCTTTGGAGGTGTTAGTAAGATCTTCCTCAAGTGGGAGATTGTTGGAAAATGTGCCTCAATCTTACTAGCATGTAAAATCCTGAAAGAGAAAAGTCGGTGAAACCATCTGGAAGTCTTATCGACTAGCAGTCATGTTCTAAACTTTCTAAGTGCTCAGGTCGTTGACACTTCACTTCTGTCTTGTCAATGGGAGTCATCGGCAAGACATGTTGATCGCTATGAAAGTTTCCAACTCTTTTTGCCCGAGGAGATATCTTGTTGATAGGTTGGTTTCTAATGGTTATCGTTGAGACTCGTGGTGACTGAAGTCTTTGGGGAGAGGCATGAACACTTGAAATAACTCATCCCGATAGTTTATGTCTCACCGATGGTTATTCACAAGTATGTCATCGGAGAGAATTTTGGCTAGTAGGTTTGCATTCGGTAAGAACTCTTGCCGATGGATGTGGTCTCACCGATAGGTTGGTGCTTTCAATATGACCTCTTGGTGATAACGTTCCTCTCACCGATGCATATGAACATCAGTATGACCTCTCACTGATAGAGATGGTCCTGCTGATAGAGCTACATGTGTTGATCATCAATATGAAGTCTTACCGATATGGCTTGTCTCACTGACAGCTTTGCACGATGAACATCGGTATGACATAAAGTTCTATGAGAATCTTGGTGATAGAGAAACTCTTGCCGATAGGTCTGCACAAGCTAGATTTGGGTTCGGTATGATGTCTTGCCGATAGCGGTGGTCATGCCAATGGTTTTTTGGTCAGGAATTGTGGTATCGGGGAGACACGGCCTAGTGTCTTACCAACATGTGTCATAGTTTGAATGCCTTGATTGAATGACTATCCTACATGGTTTGTTTTTGACCAATCAAAGAAGTGGAATGTGAACTGCCAACAGTTGTACTATAGTGGTAGTTCCTGTGAGGAAGATCAACAGACCATGAACGACATGGATATGCTTTGAAATCGAAGATGATGATCAGTTTGGTGAATAGTTTGATGTGTGATCAGTGTGTATGAATTATATTCAGAGAGCATTGTAACTAGGATGTTTTGTATGAGGTTGATCAAGGAAATTTTGCTACTGTAAATTGAGATAAAAAAGTTAAGTCTGAACTCTATATGTAATTTTCTTTACTTTAATACAAAGAGGCTTTTCTTGGTGTGGTGGGTTTTTCTACCGTAAGGGTTTTCCCACATAAATCTGGTGTCCAAATTGTGAATGTACATTTCATTTTTTCTATTGTTTCTTTCACGAGTATCTTAATTGGACTGTAATTGAAAATTTGAAGTCACCTCTACATTCTTCCATGAGGTTTTGACATTAGGAGAGTTTGTTCCACACCTAAGCTTTCCTTACATGTTGTGCATTTGCTTACTTCTAATTGTTTATTAGCATAGCATTTGTGAAAGTTTCTAAAAGCCTCTACAATAAATCTATTTTATATATCCATATTATATTTCTTTGAAGAATTCTTTGAAATGAATAATGTGCCTGGTCTATGCTTATGCATTATGAATATGTTTCTATTTGACCCATTTTTTAGCATAACTCCTATAGAAATGACATATTCACTTGGCAGCTTGTACACACACATTCGATAAGTTAGCACAAAACCTATTGAAAAAGATCCAATATTTTTCCAAGCTCAAGCTAGTCCTTGCCAAGGACACCTGATTAGAGGACATAGCTTGGTATAGAACACAACTCGTTGATCTATTTGCAGGTCAATCATTCTTCTCCATTTTACCATTTAGTCACTCTAAGCTCTTGGCATTTAGTAAATGAATTTAATTTCTTTCTAAGCAAATGATCTTCTTTAATTTATTAAGTGAATTCAAGTTTTTTTCTGAGAAAATAACCTTCTTTTCGATTTATTTCTTTGATTTATTAAGGAATGTACCTTTTACTTGAGCCCATCTTCATCAAATCTAAAAAAAAAAAGCTACAAACTTTTTAGAATCTTTATTCTTGATGGGTGTCACTTTCTAGATGTTAAACCAGCTTTAGAATAGATGACACATTTCCTTTTCTATCCAAAGTAAATGCATTGAGCATTACAAGGATATGATTTTTTTAATTGAATGCGACATTAAACTACTTGTTTATTGACAGGGATTTGAATGAACTTTCTAGCTGAGAGATTTGCAAATATATTTATGCCAAATTTACACAACTTGTTATTGCGCCTCTGTTTGATAAAAGCATATCTAGATTTAGTGGTATTTTGAACTATTTATTTCAATTTGTAAACTGTTGTTTATCTCTTCCACAACACACTTTCTTTGGCAAGGAATTTTTTTGATCTCTTTGGTAGCGAACTTGTGTTGTCCATACCTATCTCTGACTTGAGTTTTAAGGATTCATTGAAAATATGTGTTGCAATCATTACTGTTCTAGTCTGAAAGCCAAATTCATTATTTCCCCACACAAAGTCAGTAATATCATTTAAAGCTTACATTTTGAACTGTATTTGTCAATGATAGATCTAAATTATCAAATCATGTATATCACTAGCATAATGTAGGATGACAGCAATGATGAAAAAATAACACAAAATTGAATTTGCAACACTTATTTTCAACTCGTTTTCAACTTTAAACAACTTTGAATTTTTCTTAACATAAGAGCCTAAGCTATCAAAAGTATAATAGTCAAACTTTGCCATCAACCTGAATTTGTATTTATGTTGATAGAATCATGATGTCACCATCAACTACATTACATTTGAAACAATTTTCAAAATTCTCAAATTAAAAACAACATCCTCTTGATTGGCATTGCTCATTTATGGATACTTGTTGTGATGTTGTGCTCATTATAAAATTAATACATTGAAAGATACATTGTTGTGTTCATTGTGCTTTGCATTTAGGCTCCACTATGCATTCTACATATATGTGGTGTTATTGCATTTAACAGTGATATCATTACATTGGACAATGGTGTGATTGTGTTTGATGGTGTTTGACAATGGTATTATTGCATTTGACGTTGGTTTTATTGCATGGTCTTTTCTATTTTTTCTCTCTTGTTTTATTTAACACCCTCATCGAAATATTTACTTTTGGAGAAGTGAAAGGTTAGTTAATAATTATCTGCTATGACATTGAATACCTTTAGTCCATAACTATTTTTGGGGGCCAACAGTAAATGTTAAACACTTGGAAGACATCAGAAAAGGAGGTTTTGTACATTGGGATGGCAGGCTACAACCTTCTCAAGAAGCTCAAGGAAATAAAAGGATTGAAGGACATACAAGTTGTGATTGTCATAAATGAATACATGCTATAAATTATTTGTTTTTTGTTCAAACAAAGTCATAAATGAATGCGTGCCATAAATTCTTTGCTTGTTATTGAAATTGCATTTGAAAAAAAAACCAATTTTTTAAAAGGCTTTGTTTAAAAGAGTGTTCACTCATATCTATCATTTACTTTTTTGGGAGAATATGTTTAAATTAGGAAGATAAGATGACATCAATAGAGTAAAGTCATAGATAATATGTTAAATACCAAGGAATTTATATGTTGAAGTCACTCATTTATGGTTTTGCAGGCATCTTCGTTGATTGACATTGCTCATTTATGACTTTCTATAGGCTAAGTGAACGAGAATTGAAATCATACCCATCTGCATTAAATCACTGACAATCTTTAATTTTCTACATTAAATTGTTTTGTTTTGGATTGTTAATGAAGAAGGTGTTGATCTTTGTTATATGACCAAATATTTTAGCTCTCAAATTTGGCTTTGATATTGTGATCATCCAAGGATTTTGTTTGCACAAGGAACTTGCAACATTGAAGCATTGGAAGCAATATTTGAAGAGTTTTTTAGTTGGAAAAGTGGACCTTGAGCATTGAACTTGAAATTGACAAAGCATTTCTAAATTCTTATTGTAATAACCTAGGGATTTCATTCCTACTTTTTTTTTCTATTTTAGGCCAACTAGAACAATTTGGGTTTAAAATTAATCAGTGATTTATTTTTTCAAAGTTGGTTAAAATTTAACCTTAGACACTTTCTAGAATTTCTATTTGGTCTAAAATTGAACAAGCACTTCAACATTTGGTTTTGGTTCTATAAAAAAAAACTCATTATTTCCTTTGAGGATTTAAAATGAACTTGTGTTTCTTTTTTTTGTAATCTTCTTTACAAACTAATATCATTCAAATGTGTATGCACTTCTCTCATGCTTCACGGTGATCATGAGAATCACAATTATTTTAGTGATATTAGGTTGTCTAAAAGATTTCCTCCACACTTCAAGTTTGGGTTTAAAATTGAACAAATCATGCGAGTGTGAAGAAAATGCATTATGTATGTTTCCTCCTAAAGTGCGTTAGGCGGTAGAGCTACAAATGTATTCCTTCATCATTTTTAACCTTTAGAGAGCTTGCTTTGGTGGAAAAAATTACTCACACCAAGGGAAAGACTCAAACCGGTGACAAGCTAAACACCAAGCTAATCCCAACCAATGTATAAATTAAAATGTTAAGGAAACTCATCATTATAGGTACTCCTATGGACAAGTAGGTGATACTCTTTGTATGGGTTGATCTTGCCTCTTGTGTGGTCGTTTGAACGAGTACCCTAATTATGAACCATTATGTGTAAAAGAAAAAATCCCTACTATTTGTTGGTGTCAGGAGGTCGGAGCTTTGAAGTTGTCCCACATACTTGAGGTTCTTAGTAGAGATGAAAAGTTTGTCAAGGGATATTCATGAGAAGTCGAAGCTTGGATGACCTATAGAAGTGAATGTCATAGAGGGGAGCCAGTGTGGTCAAGCTTCTAATAATCCACTTTGAATAAGCGTAGCTAGAGAAATCCAAGTGAGAATTCAACAAATATAGCCATTTGTATCCTACGTTTGTGTAATCAGTGATTCAATTAAGTACTTTTCTTGGATCTCAAAATTTGAAAAAAACATTCAACAAGTCATCAAAATTTCAAACCCTTTGGAAACAACAAATATCCTTGAAGATTCCAAGTATTATTGCTTATCCCTAGGGATTTTATCCTTAGAGGCTTCTAAAAATTTGGGCCCATATCTCAGTTTCCTTTCTCTAAAGTCAACATTAGGGAACTATTTCCTTGATGCACTTTATTTCCACATAACGGACCTTGTGGGATGAAAAGAAATTGAGACATAGAAATTTAGTTTGAAAGTTAAATAAGAAGTATGGATGTGGTAAAACAAAGTCATTAACCAAGATTAAACTCAAATTTAACCCCACACATGTATCTTTTGGTCATATGATTTTCCATGCAAGCATTGATATTTTGGTTTGAAATACTCTTAGGGAAAAGCATGTTCTTCACTACCTTGGTCTTGTAAAAAATATCCTTGTTAGGTTCATCTAGGATCAAATCAAACACTTCATTCATCCCAAACATTTATCATCTCCATCCCACAAACAACTTTAAAGATTTGGAAGTTACATCATTCTAGACTTGGGTAAATCATCAAACACATCAAAATCACCTTGTTTAGTTAGGAGTGTGAGAATGAATCCTTTCTCACACCTCTAGTTAAATAAGAACCCCTTTGAACAAGTTCATCCTAAGGTTACATCCAACATCTTGGGATATACAAGTTCATTAACCAAATCAAAACATCAAAATCAAATCCTAAAGTCTAGCATTGATTGAAAGTTCCTAAAAGCTCAACACCTATATCACTCACTCTTTCATCTTTCATCTCATCATTTGTCCAAAATTCCTTAGAGGTCAACAAGGTCAAAATAAAAATAAAAACATGGAATACAAAATTTATCCATACATCATGAGTGATCTAAGTCAACCAAACTATCAAAGCCTTACAATGCCAATTGGCTATCAAAACTCGCATTTATACAATCCATACATGGGATCATTATCTCCTACAAACCCCAATGGTACAAAAAATGTGACTATGCCCAATCTAAATTTTGGAACACCTTTCCCTATGGTATATTTAAATCAAAGTCCAAACCTAAAAATATATCAACCAAACAATCAATGCATGAATCTTTGAAAAAACAACATTATCCCACCAAATCCATACATGCCAAATGTGAATATACCAAGTATGTAAGTTGAACAAACATGAACATTTCAAATCCACACTAGGTAAAATTTGGGATAGATATGTTTGTGAATCATACAAATGTTGTTCAAAGTCCAAAAAATATGTTAATGAATCCATGTATTTATCCAAGTCAAGGTAACAGCATGCAAAATCAAGGAAATGTGATTCCAAACCACAAAAATTTTTAATTTCAACCTATAATGCCAATCTAAACATAATCCCATATCAGAACATTTCCTAGAATTAATTTTTCCTTGATCCCATACAAACAACACAAGTATACATTCCAAATTTTCTTGAACAAAAACCAAATCAAGTATATCAAGGGTGTCAAGATCAAATTTTGTGAGATCAAACTGCTAAACATATGAAAATAGTTGATTCATTACACCAAGAGACATCTGCAACCCAAAATCAATACACTCTTCTATTGGTTAAACCATGTTATCAAAGCATTGAGTTGTGTCCACAACCACATCAAGAACAATATCTCCAATGTCAAGAGGTTGGATATCAAGATCAACAACATCAACAACAAACTCAATCACCACATCTCCAAGATCAATCACAACAAGAATCACCTCAACAAGCACAAATCTCACAAGATCACAAACGTGAACACACTCCTTTTGGAGTGCTAATCAAATTAGTGATAGGAAAGATAGTTAATTCAAAACTCATCACTTTTTCAAAAGAAAGTTCTTTCAACTCTGTCCTAGATTTCACTTGGAATAGGTGTGAATCTTATTGTGAGTACCATAGAGAAAATATTCATAAAAAATCAAATTGTATTCAACTCAAAAATATCATCCAAGACTTTATTAATCAAGAAATAACAACTATTGAGGAAAATGATCAGGATTCAACCAATAGTGATAGCAGTGACAATCTCTCCACCACAACTATAGAGGATAATGATCAAGACCTATCCATCAATGAGTGCCTTGAAGATGTTTCTACCATATCTAACGATCAAATCAACATACATCAACAGTCACATTTTAAGCATGATCAAAACCCCCCAACAATATCCAACAATGATCTAATTCAAGAAATGTTAACATCATTTGATCCTATGGTTGAAAACATTGACAATATATCCACCACAATTGTTGAAAACAATGATCAAGATCTATTCATCAATGAGCACCTTCAAATTTTTTTTACCTCATCTAATGACCAACTCAACGTACATCAAGAGTCACTTTTTATCCACAATAAAACAATTGTCACCTTCATTCTTTGGCAACACAAACAAACAACCACAACAATCAGAAAAATCAAGCTTCAAACACAAAATAAAGATTGAAGCAACAAACTTTTAAATGCAAAATCAAACTCTTGATTGTTTTGGCAAACATGTTAATTAACCTTAGATCAAAGACCTTAAATCAAAATAACCTATCAACTTGCCACCATCCACTAACATGTCTTGGGATGCATCCTTCCTACAATGGGCACTATCTTTGGCAATCACTTTGGATACTTATCCTAAACAAAACCCATCTATTTAGCTAGAGGTATGAAGAACTTTGGCTTGTTTGTGTACTTGATCTTATCTTTTGATTTATCTTATTGTGCTCATTCCAATGACCTCTCAATGATGTCTAATCAAAAAAATTTAGAGAGGAAGGAATGAGGCATTGATCATTATCTTTTTTCTATTGTGCTTGTTGGATATTCTTGCATTATAACCTTGGTCTTGATTACTTTGTTTGGTTTGTAGGGAGGGTTTTTTGGATGTCTTGTTGACTATTACATGGGAAGGTTTTGGCCTTCTATGTTTTGGTCTAAGATTTTTGAAATATCTAAAGTACATCTAATAAGGTTTTTTATGTCAGGTGTGAATAGGGATACTCCTATCTATTTGTTGAGCCAAATCCCATCGCACTAGATACCTCACCATCCTGGTTGTCTATGCCTTGATGCATCGTATCTATGTGTATTATCAAACATAAGAAAATTTATGCTCTTTACATCCCCAATCCCTAGATAAGCAATACATCATCATCATATCTAATAAATTCTCAATGACTCATAGACTTGTTGGACTTATGCATCTTCTCATAATCAAGGGTTGATTTTTTTTCTTCTATCTTTCTCACATACTAACACTAACATGGTATCCTAACATTCAAAAGAAAAAACATCCACATATGCATCCATCCTGCATCCACAAAATGTCAACATACTACATATCATTCATATCATACATAATAGGAAACATCAAACATCTCACATGCATTGCATTGCATAATATAGATTGGTTATTCTAAGCATCTCATAAATCATAGATTTGCATAAAATATTCATTGCATAATCATATAGACATAATCACATGTTGCATCATCCATAAATACATTTGCATCGATCACATAAAATTGAATCCACATAGATCCATCATACATCTCATAATCATAACATATCACATCATCTGTTTTAGGCATAATATAGATTTGTTATTCTAAGAATCTTAGAATCATTTGCATACATAAACATTTGCATCCATACATCCATACTGCAAACATCATCATCATAACCATGTTCATTTATCCATCTTGAACCTCTTTGTTGTGAGATCAACCCTAAAATAAAAATTTTCCCCTAATCTCTCGAGGGGGCAACACACCAATGTACTTCTTTTTGCTGGGGCATCCAAAAAATATAAAGAAATTTTTTAATTTCAATTTTGGCGAAGTCATTCTTTGAACCAATGAAATGAGTACGTTGCTTCAAAGAGGGGAAAAATGTAGATGCTAAAATTAACATTACATCTACTATTATTCAAGTAATTAATTTTATTTGATTAATTCACTTTCTGCTAACTTATGCCATCTCTTTTAATTAAATAAATCAATATATTTAATTAAAATCCTAATGTTCTACCATCCTCTCATTTGATTTAAATAAACCCAAACATTTAAATTAAATGATATAAATCAACTAATTCCATCCAAGTTAATTAAAATCCTAAATTAATTAACTCCTAATACTAATCCCTCATTTCTCTAACTTTTGTCTCAAACTTGGTCAAAGAAAACACATGGTCAACTACCCTAGTTGCACATGAAAATAAATTTACTTAATTATCTAAATATCATATTTTCCCTCACAAGGAATATTCCCAAGGAATATTCCTCCATGTACTCCACTTATTTGAATTTATTTCCCAAACCATTTCCCTTGAAAACACCTCAACCATATTCATTTAATGCCTCTTACAAGTGTATTAATCCCTCTTACACCTCTCAAGTCCACAACTACATGCATTAACCATGCACATTCTCTAAAATGTGCTCCACCTTCCTCCACTAGCCATGTGACAAGTGTCACAAAATCATTGGCTCTTCTTTAGTCCCACATTCTTCCCATCTCTCCATTCTCAAACCCTTAAACCTATAAATAGAGGCCACTTCTACTTGAAATGGGACAACAACTTGATCATCCACAATCTTAGTATTCTCACTATAGGAAGATTTCATTTTAGCATATTCATCATCATCTTAGCTTCTTGTTATTATCATTTTGCATCAAAGTAATCTTTGCATCTTCTTATCAAGATCAAGAATCTTATCAAAAGGGATTGGTAAAGGGCTACTTTCCACATCAAATTAACACCAATCCCCCTATGGGATGATGGTTGGAGTAGTTTAGGAATAGATTTCATGTTCATCTTGCTTATAGTTTTGTGTTTTAGTTTGATAATGCTGTCATTTCCTTTACATTTGCTCAAAAATTTCATGGGGAAGTCTTTTATTTCATTTTTTCAATATTGATGAATGTAATTCATATTTTTCAATCTTTGATCAATGTAGATTTTAGTCTTCACACAAACAAGTCAAAATTAAAAATTAAATTGAAAATTTTGTTGATTGATGTGGATAACCCATTCACATGGGATGCTCCTGCGTCATATTTTTTGGTCTATACTAATGTTCCTTATTTCTACATAATTTTACATGCTAATGCCATAAAATCAAATCTTATTCAGGTCTAAACTACAATTAGAAAAAATGAAAAATTCTTTTTGTGCCTCTACAGTCATCTGTTTCAAAATAGAATTGTAACATTTGAGATATGATGTGCATATTTTATTTAGAAGAGGCACTACATATTAGAACAAGGGAAAATGCATATTTTCCAATGAAATATGATATGGATTTAGTAGAAAGCTCAAGTCTATCATGTTTCTTGTATACTAAATAAATGAGTTTTCATTTTTTCTAGTCTTCATAGATGACTTATCCACATAGTAATAAACTCTTCTAAGGCATAATATTATATTAATATTTCATAGCATCATTATATTGTCAGCTCTATCCAATAAAGACTTGTATCTATAATGCAAGGAGCAATTTGACTAGCTTTTCAAATAGAAATAACTTAAATAGTGTTGTGCACTTGTGAAATGGATCATGTGGGAGCTCTACAGTGGTGCAGCCTATTGCCATGACATGGGAATTGCACATAGAGATCTCAAGCCTTTACTTCTCTACTCTCTATTAACAAGGAAGGAGTCATCTAAATTAAGCTTCTATAAATTATATTGTCTACAATGGTCGAGGATACAAAGAATGGTCTGATACAAATGAATGAGAATGATTATGTCTCATTGTGGTATAGAGCTGGGCATTGCGATGCATATTTGTGGAGATGATGATAGAACATTTATTTTTTGCATAGTCTAGAACAAGAAATAAGTAAATTGTATTTTCAAAAGTGGGAGGCTCTCCCATTGAGATGATATACATATACTTGGATGCTTTATCAAATGTAAACTATGCAACTACCCTTGTCCAACTTTTAATTAGGCCTTGTATATTATTACTACTTGAATGTTATTTTTTGCATTTACACAAAAAGATTTGCAAGACTTAATACATTGATCTATGTTGCAATGTTGCAATTAGATGTTGTTATTTACTATTAGATAGCTAATATTTTGCATGACAATAATCAAGCTCAAGTCTAGAGGCCTCTGATTTATGCTTGAATTGCTCCCACAAAAGAATACATTCAATAAATTTTTCAATTATTTTTATACACTTTGAGCTAGACCTTCATAAGCAAGTTTTTCATATATTCATGTTCTTTTGAAATGTCAAAATTTTAATTTTTCTTTTCTAAATTTAAATTAAATCGAGCAAACATTTCTCAAGAAATAGGAATACTCTTCAAGAAGGACATCAACTTAGATACATAACAACTAATCTTGATAAAAAGATAATTAGAATTGGCTCCTAACTAATCAATTATTCTAGTATGCTTCTAGAATGATATTTTATTAATAGAAACATAGTGAAAAAATTTAATAGCAAAGTTAAATGTTCGTTAGTAACCCCATGCCAATCTTCTAGTATAGCCTTAAACAATGGAGCCAAATTTTCCTTTTCTCTACCCTCCATATTGAGGATTATTCATTTGTTGATGTATAACTTCATTAAGCCTCACTGCTATTTATATACATATATCTATCCATAGAGGTCTAAACCAACATCTCATCCATATTGGAATGACATTCAATTTTGTTAATTTTTAAGTCTAAGTCATAATTTACTCATCCTATTTCTTTCTTTTCCATAAATATAATTATAGACACAATTTGTAAGATAATTCATGTACAAGGCCATCAACATCACAATTGCTACAATGTTTGTTTTAGTAACAATAGCTTTAGCATTATGCTTTCCCTTTTTCTTTACTCTACCCTTCATACTTAGAGTTGGAAATACATTGATAACTTTATTGTTTTAACTATTTTTGAGAGAGATAAACACTTTTTCTTGTCTAGCTCTATATAATGGACTTGAAAGCAAGTATCAACAATGTGCTTAGGCATAGTTATCCAAATTGGACAATGGAGCACTTATATGTTTTTCATGAGTGTGTCATGATCCATCATGTCTATTCCTATTTAGACAACCTTCTTGTAAAATTTGGTTGTGTAGGCTTGCACACTTTGTCTTTGTCCTTGTCTTAGATACTATCAATCAATATAACTATCTTCTTCATATCAAATAGGGGAAACAAATTAATCAAATTATTGAATTCATCCCAATTGGTGATATTTTCTTCATTCCCAAGGAATACACATAGCATTGAAACTATGTCAGACATGACTACCTAGATTCAATTTTAGAAGTGGAATTTTTTTCTTTTTTAATAAGTTCATTCAAACTGAAATATATCTCTAATTGAAAAATCAAATGCTAAAATATTTTAGCATCAATTTAACCCTCATATGGATTAATTTCCATCTTGACCTCCACTCTAAACCTAAGTTATATAAGATTGCTTCTTCATACATTCTTGATTCTTTAATTCTTTATTTGATTTATCTATCTCCATAGATACTTCTAACTTGTCCATGAGTGCCTCTAATATTTTCTCCATTGTTTCCTTTCCGCATTCACATTCTCATTTATTCACAGCTTCTTCAATACTTTTCTTAGCTTTTTCAAATTCATTTGAACCACAAAGAACATTTGAACAAATCTCACTCAAACTCATTGTCTCTCCAATGGTCAAAACACTAGATTTTAGTAAAGTTTCAAAGAAGGGTCTTTCTCTTTCTCCACCCAAATGAAGCTTGCACATCTGCACTAACACCCATTTTCACAAGACACCTATGTTGCCTCTAGCATGTATACGGGCACAAGAATAGAATAATAATATTTGCAAAAAAAATCTTTATTGTCTCTTTTTAACAATAGTGAACACATTTATAAATATATAGTATTTCAAATGATGTGAATGTCTTACTACTTGATTGCATCAATTTACTTGTACCCTTTATGCATTAATAAAATGACCTTAATGCTTCAACAATGTATCAATTTGTGCCTTATATGCCTTGACAAGTTAATTTTCCAAGTTATGGCATTGGTTTATCACATTGTATCCAATTGGCCTCTCAAGAAATCATTCCAACCACACTTTGTGGCATTGGTTTATCGCATTATATCTGATTGGCCTCTCAAGACATAATTCCAACCACACCTTGTGGCATTGGTTTATGGCATTGTATCTGATTGTCCTCTCAAGAAATCATTCCAACCACACTTTGTTGCAACTATATCTATTGTTCAATCTTGATTTTGTAAGTAAGAAGTCCAATATGGGTTATGTTTATCTAAGTGCTCTCTTAACAAAGACCGCCAGCTACTTTCCACATCACGAAATGAAAACATTAGCCTCCTTAGAAAATTTCCTAATCTTCATACATATAAATTCATTCCTAATGGTATATACAACTCTTTTGGTATGCGAAAGTGAAATAATTCATTCAAATATTTTTTTGATTTTTGATTTTAAATAATAGGAAGAATTTTTTCTCATTAGATATGTTTAAATTTGAATTAATGAAATAAGTATTAAAATTTAATAATATTTTATATAGATAATACTTAAATATAATATATTTTAAGTGAATAATTCAAATGCAATATTTGATAAGTGCATTCTAATCTTTGTTGTGACTTGATGTATGTAGTGGTGGAAAAGTTATCTTTCCATAAAGATTTGAATACATAAAATTATTTATAGAGACATTCATTATAAACAAAATGAAATGATATGAAATTAAAAACAAATTATAAATATAGATAGTAAATTTGAAAATTATTTAAATTTTAAAATTGTATAGAAGTTTTTTCCCCTAAATTACCCACAAATGTGAGATGCTCATTCTATAACCATTTAATAATTTAATTTAAGCTTTATATTTTATAAGATAATTTCTTTATATGTATTTGAATATACATTCATATTTTTGTCTTATATAAGAATTTACTATATTTTTTTTTTAAAAATTGATATTCTATATGATCAACAATAATTTGGGTTGAAAAATTTAGGAACATATAAAGCATAACATGAAGAAAAAAAAATTCATTGCCAAGTACACAATAAAATGATCTCTTTTGACTTAATTTGTTCCTATATACATCAACAATTATTACATGTTCAAATAGATTTATCAAAACATCCAGAATAAAACTTAGATATAAACTTAAAACATAATTTTGTATAAGTAATAACATAATAATAAAATTAATGATATCAAATTTCCACAATCCATATTAAAGTATTCAATATTGCTTCAAGGTTAGGTTGTGTTGAAATTTTTGCATGGACGTTTCCCACACTCAGTGATCCATCATCAGGATGTTTTTTCTCCTCTTTCTCTCTACCATCCTGATGATGGATCATGGAGTGTGTTAACCACACTGTACTTGGGAATCTCCTAAATAAGGATGAACATGAAGAATGTGAATTGTTGTTATCAAATATTCCTATCATTACTTCCATACAAATATGACTTCGGCCAAAAATAAATTTTCAATTTCATAATGATCAAGGGTAGGGGATTTATAGTTTTATAAATATTGGCATAGGAAGTGTTGGAAAAAAAAAGAGTAAGTAGCGTTTTGGCATGCCTCTAATCATCATTTGCATTGTTTTTATTTGTTTTATTTTTATTTTTATGTTACTTTTAATCTTCATTAAAATTATTGGTTGTCTTTATCATGTGTATTATTTTGAGTTTTGAAAAGTTAATTTATTATAATTATTGATGTCTTCTTTTTTTTTGTCTTTTTAATTCTTATAAAGTTTATTATTTATAAAGTTGGATTGTAGATTTGGGTAGATTTGGGTAATTTATAGGACTTCAGTTATTTTCTTCCTTTTACAATTTCTAATTTAACTTAGTTAAGGATGTATAAACTCTACAAGCTCAACAATTTTATCTTTTGGAATCTTAAATTAATTCGTATATATGTAGTACTTTCATACACATGTACCTTGACCACTATTTGATATTTAAATTATTTCACTATTTCATATTTGATGCTAATTTTAGTAAGTATAAATTGTAGAGGGTGTTGTATTATAGAAACCTATCATTTTGCTAATCAAAAGAATATCACTAAATACTTAAATCTTAAACAATGAAATTATTGATGTATGATTGAAAACAATAAAAGAAAAAGTTGTAACATTTATATCCACCTTTTTGAAGAAATATTATAAGTATTATTTACACCTTTACAATAAATCTTGAAAAATTGTAATAAAAAATGGTATTTTCCTTGTGCTAGTGTAAGCAAATATTGAGTGAGAATGTTTCTCTTAAATGTGATTCTCTATTATTTTTTCTTTTTCAAAGCAAGTTACATGGAATATAAATTTTGTTATAGAAAATTACAAACATTTTTCTTCATAAATAGTTAGTAGAGTAAAGTTGGTCTCATATTATTATTTTGAATAATTTTATTTAAACAACATTAGATTGTGTAAGATTTAATTGTAGTAAATGAACAAAATAATCTGTTTTGAGAATCACAAAAGTAATCTTAGATATTATTTTATGCATTAATATAAATTCCTAATGAAGAAATCTTATATTCTAGATAATAATGCTAGTAAATATGCTTCTTTCTAAAAACATATATTTATTTTTCCAACATCTATATATATATTAAATATGCCTATCATATATACTTATTTCAATCTAAATATATCCTAATTAAGTAAAAAGATATATCAAGCAAGATAAATATAAAAAGTCACATATACCTTACAAAATAAAGAAAATAAACTTAAAACAAAAACAATGAATTATTATTAATAATAAAAGATAGAAACAATTTCTATTAAAAAAGAAGTAGTACCTTATTTATACACATTATAAGACTATAATTTTTTTTTTTAAATAACCTTATTTAAAGATAGCCAAAAATTGGAGGTTAATTACATAATGTACTAGTACTTCAGCTTTGTATGGTCATCATTCAATTTCTATGAATTTTTCTCATCTACTTTTCTATAGTACAAAGCATAACTGCTACATTCAACAACATGAGAATATAATCATAGAATGAAATAACGTGAAAAATAACATTTATGTTATAATTTTTTTATTAAATACAAACTTGTCTCGTCTAAAAATTGAGGTTGGTTGATCAATAAAAGTGAGCTATCTTTTATCGTCATGCAACACCAATTTAGATTAATTAATTTATATGTACTTATTTTATTTTCTAAATAAATTTACCTTATTTTAAAGGGTTGTTATTAAATATCACAATCTATAGATTTGGGGCATTTGACTCACAAATTTAACCAGATCTTGCTAGAGGTTTCCTTCTATTTTTAGTTATCTTAAATGTAGAAGATATGATTTTTAGTTATCTTAAATGTAGAAGATATGATGCAGGAGCATCAATTGCATTTGGCTATCATGTATCAATAAAAAAGTTAATTTTCAATTGAGAAATTTTGGATTGTTGAAGTAGTTAGTTTTGGCTTGAACTCATTGTAGGATGAAAAATTATTTATTTTTGAATAATTAAATTTTTCAAATATTTTCCTTCCACAATGACAAGTTGGCTAGTGGGGTGAAAAATTGTAACGCCTCGCCAAGGAATCCAAAGGATAAAGCATAAAGTAACAAATTAACCATTTTTTTTTTAATAAAGTCACTTGATTACACAAACATTCTAAGGATTCCAAGAGACGTTACTTAAACATTTACAAATAAAATCATCACATCATAATATCAAAATCATAAAACATAATAGCATATCATATTTCATGAATGATCCAATTACATCAAGTGAGATAATAATAAATCTTGAATCATCATAATGTCATAACATAAGTTATGTTATAGTCAACAAGAGAATGCACAATAAAGATGAAGAATATATATCACCTAGTTAGCTTCATTCACGAGCATGCTCAACATCCAACATCATGAACACTGAAGGATTAGGAACTTGCTCGATGAACAAAGTTATCTAAATATAGAAACATTTGTAAGAGGATCCAATGAAGGAAATATCACAGTTTCATCCCAACCACGTGGAACCCAAAGGTCCACTCCCTCTGTACTAGGAGATAATGATAGGCCCACAAAACAAGCAACAAACCACAAAGAATAGACATTACATCACAAGGGTAACAAACACATAATAACATGACAGAATAAATATTACATGATCACAATAAACTCCTAGAGATAATAATAGTAATTAGGTGACTCTACATAAGAGACCACAAACATGCTTCAGGATAGAGTGTCATCACATAGTTGTTCTAGGTTACTATCAGCCCTCATCCAAAGTTACCTTGGCAGTCTCTACTGATTCTCAGCCTCTAGACAAACTCATGTGGAGTCGAATTACCTTTTAGGAAAATAAGATAGATGACTAAGCCATTCCAAGCCTTCTCAATCCTACCCTTAATCTATAACAAGCATTAAGGAACTAGGTGAGGCATTCCATTTATCTTAATTATTTAATGAACCCAGGTTTATTTATTAAGGTTTTCACTTAATTACAAAAACCCACGATAGGTTACCCTGGCAACCACTTAGGGTTTCGACCCCTATTGCAAGCCACTCTTCCTACAAACATGACGCAACATCAAAATTCCAAGGACTACCAACATGCATATAAAACAACTCCATAACAAAACATATCTCATTCATGGTCCAATCTTGGAATAGTTCAAAACATCTCAAGGTGACAAATAAATTTTGCATGGCTAAGTCCCAAAATAGATCAAGGTATTTAAAATAACAATGAACAATCATAAAAAGTTCATACCTCAAATCAACCCTCTATCCTCTAGAAGAAAATGTACACATAACTCAACATCAGATACAACAGAAAGCCATTAAGCATGAAAAGAAAAATCCCAAATGATCACATCATCTATATGACATAGACCATATAATCTCATAATACCTCAAAAGTGACAAATAAATCATGCATGGCTAACTCCTAAAATAGATCATAGCCATTGTACAACCAAGTACAAGCATAATATGCTTACAAATCAAATTTACTTCTTCTATCCCCTAGAAGATTAAAGAACTCAATAACACCAAAGAACATTCATAAAATGTAAACAAATATTTATTAGCCATTAAGCACAATGATCAAATCTTTATGAATTTAAAATAAATTAATCGACTCGTTCAAGTGTTCCAAATATTCTTCTACAAAAGCTTTCTTGACATCAAATTAAATAAAATAATAGTTAAATAATAATAACCCATTAATCCACAATTTAAAAGCTATATTCATCTAAATAAAAAATTTAAGAAATATCTCTTCAATGAAAAGATAACATAGTCACTATTAAATTATTTACATTTATATATATTATTCATCGTATAATACTATTAGATCTATATGAACTATAAATTAAAATAATTTATACATAAATATAAATAAATGTCATATTGATAACAAAATAACCCATGATCTTTCCTCAACAAATAATAAATTTATAGCATATAGCACATACTAATCAACTTATATTATAGTCATTCAAATCTAACGCATATTATGACATTCATTTATGAAATTAAAGCTTAACCAAATTTATTTTCAATAAATAAAATAAAACCAATTGATTACAATTGCGTGTATTGGGGAAAGCTCGAAGATAAACACCAGTTAACATGCTACAATTCAGGAAATAAAAATTACACCAAGGAAAAGATAAGAGAGGGAGAAGGGGAGAATACGTGTCTTGAAGTATAGTTAAAAGGATAACATGCAAAGTTTACATGCAATGAATAGATAACATAATTCCCAAATGTAATTCTACAGAATTCAAGAGTGGAAGGCAATGTTTTCAGATCTCAGATAAGATAAAATGCAGAAATCTAAAGATATGACCAGGTCTTCTCATTCCGAGGAGGATGATTGGAAGGCCAAAATATCACAGAGACGCGAAAAAGTATAACTAATATAAAGCCATTACTTTATAATACATTCATTTTTTTTTCCAAAAAACACTATTGCATTCAATATTTATAAAAGAAAGAGCACGAGTTGGTTGACATGAAACATCTAAAATCCGTCTCTAAAATAATTGTATATGAAATTGTTCTGAGAGATGTGAACCATTTCCGTTAATTATGGACCAACAGCGCTGTTCAAGAGGAGGATAAAGGTGATACTTAAAGGAGCAGACAGTTAAAGAGGTTTACGCCAAAATCTCATGCATTACAAATGATTAAATCATGACAATATTTTAGTTTCAATTGTTGCAGCTGCACAATAAAAGCAAATACCAAGGCCGAAGAGAGAGGTATACGCCATGTAAGAGATTTTTCCGTTATGATCAAGTGCTTCAACATTTGATAGATTGTGCATGAAATCAGGGAGATGGTTTAAATCTATACACCAAACTACGTTCAAGTGCTATCGCTGTGACAGGTTACTAATGTATCAGGGTTCATTTTAAGATGTCCACCCCCTTCCATGTTTGTGTATTGCAGCTGGGACAGGGTACTAATGAAGTCAAAGAAAACGCGGCAAAAGAGAGATGCCGATAAACTCAGGGAAGTTATTTAAATCGACGCACCTTACCATGTTCAACTGCGGCAGTTGTAACAGGCAGCGAAAGAAATTAGGGAGGTTTTATAAAATGCCCACTCCCTTTCTATGTTAAAATGTTGCAGCAAAGACAAGTTGTTAATGGAATCAAAGGGGGTAATTAAACCATGACAAAAAAATTGGTTTCAATTGCTGCAACAAGAATAGAATCAAGGAGACTATTGATGATACTCAATATCACATGGCTTCAACTTAATGGAGGTAATTGGTATAGACAAGAGTGCGAACCAACAGGATAAAATAATCTATTCATAGTCGGCATCAGAGTATCATGCAAGCCAAGCTTCCTCCAAGTTGAGATGGTTACGGTTACAAAATTTGTGAGAAGCCGATTTCTATAATTCAAATAGCAGATTTCAACAAATATAACGAATTTCATAAATACAGAGTTGTCAAAGAAAGCGTCAATATTTCCCAAACTACAGTCACGGCTTTCTCAAACCAATAAAAACCTACTGCAAGAAGGCACATCATTTTATTAAAACAGAGGATGATCAAGGAAATCAGATTAAAAGAGTTGGAAGGACAGGGGCGACGCCCTTTCTAAAGTTTTCAAACTGCCATAAGATAAAATATGTGCCCATATCACACATAACCTACTAGAAATACCATTCGGGCCAAGAAGAAACATGATCGAATACATGCAAAAATTATTAATAACTCTATTTAGCCAATAAGACAGGCAACCAAAATAATGAAGAAATTAATAAATTCTTCCTACAGATTTCCTTATAGTCGGATTTCAATCTTGTTATCAAATTTCCTATTGTTTTCTTTGATTCTTTAAAATTAATCAATAAATTTTGTTTCTGATGTTTGTGCAGGTAATTTAGCAAATAAATTATTCATATAGAAAAGTCAAGTAAATCAAGTACCATAAACGATATTCAGAAGATTCTATTCGAGTACATACAAAGTACATACAAATCAAAGAAGAAAACCTAGATTTTCAACCAATTTGAATATTGCACCCTTCAAATCTGATCCACAGCCTAAACTCAAACAATTCTTCCAATTTTATTTTCCCAGAGCTGAAGAAGCTTTTTCTAGAAAACTGTCGTGCAAAAAGAAGCTTTTTCTAGAAAACTGTCGTGCAAAAAGTTCCTAAAGCTACTGCTGTGAAAATTCTTCCAAAACATTATCGTGCATGGAATTGCAACTCCCAAAAGATTTTTAATGCATTTAATTACCTCAAGTTACAAAACTCAACTAATTGTAGTCATGCATTCAAAAATTGCTCAATCAGTTATAATCATTAATTCAAACACAAGTTTTTAGATATTTAAAGGAACCTCTTTTAGAATATTTGTTTTCACAAAAATCTTATTTGCACAATTAATTCCAAAATTACATTTAAATAATTACATTTTTCAAAATTAATTCACTTTTAAAACCTTATTGTTAAATACATGTAAACATATATCAGGAATCACACCGTGAAGAAGAGTCATAGCGTAGCAAGGTACTCATGAGTGAGTAGTGCTACACTGTCTTGTTCACCAAAATTGATGAGCCTCATATATTATAAACAACCATTTCATCATAATAACCTCATAAAAACTCTTAAACAACATAAACCATATCACACACGTGTCTATTTCAATATCGTCATACAAACACAACCAGATGATCAAGATGTCAAATGTATCATCCATAGAGTATAAAAACAACATAATGTTGGAGTCATAACTAAAAACAAACAACATAGTATCATAAGCAACTAAAACATCTATCCATCTAACTAAATCAAACTAAGACAGAGTGTCGCAACTAGAGGGACACTACAAAAAATAAGAAAACACAACTTAAATCTTTAATTGCAAATTATTTCAAAATGTTATTGGGAATTTGATTTTTTGAAATTGAGGAGTTCCAACACCTCATCATGATCCCTTTCATTGATTTTCTGATTTTCCAGGAGTTAAACGTAGAGATTAAAAGTTGCAATATCCTTTCTTTGACAAAATTGTTAGAAATGGCTTTTTAATGATTTTTAATCAATTTTTGAAGGTTTTCATGTGCAACAACAGCAAAGTTTGTGCCATATTGGAGAGGCCCAAATAAAGCATATGAAATTAATTTTGTGATAGGAGGAGTTAAGCAAAGAAAACATAGTTTTTATTGAAAAGATTTAGAAAATAAATTATGGGAAGAGAAAAGGGGAGGCATAGCATTCTTGGAGAAGACTCGTGGATGTTTTTTTTGCAGGTTGTGACTGATTTATATCAGTCCATTAATTTTTTAGATGAATAGATAGAATTTACAGGAGTTACATGTGGATTTAGGTGTTGGAATGAGGATATGTTTACAAAAGCTCACAAGATTGAGCATGGATTATGTTTGAATGTTTTCCTATTAAAATATCATATGTTGTAAGGATTTGTTTGTTGCTCATCAGTCTAATGATGACTGAAAATTATGTTTTACTCAACTTTATTTAACTGCATAATTAGCCGATAGGATATTATAGGTGGGAATTCCACCGGAAAAGTCTTATTGTTTGATGTCAGATTAGACTATTCCGGCTGGTGGACTATTCTGGTGGGAAAACGTATGTGCACATTCAAAGAAATTATGATGGTACTTTCATTGCAAGCTAGGTTAAATGTCACTCACACCATTTCTTTCCAACCAAGCTTGACAGGCACTGCGATCTTGAGCCTGGACTGAATCACCCAACCACAAGGAATTTGGTTTGATCGACAAGGTGCATTGATGAGGAGAGGGCATGGGTAACCATACAAGATCGTGTAGTTAATAAGCATGGCAACCCCCTACTCACCCCATACTTCCGTCCACCTTCCCATGTGAATGGAGTAAGTACCAGCAATGGAAAAATTCTCAATGTTAGAGTGGGTTTTCTGATTTGCACGGACATCTTCCCTATGCAGTCCAAAAACCAGCGTATGGTCTATAGTCCATTCATTACTGCATAGGTATGGGTTAGGTATTAGTAAGTATGGATTCAAAGTAGTGCGTGGAAGAGATGTACTTGGCCTCAGCAGCACATACAACCAGCAGTGAATGGTAGAATTGAATTCTTCATCGCTCAACAGTAGGGGGAGACAATATAGAGGTAAGAGCATTGATGGAGAGTCATTGTGCTGAGCAGGGGAACGACTAACAAAATGATATTCCCTTACAACTACAGCTTCCAGATCGTAGGAGTTGTGGAACAAAATGATATCCTCCCGAACTTGTTTCTCTATAGCCAGAGCCGATTGGAATGTCTTGTGAATTTCATCTTCAGTCCCAAGCATCCACACAAATTGTGTGGAATGCAAAAGTGGCATGGAGGGAAGAATGTTGATCATCTTATTCACCTGTGTAGTGCATGCCATCACAAGTTGCCCCAATAATTAGAGGCAGATCCAAAATCTGTGAAAAGTAAAGCTTGAAGCTTACAACCTGAGGGGAAGATGTACCCTTGGGAGAAAGGATGCCTGAAGAGATCAATATTGAAGGCATATGGCAGCTAGTGGCGGTTGCAATAGAGACCGATGAAAAAATAGTGTATGGAATACCAAATTGCTTGGTTACTTCCTTAATGAAGAAAACGGCCAAGTACAAAGGCGCCTACAATTAAAGCTGCTATGGAAAAGTCCTTGGCAGTGGATTCAAAAACCTTTCCTGAGCAAAACCCTAGGGACAAAATTACCCTTTCTGGGTCTGCATCTTCTTCTTTTTCGTTAAATGATGGGGGTTTGATGATGACTATTGTAGGAGAAACATGTAGTGTTCTGAATCGGTGCAGTTTGTGCAGGAAGAGAGTGGGTTGGATGAGATTTAAGTGAAAATGTGGGGATATTTTCTATTCATCGCATGGCTATTCTAAAAGTCATGAGTGTTCTTTTGATTACAAGGCGGCCAGTTGGAGGGATATTGAGAAGGCGAATCCTCTTGTGAAGGCCGAGAAACTTCAGAAGATTTACGATCAGGTTGGGGTTTTAATCTATTTTAGTGTTAGGGTAAAGGTTCATTTTTCTTTTCTATGTTAGGGTTTATTTTTTATTTTTTTATTTGTTTTCTCAGTTTGAGTTATGAGTCACAAGGCTTTTATGGCTACAATTGTATAGTTTAAATCTGGGTAATTTTTTATCTATAGGTTTGGAGGGGTGTAGGTTATTCAAATGATCCTGATGAATTCAATAGAACAATTTCAGTAATCAAAATTTTAATAGTGTATTGTAACTGTCTATTTTGTTGAATTTTAAAAAAAGATTTTCATTATTTGAATTTTAGTAAATTGTTATAGTAGCTCTATAATTCTCTTGTATTTGAGGAAATGGTTTCAATAAATTGGTTTAATTTGGATATCTTGAATGAGTTTGTGTAGAGAGCATACGAGCTTTCACAAGAACGGTATGAAGTCAGGGAAAATAAATCCACAAAAAAGGTAATTTGGCAGTTATTGCATCAACAAATTCTTACTGATTGGATGAAAACTTCTACTAGACAACTTTTTTGTTTCTTGCCCTAACAAATGCAGTCTGTAATTGATGTAGAGACCAAGGGTTTTGAAAGGTATGCAAAGAGTGGGTAGTGGCTTGGAATAAGCAGGCTGTTACATCTCAACTGTACTTGCAAAGAGTTGTCTACTTCAATGCATGTATCATGCATAGTATTCATCACTTTGATTTGTAATGTGAAATTTGAAATCACCATTCAATTTGTCTACATGACTGGAAATTTCAAAGCAAGCCTAGAAATCTTGATTGGTTTTCCATGTATGTTAAATCAAAAGAAATGTATAGAAATCAAGTAACATCAATAGTTATGATGGATGTAATTTTCTGACTTCCACAACAGTCCCAAAGCATTATCTATTGTACCAATTGTTTATTTCTTTTGACACATTGCAGTTGTTTCAATCTTTTGGGAATTCCTCATAAATATGCATTTGAAAGGATAAATTTTTATTAATCTTTATTTTTATAAACTTGCTCAGGATTAGTAATTCTTGATACCAATCTAGTTATGTTGTTTATAACTTGTTCCTCTTATTTTATTTCCAGTGTCCTTTTTCATTGTGAGTATAATGACAAACTATAGATGGATATAACAACTAATTCAATTGCTTGTTAACAAATGCATTTGAAGGTGGTGAAGATTTGTTTGGTTGCACAAATAGTCATTTTCATTGATGAGCATGAGATGATCAAACTTTTAATATTCACAACAAACTGGTAATAGATTGATGATTATTCGTGACTAGCAGCATGCTTTATTTTGAGTTCCAATTCCTATTGATTTGATTTTCTTTTTACTTCAATTTGTGCATCATGTCTAATGGTTTTAATAGTTCCCTCATTTAATTTAAGCCTTTTCGAAAGCTTCAACGATTAGAATACAGTTGAAAATGGATGTATGCCAAGAATTGATAGAGATCCAAATTTTTCATGCATGCATATTTCCCCATGGCTTAGAAAAGTGACTGACTAACATTAGATATTGATTTATACAACTTTCATGATTTGAAGGATGTCCTTACCCTACTACAATGCTCCCATTTGTGATAGGCTGGAAGTCTCTCCACTCTCTTTACATGCCTTTAGACATAGGAAGTCTCTCCTCCAATTTTTTAATGTTAAAAAGCAACAATTAGTTATATGATTTCATCAGTCCAAGTCAACTGGTAAGTGTCTTTTCAAAGTTTCCAAATCATACATTACTTTGAAATATTTTGTTGAATGGTTGTATGCATTGTTTTAGGAAAATTCTATAAGTCCACACTGAACAGTGGTGGCTTTGGACTGCTGTTAAAATTGCAAAATATACCAAATTGATAGTTGCAACTATCCAGTTGAAATTTGACTGTTCAGGATAGGACTCTGATTAAAATGACAACCATATTTAAAAAAATGAGATTTAGATTCGGTTTAATGGATTTCAGGGAGCGGGTCTTTAAGCATTTGGGAGAAATTATACCCAAGTTCAGTTTTAGAAGTTTGGTTTTTGTAGGTATCTGATTAGAGTTGCATCCATCTGTTTGAAGTGGGGTTTTGCATTGGATTGAATTGTGTAGGGTAGGTGGGTTTTGTGGGAAAGTGAATTTCAAATAGCGGGTCTTTTAGCATTTGGAAGGTAGAGTACCGAATTGAGTTTTGGGCCTTCTATCAAAATTTTGAGATTTGAACATAGGATTGTGTATATGAATTATCGGAAGAGTTGGGTCTTGGGTATTGGATTATTTTATAATTTGTAATTTGGTGACAGTTTGTTGTGAATAATTGGATTTTTAAATTGACCAATATGATTTTAGGTACAATATCTTGTTTGAAAATCCAATTTTGGGGGAGCCCTCCAAAGGAATCTTGTATCGGATTGAGAATTATTCTTTCAAGAAGCATTACATTAGCAGCCCTCGTTCTTACTGTTGATGAAATCTTTTGGACCTAGCCTGCCTATGAAAAAAAAGAGCCTTTCTTATCTAACACTACTGTGTGGGTTCTTTATGGCATGGAATATTGGTGCCAATGATGTTGCAAATGCAATGGGAACTTTAGTTGGCTTAGGTGCACTAACATTAAGATAGGTTGTGTTGACAACAGGATTCTTGGAGTTTTCGAGGGCCTTTTTTATGGGTTCACATGTTAGTAGCACCATGCAGAAAGGAATTTTGGCTGCAAATGTATTTAATGGTAGGGATTCTCTGCTGTTTGGAGGTATGTTGTCATCATTAGCAGCTGCAGGTACATGGTTGCAGGTATGTTTGTAAACATAGATTATAGATTTCCTTAGCTGGAAATTCATTTTGAGCAACACAAATTTCTTTTATTTTTCCATGCATAATTTCAGTCTTAAAAGTAGTGTTTCTTAGTAAAAAGCAATCTCACAATTACACTTTTGTCAACAATGACTTATGAGTTATGGGTATTGCATTTTTTGATATTGGTATGGGTTGCGCTATTTACTTTTGAGTGACTTTTTAGCAATCAATTTTCATGGATACAGTGAATATATCTGAGTGGGTCATCATGTATATGCATGATGTAGGCTTCAACTTGTTGCGTTGTAATTCATAACCATATGTCCCTTGATGTGAAGGGCTACCGATGAATGATGCCTTAGTACTTGTTGATTTGTGTATAAGAAATCTTTAATATAAAAAGATTGTAGATGATCGATTGATTTACAACAATTTGGTTGTCTGTTGTTACACATAGAGATTGGTTTATGACATAGATGTTTGAAATAGATTGTGTATCTGGTGTGTTTTTTGGTTCCTAACTAAAATTGTATGATTTGTTATCTACAAGATCATTATCACTATTTGGAGGGTTTTGTGGAGAATCAGTGCTTTTGCTAAATGAGCATTGTTAGAAAATAATAGCTCATTTTAAGTGTGTTGTGTTTTATTTTGTGCATTGTCCAAACAAAATTACTTGAAAATTGAAATGATCTGAGACCTTTTAAGTATAGTGCAAAGTGATAGAAAGCAATGCAGGAGATAACTACAACCATGGAGAAGTTGGAAACTCATTCCTTTGCTTAGAATTTGGCTGAGAATTGTGAAGTGTTTTTCCTATGTCTATAGGTCTTGAAGAAAAATGACATATATTGTAGATCTTGTGAGTATATCCTACTATCGACGTAACCATTGCACCTCGTTGAGGTGCAAGCGCTAGTTTAATGTTTTCTTGTGCGAACAAATTGTGGAGTTTAATTTGCAAGTTCTTGATTTCTGATTTAATTTTTTGTTGTGAAATATTTTTCAGAGGATTTAGAGCATATGAAGTGTTTGATTTCAGATTTGAAAGGTATGAATCTCTCTCTATATCAAGATAGTAGACCTTTCGTGGCTTGGATTATTAAGATCTTATATAGGTATTATAGGGTTGAAGGATACTGAATATGTAGATGTTTTTTAAAATATATACAAACAATCTCATTCGTTGTTTTATTTTTGGGTCTCTAATAATTTTCTCTATTTCTCCATTATTTTGCATGTTGATGTAGTGCAGATTAAGAGCTATGTGCCTTATCAGACCAAGAACTAAAGCAGTAAAAACACATTCAACAATAAATTCACAACAAAAATTAACCACATAAATTTCTAAAGAAAATATCACAATTTATTTTTGTAGTTCCAATTCAAAACTTCACATTTACATATGCCATTACTAACATGCCAAAATCTGATTTGTTTCCTCTATTCTTGCTCAAATTCTAACTCTTTTTATTCCTTCCAAATCAAACTGGATTCATGCCTCCAAAACTGTATTATCTCTACAAACTTTTACCAGCAGTCTCTTTGGGTCGATTTTCTTGATTGGATGCCTATTGTCTTCTTTTTCCAAACTTAGGCGCCCTACACATTCAATCTGCTGTGCCTTGCTTTTTCTGGGTTCCTCAATTCCCACGCACCTCACAAACTTCCCCAATAATGCTCAAACAAACATGCCTCAAGCTGATTATGGCTGCAGAAATTTCCAGCCAGTTGACGGGTCGATTCTTCCTCTCCTCTTTGCATTTTTCCTTCTGTCTTTTACTCAATGCTCTTGGTGCCCCCAAAGTCTCCGCTCTGCTGCATTCTCTCTTAATCCTGGACTCTTCAGCTTCTACGCAGCCCACAAGCCTTTTCATTTCTTGTTTTCTTCTTGCAGATATAAGGCGTCCCAATTTTTCCCTGTTTCCACGCTGCAAAAGAGTGAGTTTCTCCAAATGGGAAATAAACATTTAAGTTTTTACAATATGTATTAAAACTACATTTTAAATGATCTTCAATATGAATTTTTATTCAATAACTTTCAGATGGAGATGCCAGCCAGACAAAGAGAAAAGTCATCAATTTTTTGGATACCACAACAAAAATTTCAAACAATAAAACATAAATGAGAATGAAAAATGATATGCATAGCCAGAGTACCCAGGTGCTCCTACATCATGATGCAACATATGAAATCTTATTCGGTTTCAAAGTACAATTAGAAAATTAAAAAATCTTCCTGGACCTCTACAATCATCTGTTTCAAAATGGAATCATAATGTTTGAGATACGATTTGCATAGCTTATTTAGGAAGAGGCACTATAGGTATACAGATTTAGCAGCAAGCTCAAGTCTATCATGTTTCCAGTTTACTAAATAATGAGTTTTTCCTTTTTCCAATATTCATAGATACTTATGCACACAATATTAGGCTCTTCTAAGGCATAATATTATATTCATATTTCAGGGCATGATTATATTGTCATCTATCTTACACAGACTTGTATTTGTAATGTATGGAGATTTTTTACTATCTTTTCAAATCGAAACAACTTAAATAGCATTGCGTAGCTGTGAAATTGTAGATTTTAAACCTTTCACCATGGCGATTTAGCTGTGTCTTTTGTATGGCAGTTGATTTGCTATCAACACATTCAGTGACTTCTTCTTTCTCCTTGGACAGCAGCTGGACGGACCTCCTTTACACCTCAATCAATGCTTCTCAAAGAGCGGCTACACATATCTTTTAGGCAGCAATCTTCTCCAGCTGTGACTTAAGTCTCACTTCGTTCTCCCTTTTTTTAATGGCTGTGACTTGAATTTGGCAGATGTAAGCAACTCAATTTGACTGCCGATTCTTTCTCACTGACGGCTCCTATGATTTAACCTGCAATTTCCTATGCAGCAGCAACCTTAAAAAAAAATCCTGCAAAGACAATGGCCTCTACAAGCTGTCAACAGCCAACACTTCTTCAATCTCCCCAAACCTTTCTGCTCTGATACCAAATGTAGATTTTAAACCTTTCACCATGGCGATTTAGCTGTGTCTTTTGTATGGCAGTTGATTTGCTATCAACACATTATCAAGGCTGTATAGTAGAAAAGGCAGAGTGCAACTCTGTCACAGCTATAAAGTAAGTCACCATTCAAAGTGAGATTGAAAGAAGATGATGTCGTGAAGCTTCGTTACCTTTAAAAAAAGCCATCCATAAAAAACATGCAAGACTGCCATAGTCAAAGCTGTCCCAAAATAGATGTTCTGTGTTTTTGAAAGAGGCTGAGTGTAGTGCTGATATTTTTTTTTAAGAATCACTGTTTTTTTTTTTGTAAAGGAGGGCGTTGTATTTCTTGAACCGCTGAGATTGCAAGCTATTTCGAATTTGGATTTTAGAGGCTGCACATCTAAGTCATTGTTGTTCAGGAGTTGGAAGTCTAAGGGCAGAGTTGGAAGTCCGATAAAGTTTTCCTGTGTATAAGAAAAGTATATCATTGTTTTGTTGCAGAGAAATTTAAAGGATTAATCACAGCCAAGGGAGAAAATCACAGTCAAGTATAAAAGGTAAGTTTAAATTTTTTGTTTCAATGGGAAAGACTGGTAAAAAGTCAAAGAAAGAAACTTCAAATTTAAAGTGTGAGAAAGATAGTTTGATGGAAGAATTAGTCAAGCTCAAAAAATGTAATTCAGAATTGATAGATAAGATAAAGGATTTTTCAAAAGAAAGGTGTGATTATTTGTGTGAGAATGAAAATCTGGAAAAAGAATTAGAGAAAGTGAAAAAGGAAAAAGAAGAGCTAGAAGGCAGATTGAAGCTGCTTGATGGGGTCAAGAAAAAGAATGAAGATTTGGAGGGGAAGCTAAAGTTGTTGGAGAAAGAAAATGCATGTTTGAAATCAAAACCATTGGTATGTGATGCTACATGTATGGGTGATGTAGCTAAAGTTTGTTCAGGTAAAAAGTGTGAAGTTGAAGATAAAGATATATTTGAAACTAATGTTTTGGTAGCATGTGAAGCTGACAACAAAGTTTGGTTTGAAAAGAAAAAATGTTTGGAAAAACATGGGCAAAGAATAAGAGAGCCCATTCAGCCAGTTGTGAGGCCAAAGAATGAAGGCCTAGGATATGGTGAGGGAGATAGAAGTGATGTGACAAGTGTTACAGGTTCATGTAAATCAGTTAAAAGTACAGAGTTTATGGAATGTTCTCATTGTCACAGGGGAGGACATAAAAAAGAGAAATGTTGGGATCTTCATCCTTATACAATTTGTGGGTTAAAGAATCATTCAGAAAAATCATGTTGGAACAGAGAGTGGAGTGGAAATTTTGAGAAAGATCGTATGAAAATTGATTATGGATAGGTTGATGGATCCAATTGGAAGAAAGTTATAGGTATGTTTAAAAGGTTTTATAAATCTAAATGTTGGCATGTTAAAAGGAATAAGGTGTGAAATGATCTGAGAGACAGTAAGTCTTCTCTATATTAGAGAAAGAATTTATGAAAGTCTGCACACTGAGTTGCTTAGGTTCAGTCTTCAAAACTTCTGTACTGTATTGTAAGTCTCGGCATAAAAGGGGAGTATGTTGGAAAATGATGCGTGAGCCTTAGTGAAGATTCCATGCAACTGTTTTTAGTAAACAATTAATGTTATTGTATTTCTGTTTGAATCAATTTTCATTGTGTTAGACTGTGTTTCAGATTTTACATTAGCTTCTTATTCCTCTGATTAATCAATTCATTACATATGACCTCTTTTTATAGAGGTTTTGCATACCAACTCTAAATATAGCTCATGCATGCACATGACTGTTACAGTCAACATGCAGCAACATGCAAATACAAACATTTATTAATTATTTACTAAAAATAGTTGCATGGAATCTTCACTAAGGCTCACGCATCATTTTCCAACAGAAATAACTAATATGGGAGCTCTACAATGGTGTGGACCATTTCTATGACACGGGTGTTGCACATAGAGATCTCAGCCCTTCTAATTGTCTACTCCCCATTAACAAGGAGACATCTAAATTAAGTTTGTAGACTTTATATTGGCTACGACGGTGAAGGATAAAAAGAATGGTCTAATGCAGATGAACGAGAATAAATGTCTGATTGTGGTATAGAGCTTCAAAATTATTGATCAACAGAGAGCATACAATTTGTTTGTTGGGCATTGTATTTTAGCAATTGGGATGCTCTCCCATTAAAATGATAGATATATAGTGGGATGCTTTATCAAATGTAAACTATGCAATCACTCTTTTCTAGATTTTCATTTGACATTGCATACTATTACTATTTCAGTGTTATTTGTGTATTTATATAGAAAAAATTGAAGGACTTAATGCATTGATCTATTTTGCAATTCCAGGTTGTTATTTACTATTAGATAACTAATATTAGTCAAGCTCAAGTCTGGTCTCTAGGTTTATGCTCAAATTGCTCCCACAAAAGAATGCATTCAAGAAAATTTTCAAGAAATGGGAATACTCTTCTAGGACATCAATTTAGATACGTAACAACTACTCTTAACAAGATAATAATTAGAATTGGCTTCTAGATAATCAATTATTCAAGTCTATTTCTGGAATGATATTTTATCAATAGAAACATAGGGAAAACATGTCATAGCAAAGTTAAATATTCTTGTCAGGGGCACCAATCTTTTGGTATAGCCTTAAACATGGAGCCAGATCTTTATTTGTTCTACCCTTCTCTGGATGTCAAAATCTACAAATGGTTAGCATTTTAAAAACCAAGCTAATTCAACATCCCTATGGAATAATAAATCATGTTAATTATGTAATAAAATGAAACAATGGAAACCAAATACAAGCATATAAAAACATGAAATTAATCCTATCCCATAGTGGATTGGTGCTATTGTTGAAAATAGCCCTTTCCCAATCCTTGCTTAAGCTAAATGATATAATGCTATGAAGATGATGATAAGATGAGCAAAATCAGTTCTCAAGGAGAGTGACTTTGCAAGAGATGATTGTGGAGTTGTGGAGGATTTGCTCAAAGATGAAGCTTCTATTTAAGGATTTTCAAAATGCTAAGTGTTGAAGAGGGACCAATGTGGGACTAATATTGGACCAATGAAAGGAGGACACTTGTCATCATGTGAGTGGTTGATGCATGTGCAAGTTTTGGAAAATATGCCAAAAAGGGGGCAAATTTGAATTCAAATTTGTGCAATGAATGTTGAGTTTGACCTTTGGAAAGGGACATGTAAGAGACATGTAAGGCCTCATAAATGCTCTGTTGGGTGTACATGTCCGCTTGGGGGGAGATTCAAACTTGGAGAATATTCTCCCTTTATGCCAAGTTGAAAATAAAGATTTTGATAAATCAATTAAATGCAATTTCATGTGCAAGTGGCCAAATCTAGAGAATGCAAGTGGGTGAGATTAGCATTAGATTAGATTTAATCCTGATTTAGTTAATTAAAAAGAGGATTAGGTGATTTGACCTTTTTGCTTTAGATATTTGATTTATTTAAATCAAAAAAGGATGGAAATGACTTTGGGGATTTTAATTAAATAAAGTTTGATTTATTTAATTAAAAGATGATGTGAGCCTTTGATTTATTTAAATGATAAGAACCTGTTTTACCTAGTGAATGGATGTGATGTGTTTGATTTATTTAATGAGTGGATGAATATGCATAATGCTAATTTGAAGTGTCTACATTTTGACCCTCTTTGAAGCAATGTACTTGTTGCGTTAGTTCAAAGAATAAACTTGCCATGATCAAAATAAAAAAAAATTCTAATTTTTCGGATGCTCCAGCAGAAAGTACACTGGTACATTGCCCCCTTGAGAGATCGAGTGAAAAGATTCAAATTGAGGGTCGATCTTGCGATAAAGAGGTTCAAAATGGATGGTTATGGACACTGATGCAAATGAGATGATTTTAAGATGCTTAGAATAACAAATCTATATTATCCTAAACAACTTAAACGATGATATGATGTGATGATGGATGAGATGGTTGAGGTGATATGTTGTGATTATGCAAATGTATGATTTATGGAGATGCTCAGACTAATAGATCTATATTATGATGATGATTAGGCAATGCATGTGAAATGATCATTGTTTCCTATTATGTATGAATGATATGTGGTATGCTGATAGTTTTCTGGATCCAGGATGGATGCATGATGGATGCATTGGTGATGATGATGTTAGCATGGAAATGAGATGATGACAAGAGATTCCCACAAGTCCATGATCTGACGAGACTTTATTAGAGATGATGATGATAAATGATGATTTTCTTATCAAAGATTGGGATTTTTAAAAGGGCTACTTACCTTATGTTTGATAACACACATTGGTACAATGCATCAAGTTATAAAGAACCAGGATGGTGTTGTACCTAGTGCGATGGAATTTGACTCAACAAATAGATAGGAGTATTCTTGTTCACATTTGACATACAAAAACCTTGCTAGGACATACCTAACAACGCAAGTATTTGCCAAGTTATTTTACAAGAATGTCCAACAAGCACAGCAGACAAAAGATAATGATCATTGCCCCATTCTTATCTCTCTAAATCCTCCATTGGGAGATCATCGAGAGGTCCTTGGAATGAGCGCACTAAGATAAATCAAAAGAAAAGATCAAGTATGCAAACAAGCCAATGTTCTTCATACCTTCAGCTAGAGGGATGTGTTTTGATAGGAGAAGAATCCAAATGATATCCAAAATGATGCCCATTGTTGGAACGATATATCCTAGGACATGCATTGTATAGGATGATGATGGTTTGATAAGTTGATTGATAGGCTGCTGATATAAAGTTGACTGACATGTTTGCGACTGATCAAGAGTTTGATTTTGTTTTAAAGGTTTGTTGTTTGCTTTTGATTTTATGATTGAAGCTTGCTTTTGCTGACTGCTATGATTATTTCTATTTGCATTGCCAAAGGATGAAGGCAACGATGATTTATTATGGATGATTGATTATTGTGGGTGCAAGCGAGATGAGACAGATGGATTTTTCAAATATTTGGATGTTTTTGATGTTTTGAAATGTTTCGAGGCTGTTTTAGTATTTTTCAAGATTTTCAAATGTTTTGATTTTTGATTTTCCAATGTTTTTGGATTTTGATGTCTCGGGGGCTGATCAGAGATGAGCCTTGCCTACGTTTAAGCTCAGAGACAATGTAGTTTGAATTCCATGTTTTTGACATTTTTAAATTTTTGACTTGTTTTTGGATTTTTTGATGTTTTAGATGTTTTTGGATTTTTTTGGATTTTTGCATGATTTTGACGATTTCAATAAGGATGTGTGTGATGGAATTAGTGCTTTATTTGGGATTTTTTTGAAGACCAAGCTAAGGTCGATTGATCGGGTCGATGGATTATTGATGATGATAACATTGTTGAGGATACACAACAATGCAAGGATTTGATTGATTAGGATTGATGATGATAAAATTGCTGAGGATGCACAACAATGCAATGATTTGATGATGATGGATTGATTATATTTGATCAAGAATGATGATGATAACATTGTTGAGGATGCACAACAATGCAAGGATAGTGTTTAAGCAACACAAGGATATCCTGATGATTTCTTGATTGGATTTGATTGATCATGATTGATGAAGCTTGATTTGGAACAAAAGATGTTTGGATCATTTAATGTGACATTTGATGTGTCTACACTAAGTAATTGGGTTTACATCTTAATTTTCTCTTACAAAGGTCAACATTAGGAAACCCTTGTCCCAATTTCTTGCAACTTCCACATAGCACTTTGTGGGACGAAAAGAAGTTGACATTGGACATTCAGTTTGAAAAATAATCAAGAGTGTGTTTGTGGTAAAAAGAATCCACTAAGAAAAGATAAAAAATTGGACCCCACAAATGTGCTTGATATCTTTTGGTCATATGATTTTCATGCAAAACATTGGTCTTTTGATTTTGAAATTACTCTTAGAGAAAAGCATATTCTTTAATGTCTTGACCTAGTAAACAAAGTTTCTCTAAGTCTTTTAGGATCAAATCAAACACTTCATCCATTTCAAACACTTATCAAAATCCATCCCGCCAAACAACTTTAGAACTTTGGAAATGCCATTCTAGACCTAGGCACATCATCAAAATCAAAATCACCTCGTTTAGTTAGATGTATGGGAATGCATCCTTTCTCATACATTTAATTAAATCAGTAATCCTTTGAACAAGTTCATCCTAAGATCACATCCAACATCTTAGGGTTTACAAGTTCATTATCGAATCAAACCAATCAAAATCAAGCCCTAAGTCTAGCATTGATCCAAAGTACCTAAACATTCAACACTCATATCATTTCTCGTTTCCATCCTTCATCTTGTCATTGGTCCTAAGAACCTTAGAAGTCACTTTTGCAACAAGGTCAAAATATAAGGAGAACATGGAATACAAACTTGATCCATACATCTTGAGTAATCCAAATCAATTGAATCTTCAAAGCCTTACAATGTTGATTGATTATCAAAAATCACACTTATACAATCCATACATGGGACCATTACCTTCGAAAAATGTCAATAGAACAAGAAGTGTGAGTTTGCCCAAATCAAAGATTGGAACACATTTCCCGATGGTAAATCCAAGTCCAAACCTACAAGTCTATCAATCAAAAAATCAATGCATGAGCCTTGAAACGAACGTCATCCCACCAAATCCCTACAAATCGAATGAGAAGGTACCAAGTACAAGTTTTTGAAACATTAATCCAGAAAGTTTGGGATGGATACATTTGAAAAGTATACGAATGTCCCCAACATGAACAATGGTCAATTTCAACCTATCATGCCAAATCTGAGTGTCATCCCAAATAAGAACATTGTCCAAAATCAAACACAAGTACACACTCCAAATATACTTAAACAAGAGCCAAATCAACTATATCAAGAGAGTCAAGATCAAAATCAAGAACAAATTTGGCGAGATCAAATTTTGGCACTTTCCAAAATAGTTGAGGCATTGTGCCAAGGGAAATCTCCACCACCATTACCAACATCATTCCTTGGTTTAGGGATTCCCCCTTTACTTGGCACCAATCACTTCATCCAAATCAATTCACCTAACACCAATCAAACCATCACGTCAAATCCTTTGAATATACCATCGACATCACACAAATGGATGGTATCTAATCAAACAACATTGATCCCAAATCAAAACATGGTCTCCCAAAGACCTATCACCTCGGTCATTCCAACCATCCCTATCACTTTGATCATTCCAACCACCATTATCATGCCCATCACATCTCAAACCCTCATGATCACTGCAAGCGTATCTCAATGACTCATCACTACATCCAACACAATTCCAAATCCGCCACCACTACCACCAAAACCAAACACAGCAAGACAATATGACATTGTGCTAAAATCTCAAGAGGTATACCAAAAGGCCATCCAACAAGCAAGACAAGCTCGACAAGTGAAAAAAGCCTCTCAAGCTGCCCAAGCCTCTCAAGCTACTCAACAAACACAAGCACAAACACAAAAAATGACAACTGTTGAGAACAAGGATCAAGATCAATCCATCACTAAGAAACTTGAAGTTATGTCTACTTCATCCAATGATCAAATTGAAATATGTCAAGAGTCACTTTTGAATCATGATCAAAATTCACCAACAATACTCGACAATGAGCCAATTCAAGAAATATCAACATCACTTGACTCTATGGTCGAAGACATTCACAATCTCTCCACCACAATTTTCAAAAACAATGATCAAAACCTCTCCATCGAGGAGCACATTGAGGATGTATCTACACAATTCGATGATCAACTCACCATACATTGAGAGCCACTCTTTAGTGATCTCTTTCAAGGAGTGTTAGGATTATTTGATCCAATTGACATAATGCACGATTTGTCAAAAAATTATCATGTTGAAAATGTCTCTACATTGCCTTATGAGTTAGAGGACATATCTCAAGAATTTATTCTAGAGCACAATCAAAATCTTCCACTAAGGTCTAGCAATGGTCCTTTCCAAGACATATTGACCCCCTTTGACTTCATGGATATCGATACTGAAGGAACCTTGAACTCGACATTTGAGGATATTGGACCTCTTACCATGTCTAATGGCGACATCCAAGAACCCTTTGTAAGCAATCCATCCTTTGAAACTGATCCATGTCAAGAAATTGATCCAAAGCATGATGAAAGAAACTTTGAAATCATTCAAGATCAAGAATTTGTATCATCAAGATACTACAATAGTCTAAGGAACACTCTCCTATCTATGCAAGATGATCATATCCATGTAGCACAGACTCCTCCATCTACCCATGAGATGCTTTCTATGGATGGGAACATAGATGATCTTCATTTAGAACATGATTGCTTTAATCTTGACATTATTACACAAAAGGAGCAGATTATTGATTCCTACAATCAAACAAAGTTGTCTACAAAAGGATCAGATATATCACAAATTCAGACTGAGGACATCATGAATAAGGATATCAAACATTATCCACTCAAGGAAGCAAATCAAACAGAACAATATATTTTAGAGTTAGCAGAGCGGAAAATTGAAACAATGTCATCTACAGTGGTCATTTGTCAGAGCATGTCAGAATAGGCAGAATCAAAGCATAAAGGTACTACTTCCACAATATTGGGGGCAGCTTCATCTTAAGCAAATGTCAACATAGGGAGCATGAAGAATCCTTATGATGAAACCAATGTCAATACTACAACTATTTGCATCATGACTCTTTATCCACCTATCATCCCATCCATGAATTGGGACCAACGTCAAAAGAAAGAATTGAATCAAAGTATGAAGAATGTTATGAAAGCAAAAGAAGAAAAGCATAATGGATAGATCAAATACAAATAGATACCAAAGAATACAAAGAAAGATCAACCCTATCAAACTCCATCAGTCAAAGAAACTATGGGGAAAAATAAAAAAGGGAAAAGTATTTATCAAAGATGTCCACAAAAGAAAAAAATATATTTTCAAGCGATGTACAAAGTGTATCAAGCAGTTGGTCCTAATTCCATGTACACTTTCACATCCACCCATCATTACTCATCTTCCCAAGTTTGGAGAGTCAAAGGTTCCAAACTATCAACCAATCCATATTTTATCCCTAAACACACTCCATCCATGCCTCCATGCATGATATCCAATTCTCACATCGACCATGTATTGGCAACGACCCTTTATCATAAGGATTCAGAAGGCACTCTATCGCGATGTGTGCACCATGATGAAGTCAACTCTAGTATCAATGAAGCAAATCAGGAATCCCAAAAGCTGCATTCACGTGCACGTATCTTAGCAAAGCAGCTTCTTCAGGCAGGATACCGATGGTACATTATGACAGAAGCATCTACATCAACACCACCACGTGGGTCAACATGAATCTTTTGGAAAAATTAAAAAAAGAAAAAAAAAAAATCCAAAAAAAAAAAGAAAAATGATTGAAAATAGTAAAGATAAAAATCATCCTCTAGTGAAAATTGCATAGGCGGCGCTTTGGGCAAGACCATGATGAAAACCTAGAAATCAGGCGTCATGAGTAGAATCAAGAATCTATGTGTGCCAGTGGAAGCATCTCATCCCATCCGTAATAAATCAAGCATTCCATCCATCTCAACTATAATAAATCAACTCATCCACACACCATTTATCCAATCCATTTTCATCCATCTGCATCCATCATCCAAGTTATCTTGATCTTGCTGAAAGTTTGTGGCACACTTTATGCTTGCTTATGGTAAACATTTTGACATGGGTCATTTTCATTGATCCTATGATACCTAGTGTTATCAGAGCCATGAAGCATTATCCAAATGAGCGCTCTTTATCTAAACACCTTATCTTATTGCAAGATAATCCTTGGAATCCTTTGCATGCTTGTCATATCCATCCATCCATACACTTATTTGAGCATCCATCCATAACATTACATACATTGCTAGACACTGGGGGCAGACATTTGCATCTTGCTTCGAGAATAAATATTGATCTATATCCTTCAACTTATGTGGTGATCCAAAAATTGGAAAATGTGAAATCAAATTGGTCTGCCACTTGTGAGCAATAATCTAAATCACTAGCCCATGGCATATTTTGACAAAAAGAAATTCTTTATCAAGCTTCATCTTCCATCGAACTTCAATCCAAACAATCAATATCAGTTGCATCTAAGTTGCACCTCGAACATCACATCAAATCGTCCAAACATTTTTTGTTCCAAATCAAGCTTCATCAATCATGATCAATCAAATCCAATACAAAAATCATCATCTCAGGATATCATTCTGTTGCTTAACACTATCCTTGCATTGTTGTGCATCCTCAACAATGTTATCATCATCAAATCTAGATCAATCAATCATTGCATTGTTGTGCATCGTCAATGATGTTATCACCATCAATCTTGATCAATCAATCCTTGCATTGTTGTGTATCCTCAACAATGTCATCATCATCATCAATCCATCGATTTGATCAATCAAACATAGCTTGGTTTTTAACAAAAATCCCAAATAGAGCATTGATATCATCACACATGTCCATATCCAAATCATCAAAATCATGCGAAAATCCAAAAACATCAGAAAATGATGCAGGAGCATCCAACAGTGTAAGGGCAATCTTGCATCACCCAAAAATAGTTAAATTTCAAGTTTCTCAGTTTTTATATGTTTTTACATTTTTGGATACCCTTTTCATCGTAATGAAATTCTCAATTTACAGTTTTTATTTTCTATTCTTGGGTTGAAAGATATTGTAGTTTTAGTTTCCTAGATTTACAGCTGAAAATCTTCTGAGTTAGATTTGAGGCACTTAGATTTCCTAGAATGGCCCCAAAACTTTCTGAAATCAGCATAGCCAATTTCAAGCGCGTTATTGACTTTGAGACCTTTCCAACGGTTCAATTGGTTCGTTAATCAGAGTCCCAGATCAAAAGTTATGGCCCCGGGAAGTTGGCGCACTTTCTAGAAGATACAATTGGAAATGTTCTTTTGAAATTTGAAATTCAAGTTGTCATTTTCAGCGCCAAACTGCCTAAACTCAAATTTGAATGTTGTTTTGGCTCCAAACTAAAGAGGAGCTCTATTTATGGGTGGGTTTCTAATTTTTGGCTAGCTTTTTGGGGACAAGCTCGCATATTGTGAAAGGGTTATTCTGTAGCTTTATATAACTTGCATGTGTTGTAGAACTTGGGGATTTGAGATCCTCTGTATGTAAGAAGCTCCATTTTCTAAATAATAAAATTATTCTCTTATTTGTGGGTTATTTTCTGTGTCTCAGGCTACGCCCTCATCAAGTGGTATCAAAGCAGGTTTTCTTGAGCGTGTAGACAGATCGCTGATCGTGAGGTAGTTCGCACCAAGACCATGGTTGTGGGTCAAGGTCAAGAAAGATTCCTCCAAGAGTGATGCCTAGTAGGCATGGTGGTGCCAGAGGTGGTCGAGGTGGTAGAAATGTTGGTGGAAGAGATGCACTGGCAGCCCTCCAAGACAGATTGATGCGTTACAAGAGCAGTTGAGAAGAGGGTTAAACCTGAGGGAGGAAAGTGAGGATGAAGGAGAGGAAGAAGGTTCAAATGTAGAAGAGGAAGAAGAAGAAATTGATCAAGACCAAATGCGCTAATAAGGGCTATTTGAAGATCAAGAAAAAGACCCATAGCGAAGTCCCTAGTTATTTGAGTCTAAACTTGGGAAGAGTTGATCGATTGGATCAATGAGCTAGAAGAATATTTTCAGTATGAGGAAATAGAGGACCCAAATCGGGTTAAGTTTGCAAAAATGAAGCTAAAGGGCCATGCCAGTATTTGGTGGAAAGAGGTCCAGTTGGAAAGAAATCAAAGAGGAAAAGGCAAGATCACTAGATGGGATCGCATGGTAGAGAAACTGAAAAAGCAGTTCATACCGGTGGACTACGAGTTAGATCTGTTGAAGAAATAGCAAGGGTTGAAGCAAGGAAGCAGATCTATGAAAGAATATATGAATATTTTCACAAGATAATCATCAGAATAGGTCACACAGAGGCCAATAAGGAGAAGGTAGTCTGATATCTTAATGGGTTACGACCAAGCATTCAGGAGGAGTTAAGCCTAGTTAGAATGACCACCATTGAGGATGTGTATCAGTTTGCTTTGAAGGTGGAAGAGAAGCTAAACAAAAGATTTGATGGCAAGCAAAAAGGGATGAGGAGGTCAAAGCTTAAGGGGCGCTGGAAGACCTTCAGAAAGCCAAAATGATGATGAAAAAAAAAGTGAAGATGTGGGTACCAGCCAAAGCCAAAGGAATGACAACTTCTACCGCCCTCATGATCAAAACAGTGGTGATCAAAGAGGTAGAGGACGAGGGAGATATCGATAAGGATCTGGAAGAGGTAGGTTCAGAGGAACGTGTTTCCAGTGTGGTGTGGTGAAGAAGGGCATCGAGCCTATGAATGTCCACAACACCAAGGAAGGGCAGACAAAAGGCCAGAAGGTCATGGAAGGGTTGCGCATGCAGATGAGGAGGCCCAATCTGAATATTCAGATGATGTTGAAAGGGGAGAAGCCCTAGTGATTATGAGAGCCGTAGTGACTAAGGAAAAGGAACCAGAACATAAGAAGAATTTGTTTTGCACAAGGTGCAAGTGTGAAGGAAAATGTTGTGATGTCATTATTGATGGTGGGAGCACCGATAATCTGGTGTCAGAGGAGATGGCCACAAAGTTGAAGCTGAAGAGGGAAAGGCACCTGCATCCATATTGGATTTCCTGGTTGCAGAAAGAACACAAAGTTTTGGTCAATGAGCAGTGCCTAGTAAAGTTCAAGATCGGAAGCTACCATGATGAGGTAATATGTGATATCATCCCCATGGATGCACGTCACATGTTGTTGGGGAGGTCGTGGCAGTTCGATAGGTGAGCTATACATGATGGCCATGCAAACACTTATTCCTTGACAAAGGATGGGGTTCGTCACAAGTTGAAAACCCTGAAGGAGACCGAAGAAAAGGTATGCAGTAGTGCTAGAATTTGTTATGTAGGTAGAAGAAATTTTTTAGAAGGTATGAAGCATGAGCGTGTGTGTTATGCATTGATTCCTAGAGTGAGTAAGGAGGATAGTGAGAAGGTTCCAGAAGAAGTTTATGGGATGTTGGATGAGTTTTAGGATATTGTTTCTAATAATGTACCTAAGGGTTTACCACCAATAAGGAAGATTAGTCATCAGATTGACTTGATTCCTGGAGCTAGTTTGCCAAATAAGGCAGCTCATAGAATGACTCCAGTAGAAAATAAGGAGTTGAACAGACAAGTTCAAGAGTTTTTGAGAAAGGGTTTGATACGGGAGAGTTTGAGTCTATGTGCAGTACCTGCAATACTAGTACTAAAGAATGATGGGGAGTGGAGGATGTGTACAGATTCACGAGCCATAAACAAGATAACAATCAAGTATAGATTTCCCCTGCCAAGGATGGATGACCTGATGGACTGTTTGAGTGGAGGTCAGTACTTCACAAAGATTGATTTCAAGAGTGGATATCACTAGATCCGGATTCGAGAGGGAGATGAATGGAAGACTACCTTCAAGACCACAGAGGGCCTATACGAGTGGTTAGTCATGCCTTTTGGGCTAACCAATGCACCGAGCACATTCATGCGGCTCATGAACGATGTACTAAAATAATTTATGGGAAGTTTTGTTATTGTGTATTTAGATGATATTTTGATTTTCAGTAAGATGTTGGATGAGCATCTGATGCATATTCAGAGAGCCTTTGAGAAGTTAAGAGAAAAGAAACTGTTGATTAATTTGAAGAAGTGCAGTTTTGTGGAGAGGGAGTTAGTGTACTTGGGGTTTGTTGTCTCAGCAGAAGGTCTCAAGATAGACCCAGAGAAGGTGAAGGCTATTTTGGAATGACCTACCCCAAGAACTGCTACCGAGGTGAGATCTTTCCATGTTTTGGCTAGTTTTTATAAAAAGTTCATTAGAAACTTCAGTAGTATTTGTGGACCCCTGACTGAAACAATGAGAGGGGATAGAAAAGAATTCAAGTGGAGCACTGGAGTGGCAAAAATTTTTGAACTGTTGAAGCAGAAGGTGACAGAGCAACTTGTTCTATCCCTCCTAGATTTCAACAAGGTGTTTCAGGTGGATTGTGTTGCCAGTGGTTGTGCCATTGGAGTAGTGTTGAGCCAAGAAGGTAAGCCCATTGCCTATTTCAGTGAAAAGTGAAATGATGCCAAGAGAAATTATTTTGTATATGATTAGGAATTTTATGCAATAGTTCAAGCATTAAAGAAATGGAGACATTATTTTTTGCCGAAGGAATTTGTTCTATATACTGATCATCAGGCCTTACAGTACCTAAATAGTCTGGGAAAATTAAATCAGAGGCATATGAAATGGGTAGAGTTTTTGCAGAGTTATACCTTTGTTTTGAAACATAGGAGTGGGAAGTCAAATAGGGTTGCAGATGCCTTTAGTAGGAGGCATACATTGATGACAAAGATGTAGATTGAAGTGGTTGGGTTCAATGAACTCAAGACATTGTATGCAGAAAATCCTAATTTTGTAGAGGCTTGTAAAGCTTGCAAGGAACCTGTTACAGTGGACAGGACAAGGTGGTTGTATTTCATAATCCAGGATGGCATGTTATTTAAGGGAAGTCAATTGTGTATCCCAAGGAGTTCCATGAGGGTAAAAGCACAAAGCTGTGTCACACTTTATAAAGGAAACGGCCAACGCTGATCCTATTTTTAAACTTGAATCACTAAAAAGTGGCATATATGTTTTGAATTTTGAAATGATGTAAACTAGTGAAATGTCTATTTTTTAGTATATTTTATGTTTGTATTTTTTGAGAAAATATAAAAAATTATTCTAAACTATTTTTTAATAAATTAAAACTATAATTTAGTTGTTGATAAAATGCTGAAAAATGAAGTTGCATGGGACGTCAAACTTTTTATAGTAAATTTCACTATTTTTCTTTCAAATTTTTTGTGTGTATTTATAACTTGAAATTTTAGTGCATGCATATATTTTTTTCCCATTTTGATAAATATATATTTTTCAATAGATATTAAAATGTGCGTGAATCAAAAAACAACTATTTTCATCGGACGTCAACTTTCATATTAAATATTTATCTAAAATGGAAACAAAATTATACCATCTTAAAATAGATTCTTTTATCTAGTGCATCATATTTTTTTCAATTTTTTTTAATAAGTTTTAGTATTTTTCCTTGGCATATTAATCAACCTAATATTTTGTGCTAAAAACCTAATTTTAGTAAAAATAAAATAAAAAATATAAAAAAATAATTAAACTATTAAAATAAATATATTTTTGAAAACTACACTTATGGATCTACAAAAGGGTATTTTTATATTTTAAAAAAAATGTTGTTTACATTAGGAGTTATTGAAACTTCAAAATTTTCAAATAATTTTTTTTTTTTGGTAAATTAGACTCAAAGTGGTGCTCCATACATTTTTAGCCAACAATTTTAGTTGAAAAAGTTGTGGAAACATCTAACTTAGCTAGAATGAATCTTACTAGATCATATGTTTGACCAAAATTGATTTTTAGTTAGAAATACTTAAATTCAATTGTGCTGATAAGTTGGCTGAAAGTGTGACACAACTTTGTGCTTTTACCCATGAGGGAGAACCTGATAAAGGAGAAGCATAGTGGAGGAATGGCAGGACATTTTGGTCGAGATAAGACCATTGCCATTATCAATGAGCATTATTGTTGGCCTCAGTTGTCACAGGATGTGAAGAAGTTTGTAAAAAGTTGTAGGGTATGTCAGATGGCTAAAGGAGTGAGCTAGAATACAGGCTTATATCAGCCCTTACCTGTACTAGAGAGGCCATGGGAGGATATAAGTATGGACTTTGTTCTTGGTTTGCCAAGGACACAACTAGGGAATGATTCACTCTTTGTGGTGGTTGATAGGTTTTCAAAGATGACACATTTCATTCCATGTCAAAAGACCCATGATGCAGTCCACATTGCTGACTTGTTCTTCAAAGAGGTGGTGAGGCTACATGGATTGCCAAAGAGTATTGTTTTAGATCGTGACACCAAATTTGTGGGGTACTTTTGGAGGACCTTGTGGAAGAAGCTGAAGACAGAGCTGAAGTTCAGTTCTACACACCATCTACAAATAGATGGGCAGATAGAGGTTGTTAACAGGAGTCTGGGTAACCTACTGAGATGTTTGGTAGGAGATAAACCCAAGGGATGGGACTTGATCTTACCCTAGGTAGAATTTTCGTACAATAATTTTTTCAATAGAAGCACTGGTAGATCACCATTCTAGATTGTGTATGGAGGTAGCCCTAGAACAGCTCTAGAATTGAGGAAGATGGACCGAGAGAAGAAAATAAGTGCTGAAGCCGAAGATTTTGCAAAGCACATCAAGAATATACATGAGAAGGTACGAGAACACATTAATAAGATGAATATGCAATATAAGGCTAAGGCATATCAGAAAAGGAGGAATAAGGAGTTTTAGACTGGCAATGAAGTAATGGTCCACTTGAGGAAAGATAGTTTCCCATGGGAACCTATAACAAATTGAAGATGAAGAAATTTGGTCCCTGTAAGATTTTGAAGAAGCATGATTCAAGGAATGCATATGAGGTAGAGTTGCCTGATGGAATCAACATTTCCCTTGTGTTCAACATTTCAAATTTGACAGAGTATCATGAAGGTGGAACGGAGGAAGCACCAGCAATAGGGCAGTGTGGAATTCTAGCACCTACTTCAGAAAGGGAGGAGATTGAAGCAATCTTGGATAGTCGTGTGGGAAGGAGTACCAGAAATAGGCAGTATGAAGAATATCTGGTGAAATGGAGAGTAAGGCCTGTGGAATATTCATCTTGGCTATCTAAGGCAGCAGTTGACTAGTTGTGTTTTCCTCAACCATCTAAGACGTGATGGAGTCACTTCCCAAATTACCCTGGGTGTCTGATGCAGGAGCATCCAGCGGTGTAAGGGCAATCTTGCATCACCCAAAAATAGTTAAATTTCAAGTTTCTCAGTTTTTAGATGTTTTTACATTTTTGGATACCCTTTTCGTCATAATGAAATTCCCAATTTACAGTTTTTATTTTCTATTCCTAGGTTGAAATATATTGTAGTTTTAGTTTCCTAGATTTGCACCTGAAAAATCTTCCGAGTTAGATTTGAGGCACTTAAAGTTCCTGGAACGGCCCTAAAACTTTCCAAAATTGGTGTAGCCAATGCATTGACTTCGAGACCTTTCCAACGGTTTAAACGGTTCGCGAATCGGAGTCCCAGATCAAAAGTTATGGCCTCGAGAAGTTGGCACACTTTCTAGAAGATACAATTGCAAATGTTCTTTTGAAATTTGAAATTCAAGTTATAATTTTCAGTGCCAAACCGCCTAAACTCAAATTTGAATGTTGTTTTCGCTCCAAACTAAAGAGGAGCTCTATTTATGGGTGGGTTTCTAATTTTTGGGTAGCTTTTGGGGACAAGCTTGCATATTGCGAAAAGGGTTATTCTGTAGCTTTCTGTAACTTGCATGTGTTGTAGAACTTGGGGATTTAAGATCCTCTGCATGTAAGAAGCTCCATTTTCTAAATAATAAAATTATTCTCTTGTTTGTGGGTTATTTTCTGTGTCTCAGGCTGTGCCCTCATCAGAAAATCAAAAAATCCAAAAAAAATCAAAACATATCAAAATCCAAAAACATCTAAAATATCAAAAAATCCAAAAAACAAGTCAAAAATAGAAAACATCAAAAACATCATCATCTAAACTACATCATCTCTGAGATTAAACGTAGGCAAGGCTCATCTTTGATCAGCCCCCGAGACATCAAAATCCAAAACATCCATAAAATCTCACAAAAAAACCCAAAAGCATTCAAAAAATAAAAAATCAAAATATTTGTAAAATGTTGAAAACACCAAAAAACAGCCTCAAAACATTCCAAAAACGTCAAAAACATCCAAATATTTGAAAAAATCCATCTGTCTCATTTCGATTTCACCTGCGATAATCAATCATCCATAATAAACTGTTCGTCACCTTCATCCTTTGACAAAACAAACAAAAACAATCACAACAGTCAACAAAAGTAAGCTTCAATCATAAAATCAAAATCGAAACAACAAAACTTTAAAATAAAATCAAACTCTTGATCATTTTCAAACATGTCAATCAAACTTATATCAATAGCCTATCAATCAACTTATCAAAGCATCATCATCCTATACAATGCATGTCCTAGGATATATTGTTCCGACAATGGGCATCATTTTGGATATCACTTGGATTCTTATCCTATCAAAACACATCCCTTTGGCCGAAGGTATGAAGAACATTGGCTTGTTTGGGTGCTTGATCTTTTCTTTTGATTTACCTTATTGCGCTCATTCCAAGGACCTCTCGATGATTTCCACATGAAGGATTTAGAGAGATAGGAATGGGGCAACGATCATTATCTTTTGTCTGTTGTGCTTGTTGCACGTTCTTGTAAAATAACTTGGTGAGTACTTGCTTTGTTAGGTACGTCCTAGCAAGGTTTCCATATATCAAGTGTGAACAAGAATACTCCTATCTGCTTGTTGAGTCAAATTTCATCGCACTAGGTACAATGTCATCCTAGTTCTTTATACCTTGATGCATCGTATCTACGTGTATTATCAAACATAAGGTAAGTAGCCCTTTTAAAATCCCAATCCTTGATAAGCAAATCATCCATTTATTCATCATCAACATCTATCATCATCATCATCATCTCTAATAAAGTCTTATCAGATCATGGACTTGTGGGATCCTCTTGTCATCATCCCATTTCTGCACTAACAACATCATCACCAATGCGTCCAATGCATCCATCATGCATCCATCCTGCACCCAGAAAATTTTCAGCATGCCACATATCATTCATATCATACATAATAGGAATCATTGATCATTTCACATGCATTGCTTTTGTATCATCACCATAATATAGATTTGTTAGTCTGAGCATCTGCATAAATCATCCATTGCATAATCATAGCATATCACCTCAACCATCTCATCCATCATCGCATCATATCATCATTTAAGTTGTTTAGGATAATATCTAAGCATCTTAAAATCATCTCATTTGCATCATCATCCATAACCATCCATTTTGAATCTCTTTATCGCGAGATCAACCCTCAAATCGAATCTTTTTGCTCGATCTCTCGAGGGGGCAATGTACCAGTGTACTTCTTTCTGTTGGGGCATCCAAAAAATTAGAATTTTTTAAAAATTTCGATTGCAACAAGTTTATTCTTTGAACCAATGCAACAAGTACATTACTTCAAAGAGGGGAAAGATCTAGACACACAAAATAGGCATACATGTCAATCCAAAAGTTTAATCAAATAATACCATTTCATCTCTCATAAATCATTCAACCTTTATCTTGCATAATCCATTTAATTAAATAAATCAAGACTTCATTTAATTGAAATCCAATTCATATTTCTTCTTTTCTGATTTAAATAAATCAAATATCTAAGTCAAAGAGGTCAAACTCATCCTAATCATCATCCTAGCTAATTAATCCTGATTAAATGCTAATCCTCACCACTTGCATTCTGTAGATATCTCCACTTGCACCAATAAATCAATTTATTGATTTATTAAATCCAACATTTTCACTCAACATGGAATATTCCCTAGAATTTGAAATAAAAAACAAGTAGAAATGTACATCCAACAAGTCATTTATGAGCTCTTACATGGCTCTTACATGTCCCCTTCCAAAAGTCAAACTCAGTATTCATTGCACAAATTTGAATTCAAATTTCCCCCCTCTTGGGCACATTTCCCAGATCTTGCACGTGCATCAACCATTCACCACTTGACAAGTGTCTTCCTCTCATTTGTCCAATCTTTGTCCCACATTGATCCATTTTGAGCATTCTTCCAAATTGGGAATCTTTAAATAGAGGCTTCATCTTCAAGCAAATCCTCTACAACACCACAATTTCATCTACATTCCATGCAAGGTCACTTTTTTCATTGGAGAAGTGATCTTGTCCATCATTATCATTAGCTTATCTAAAGGGGTGGGGAAAGGGCTATTTTCTACAATAGCACCAATCCACTATGAGATAAACATACATCATGCTTTTTATTTGCTTATTTAGTTTACTTTTTTTTGTCATTTATTTGCATTTGGGAAGCATTAATGTATTATTTTATGGGGATCTTAGGTTTGCTTGTTCTGAAATGATTAACCAAGCTAATGGTGATTATTGTTTGAGGAACATTGCAGATTTAGGGTCCTACACCATGCACATAAACTAAGTTACAAATGGTGTTTGGAATTATGTTTTTAAATGAAAAGAAAGAAAGAGACAAGTAAACTATGACTTCTTTAAAAATTAAAGAAACTGAATGTGATTCCAATATGGATGAGGGGTTGGTTTATACCTCTATGTATAGATAGATGTATATTAACAACAATGAGGCTCAATGAAATTATACATCAACAAATGAATAATGTTCAATATCTAAGATAGAGGAAAGAAAAAAATAACGTCATTGCTTAAGATTACATCATTTGACTTTGCTATGAGATGTTTTCTATTTTTATTAATAAAATATCATTCTAGAGACATACTTGAATGATTGATTAGTTAGCAACCAATTTAATCTCCTTTTTTAATAATCAGAAGTAGTGGTTATGTGTCTAAATTGATGTCCTTCCAAGAAAAGTATTCCTGTTTCTTCAGAAATGTTTACCCCATTTAATTTAAAAATAGAAAATAAAAACTAATACTATTATTTCAATTGATGATCGTCAGACGAATATTAATTATTTAATAGTAAATAATAAATAAAATTGCAACATAGATCAATACATTAAGTCTTGCAAATATTTTAGTGTAAATAGACAAATAACATTGAGGTAGTAATAATATTATTTTGATGTTTATTAAACAGTTCTAGAGATCAAAATTGGAGAGACAAGGCCCAGTGAAAATCTCGACAAAGGTAGTTACATAGTTTACAGCTGATAAGGCATCCCACTATATATCTATCATCTCTATAGGAAAGCATCCCACTTTCAAAAAAATATTATTTCATTGTTGTTCTAGATATGGGTTCTCCTATCACCATCTCCAAGCTTAATTTAGAAGGTTTGGGATCTCTATGTGCAATGCTCACGTGGTGATAATAGGCCACACTGTTGCAGAACTCCCACATTAATGGAGAGCAGAAGACAAATTGATTCCTTATTAATGGAGAGCAGACAATTGGAAGGCTTGAGATCTCTATGTGCAACGCTCATGTCATGGTAATAGGCCACACCGATGCAGAGCTCCCACATTAGTCATTTCACAGATACAACGATGTTTAAATTGCTCCCTGCATTATAGATACATACAGTGTTGGATAGAGCTGAAAATATAACCATGCAATGAAATATGTATATAATATTATGCCTTAGAGGAGCCTAATATTGTCTACATAAATCATCTATGAAGATGAGAAAAAGTAAAACTATTATTTAATATACTTTGAAATATGATAGACTTGAGCTTATGAAAAACTATTATTTAGTATACATATCGTCCTCCATTAGACAATATATATTTTCCCTTGTCCTTTAAATCTGTAGTGCCTCTTCCTAAATAAGTTGCGCACATCGTATCTCTTGAAACAAAAACTGTAGAGGCACAAAGAAATTTTTATTTTTTAATTGCAGTTTGGAATTTGAATAAGATTTTAGCAAATGTAAAATTATGCAGAAATAGGGAAAATTAGTATAGACCCCCAAAAAAATGTGATTATGGGTATAAACCCAAAAAAAGAAAAATATAAATATTCAGTATCTTTGAACCCTATAACCTTAACAAACGAAGTCCAAAAAAGGCCTGCTATCTTCTACATTTAAATTTTGAAGGGAAAGACCAATTGAGAGAGCTAAAAATTGCAGCGCATCTTTAGCAGGATCTGATAAATCTGATAAATCTGTCAATGTAAAATTCCCCAAATCTATAGATTGCGGTGTTTAAGAAGTTTAAAATAAGGTAAACTCAATTTTTTTTTTAAAATCAAAAAGACAAAATCTATACATTTAAATGAATTAATTAAAATTGATGTTGCATGACTATTAAAAGATAGCCAACCTTTATTGATCAACCCATGAGTTTTTATTCAATCAAAAATTTATAACAGAAACATTATTTTATTCTATGATCTCTTATGATTATATTCTCATGTTGTTGAATATAGCAGTTGTGCTTTGTATTGGAGAAAAGTAGATGAAAAATGTCATGAAAATTATTTTATACTATGATCTCTTATGATTATATTCTCATGTTGTTGAATATAACAGTTGTGCTTTGTATTGGAGAAAAGTAGATGAAAAATGTCATGAAAATTGAATGAGGATCGTTTGAAAGGTAAATTAATAGTACATTATGTAATTAACTTGCAACTTATGGCAATCATTAGATAAGGTATTTTTATTTATTTATTTATTTATTTTTCTTATAATTCTTTATAGTATGGGCAAGTGAGGCACTTAAACTTTTTAATAGAAATTATTTCTGCATTGTATTAATAAAAATAATTCACTGTTTTTATTTTTAGTTTATTTTTATTTTTTATTTTGTAAGATATCTATGAATTTTTATATTTATCATGTTTGATATATCTTTCAATTTAATTAGGATAGAGCTAGATTCAAAAAAGTGTGTTTGATAGACAAATTTAGTATTTGTATATATGTTGGAAATAAAAATATGTGATTTTAGAAAGGATGTGTATTTAGTAGTATTGTTATATAGTATATAAGACTTCCTTTTAAAGAATTTAGATTTAATGCATATAATATTATTTAAGATTATTTTATGATTTTCAAAATAGACTATTTTGTTCCTTTACTACAATTAAATCTTACACAATCTAATGACGTGTAAACAAAATTGTTCAAAATAATAATACAAATTTTTTTATGAAAACAAGTAAACATTCAAAATTATATTATTGAACGATCAACTCTTCTCTACTAACTATTTATGGAGAAAAATATTTGCAATTTTTTATAAGAAAATTTTAAATTCCATATCATGTGTTTCGAAAAAGATAAAAAAAAATAGGGAATCACATTTAAGAAAAACATTTTCGCTCAATATTTGCTTGAATCAGCAAGCAAAAGGAAAATATTATTTTTCATTTCAAAATTTCAAGATTTCTTAAAATTTCTAATTATATTATTGGATGACCAACTCTTCTCTACTAACTAGTTAGGCAAAAAAAGTTTCTAATTTTCTATAAGAAAATTTATATTCCATATTACTTACTTTGAAAAAGGTAAACGAATAGAGAATTGCATTTAAGAAAAACATTCTCACTCAATATTTTCTTAAACTAGCAAACATAAAATATTATTTTCTATTACATTTTTTGAAGAATTAAAAAAAATTAAAAAAACTGAATTTTTAAATTTAAAAATCTACAATCTTACACCTTTATAAATAATGAATTTTATAAAAATTAAAAAGACAAAAATTAAAAACATCAATAATTATAATAAATAAAATTTAAAAATTCAAAATAATACACATGATAGTAATCTTTGTAAACAAACGGCAGTGGTATAAAGTTGACAAGGTACATATATGGATCCAAAAAAATAAAAAATAAAATAATGTCAAAACACTACTTACACATTTTTTTTCCAACACTTCCTATACCAATATTTCTAACACTATAAATCCTCTATGCTTCATCATTCTCAAACACTGTAAAAGCTTATTTTTCGCTGTTGAATTATATAATCGATGTATAAAAGTAATGATAGGAATATTTGATAACTGCAGCTCACATTTTTCAAGTTCGTCCTTATTTAGGAGATTCCATTAATAATTCAATGTCATCAAATTCATGTGATGGTTTAATAGAAGAATATAGGTAAGACAATGCAAGAAGCATGAAGTCAACCGCATTATGCAGCCAAGATTGAAAGAGTCTGAAAATTACTCTCTTTTGAGACTATCTTATAAAATATAAAGCTAAAATTAAATTATTAAATGGCTATAGAATGGACATCTCAAATTTGTGGGTAATTGAAAAGAAAACTCTTATGCATTTCTAAAATTTCAATTATTTTCAAATTTATTATTCATGTTTATAATTTATTTTTAATTTCATATCATTTCATTTTGTTTATAAGGGAGAGTCTTCATAAGTGATTTTATATACTCTAATCTTTATGGAAAGATAGGTTCTCTACCACTACATACACCAAGTCACAACAAGAAATGAAGTGTAATAATAAAATATTGCATTTGAATAATCCACTTTTATTTATTATATTTAACTATTATATTGTAAAATATTATTAATTTTTTGTATTTATTTCACTAATTGAAAATTAAACATATTTACTAAAAAAATTCTTCTATTAAACTAAACTTTCTATTTAAAATAATTTAAATATATATATATATATATTCCAAATGAATTGTTTCTCTTTCGCATACCAAAATAGTTGTATATATTATTAGGAATGAATTTTTATATATGAAGACAAGGAAATTATCAAGGGAGGACAATGTTTCATATCATCACATGGAAAGTAGCTGGCAGCCTTCGGTAAGAGAGCAGTTAGATAAACATAACCCATATTGGACTTCTTCCTTCCAAAACCATCCAGAAATGCAAATGCAGTCTTAAATCAGATTGAATAGCAGATATAGGTGCAACAAAGAGTAGCTGGAATGATTTTTTGAGAGGCCAATCAGATACAATGTGATCAACCCAATCCTTAACCTTGAAATTTCACTTTTCAATTCATATAAGACACAAATTGATACATTGTTAAAGCATTAAGGTCATTTTATTAATGCATAAAAGGTACAAGTAAATTGATTTAGTTAAGCAGTAAGACATTTGCATTGTTTGAAATACTATATATTTATAGATGTGTTCACTACTGTTAACAAGAGACGATAAAGATTTTTTTTTAGATATTATTATTATATTCATGTTCCCATATACATTCTAGAGGCATACGTAGGTGTCTTCTGAAAATGGGTGCTAGTGCAGGTGCGCAAGCTTCATTTGGATGAGAAAGAGAAAGGACCTTCTTTGGAAATTTACTAAAATCTAGTGTTTTGACTATTGGAGAGACAATGAGTTTCTGTGAGATCTGTTCAATCGTTCTTTGCGGTTCAAGCAAATTCGAAGGAGCTAAGAAAAGTATTTGAAAAAGTATTATTTTCCAACGTGCAAAGTAGAAAGTTATGCTGTGAATAAATGAGGATATGGAAAGGAAATTGAACAATGCACATCAAAGAATATCAAAGTTAGCACATGAAATATCAAATGTCAAATTAGGTATAAAATTCAAATGCATTATTATTATATATAACATATATTTTTTTACAATTTTTCAATTTGTTGTTACACAATATAAGGCTTTTTTTTCATGAAAAAATTATTATTCAAGATATGTTGGTTCCGCTTGTTGTACAAAAAAAAATATAATCGAAATTTGAATATTGAATTCAAAGAACCCACAAAATATTGTGATTGAATCCCACCTTCCAAAAAAAATTATAATACCCTTTTAAAACTATGTAAAGAACCAATGACATTAAAATTCAATTTCAAAAATGGTGAAATTAAAATAAATAAACAAATCAAAATCATATGGATCTCAAAAGGAAAGGTAGAGTGCCTCATAGTGGTGAAGAAAGCTTCAACAAGTTTGTGAAGTGATGAGGGTCACACTGCCCAAAAGTTTGTGAAGTGATGAGGGTCACACCGCCCAAACCCATAGAAATAACAACAGATACCAACATAGAAGATGCAAGATAGAAAAATGAATCTTTTTCAATTATTTTTAGAAAATAAAATTATAGATTCAAAGCTTACATGCTACAGCCTCATGGGCTTGATTCATTACAACAAAATTAACTTTGAAAAAAAAATCTATTATTCGGAGCCACAATTGCACTATCAAGGCCACCTTCTACAACCCCTACTTAACCCTTTTTATTTTCCCCAATAACCACCCTAGAATGTTCTAAAAAGTTCAAATTTCCCCTTTTCCCTAGAATGTTCTAGAAAGTTCAAATTTCCCCTTTTGTTTTGGCGTCAAAAGTCCCACCATTCAATTTTTGGCCTATGATGAAATTCTTATAAAATTCACTTTTTTAAGGAACAACTTCATGGGGCCAAGCTCTCAAACCACCTCTTGAGTTGTTTCGGGGCCTCTAAAGTTTTATATCTGAATTTGAAGTTGCATTGGAGAAATTTCTTTAATTTGTCTCACACCGTGTAGGATATTGAGGTGATTCTTTTGTGATCATAAATGTTTTTCAACTCTACTCCTTGGGGTAAATTACAATTTTGCAACAATATGTCCCTCACAAAACTAGATTGTGATAGAGGATAAAGCATTTTGTTTGAAGATTTCCATTACAAGGTGGAATAAATAAATCAAAATCATATGGCTCTTGAAAACAAAGGTAGAGTGTCTCTTGGTGGTGCAAAAGGATTCAACAATGTGGTGGAGGATGTAGCCATCAAGTTGATTGATGTATCCTCTAGTCCAATTGACTTGCTTTTTCCATCTACAGTCATTCATAAAAGTTCTTTCTTTCTATGAGAGAGCTTGAAATGATGGAGAAAATATTGGAGGCACTCATGGACAAGTTAGAAGTATTGAGGGGTTAAAGAATAAAAAATCTAAGAAGAAGCAATCTTACACCACCCGAGTTTAGAGTGGAGGGCAAGATGGAAATCATCCATATGAGGGTTAAATTGATGCTAAAATATTTTAGCATTGGATTTTTCCAATTAGATATATATATTAGATTGAATGACCTTATTGAATAGAAAAAAGTAATGTTTCTAAAATTGAATCTAGGCGGTCACACTTGACACAGTTTCAATGTTATGCGTATTCCTTGGAAATGAAGAAAATAACACCAATTGAGATGAATTGAATACTTTGATTAATTTTCTTATCCTATTTGTTATGAAGAAGAGAGTTATATTAATTGATAGTATTTGAGGCAAGGACAAAGACAAAGTTTGTAGACCTACACAAAACAATTTACAAGAAGGCAATCTAAATAGGAATAGATGTGATGGATCAGGACACACTCATGAAAAACATATAAATGCTGCATAGTCCAATTTTGATAATTATTCCTAAGGACATTGTTGATACTTGGTTTCAAGCCCATTACATAGAGATAGAAAAGAAAAAAGGTTTATCTCTCTCTAAATTAGTTAAAACAACGAAGTTGCCAATGTAGTTCCAACTCTAAGTACGAAGGGTAGAGTAAATAAAAAGGAAAGCATAGTGCTACAACTATTGTTTAAAATAATAAATAAAAAACATTGTAGCAATTGTGATGTTGATGGCCATGCATATGAATTATGTTACAAATTATGTCTAGAATTAAATTCATGGAAAATAGTAAATGGGACAAGTAAACTATGACTTAGATTTAAAAATTAATGAAATTGAATATCATTTTGAGATGGATGAGTGGTTGGTTTAGACCTCTATATATAGATAGATGTATATTAACAACAATGAGGCTCAATGAAATTATATATTAGTAGATGAATAATCCTCAATATGGAGGGCAGAGTAAAGAAAAATTTGGCTCCATTTTTAAGGCTATACCAGGAGATTGGTATGACATTGCTGACAAGAATATTTAACTTTGTTATGACTTGTTTTTGCTATGTTTCTATTGATAAAATATCATTCCAGAAATAGACTTGAATAATTGATTACTTGGGAGCTAATTCTAATTTTTTTCTTGTTATGTATCTAAATTGATGTGTTTCTAGAAGAGTATTCCCATTTCTTGATTCCCATTTCTTGATGAACAAATTTGCTTATGAAGGCCTAGCTATAAGAATATAAAAATTCTTGAAAATTTTCTTGGATGCATTCTTTTGTGGGAGAAATTCGAGCATAAACCCAGAGGCCTCCAGACTTAAGCTTGACTACTGCAATACAAATATTAGTTATCTACTAGTAAATAACAATCGGGAATTGCAACATAGATCAATGCATTAAGTCTCGCAATTTTTTCTGTATAAATACACAAATAACACTGAAGTAGTAATAGTATACAAGGTCTAATTAAAATCTAGAAAAGGTAGTTGCATAGTTTACATTTGATATAGCATACCACCATATATATCTATCATCTTAATGGGAGAGCCTCTCACTTGCTAAAATACAAGGCCCAACAAACAAATTGTATGCTTTCTGTTGATCAATAATTTTGAAGCTCTATACCATAATAAGACATTCATTCTCATTCATCTGTATCAGGCCATTCTTTTTATCCTTCACCATCGTAGCCAATCTAAAGTCTACAAACTTAATTTAGATGTATTCTTCCTTGCTAATGGAGAGTAGACAATTAGAAGGCTTGAGATCTCTATTTGCAACGTCCATGTCATGGAAATAGTCCACACCATTGTAGAGCTCCCATATTAGTTATTTCACAGCTACACAATGCTATTTAAGTCGTTTTGATTTGAAAAGATAGTGAAAAATCTCCCTGTGTTACAAGTCTGTGTTAGATAGAGATGACAATATAATCATGCTATGAAATATGAATATAATATTATGCCTTACAAGAGCCTAATACTGTGTGCGTAAGTATCTATAAATATTGGAAAAAGGAAAAACTCATTATTTAGTAAACTGGAAACATGATAGACTTGCTGCTAAATCCATATACCTGTAGTGCCTCTTCCTAAATAAGCTATGCACATCGTATCTCAAACGTTACGATTCCATTTTGAAACAGATGATTGTAGAGGTCCAGAAAGATTTTTTACTTTTCTAATTGTAGTTTGAAACCCGAATAAGATTTCATATTATTGCATTATGACGTAGGAGGTACTCTGGCTATCTGTGTCATTTTTCAATCTCATTTTTATTCATTTTTATTTGTTATTTGAAAATTGTGTTGTGGTATCTAAAAACTTGATGACTTTTCTCTTTGTCCGGCTGGCATCTCCATCTGAAAGTTATCGAATGAAAATCCATATTGAAGATCATTTAAAATGTAGTTTTAAAACATATTGTAAAAAATTGAATGTTTATTGCTCAATTGGATAAACTCACTGTTTTACAGCGTGGAAACAAGGCAAACTTGGGACGCCTTATACCTGCAAGAAAAAAACAAGAAATGAAAAAGTTTTGTGGGCTGCGTAGAAACTCAAGAGTCCAGGAATAGAGAATGCAGCAGAGGGGAGACTTTTGGGGTACCAAAAGTTTGATTAAAAGACAGCAGGAGAAATGCAAAGAGGAGAGGAAGAATCGACCCTTCAACTGGCTGGAAATTTCTGCAGTCAAAATCAGCTTGAGGCGTGTTTGAGCATTATTGGGGAAGTTTGTGAGATGCGTGCGAATTGAAGAACCCAGAAAATGCAAGGCACAGCAGATTGAATGTGTGGGGCGCCTAAGTTTGGAAAAAGAGGACTGCAGACATCCAATGAAGAAAATCGACCCAAAGAGAGGCTGGTAAAAGTTTGCAGATATAATACAATTTTGGAGGCATGAATCCAGTGTGATTTGGAAGGAATAAAAAGAGTTAGAATTTGAGCAAGAACAGAGGAAATAAATCAGATTTGGCATGTTAGTAATGGCATATATAAATGTGAAGTTTTGAATTGGAATCACCAAAATAAATTATAATATTTTCTTTAGATCACTTGGTGGAGCTTGATAGGGCTATATAATGCCTTTGCTTTGTACTTCTTGTTTTAATAAAAAATTTAGCCACATAATATAAAGGAGGGGTAAATTTTTTATTAAAACAAGAAAAAGTACAAAGCAAGGGCATTACATTGCCCTATCAAGCTCCACCAAGTGATCCAATTGTTGAGACAAATCCGGGGTTAAATGGCCTGGGTCCACCAAATTCCAATCATGAATATGATCAGAAGCCCATTTAGCCAAACAAGCAACATTCCATTCTCTAGGAATATGAGTGAAAGTAACAAACTCCAAAGAAGCACAGAGGTTAAGAATCTCTTCAACAATCAAAGTCAAATGCTAGCTAACATCCTCTAAATGCCGCCTATGCAACAAGTTCACCACAAGGGAATCAGACTCACATATGATCTTTGCCACCTCAATTATAATCAGTTTTAAATTGTGCATTACTTTTATATAGTTGATGTTAAAATGCTTTCAAAATATTCCTTTTTGGTTTTGAAAATATTATGATTATTTGATTCATTCAAATTTAAAGTTCAGCTCAAATGAACTAAAAAATTCTAGAAATAAAATTTATTTCTTGCCAACCTATTAAAAAGACATAAATCAAAAGCTTTTGTACTTCAAAATATTTGATGATTTTTTTGAAATTAAAATTTAGTCTAATTTTAGAATATGAAATGATTTGCATTGGAAAAAGAAAAAATAGACAAAATGTTGGCTAAAATAAAATTTCTTAAATAAATAAAATAATTCAAAACTAATGTCTTGTCATTTTTTCATAGATGTTAATATTCTTCATTTAAAAAAATATAATGCTCTATGATTAACATCATCTCATATGCATATACATATACAAATAATTCATTTCATATATAATTTCAACTTGCAAATAAACTCCATATTATGATGTAGAGGCATATGGCAAATTCACCATCAGCAATTCACCTTTTCACCGCCAACAATTTACCACCATAACAATTCATTGGGCGAAAAATTAATTGAATGAACTTTTGACAGTTAATGAATTGTTAATGGTGAATTTTTCAATTCACCTCCTAGAACCGAAGTAGAGTAATAAAGAAAGATACATATATAATTTAGATTGGTAATTTGTTTTTATTGTAGCTAAAAGCAAGTTTTGAGAGCCACATTGTTTTGTTATTTTAATTTCTATCGTACAGTATAGAAGAAGGGCATTTGGTGAAAGAAGAGCAGCAACCAATTTAAAATGCATCTTCTCAACTTTTTAGCAATTTATAATAATATATGTTTTAAATGAAGGAATTTGGGGCTCCGTTGATTTTTCAGACTACCATTTTGATTCAATTCAAAAATAAATTAAAAATGTTCAATGGATGAGTAGACTCAAGAATGGCACAAATGACAAAATAAAGCACATAAAATAGCAATCACCTGTGTAATATTTAAATCCAGCGACTGTTTTGTGTATAATCTGTACCTTTGAACAAATGAATGAATCCATGTCCCACAAGCAAGTAGCTGCGAATCTAGGAAATGCCAACATAAATAATCAGAATGCAATCACCAAAACTATGATAATGGTTATTAGATGTCGTAGCATCAGTGAAAGAGACTGAGAATGTAATAAGAATTGATGGTAGAAATTAGGGGGGAGTGTTAGAACATGCTCGTAATTTCTACCAACGACTGCCACCGACCTCTGACCTTCCAGACTCTTCTACCACCGACCATTCTGGAGAGTTCTACCACCGACCATTCTGGAGAGTTCTCACCGACCATGGCATTTGCATATGATTTTACTGTTCTGTAATCTGGAGAATTCCTAAGCCCTCTATAAATAGAGGCAGTTGTAATGAGGCTACTCACTCTTTACCAGGGTCCAGCTCCGTAGAGCTGTTATATGATATTATATATGTAATGTTTTCTAATTATTCAATATAATGTGTTAAATCTGTGGTTGCTTTTTATTCTGTCTCTTTTTTGCTCTCCCCTGTTCTAACAGTTGTGTGTATCATTTTTGTGTCTGGGGTTTGCTCCCTCGTCAAGTTCAAATGAACTAAAAAATTCTAGAAATAAGATTTATTTCTTGCCAACCTATTAAAAAGACATAAATCAAAAGCTTTTGTACTTCAAAATATTTGATGATTTTTTTTAAATTAAATTTATTTTAATTTTAGAATATGAAATGATTTGCATTCAAAAAAGAAAAGAATAAAATAGAAACTTGCAAGATTCAAAACTAATGTCTTGTCATTTTTTCATAGATGTTAATATTCTCCATTTAAAAAATATAATGCACTATAATTAACATCATCTCATTTGCATATACATATACAAATAATTCCTTTCATATATAATTTCAACTTGCAAATTAACTCCACATTATGATGTAAAGGCATATGGCAAATTTGCCATCAGCAATTCACCTTTTCACTGCCAACAATTTACCACCATGACAATTTATCGCACCAAAAATTAATTGCATGAACTTTTGACAGTTAATGAATTGTTAATGGTGAATTTTTCAATTCACCTCCTAGAACCAAAGTAGAGTAATAAAGAAAGATACATATATAATTTAGATTGGTAATTTGTTTTTATTGTAGCTAAAAGCAAGTTTTGAGAGCCACATTCTTTTGTTATTTTAATTTCTATCGTACAGTATAGAAGAAGGGCATTTGGTGAAAGAGGAGCAGCAACCAATTTAAAATGCATCTTCTCACCTTTTTACTAATTTATAATAATATATGTTTTAAATGAAGGAATTTGGGGCTCCGTTGATTTTTCAGACCACCATTTTGATTCAATTCAAAAATAAATTAAAAATGTTCAATGGATGAGTAGACTCAAGAATGGCACAAATGACAAAATAAAGCACATAAAATAGCAATCACCTATGTAATATTTAAATCCAGCAACTGTTTTGTGTATAATCTGTACCTTCGAACAAATGAATGAATCCATGTCCCACAAGCAAGAAGCTGCGAATCTGGGAAACGCCAACATAAATAATCAGAATGCAATCACCAAAACTATATTATTATAGATAATGGTTATTATTTTTTCAATCTGCAGTTTGAGGGTTGCGGAAATGAGCAGAACGGGCGATGCAACACCATTGGTCTCAAGATTGTTTCCCTCTGGATTAAAGGAGTTTGAAGCTGTCAATAATGAAGACATCGCCCACGACACAGTGACATTGTTGCTAAGATGGGGTTTTTGAGCTAATGTAATCAGATTACGCAGCCCAAAGGAAGCAAATGGTTTAAACCTCCAGCATAAATACAGCACATTCATAAGCTAATGTAATCAGATTACGCAGCCCAAAGGAAGCAAATGGTTTAAACCTCCAGCATAAATACAGCACATTCATACCAGAAGATGAGATCCTCATATTATGATCTCATTGATTTTACCAAAAATATTGAATTCTCCCCCAAAATAAATAAATAAATAAATAAACAATTATGATGCTTAATAATATATACATATTTTAAAATTTTGGAATCAAATTGCATGTCTTTTTCCATCTCCTTCAAAAACTAGTTTTTAACAGTAAACACCATTTTTAAAGAGTGGCGTGTACTTACAAAATAATTACTATTTTTTTTTATAATCTACTATTTTGCAGAACAAAATAATCACTAAATTATAAAGAGAAAGCACTTGTGCATGGTTTTTTTAGTTCCACCTCCGTAAATGTCATCTAGTATATAAGAATTTTTCATTAGGAATTTATATTGATGCATAAAATAATATCTAAGATTACTTTTATGATTCTCAAAACAGATTTTTTTTTTTCTTTACTACAATTAAATCTTACACACTCTAATGATGTTTAAACAAAATTATTCAAAATAATAATATGAGAAATTGATGACTATTTATGCAAAAAAAAATTTGCAATTTTCTATAAGCAAATTTATATTCCATGTAACTTGCTTTGAAAAGGATAAACTAATAGAGAATGACATTTAAGAGAAACATTCTCACTGAATATTTGTTTACATTAGCACAAGGAAAATACCACTTTTCATTTCAATTTCTCAAGATTTCTTCTAAAGGTGTAAATATTATTTATAATATTTCTTCAAAAAGGTGGATATAGATGTTACAATTTCTTTTCTTTTCTTTTTTAATGTTTTCAATCATATATCAATAATGTCATTGTTTAAGTTTTTAGTATATAATGATATTCTTTTGATTAGCAAAATGATAGATTTCTATTACAACACCCTTTGCAATTTATACTTAGTAAAATTAGTATCAAATATGAAATAGTGAAGCAATTTAAATATCAAATAATGATCAAAGTACACTGTATCAAATACTACAAATACCCCAATTAAATTAAGATTCCAAAAAATAAAATTGTTGAGCTTGTAGAGTCTATACATCCTTAACTAAGTTAAATTAAGAATTGTAAAAAAAGAAAGTAACTAAATTTTTAGAAATTACTCAAATCTACACAAATCTACAATCTAACTTTACAAATAATAAATTTAATAAAAAGTAAAATGACAAAAATAAAAAAGACATCAATAATTATAATAAATGCACTTTTTAAAACTCAAAATAACACACATGATGAAAACAACCAATAATTTTAATGAAGATTAAAGATAACATAAAAATAAAAAGAAAACAAACAAAAATAATGCAAATGATGACTGAGAGGTATGCCAAAACGCTACTTACTCATTTTTTTTCCAACACTTCCTATACCAATATTTCTAACACTATAAATCCCCTACGCTTGATCATTCTGAAAATGAAAACTTATTTTTGGCTGAAGTCATATTTGTATGGAAGTAATAATAGGAATATTTGATAACAGCAATTCATCCTTATTTAGGAGATTCCCAAGTACAGTGCGGTTCATTAATAATTCAATATCATCAAATTTGTGTGATGCTTAAAAAAGAAGAATAGAGATTAAAAATGCAGGAAGCGTGAAGGAAAGATTGAAAGAGTTTGAAACATGACTATCACTTTTGAGGCTTACAATAATTTTCCCAGGTAAAATGCATACTATTACATTAATTAGTCAAAGTCTGTGTGACTAGAAGTATTTCCAATGCTAATTATGTTAAAAGGACTGACCATTTTCACGCTAAATGAATGATTAAAATTACCCGTGGAAGGAGATAAGCATAAAATAAATTATAGTCTGTTCTTCAAATCTAAATGATTTGAATTAAACTTGATAGAATTATTTAATATTTAGATTTTCTTTTATTCAAGTTAATAAATAAATTTAAAATTAATGAGGATTAATATTTGTGTTAAGTAAATAATTATTTTAATTTATTTAATTTTGAATAATCATATAATGAAGGTAGGTTATGACTTTTTATTATTGATTTTTTCATTAATATTTTAGACTATGATTGCTAGATTAATATTATTTGTTTACGTTTTTTGTTTATATAGAATATAAATTTAGATTAACAATCATTTGTTTTTGAAAATTTTAAATTAAAAGAGGGATAAAAATTTATTAAAACAAGAAGTACATCACAAGGCTTTACACAACCCTATCAAAATCAACTTAGTTGTCCAGCTCATGAGACAAATCCAAGGGTAATTGACCCCTATCCACAATGTTTCAATTTTGACAATCCACAACAGTGTTGCATTCTCTAGGAATATGATTGAAAGTAATTGACTCCAAAGAAGCACAAATAACAATCCGCAATAGCATTCCATTCTCTAGGAATATGATTGAAAGTAACTGACTCCAAAGAAACACAAATATTAAGAATCTACTTTAACAACCAAAGCTAAATGCCAGCTAACATCCTCTAACAACCAAAGCTAAATGCCAGCTGAACAGTCCCAGAACTATCCCGCCCAACTCCACCAATGCCAGCATGACCCGGATTTCGAGAAGATCTTGATGTTTTGATCAATTTATTTGAACTTGTAATTATTGTTGATGTATATAAAAACAATCTAAGTCAATAGATATTTTTTTATCGTAGGGTTCTATTTGTAACTATTGGTGGTGTACAAATGAGGCTCAATGCAATTATACATCAACAAATGAATAATGTTCGATATGGAGGGTAGAGGAAAAAAACAATTGGCTCATTTTTTAAAGCTACATCATTTGACTTTGATGTAACTTATTTTTTTATGTTTCTATTAATACTAAAATTATTGAAGAATTATTTTATTTTATAAATCTAAATTTTTTTATTAAAAATGTATTTTTTTTCTTCAAGAATTAAAAGATATGTTTTTTATTTAGTTAGAAGATATTTTATAATTATTTTAATTATTCTAAAACATTGAAATTATTGATTTTTTTATGTTAAATATATTTGAATAACTTATATTATGAGCCTCACAAATTTAGAGGACAAAAAATATTAAGCCTAATTTGGCCTTATTGTTGCTCTAAATACAAATTAGAGTAGTGAAATTTGATTTTCTATACAACATACATTACATAACTCATCTTTATGTTTATTGTTATAATTTTCTTGAAGGTCCATGAGATGTTGCCTCAAAGTATTTCTCTTATCTATATTGAATGACCAATATCTTGTGTCAACTCTTTTGTCTTCCTTGTAACTTTATCGTCAATACTTTTCCTCATTTCTTGCTTCCCAAATATATCATAAGATTTCAATAATTAAAACAAGCCAAAAGAGCTTGTTTATTGTATTCCCTCATTCTTTCTTTCAAGATATATGATAACATTTCAATAATTAAAGCAAACCAAAAGAGCTTATTTATTCTATTAATATTTTCAATTTGATCAAATAATACTTCTTTCTTACTATTAGAATTACCACCATTCCATCCTTTTAGATCAGCACAAAATAAAATCCAAATTTCTTTCCCAAAAAGGAATTAATAAAAGATGTGATCAATTGTTTCAGTTAATTTGCATAGTCAATAAATATCAATAGTACCAACTTGAGATAATGGGATTTTTTAATTACGCCCAGAGGCGTCTACAATGAAAGCAAACAACCTGTGTCAATAAAAACTCTTCAAGCAAAAATTGATGTGCATTTGTTAGTCTTTGAATCTGAAGGAATTAAAATTCATTAAATTTTATGAGAGATGTGCAGCACATTGATAGGGTAGTGGAGAGTGGCATTGACATGCAAACCAGTTATTGTTTAGTATGAGATTTTGATTTTGGAGAGTGGCTTTAACTAAATCAAATAGATAAAAACTCTTTAAGCAAAAATTGACGTGCATTTGTCAGTCTTCGAATTTGAAGGAATTAAAATTCATTAAATTTTATGAGAGATGTGCAACACATTGATAGGGTAGTGGAGAGTGGCATTGGCATGGTTATTGTTTAGTATGAGATTTTGATTTTGGAGAGTGGCTTTAACTAAATCAAATAGATTTCTTTGTAAAACAAGAGCTAAAGGGCAGCGAAGTTCCTGCCAAAAAGTTATAGAATAGTTACGTTTTGATTAGTTGTGTTTAATAAATTCAAAATTTTTGGGAAGACTATAATAGGCATGAGAGTGAAATTATAATGGTAAGTGCAAGTTTTACTCCATAGTGTATGAGAAAGTGCACAAGAAGCCTATGCCTAGAATGAATCCATTATTAATAAAATAATTTAGAGTGAGAAAGCTAGTAGCATGTTGGATCTATCCTAAAAGAGCCTCATCATGGTTGAAATTACTCTCATAAATCCTCACATTTTTTACAATTATGTGCTTCCTAAAATTGTGAAGATTTTTTTTTTTTTTTTCATTTAGTTAATTCAATTACTTCTATTATGAATTGAAGAAAGATAGGGGGTATCCCTATAATATTATTTAAAATTAGGGGGAAAACTTATAAGTCCATGTCAATTTTTATAATTGCAGAAAAAATGGAAATTTTTACCATTGATTGAAATCACCCTATTGGTTTTCATCCAAAGGGTAGAATTAGGCAATTTGTCCTAGAAAAGGTCAACCTCTTGTACAAAATGATAAGAAAACCTTCTAATTATAACTATAATTTATATGGCTTGTGTGATGATAATTTTATGCATAATATCAAGGATAATGGTTTCTTGATTATGGATAATGATTCAAATAGCACTAAAGTTGGCATAACCTTATCAAATATTTGCAAAGAAAATTCAAAAATTAAAATTATAAGTAACAAAACAGTCACATGATTTATAAATTGAAACAAATTAAAAACTCTCCTAAAATATTTGCATAGATTCAAGAATAACCCAATTTGAACCATGCTTACCCCACATAGTCTTCAAGGGGCCTATAATCATATGAAATATTTACCAAAAAAAAATCATAAAAAAAATAGATAGCATGATTTAACAAATTGAAAAAATTATCATAGAATAACTAAAGAGATTGGGCATAACCCATGTTTACAAGTCATAAGAAGGTGAGTCCAAGATTTACAAATTAGAATTAAAATTAAAACAATTTAGATAATATTATTTAATAAATCAGAATTAGGGTTATGTTTCATGTTAAGGTTATTATGAGGATTAAGGTTAGGGTTATAATTAGATATAGAATTAGGGTTAGGGTTATAGTTCAATTAAGGTTTACTTTACAATTAGAGATAAAATTAGAAATAAGGTTATTATTAGGATTAAGGTGAGGGTTATAATTAGATATAGAATTAGGGTTAGGGTTATAGTTCAGATTAAGGTTTACGATTAGAGATATAGTTAGAATGAGGGTTAGGTTTCACGTCAAGGTTATAATTAGGGCCAAGGTTATAATTAGATGGAATTTTTATTATATAACTATAAATACATTAATTTAGATATTTCTTTTTCAAAGATTTCAAAGATTTTTTTAATTTTAAGTATATTAAAATAGAAACTTGTAAATTTAGGAAAGTTCTTCCACACTCAATTTTCTAAGTTTTAGAAACTTCTTTTTTGAGGTAATAATTTAAGATATTCTTTGCATATCTTATCTTTATAAATAATGTTATATAAATTATTTAATTTATATGGTAAGTAAGCTAATTTTAAACATATTAGTTTAAGAACTTATTGCCTCTAGCAGCCCCAAGGGACCATCCATATTATGTTGCAAAATCAAAATATTATGTTGTAAAATAAAATCAAAACTAAATAAAATATAAAATTATAATATTATTATTTAATTTATTAAATTATATTTTAGATGGTATAAATGTTACATATATATTGTATATATGTTATAATATTATAATGATGTTAAAATTATATATTAGATATTATATATCTTACATATGTATTATATAGTGTATATATTATAATATTATAATATGGTGTTAAATTAATAATATTAAAAATTATATTATTTATTTGAATTTGTTATTAGATTATTTTATATATTTGAATTTAATAGAATTGAAAATATAATAAATAAATATGAATATAAATAAATATATATTTATTTTTACTATTAAAAAAAATTCACATAATGTATTATTAAAAAGAATGTTGTATTTGACTTTATGGTTTATAAATTAACTTGTAAATAATTTTTAAGAATATATCTATTTTATCTAACGAGTATAAAGGCATGAAGTTCAACCATGCTCTCCTATGAACTATTGTGTTTTATTTTATTTTAAAGAAAATGAGATTTGATTGGTCATCGATTGTTGACTACCAGTTATCTATGTGTTCCACATAATAAAAAAAATTCTTAAAAATTAGTTGAATTTTTTTTATATAATTCGCATTTATACATTGATAACAGACTAAAAAAATTCAAATAGAAAAAATACTAAGTTCTCATTGGTTAAAATGATAGTTATTAATAACCAGTTAAATTTTGGTGGTGCCTATATTTCCCTTATTAGAAAAAAAAGTAAAAGGAAGATCTAAGAACGCACTTTGGAGGATGGTTATGCAGTGAGCTTTAGTCACTTGTTCCGGAACTCACTAAGTCTAAAATTCAGGTTAATGGATTTTCCCTCGTCTCGGGTTAGGGTTTTCGTGCTTTCGTTAATTTGAAGTTGCATTTTGTACTGTTAATTGACAAGATTTTTTGCAGGTTCAAGTGGAGAATAGTAAATTGTTGGTCATAAAATGTTCGAGTAAATGAAAATGTGATGACGAAGGTGAAGAGGTGTGCAAGCTTTGGCTGCTTGTGTGGATGGAGTTCTATTTGTTACTGTGCCTAGGATTGTGCCTTAGAAACCCAAGACGATTGAGATTTTCGTTGGCTGAACAAGGGTTTCTGTCAATAACAGTCATTGTTGTCTCTCTATTTGTAAAGAAAATTGTAGGGAGAGACGAATTCACTAGTTTTTTGGAAGATGAATTTAAGCTTTTCAGATGTTTTTGTAGGCGATACCAAAAACAAATTGCAGCCAGCATAAAATTTTGAGTTTATTGAAGTTAGATGATGTTTAGAAGAAAGTATTTTGTGTATTCATGGAGTGTACATATTCATAAGCCAACAGTATTTTTTTGTATTTTTCTAATTAACAAAAGATTTTAAATGGCAGCTGGAAATGTATGTTTTGTATGTCTTGTATTCTTTGTACTACACTATAATTTTTTCTTCTTATCCAATGTTATGTTTGTCTTTTTCTTTCTTATTGAATGGAGGAGCTATGCTTTACAATATACTCAGGTTCCATCATTTTTGTGATATTAATTTACTTACTTTTTTATTAGGAAAGATATAATTGCACACTTTTTAATAACTAGCTTATTTACTTACTACATAATCTATATAGGAAACGTGGAGGTATATCAATTTGGAGCAACAATTTTGCATTTTTTTTATTAGATAAACAAGGTAGGTCCCTGATCCCTTACAAACTGAAAAACAGATCCAAACAACTTAGCAAAACAGGCTGGCTCAACACAGCCAAATAAAGAGAAATAGTGAGACAAAAATAGCTACCAACAAAGACCAACCAGAAACAGCCTACAACCATAAACAATTCAAGAAACAAAACTTGAACCAACCATAAACTTCTTAGAAAAATGTTTCTTCTTTTTGAGAACCATTGTCCAAGGAGAATCAGAAACTGAAATTGAGAAATTTTGATCAGAAGGGGAAGAACAAGAGGAACAACATTTACTTCAAGAGGAACAACAGCCAAATCCAAAGACTGCATAATAGTATCCACAGTAGGAGCATCAACCATCACATATGAATCATGTAGAGCAGAATGAACCTCCACATAAGGTTTTGAAATAGGAGCAGCAACCATTTTGTATGTTATTGTTGTGTGTTTGTAATAATATATTCATTGTTGCATCATAATATAATATCATTAGATTATATTTAAAATTACAATTTATCAAATATAAATTGATTAAATTTAAATTCATTAGTTTATTAATTTTTATTTAATTAATAAGTTAAACAATATACAATAGTTTATTATATTAATATAATTAATTTTATTCTTAATAATATATACTCTAATAGTATAGTATACTTATACAAATCTTTGTTCAACCTTATTTGAATTGTAATTGAATACTAATTAAATTATACCTTAATAAAACCCTTGATAAATCATAACCATAACTCAAATTGAATTCTACCCTTAACCTAATTGAACCCTATTTGAGCCATAATCATAAGAAACTAGTATAAGTATTAACAAAGAACATATAGAGAAGGTTTTGAACCTATTGTAATCATGTTTAGGTTGGTCTAGATGGTAAGCCAAAAAGGAGAATCATATTAGAAGAGAAATGGAAGGACGAAGAGAAATATTGATGGAATAATTAGTTGGTTTAAAACTTGGAGATATTGTTCAAAATGCATGAAGTAACACTCTATGCACATGTATTGTGTGTGTGTTTGTGCCTTGTGATTTTGTTCATTTCATTTTTTATTTGATTGTGTGGGTATTTTTCCATCAATGTGTTGGATTACATTTCATGATCCATCATCATGAATAAGGTTGATCTAAAAATGAAAAATAGTTTAAAAGACACAATTTCATGAACCTCAAAAATAAATAAGAAATTTAACTTTTCCAAGGAAAGAAACTTGAAAAAATACATATCTTTTTAGCTCTTTTTCCTGGAAGATTTATATTCATTTATTTTTGAGATGCATGCATTTGTGTCTTTTTAGCACATTTTCACTTTCTAAATTAACCTTATTACTTTAGTTGTGTACAACCTTCCCCCTCCCACCCTTCTTGATTTATCTTTTATTGGTTTGCAACAAATTCTTCTCCTTCATCTCTCTATCATCCTAATGATGGATCATGGAGTGTGATTTGAAACATTGATGAAATACACCAACATAATCAAATCCAAAAATAATATTTGATCATTATGGATTGTGAAAAATTGGTATCATTATTCTTTTGATGTTGTTAAATGTGATGGTTTATGTATAGATCAAAGCCTTATGTGATTAATGTGTGATTTTTTTTATTATATGCATGTAGTTTGTGAATCTCATGATGTCAATTCTAGGTTGTGATATTTTTGTATAACTATAATCTATTACAATGAAATATGTGAGCAGTATGATAACAAAGATGACCCTATCAATTAAATTGTTGGTCAAACTTGAGGACTTTATTGAGCTATATATCTTCCATTGTGGAAAGAATAAAACTATATGGTAATTCATGTTTATAGTTAGATGATGGTCATCTTGGTAAACTTAAATTCCTAATAATTTTCTATTAAAATTCAATTTGTAAATTGTTACACACAAACATATTAAATTCTTATTCCACTTTTTCATTCAATAAGATATTACATATTTGTAGGAGTGTTATCTCCTAAATTATAAGAGAACTATTATAACCTCTTATAATCACTCCTTTACTTAGACATGTTGTTCTAACAACTTGTAATGCAATACCATATTACTAAATACAATAATTTTCTAATAAATCATGCTAACAATAATATTAAGTTGTTTCTCAAAAGCTTAATATTTGTTACACATACTTATAATGCTAATTTAAACATGTGAACACTAATCTCTAACACCCTCTCTTACTATGAACATGGGGAGAAAGAACATCACACAAGATGGCAATATAATTGTATGTATATACATACTTTAGGTCTACATATTGCTATCTAGATCTTGTTGTACATGATCACCTACATACGAGAACTTATCTTGCTTTCACTTCTAGTGAACTCATCACCAGTTGACCACACTTGCAAGAAGTCTGATAGTCAGAGGATCTTTGTAGCCAGCTACTCTCCTCTACAATTTTTTACGGTATCGATGACATCCATAACATTTCCACTAGAAACCAGATCCACATGACAAACTTTCACTCTATATGTCAACCTTTTGTTCACATTTTTCCTTGCACAAATATTCTTGTCAACACTTTGTCATTTCAAATTCAATATTCCCTATTTTTCACTAGTTGGGTTTTAATCATGTTTGTTTTTGTCCTCTTTCTCCTTCTAGAAATAAAGAATGTTTCAATAGGAGAAATGAAAGAGAAAGTTCCAAAACCAACTATGTTATTTGAAGGCATTATTTTTCTGCTGGAAGTGGTGTTGAATGCAGACTCTCATTCTAGTTGGTGCTATCTCTTAGAGGAAAAGAGGAGCCGCCTAATTAGCAAATCCAACTCCATATCTGAGCATAATTCTTCCAATGATAAGCATTGAAAGATCTTGAGCTATCGTGTTAAACACTACTACCACAAAAAAAAAATATAATTAGAAAAATATTTTTCTAGTGGGAGTGGTCTTGAACACGGTAGCTCGAGATCTTTCCAGACTTATCATTGGAAGAATTATGCTTGAATATGGAGTTGGATTTGCTAATCAAACGGATCCTCTTCTCCCCTGAGAGATTGCACCAACCAGAATCAGAATCTGTGTTCTACACCACTTCCACCAGAAAATATTTCTTCAAATAGCATAGTTGGTTTCTGGATTTTCTCTATCATTTCTTCAATAGGCACATTCTTTGTTTCCGGAAGGAGAAATAGGAGAAATATGAACATGATTAAAACCCAACCAATGGAAAATAGGAAAATCCTGCATTTGAAATAGCAAAGCATTGATTTGTGCAATAAAAAATAGAAAAAAAAGGCTGACACACAGTGAAATTTTGTCTACCGGATCAAGTTTCTAGTAGAAATGTTTCTAATTGAAGTTTGAAACCCAAATAAAATTTCATATTATTGCACCAGCATGTAAAATCATGCAAAAATAGGGAACATTAGTATAGAGCCAAAAATAAAACAATGAATGAGATTATTGGTATAGACCTGAAATTAACATATACATATTCAATATCTTTGAAACCTTTAATGCCTATATAAGTCACTAACAAACCAAGCCATGAAAGGCATGCTATCTTCTACATTTAAATTTTGAAGGGAAATACTAATTGAGAGAACTAAGAATAGAAGCACATCTTTAATGGGATCATATGTGTGCATTGATAAATATGTCAATGTAAAATGCCACAAACCTATAGATTGTGATGTTTAAGAACAACCCTTTAAAATAAGATAACTCATTTAAAAATTAAAATAATTTCAAAAGGTCAAGAAGATACATTTAAATTGATTGAAATTGATGGTGATTGATCAACCTTGAACCTCAACTTTTAGAGGACATAAGCTTATATTTAATCACAAAATTATAACAAAAACATTGTTTTTCACATTATTTGATTCTATGATCTCTTATGATTATATATTGGGGCTTTGCAGAAAAGTGAATGAAAAAAAACAATGGAAATTGAATGATGACTACTTGAAAGCTAAAGTAGTAATATGGATTATGTAATTAACCTTCAATTTATGGCCATCACTAAATAAGTTTTTTACTTATAAATTTTGTCATCTCTTATAATGTGTGTAAATGAGTGATTTTTTTTTAGTAGAAATTGTTTTGATCTATTAATAATAATTTATTGTTTTTTTTTTTAGATTGAAATAATTGTGTATGATAGATATATTTAAAATACATATAGATGTTGAAAATAGAAATATATGTTTTTAATAAAAAAGGAAAATCTAGTAGCATTGTAATCTAATAGATAAGAATTCTTCTTTAGAAATTTATATTGATGCATAAAATAATATCTAAAATTACTTTCACGATTCTCAAAATAGATTATTTTGTACCTTTATTACAACTAAATCTTAAACAATCTAATGTTGTGTAAACAAAATTATTCAAAATAATAATATAAGAACTTTTATGAAAACAAGTAAACATTCATTATTGGATGACCAACTCTTCTCTACAAACTAATTGTGTAGAAAAATGTTTATAACTTTCTATTAGAAAATTTATAAATACTAAGCACTAATAGAGAATTGCATCTAAAAGAAGCATTCTCACTCAATATTCACTTAAATTAACACAAGGAAAAATCCTGAATTTCTAAAATTTACAGAAATCTACAACCCTGCAACTTTATAAATAATAAATTTTATAAAAACTAAAAAGACAAAAAAACAAAAAGAAAAAACATCAATAATTATAATAAATTAAATTTGAAAACTTAAAATAATACACATGATGAACACAACCAATAATTTGATTAAGAAATAAAAATAACTGAAAAAATAAAAATAAAACGCAAGAAAATAACACAAATGATTATTCAGTGGCTGGCTGAATCCTTTTGCTGGTTATACACATTCTTTTTCCAGCACTTCTATTGTCATATTAGTATAGAAGTAATGATGGGAATATTTTAATAACAGCAAGTCACATTTTTCAAGTTCGTCCTTACTTAGGAGATTCCCGAGTACAGTGCAGTTCGTTAATAATGCAATGCCATCAAGTTTGTGTGATGGTTTAATAAAGTTTCAAAAATGCAGGAAGCATGAAGCCAAAACTCTGTGCAACTACATGTATTTCCAATGCTTATTATGTTAAAGGGACAGATCATTTTCACGTTAAATGAATGCTTACAATTACTGGTGGAAGAAGATAAGCATAAAATAAATTATAGTTTTGTCTTTGTTCTTTGAATATAAATAATATAGATTAAACTTGATAGAATTATTTTCATTAAATATTTCTAGATTTGTTTTTATAAAAGCTAATAAATAAATTCAAAATTAATTGGGATTAATATTTGTGCTAAGTAAAATATTATTTTTAATTTATTTATTTTTGAATAATTATTTAATGAAGGTTATGATTTTAAGTTCTTGCCAAGGGAATTATAGGCAACCCGCCATTTAACTAGTTATTAAAAATTCTATTTCTAACAAATGAGATTTCATTTTTTTTTTCTATTTAACAAATATTTTTGTATGTTTATTTGTATTATTAAAGTAAACATACAAAATATATAACAAAACATATTTTAGAAATGAATTTTCTCGCATATAATTGAGAGAAAAGTTTTACCCAATAAGAGCGATTTTTGCGGTTCAGTATCATGGTGGCGATTTTAATGGCAGATAGAAAGGGCAGACGAAAAGAGCATCCCTGTTGGATGGTACATGCTCGACAAAACTAAAATTGCATAAATGGTTTCTGGTTTTGATTGTGTGATAATTTTTGCATCACAACCAGAAACCATTTATGCAAAGAACATTATGGATTGTGGAAACTTGATATCATTAAAACTAAAATTGTTATAACTGCAATGCTAAATCATTTAGGTTTCCATCATGGAGTTTTAAATATATTAAGTTTAAGAAACATGGATTGGAAAATCATGATTTTTATGCGCACGGTTTTCTCTGGGGTGTGTAAAATTGACGGTTTTCACCACAAACAGGTCGCAGAACAAAGTTTATGCTAGAAGACCTATGACGAAATTTGTTAACCGGTGCTTGTTGATTACGAACAGTATCTTCGTCAAATTAAAGACAATTATGATAATCTGCATAAAGAACATATACCATACCTATAGGCCAAGTGATCTGGTGCACAAGCGAAACAAGAATGATGCTCACCAATTTCAATGGTGCTTGTGTGGACTTGGGTACACATATTCTATAACTTACAATATAATTTATGATATTCTTAGGCAGATGATAATCATTTGGCTTATGGGTTGTGGTTGTGGCACTGGCTGGGGGTTTGGAGGTTTGTCCTAACCTATTCACAGTCCTCACTTGTATTTCTAGGTTTTATTTTGGAATTAGTTATCATGTTGATGCCATCAAGTAGGGAAGTCGTTGCAGATAGTGGGACTTGGTACAGGTATGCTCTAATCTCCTCTTAACACTAAATTTGAAAAAATGGATGTTCTTAATAACAAAATCCATACAAGAACTGAGTTATGAGTGTTAAAATCTAAGAAACGGATTACAACCTAGAATCAAATTGAAAGAGATAGATCAAATAAACTGTAAAATGCAAATAAAATGAGCAGAATAACAGTAATACCGAGAGAAAACTGATATGAAGTGCTCCAAGGAAAAATAGCATCAGATTACTATCTTCAACTATCGAATTAATAAAAAACAAGCTAGGTAGCATGCTTATATAGACTAGAGAGAGGGAGGAGGTGGCAACACCGACCAATGAGGAGCAACCATCTATCATACTAAAGATAGTAAAGTATCTTCCCAAGATAGCAAATAGATGCTCATATGTAGGAAGGTGACACCTCATAATCCTCTCACCTAATTAAACATGTTTTATTAACCTAAGCAAGCTTAAATAGTTGTGTAGGAAAAACCTTATAATAAGGAATAAAAAACCCACACTAACACCCCCCGTTAAGCATAGCTTAGGTGGGTACAGAGATGGGTCCTAGCAAATCAAGCCTGATGAGGTACCCATGTACAATGAAATCCCCCCCAAAGAGAAGTAGCCCTCCCCACAAAAGAGAGGATGTCCCCAGAATAGAGAGAGAAAGAAAGAAGGAGCTAAGAGGCCCCCTCAAAGGATGACACCTGTCGCACCCCAAGCAAAGCTCGCAAATGAATGAACTTGCTCTCAGTGAAGGGTTTGGTGAAGATGTCAACTGTCTGATCTGATGTTGAACAATACCGAAGATCAAGAACCTGGTCATGAATCAACTCCCGTATGTAGTGCATGTGAATCTTAATGTGTTTGGTCCGCTAATGATGGACTAGATTGTGAGAGATTTGAATAGCACTCTGGTTGTCACAAAAGATGACTGTAGGCTTCCGAAAGGAAATGCCAAACTCAGTGAGAATGTGTTGAAGCCAAATGGCCTCAGTAGTAGCATTAACTACTCCTCGATACTTAGCTTCTGTAGATGAAAGAGCAATAGCAGACTGCTTCTTGCTCGACCAAGAAATCGGACCAGAACCAAGAGAGAAGCAATACCCTAAAGTAGACTTGCGATCCTGAGAATTGCCTGCCCAATCTAAATCTGTGTATCCCACCAAGTCAATATCCATGCCTGTTGCATAATGAATCCCATAACTGTGAGTGCCCTGTACATAGTGAAGAATCCACTTAGTTGCTTTCCAATGCAACTCATGTGGCTCTTGCATGAACCTGGAGACCAGGCCCACGGCATAAGAAATATCAGGCCTCGTGTGAGTCAAGTATATGAGACTTCTAACCAATTGGCGATACAAGGTAGCATCTACCAAAGGTGAAGAACAAGAAGCCTCAAGTTTGTCCCCTGATAGAAATGGAGTCGGCGCAGGCTTACAATCAGCCATGTGAAATCTAGAGAGCATATCAAGAGCATACTTGGGCTAAGAAAGAAAGATACTAGCCGAAGACTGTGTAATTTCAATGCCCAAAAATTAGTGAAGAAGACCCAAGTCAGACATCAGAAAATGATCATGAAGGGTAGTTTTCACTGCCTTGATGTTGGATGAGGAACTCCCTATAATCAACAAGTCATCAACATAAAGAATAAGGAAAGTGAGAGTATCATCCTGCTGCAAAATGTAGGCGTTCAGATCAGAATGGCACCAAGTGAACCCAACTGATAGAAGAAAGGAATCCATCTTGGCATACCAGGCTCGAGGGGCATGTTTAAGGCCATAAAGAGACTTCCAAAGTTAGTAGACAAGTGAAGGATCCTTGGCGAACCCCTGTGGCTGCTCCATATATATCTCCTCCTGAAGGTCACCATGAAGAAAAGCACTCTTCACATCCATCTGATGAACTTCCCAGCGGTGGGCTGCAGCAATGGCAAGGACAAGTCAGATTGAAGTCATCTTGGCAACCGGTGCAAAAGTCTCAGAGTAGTCAATCCCAGAAACTTGGGAGAATCCTTTTGTGACCAAGTGAGCCTTATATTTGTGTACTGACCCATCTGCAGCAAATTTTGTTTGATAGACCCACTTGCATCGAACAAGTTTTCTTCCCTTAGGAAGTGGGACTAAATCCCAAGTATGGTTCCTTTCCAAGGAACTGAACTCTTCCTACATAGCAACATCCAACTCAGGGACACCATAAGCTTCCCTGAAGAATTATGGATGAGAAGCTGAAGCAAAGAAGAGATGAGGAGCCTTCTCGAACTATGACCTTGTTATTCTCGTATATAAAGGATCACCAATCCAATCACCTGCTGACTCCAAAGTTTGACGAGCCCAAAGAGGCCCAATGGAAGGAGAATCTGGAGGAGACTCATCATCCTCTGAATGATGACTAAGAGAGGAGGAAGATGAACCCTCATCATCGCCATCTGAACTGGAGGAAGAAGACTCCTCAGGAGGATTAAGATCCTCAGAAGAACTATCATCATGAAGTCGCAGTGTCTCCATGGGAATGAAGGATGGAGAAGTGGTAGAAGTATCTTCCTCAAACTAAACACTCCTCTCAATGAAAGAGCTCATGTGTGGTAGGGTGGAGTAGCCTATAGCCTTTGACACCATGTGGATAGCCAACAAATATGCAAGGCCTACTTTGCAGATCCATTGCCTTGTGTTTCTCTGCTGGAATGTGGACCCATGCAGGAGACCCAAACACTCGGAAGTGCTTGACTATGGGTTTCTAACCAATCCAAGCTTGAAAAGGAGTTACCCCCTTCACAGCTTGGTGAGGAACCCAGTTCTGGATATAACATGCACAGTTGATGGCCTCTGCCCAATACTGAGGTGCCAATGATTTGGAGTGGATCATGCAATTGGCCATTTCCTTCAATGACCGATTCTTTCGTTCTGCAACTCCATTTTGTTGTGGACTATAGGGAACTGTGTGCTGAAGATTAATACCCTCTGAGGCACAAAACTGCACAAACCTTTGGTTGACATATTCCTTGCCATTATCGATGCGCAGAACCTTGACAACCTTCCCAGATTGTTTCTCTGCAAAAGCTTTAAAGTCCTGAAAAAGACTCAAAGACTTAAAACTTTATGTTTGAGAAAATATACAAAGGTGTATTGGGAAAGATTGTTAATGAAGGTCAATACATATCTAGCTCTACTAAATGAAGGATGCTGAAATGGACCAACCAAATCACTGTGTACTAACTCCAAGAGTTGTGTGGCTCTCCATGCTTTTCCTTTGTCAAAATTTTCTTCAGGATGCTTTCCAAGAATGCAGCCTTGACAAACTCCATTAGAGAATCGAATAGAAGGCAACCCTGTAACCATGTCATGTTGACTGAGCTACTACAAGTAACGATAGTTCAAGTGCCCAAACTGTTGATGCCACAAACGGCTCACCTCATCTAAGTGAGTGAGCAATGCTAGTGAAGGAGAATCGGGAACAAAATGAGAAAAGTGATAGAGTCGAGAATGGTTATCAACTTTTCCTATAGCAACTATAGACCCATTGTGTAGATCACTAATAACCACAGAATCAGGTGTAAATTCAACTCTCTTGTTGGAACCTATATGGGTGATCTGGTAGACAGATAGGAGATTAATTGACAAAGAAGGCACACAAAGTACATCATGGAATGTCCCATCACCAACGCAAATAGACCCTCTCCCAAGAACTTCTTTTGGTGTATCATTACCCATAAGAATATCAGGCATAGAACATGACTCCAAGGATGAGAAGCTTTCCTTTTTATTGGCCATGTGGTGAGAAGCACTTGAGTCAATTACCCAAGAATCTGGTTGAGAAGCTATTGCAACTAAGGCCTTGCCCTTTCCTTTCCCCTTACTCCTTTTTGTGTTCTTTGAAGACCCTTCTGATGAGACTTGTTTGACAGAATCAGGCACCTAGATATTGTTCTTCTCAAGAAGATGTGGCAGGTGATCAATTTGTTTCTTCAAGCACTTATGTTCATCATGGCCATTTTTCTTACAATAGTAACACTTAGTTGTCTCCTTCTTGGGATTATCACCTTTTGAAGAAGATGCATCATTAGCTACTTTTGGTGTAGCTAGTTTATGTTCTTGCTTCTTTTCTTCTTGGTTCTTTTGTTTCTTCACTTTCTTAGCAGCCCCCTTCTGGTCTTTAGTGCCCTGATTTGCAGCCAAGGCATGAGATTTAGAGGGCTTAATTGTGCCCATTTGAACCAATTTGTCTTGCTCCTTAGTGAGTTCATTAGAAAAAACATCTAAAGAAGGCATCTTTATATGGTTCCCAAGGCACTTTTTGTGGCATAGAATGTAGAAACAAACATAGAGTAATTAGGACCAAGTTTAGAAAGAATGCTTAGAATCAATTGACTATCTTTCTTCTCTATCCCACACTGTTTCAACTACAATCTTAAAGCCTTTAGTTTTGTGAAGAAATCTTGAATTGTATCAAAATTACATGGATTTAACCCTATCAACTCATTTTCCAGTAAATGACCTCTAAGTTCATCTTGTGCACCAAAGAGTTTTTCTAAAGTAGTCCATACATCATTTGGTGTTGTAGAAGACTCAATATGAAAAAATAAATATAGAGATACAGACATACATATATTTCCAAAAGCTTCATCAAGTTTGTTAAACCATTTAGGCTTTTCTGGAATTAGAGATGGTTCAGTTTCAATACCCATAGTTACTCGAAACAATCCTAACTTCTTAAGTTGTATAGTCATTTTGGACTTCCACTCATAGTATTTGTAGGGTGTGTGTATAGGTACTATTAATTGATCCATTTTAATGCAGAATTAGATTGTTGTTGTTTGTGAGGAAAGAAAAGATGCATGAACACACAAGACACCCCCTCTTTTTCACTCAATCGAAGAACCCCCCCAAGAAAATTTGATTTGGAACTTTATATTTAGTGCATTTACAATTAACACCAGCAAGATCTACTAAGTGGACTTGATCTCAATACTATTATAGATCCTCAAAAGGAGCATATGCTGAAAATACAACTTAGACACAATACCCAGTAAAATAAACAACACCACTGCAAGCTACACAAAAAAAATTCACTTTCAAAAAAAGAATCATCTCGATCTAAGGTTTTATGCAAAAGTTATGCCTCTTCGAAGTTCCCAAAACAAGGACTGCGCAGTGTCACGACTGAGAATCTGTAATTTATGAAAAATATCTACATCCAAATCAAAAACAAACTGTACTAGTGCATAGAACACGAAAAATTAGCCAAGATAAAAAAAAAAATCCATGAAAAACGGAGTCCGTATGAGCAAAAACGAAGCATTTGAAAACTGTCTTCAAATTTGAAACTGCCAATGGACAGGGGGTCTACTGTAGCTTTCCGAGTTCGATTTTGAAAAATATATAAGCTGCATGCAAAAACTAAAAGATACCCAGATGGTTTTCTGATGCGGTGAACAAAACCCAGAAGGCGTTTTTCCTGATTATGTACAGAAGATGTAGATCCAATGTAAATCAGACGCCTTTAGCAACAAAAAACGGCTCCAGCAACCAAAACAACGGCATGCAAAGGATGTATCAGCTACCTAAGACAAGAAAAGCATCCTACAACCTGCAATACTAATTGAAACACAAATTATGCAAGCCGATTGACAGAAACAAGATTACTGGATCTTTATAAATCCTTTTCGATTCTCTAGATCGTTAAATAAAATGCAAGAGAAGAGTATACAGGATTTTACAAGATCTCTATAAAGAATCTAACCTTACAAAACTTGCTCTGATACCATGTTAAAATCTGAGAAATAGATTACAACCCAAAATCGAATTGAAAGAGATAGATCAAATAAATTGTAAAATGCAAATAAAATGAGTAGAATAATAGTGATACCGAGAGAAAACTGATGTGAAGTGCTCCAAGGCAAAATAGCATCAGATTACTATCTCCAACTATCGAATTAATAAAAAACAAGCTAGGTAGCATGCTTATATAGACTAGAGAGAGGGAGGAGGTGACAACACCAACCAATGAGGAGCAACCATCTATTGTACTAAAGATAGTAAAGTATCTTCCCAAGATAGCAAATGGATGCTTATATGTAGGAAGGTGACACCTCATAATCCTCTCACCTAATTAAAAATGCTTTATTAACCTAAGCAAGCTTAAATAAATGTGTAGGAAAAACCTTATAATAAGGAATAAAAAACCTACACTAACAATGAGTATCCAAATGAGGACGTATACAAACACTTTAGAGTTTAGAGAAAGTAGGAAAGTGTACATTGTAGACAATTGGATCCCAGATGGTAATGGTTGTCGTTCAATGGTAGGCACTAGTAACTATATAATTTTTGATTTAGGTATTGTGACTCTACAATAAGATCCTAGAATTTCTCAACTAGCTCAGTCCAATATAAAAGATGATTGAATTCCAATTTGATGTATTTTTTGTGTTGGGAATATGTAAATGATTGACAGGCATGGAGTGGGAGTAGGCCTTGGATGGGGTTTTGGTGCTGCTTATGGCATGCATTATGTGAATTCAAAATCAAAGTTTCAAGGTATTGATTATGAGAAATTCAAAACCGTTAACATTGAGAAAGACAAGTCTAAAATTCTGGTCACTGAGACTCATAATAGAGTAGAGTAGACACAGATCATGTTATGCTTAAAGAATTGCTATTTTTCTATTATGGATATGATTAGAATTTAGAATTATTTTGATTTACTCTCAGTTACGTTTGCCATTGCATTTTTCTTCAATATGAGTATTGGGATGCTGGTTGAATAGCCCCATAGTTGAGAGTAAGGATTTTAGATTTATACTAAGAGCACTTATGCATTTTCTTTTAATGAACTGAAAGGATTTTGGTATTTGTTTCGTGTACAAATGCATCAAGGGCTATCAATGGCAAGCCCTGATGGAATTAGGGAATAATCTCGGTTTTGTGGTAAGCATAGTTATTTAAAAATGTTTATTTATGATTGTCTAACTTTAAGTGCAAGTTTTCTTAATAAATCGCTATCTATTTTACTATACCTAGCCTTTCTTTGTCAAACACCTTTTGTCAATGACATTTCCTATGTAGATCATTATCCTACTCTCATTTTTCACAAAATTTCAACTTGTTTCTCAGAAATTATGTCCAAGATTCTCAGCTCTTCAAATAAACAAATGAGCAATACATAGTGCCTGGCCTTCAATCAGGGTGAGACCTTAAATATGTTAATTCAAGAGATTTCATGAGATATATATTCTCAATTTACTTGAACTTGATTCATCCTAGTTTTCCCCATTCATAATACCGTATTCATTCAAGCACACATTATAATACAAAATCACAGAACATGCATTCTTAAATGGATTATGCAAAAGAATCATGGCATTAATAGTTTTAGACATGGTCAGAGTCAATAAATTGAAATAAAACACAAACAACAGGAATAACAAACTCTGAATTTAAGCTTATCTTTAATTTTTATTTATCTATACAAATCAGATAGGCGGTTACAAGCCAACCACAGCTGATTTCATATTATGGACACAGAGAGGTTACTGACATATATACCTAATACAATTAACAACAACAAGACGTTGATAGGTAGTTATAAACATGTAGCCAGTGCACTATGGCGCCATCTGTATTGACACCTAGATAGCAATATATAATATGTGTGGCTCCAATAAAGGGTCATAACAGTCCTATTAACTATATATATTGAGGCATGCACACTAAAATTTAAGGTGATTTATGATGGCATGGTAATTTATGGTTATAAAAAATTGATAGACAATGTTGCTTTAAAAGTTTCAAGTCTAATAAAGGATGTTTATTTAAACACTACAATTAAAGAGAGACTGTTCAAATTATGAAAACATCCACCAATTTCTCCATTTTTAATCATAGTAATTTTGAGCTACAGAAATAAGTTTATGAAGTTTTTCTCCTACATTTTATTGATTGCATGCCTTATGTTGAGAGCCACACTCTACTCTTACTCTTCACATGTGCCCATCAATCCACATTAAGGAGTAAGGACTAGTATTAAATAGATCCACCATTTATAATCTTCAAATTTGGTTTATGTTACATGTAGCCACAGTGATTTGCCCCAAAACAAACATATGTACAAAATAGCAGAAATAATCCAATAGACTGCAAACATCTACTCATAATAGTTCATATCTGATATGAATGACAACTCAAGGTCAACAATACTAAATAATAAAATTAGGGAAGTAATTATGATGAATAGCATAGATGGACTGATATCATATTATAAAGGGGTTTTCCCACAATAGTAGTTTACAATGTTTGGCCAAACTAGACACTGGAATAATTATTTCTAACTAAATCTTCACTTTCAGGCACCTATAGCGGCTAAACCGTGAGGAATTTGAAGATGATGCAAACTAGAGTTTCGTGAAATTTTGTCTATAGATTCTAATTATATTTTTTTCAATTTTTTTTGAATTAGATTGCACCTCTTTTTCCATCTCCCTCGAAAACTAGCTTTTTTCAAAAAACAACATTTTTAAGGAGTGACGCTCACCATATAACGCATAAATTTTTTCCATGAAAGATAAAATTCTATTTCTTTCGAATTTAGATTTGTAACTCTAATATCTAGTGTTTCCACTTGGTTAGATAGTGTTTTATTGAATATTTTTTCCTTAATCAAGTTTTGAAGTCAAACCAATTACAATTCATGCATAGGAAAATTGTATAATGCGTAACTTTTTTTGTATGTATTGAAATTCTTTTTTTTTGGATCAAGGACTTCAATATCTAGTGAAATCATATTTAAAAAAAAAAAATTGGTAATCTTCTATTTTTCTACATGTGCAGAACAAAGAGCTTATTTTTTAGTGAAAAACCTATGTTTAATAAAACTAAAAACACAAATAGATAATAAAACCAAAACATATTAAAATTATAGTCATTGGATAGCTCGTTCTGAGGACTACCTAATTCTAGTTGGGTTTATGAATTCTCCTCCATTTTCATCCTCAACCTGAGTTCAAGGGAAAAAATTCTGGTTTTTTGTCGAGAACGAGGTGGGAAAGGGGCCGAACTGTGGTTCATTCAACCCCTTTTAAAAAGGGGTTTTCATTTTTTTTTTACGGATGGAGTCCACCATGCATTTAACTGGTTCACAAGAACCAGGGTTCATTTGAACCCTTTTTTGGTTTGCTCAAACCAAAGGGTTCATTCGAACCCCAAAAACCATTTTTTTTTGTATGGGGTCATTTTTTGCCACTTTTCCTTCCTCACTCAAATTGTAAACCATTTTTGTGGGTTTACCCAAAGATATAGTACATTATGACTAGAACTTTCAAAATGTTACCGCTTCTTTGATCGTCTTTATGTTACTTATGTAGTTTGACACTATTTGGTCTTATGTTGATGCTAGAAGTGGGGGAGTAGCATGCAATATGATTTGAGGGAATTATCCCTGAACTTTGATGTGTTAGGATTCTTCTCTATTTTTTTTTAGTGGTTTTGTACTTGAGGAAAAATCAAGTAGATGCTCTTGATGATCAAAATTCGTACTTTTGCAGGCTTGAGTATTGGAGGGATCTATGTCTTATCATCAATTTTTTGTATCTTGACTCTAAATATTGAAATATCTATATTTATATACGTAAGCATAAAGGATTTGGGGCCCCTGCCTAGATAAAAAAATTTAGAGTTCAGATTACATTAGCATTCACTTCCCAATAGAGGCTACTAAAGGCTGCCAAATGAAGTACACAAAAGGATTTAAACAAGAGGTTTACTTATTTTTGAAAGTTGAAAGAACCATACTTAGTAGACTCTAACAACCTTCTTAGGAAAATGGCCAAAAACTATAAACCACAAGGAAGACTTCAAATTAACTACAATCTTTCTTATGCATAACCTGGCTTTCAGAATGCATATGAAAATTAGAGGATCTTGAAGCCTTAAACCTACCAAGCAATAAAAAATGATGCCACCCATGTAGAGTGAAGGTGTTGATCATTAAATCAAACTTGGAGCAAATAATTTTGAAGCTAAGTGAAAACCATGATCATAAATTTCTCTTTTCCTCAATGTTGAAGATCATAAGTGAGATCAAAATAAGTCAAAAATAGATTGCACTCATCTCAAAATATTTCAAAAGTTAACATAACAGTCAGATAAGACATATTTACTCCCCGTAGTTATGTCCATGCCAATAGAATCAAATATCTTTCAAACCAACAGCTGCCCATAATAGGTGGCCACACTAAAATCTGAAATAGCAATGGTACCATATTATGCATGCACTAAAGCTCTAGCAAGAAACAAGCCTCAAGTTTGCAATTTTTCCAACTCTTATATTTGCATCAATTACTTCAAAATCTTACTACAAACTATACATCAAAAGTAAGAGGAGCCCATACTTCACTAAAGAAATAGATTTACAATTTTATAGAGAAAGATAGATGATTATCTTAGTTTGTATACATCATAATCATTTTCAGTCAGCAAGAGCTAATAGCATGCACCATTGGAAATAATTTTATTAAACTTGTGTTTCAAACTGCTTGTTATACATAATAAATCAAACTGGAGAAAGGATAATCAAGATCTTTGAGGGGCAATGTAAAGAGACTAGTCAATCTGGAGGAGCCAGGCTTTAGATATAACTTTTCTTTGAGTCAAGGTAGCCAATAGTAGAATGGGAATAGGGGAAAGAGTAATAACAATAGAAAGATGTCAATGTTCAAATTAAAGGCCTCCATGTGGTCATATTTCTCATCTGAAATAAAAATGTGTGTCTAAAAATGGATACTTGAACAAAAAATAGAAATTGATTTAAGAAACAGGGGAATCACCTATATCTGTTGGTTGGAGGAGTTTTAACTTCTTATCTTCTAAGTTCATAAAGGAGGGAAAGTATAAATTTGAATCCCTGACCTTCCTTGGTGGTGATGCCAATACCTTTGTTAGCCAAATGCAACTTTGTTTCTAGTTCTACAAATATGCATAAGAGGTGGTTGATTCAAATTTTTTAGCAGATATCTTAGATGACCTGATTTAGTTGCAATTATGATATTCACCCTTGGATGTGGCTATAGCCAATTCCTGAGGGAAATAGGCTATTTTGTGACCAATTGCATGCTATAGTTAATTTCTCAAGGAAAAATAGTCATATCCTTTTGGCACCAAGCCTTGATAACTTCTACAATAGAAGTTGTAATCATGGAAATGCTTCTTGCAGTGCAAGCAGTGTCATTTAAATTTTGAAGTTTCTTTTTAACCATATTTTCATGTTATCATTGAAGGGTTGGTCTCCAAACTTGTTTGAAACCCAATTCTCATAGAGCAAGATTTTTCCTAGGCAAAAATATGAGGGGATAAACCCTACACAGGCTTAGGGAAAAACCATTGTCAAATGTGTTTGGAGAAGGGGTATAAAGGAAGCAAATGGTTCAGTCTCTTTATGTTGATGGCAGAGAGGAAATCATTAAAGGTCCTATTAATCTAGTTTTGGCAAGGTTATTGAGATATAATTCTTTTGTGGGAATGTAACTATGGCAAGGAAGTCGACTTAGGAATCCTATCCCTTAAATAGGTATAACTGTAGGAAAGGAGGAAGTATCTGGTAGAGTTTTTGAACCTGCTCCATACCAACTTTGGCAGACAAGGTCCTAGTTTTAGAATTAACCCATCTTAAATTGGTGGTGCTAAATATGAGAGTAGAATATTGTAAACTAAGGTCTCAGGTTCTTGAAGGAAGTCCATGTTAAGTCTTTTCCACATTCTGAGGTTTTGACGATCTACAACATAATCATTCATGATATGCTAAAATATGTTTATCAGAAAGTCCTTAATGGCTTGAAAACCTTCAATGCTTAGATAGAGGACACACAAGAAATCATGCCTTTTCACAAAAGTCATTAGAGATGACTTCATTGATTTCCTATGTTTGCAATGATTTTACAAGGTCTTTGAGAAGCAATTGGACTTCAAAATAGTAGAACCTCTGAAATAGGATGAGACAAGATTCTTTCTAGGGTTAAATTTTCCAAGTTCTTTATTCTTAGTTTATTTTAAAGGTGATCCTTATTCTAACAAATTCACCAAAAATGTTTTGTACATAAGGCCTTGTTCATAAGAAAACTTCGGATGCTAGCCTGGCCCACTCTTTTGGTGGGTAGCCTTTTTCCTCCCAATATAGGGAATTTTCCTTCAATCTCTTATCTTGCTTTAGAGGAAGTTCCTTTGGAAATCAATAGAAAGATCCTCACTTAGATAACCTACTTTGCATTTTTATTGCATTTATGCTTGGATTAATGGTGTGAACTTACAAATTTGAGGGTATGTGTGCAATTTTTGCATGGATATGTGCTAATGTGGTTTGTTCCTCTCACTTGTTTTAGAAGCTAGTTCCATTCCCATCGGTAGATACAATGCTAGGTGCAAGAAGCATAAGCTTTTGATTCCAAACAACTGTGCACTATGGACAAGTGGATACTCTATGTTAAAATGAAATGAATGTATAATTAATGTTGCAGACTAAAGCTACTTCTAGATTTTATCATAAAGGATGAAGTTTTCAGTATATGCTCAAATTTGGGAATGAGGATTAATTTAGAGGTAGAATTCCATCATCTTCATTAGGCCACCTCAGAAGATTGTATTGTTCTACTAGTGGAAATAATCCAATAGATTGTAATTTTGGTTTATGTTACAAGTAGCCACATTGATCTGCCCCAAAACAAACTTATGTACAAAATAGCAAAAATAATCCAATAGACTACAAACATATACTCATAATAGTTCATATCTGATATGAACAACTCAAGGTCAACGATACTAAATAACAAAATTAGGGAAGTAGAGTCACTTGAGGTTCAATTAGAACAATGTGAAAAAAAAATTAACTTCAGAGGTATTGTGATTCATTTGATTACACAATTCCTATATATAGATGACATTAGGTTGGGGTATTCTCAAAGCCCTAGTGAAGTTGAAAATAAGATTTTGGTGAGGATTTTAGAGTATGTTTATTAAAATGAAAATTATAGTGAACATCCTAATAGTGAGCACATTTTCGAATTCAAAGAGAACAGTTGAACAAATTCATGAGGGCTTAAATTTTGTCATAATTTCTACTATTCATGCAACTTGAAAGAGACAACTATGCATAAAAATTGTCATGAATTTACATTCATATAAATGTATGCATGCATATATATATATATATATATATAATTATAATTATAATTATAATTATATAATTTACACTGGGACTAGATAATTATATATAATTTACACTAGGACTAGATACACAATGGTTCCTTTGCCTATAGAATCTAAACTAGCCATAGCACTATTGGTTATTCACAGATACCCCACAAGGAAGTAGCTTGCATTATGGTTGTACATCATCATTATGGTAAAAAAATGCTTGCTTTTTATTTCTTTAAAACCTATGGCATACATCTAATTGCTCTTTTTTCTTGGGGGATGATGCCTATTTATGGAAATTAGGAAATAATATCTACTAATTTTATGTGTTTAGGATCGAGATGATTTTAGTAAAGTTAATTATCAATCATTACAAAACTAAGTTTAAAATGTAACTTTAATCTGTGTTTGTTCTTACTAGGAATTTCCCTTTATTCAAGCTTCTTAGACTCTAAAAACCAAATACATTCATGAAAAATCACTTCTTGGAGGGGTAACATCTCTTTACTAACACATGGATGCTTGTAGCATTTTAAGTTTTATTGCTGGTAGCTCTATCTACCATTTTTGCATTTAATTAGTGGTGATTGGCTAAAACCTAGTGCAGTACTAATTGACCTTGGTTTAAATGCAATAGAGGTATGCCACCTTCTAAAAGCACAACCAAAGCATCTTAGAATTTTGAAGTGAGAAAAATTCTTTAGTTATAAGGGTTGTTTTCTAATGGAAGACAAAGTTGACTCTATCAATGATCAAATTCCTAGATTTAGGTGACAACTGCTTTATCCTGACCAATTGTTCCTAAAACACAAAAAACACAACAAATATAAACAAAACTATTCTAAAAAATTTTGGCAAGAACTTCGCTGCTCTGCAACTCTTGTTTATTATTGATTTTTAGGTTAATGTTCTAGACTCATGATTCTTAGATTCACATGACTTGTTTATGCTTTGTTGTTTATATAAGATATAAATTTAGATTAATAATCATTTGTTTTTAAAATTTTATTATTATAGTATTATTTATATATAATAAATCTGTTTTAAATTTATATTTAAATTTTATTCTTGATGTTTTGATCAATTTATTTGAACATGTAATTATTTTTTATGTAATTGGGAACAAACTATGTCAAAAGGGGTAATTCTATTTCATAGGGTTTTATTGGTAACTAATTTTGGTGCTTAAATGAGTCAATATAGAAAAAGTTAAGAACTTAAATGTTGACTAGACTATGATATGAAGAAAACTTGCATTGCTTGATATAAATGGCTAGATAGGAGACAAAGAAAGTGAACCTCAAATAAATAAGGGAAGAGTGTTATTGAAATTCTTGAAAAATGAAGGTGACTTAGAATGTTCATGAACAACATGAACCACTCCAATGATTAGATAAAAACCAGAAATAAATAGCATAAAAATGGTGAGATGCCAAGAAAGTGGTAAACCACTATTGTAGCACACTGCTAGAAGGAAGGTCGATTGGAAAAGGTTAAATCCTTCACATGAATTATAGTTGATGGAATGTTTTCATTTCAATGATATGAAACCTAGTTAAACATATTTAAGTAGTTAGTAGTCTTCCCAACTCAATCAATGAAATTCAAGTCTAAAAAAAATTAGAAACTAGTTAAAGTAATAAAAATGAACTTAGGGAGAAGGTTTTAAACCTATCATAATCATGTGTAGGTTGATCTAGTGGGTAATCCAAAAAGGAGAGGAAAATTAGAATAAAAAGGAAAGAAAAAAGAAAGATTGATGGAGTAATTAGTTGAGTTAAAGCTTGGTGACATTAAAATGCATGAATTTACTCTATGCATATTATTGTGTGTGTGTTTGTGTCTTGTGATGTTTAAACATTTTTTTGGATTTGATTGTTAGGGTATTTTTTCATCAACATTTTGGATCACACTTTGTGATCCATCTTTAGGATGATAGAGAGATGGAGGAGAATAAATTCTTTGTTGTAGACCAAGAAAAGATAAAATGAAAGAGGGGAGAGAGGGTGAAGGTTGCACATGGTTTGAGGACTATGTTTAATCTAGAAAATAGAAAAGAGATAAAAAGAAACAAATGCATGCACCTCAAAAATAATTAAGGAATATAACTATACGAATGAAAGAAACTTGAAATAGTATATGTATTTTAAGCTCTTTTATGGTAGATTTATATTCCTTATTTATTTTAAATGAGATGCATGTATTTTTTTCTTTTTAGCTCTTTATCATTTTCCAAATTAACCTTAGTCTTTGAAATGTGTGCAACCTTCCCCCTCTCAGCCCTATTTATTTTTAATTTTGGTCTACAACAAATTATTTGTTCTCCTTCACATCTTTATCACCCTAATAATGGATCATGGATTGTAATCTAAAACATTGATGAAAAAACACCAACACAATCAAACCCGAAAATAATATTTCAAAAGTATTATAAATTGTGGTAACTTGATATCTGATGAAGGAGATTCCCCTTTCCCTACAAAATCTCACTACATACACACGGAAAGAACAACCAGATACAAGAAGAGAACAAATATGTTCATTTATTACTATAATGAAATTACAGATTGCATGCCATTGCATGGGAAGCTTACATGCATCTACTGATTGGAAAATCTGAGTTTCCTAGATGTTGGAACTTCATCCTTTGTTCTCTATTCACCATCACCCTTAGGCTACTCCACCCCTTGTTTTCTTCCTCTCAGGCTACCTCACTATATAGCGTTCCTTCCCTACATGTTGGCCCATCGCTAAGAATCATCCCAAATTCCCATCGATACATCCTTGTCACAATGATGTCACCTTGATATGTTTTATCACCCCATCAAAGGGACAAAGAAGGATGTCCCACCGATATAACTCTATCGTTCCGTCGGTGGGACAAAGAATGTCATCCTATCGATGAGAGAATCTCACACTGATGAACTTCATCTACTACTACCACCAACATCAGTGCTATGTTGCTGGGACCTAAATGAATATCCCACTGATGAAGCTCACTCCTGCCGAGGATATACATATCGCCCTCACAAGGGATATTGGCCCATTGGGGGACACCGGATGTTGTCCTTCCAATAAGTAAATCTTCCATCGATGTAATTCCACACACTGCTCACTCATTGATGTCATTGGTATATCGTTGAGACTTGTAGGAAAGTCACACCAATATGTTAAGGTTCTGTCGATAGGCCATGTCAGCTCTTATTTGATCAAACAAACACAAAATGATAATGCAAGATTGATTTTCACCCTGGATGCTCTTGCATCAGACACCCAGGGTAGAAAGATTATGAGCATAGGCTCACAATGATGGAGTTGAGTGATAGAATCACTCTTTCAGGTTGACATCAACCTGCAACAAACTCTTTCACTATCCAAGTGCAGCAAAATCAATCCTTCTTTCATCTTTTCTAGGATCGTGCAGGAATACACACCACTATCCTCCAACAACTCTTCACCCTCTTATTATGTCCCCTTGGGGACTCATGTCCACCCAAGCCCGACCTTCCCTGCCAAATGTTTTCACACTTCTCTTCTCCTTCATGGGTTCAAACCCACCTCTAACCATCCACCTCCACCAATACCCTACAACATCTTCAATCAAATCTACACACAACCACATAACATCTACTACATACTCTTTTTCTCTATCCATTTCATCTTTCGCTACCACATCCAAAAATGAAATCACATTACACAACTGTTTTACCTCATCTTCACTCATAGCTTCAACATTGGATTCCACTGTGACATCTTCCACCTTCTCATCAACTACAATTGTTTGCTCTTCACTTTATGCTGTGAAATAACGCTTCAACATCCACTCATTCTCAATCATTAGCAACAAATCCTCTTAGCCATGCGTCACTGCTACAACCTCTTCGCTGCTCACTTCCTTCTTTTCTTCATTTTTCTCCATGTCTTCCTCTTGAAATGTCTTCAAGATAACTTCTTTGGTAGGGGCTACTTCTCCTTTTTGTCTTGGGTTGTTATCCTTATTCTTCTTCTCGCTCCTCTTTACCACTTTCTTCTCACTCTTTCCTACACTCTTATTCAATTCCTCAAGCCTCTCCTCTATCTTTCCTAATTCTCCAAAAATTATTTGTCCCACTATCTGTCCCATATTTTCAATCATCTCATCCTCTGCTTTATCCCAATACTACTCCCAACACAGTATCCGTACAGGTCTCCTCATGACCCAACCCATTTTTCTTGCTACAATCACTCACTTTGCAAACACTTTCCATTGTGGCTTCAAGCTCTTTCTCTCGCTACTAGGACATGCCTACAACATCCCTCTCGATCTTCTTCTCTATTGCTTCACACACTTACCTCTCATGTGAACTACCTCCTAATTAGCAATCTGCTCACACAACACTGCAAGTCCTTGTGGATCCTCTCCACTCTTAGGAATACCTACTCTAATACCATTTGATGAAGGGCCCTTCCCTTTCCCTACAAAATCTCACTAATACATAGAAAGTACAAAATCTCACTAATACATAGAAAGAACAACTAGATGCAAGAAGAGAACAAATATGTTCATTTATTACTAGAATGAAATTACATATTACATGCATCTACTAATTGGTAGATCTAAGTTTCCTAGGCATTGGGACTTTAGCCTTTGTTATTTGTTCACCATCACCCTCAGGCTACTCTGTCCCTTGTTTTCTTCCTCTTGTGCTACCTCACTATATAGCATTCCTTCCATGCATGTCTGTCCATCGCTGAGACTCATCCCAAAGTAACATCGATACATCCTTATCACAACGATGTCACCTTGATATGTTTTATCACCCCATCAGAGGGACAAAGAATGACATCCTACCGATATAATTCCATCATTCCATCCATGGGACAAAGAATATCATTCTACCGATGAGAGAATCTCATGCCAATGAACTTAAACTACTATTGCCACCAACACCATCGGTATGTTGCTGGGACGTAAAGGAACATCTCGTCGATGAAGCTCACTCCTGCCGATGATTACATACCACCCTCACAAGGGATATTAGCCCATTGCTGGGACACTGGATGTTGCCCTGTCAATAAGTAAATCTTTCGTTGATTTAACTCCATGCATTGCTCACTACTGTCATCAGTATATCATTGAGACTTGTAGGAAAGTCACATCAATATGTTAAGGTTCTATTGATAGGCCATGTCAACCCTTATTTGATCAAACAAACACAAAATGATGATGCAAGATTGCTTTTCGCCCTAGATGATCCTACATCAATATCATTATTCTTTTGATGTTGTTAAATACTATGGTTTATGTTTAGATTAAGGCCTTATGTGATTAATTTGAAATTATGTTATTATGTGCATGTAGTTTGTGAGTCTTAAGATGTAGTTCTAGGTTGTGATCTTTCTATATAACTATGATCTATTATAGAGAAATATGTGAGTGATATGGTGACAAAGAAGACTCTTTGAATTAAGTTGTTGGTCAATCTTGAGGTCTTTAGGGAGCTATATATCTTCCACTATGGAAAGAATGGAGCTCTATCATCATCCATGTTTATAGTTAGATGATGGTCATCTTGGTGAACCTAAATTCCTAACAATGTTCATATTGGTAAAGAATTTTTTTTGGATATCTTAATTATATATTTGATAGTGTTGCATTTCTTATCAAGGTGCTACAAATATTATGGTTACGATTTTTTATAAAAAGATAGTGTTTCCTTTTTTTATCAAGTTTTTTCCTTTTTAATTTATTCTTAGGCCCATTAGAGTGGTTTTATACCTCATAGACTTTTTGAAAGTTGTAATTTGTTGACCTCAATAATTTTTGATAAAAAATGGTAGAATAAATTTACTAGTCTATGTGGTAAATATGGTGGGAGCCAGACTTCATGATATGACTTAGAGGATTCTTTTACCTTGGTAAAATCATGGTGTAAATTGCATGAGATTTGGCTATTTTATGGATACTACATCTTATATCTAATATATATGTGACATTGTAAGAATATATATATGAGAAAACAAAGGATAATTAGATGTTTTATATGGTGCCATATAATAATGAAGCACACAAGAGTGTTGTCTCTACTATTGCAAACCATATAAGTTTGGTCTTCATAGTATTACTTGATGCCACATGCTATTTCTCAATAATTGGTGATTTGGAGAAGTCTCATGAAAGTAACGTGTTATCAATCTGTTGAGTCAATTGGAATTTCTTAGAATGAATATGCACACATCTTGTTGAAGTGATCAACCAAAATCTTCAATATGCAACATCAAATAACCTCCACATGCAAAAGAGAGAAGTGATAATTGAAGATTCTATTCCACCAAAAAATAATTACAATATGATACAAGATTCACAATACGTGAAAAATATGTAAAACTTGCAAAAGAGGCTTGCTTATATAAAGGAAAACTTGCAAAAGATGCTTGCTTATATAAAGGAAAGGTGAGAGATAGGATTAATCAAGATCATGCCAAGTATCTTAATCCTATCACATGAGATAAATAAATCATCGCAACCTAGGATAAGATAATATGTAGAAAAGACAACTAGAACTTCTTGAAGGAATCCTAAGACCTTAATAAACTTAAACATAAGAATAAGTCCCCTAGTAAGGAATTAGCTAGGTACAATACTTTATTCACACAAACACCTCTCATTAAGTGCAACTTGATATCATTAACCTCCCATTGTGGAAACTTGATATCATTAGCCTCCCATTAAGTGCAACTTAGGGAGGAAAAAACCAATGGGAGATGCAAAATATGTAGAAGATGGGTCCTAGGAACAAGGCCTAATTAGATACCTGGATGAAAAAAAATCTCTCATAAATGGATAAAAGGAGAAATACCCTATGGGAGAAAAATCCTCTACAATAGAGAGAAAAATCTGCAAATAAAACAAAAGAATGAAGAAGGATTCATGAAGACTCCCCAAGGATAAGTTATAAGGGGTGTAAGGGAATGTTGTACGTGTGTCAAAATACGTTTTTATGGCGTGGGCTATTGTCTCATGTGGATTTGGATGCCCCTCTCCTTCTAAATTCTTCTTGAATCTTATATCTCTCTATATATTGAGTGCCTTGCATTGTAGAATGCATAGTTTGTTTGCAGGGAACAAAGTGATGCCAGTATCTCTCTAGAACAGGTGTTTGTTTTGAAGCACTTGTTGAAGAATGCTTTGTCCTTGGGTCTGCATTGTAACTCTTGTTTGAAGTAATACAATTGTACTGTGCTTTTGGAGGGTTGGATTTATTACTTGTAAGGGTTTTCCCCACATATATTTGGTGTATTTGTATTTGTATACTTGCTTTTCTATTCCATTATTCCTATATGTTTCTCTTATTGTAACTATATAAGTTTTTAATTTTTTTTTTCTTTTGTAACTCTCCCCTACTTAGATTAGTGTAGGAAGTTGTTTCCACTCACTCGGCTTCCTTTCAGTCATAAAATATAAAATAGAAACTATTTTATAATATTAGTTTATACACTCATTTTCTTAGTCTGATGAACCTAATTTAATTTAAAACATTTCAAACCTTACTAGATACATTTTTTTTGCAACTAAGTTATTCTTCATTAAAATTTCCAATACTCTGATGCAAGGAATCCCCAAAAAATAGTTTCTCAATGCTTTCATGATTACTAGGATGCTCAATGATAGGCATTTATTATGTCATTTAACAACTATAAATGAAATATATCTTCTCAAGATTCAAATAGTATAATAACCACATTTGGAGGCATTCAAATGAAATAATTTTTATTAAATAAATTGAAATTCTTACAACATACATGCATAATTTCTCAAAAAATATATTTTTTATTTAAATCCACCCCTTATTAAGAATACATATAAGGAAAATATCATTTACCTAATACAACAATGTTATTTTCACCTCTCATTCAACCAACAATGAAAATCTAAAAAATCAACATGTATGCATTTTGGACCCTATTTTTAAGCATGTTATTTTTAATGTGACTGGTGGTGCTGGCGCGACACACCCTTCGGTACCACAGGGGTGGCGCAGACTAGACCTTGTGACCAACCTCCTCCAACATGAAAGTTTTAGCCAACCGAGCTAGGTTCCCCACCCCAAAAATGTTTGCTTATAAAAGTAAAAAGAAATAGTAAATTATTTAGAAATATTGTGGATGTAAAAATCAATGGTGATTTTTTTAAAGAAGTGGGACAATGAAAAATAGCAATATAAGCCAAGAGAGAAATATTAGAGGATGGTAAGATGGATAATCATAGTTTTGTATTCATTTCATTCAAAAACCTAAAAAAATAATATTAGAACAAATGTGGATTAAAAGAACAAAACTACTAGTTGAGAAATATATATGAAGACTAGGAAATTATCAAGAGAAGACAATGTTTCATGTCATCATGTGGAAAGTTTCTGGCAACCTTCGTTAAAAGAGAACTTTGATAAACGTAACCCATATTGGACTTGTTGCTTACAAAATTATCTAGAAATGCAAATGCAGTCTTAAAATTAGATTGAATTGGGGATGTAGGTGCAACAAAGAGTGGATGGAATGATTTCTTGAGAGGTCAATCAACTACAATGCAGTCAACCCAATCCTTGACCTAGAACAACTAAAACTATAAATCTTATCCTATCAATAAAATGTATTTTAGGTCATTTTTAAAGCTCAATCCTTTAATTTTCTCTAAAAATATTTGTGTAACATTTTTATATTCCAATACAATACATTTAAGTTATATTTAAAGCTCATTCCTCAAATTTTATCTATTAAAATATTTGTATTATCTTGATATTTCTTTATCTCAACAAATCAAAAACCTCCACTACACTTATGAAGATTTTCCATGTAACAATTTTTCTATCTCTTAAGAAGCTTGTACATTATAGTATTATGTTTTAAAAATGATTGTCATATTGATCTTCTTAAATTATAAAAAATCAAAAAGTTTTGTTACACTAATGAAGCTCTTCCATGTAACAGATGTTCTTGCTTAGTCAAGAACCTTTTGTGTTTGTAGAATCATAAATATTTTAATACATACAATTAGGAGAAGCTAAGAGAGTGTATCAAATTTAGGAGAGCTAAGAACATTGTGCTCAATCTCATAAAACCATGGAATTTGTTCGTCTTCATCTAAAGGAATGAGCTATTTCCACCATATCAATCATTAACTTATAGCTGAGGCTTCTATCATTAAACAATGATTAAACTTTGTTTTAACAGCCAAATGAGAATTTAGTTTTCCCCAAATTTCTTATGTGCTTCTTAGTTTACTAGACAAAGGTGCTCGTTTCTTATGTCAAAATATTTATGCAAAATTTTTGACCCCCTGTGATTGGTGCTGATTTTTATCTGAAGGCTGTCAGAGGCTATTGTAGTGTTTCAAGACAAGAGAGCGCACGAAAATCAATTTACAGGTGATAGGTTTGTAGGAAAAAGACATGGGTTACAAGGAGTCTTGAAGACAGGCGTTGTGCATGTGTGAACGGTATGTGGAAGTAAATAATTCACACAGATGTCCCTTTCAATTTCAAATGTGTAGTGTATGAGTTTCCAACGTGGAAACCTTGTTTTTGGTTCTACAAACAATCCTCACGGTCATCTACAGTAATTCCATCTCATGATAGATATTTTCTCTACAATGGCGACACCAGCAATCTCTTGTTTACAAAGCACCACCACTTTCTAGTGTTGTAGTGTATGGGGGAACGTTTTGCTGCATATCACTGTCTCAAGGGTTTCACCATATTTCCTCACATTCAGAAAGAGGCCTGTGTGTGCAAGGATCTATGCCCTCCCTGGCTTATAATTTTTTTGCTTAGGTGCTAGTTCCCTTAGTTTTTTTACATTAGTCCGTTCTTCTGGGTATACATGTCACATTCAAAGACTAGCTGGGATACTAAAGATAATTCGTCTCTTGTCCTCAGAACTAGGGTTTTTAATATTCATTCGAATGTTTTGCATTGGGTCAAGCTTTCTCATATTATGTACAGCCAAAAATAGGGGAAATATAAGTGGCTGCTTACCACTTTCCTTGGAGCAGATAGCCAAACAAGTCTGCAGATTATTGCACTCATCACAAATGCATCAATTCAAACTTTGAGATTGTACAATTTTTTGGTTTTTCTTTAAGTTTTTTAAGATATTAATCTACCTCTTGGGCGTCTCTTGATCTTTTCGGAGGTCATCTCCGTCATTATGAACGATGGATGTAACATAGTGGTATGTATGCGTATATACTTTCTGGGTTTTAACAACCTTGAAACAAGTGGTATGTATGCGTATATACTTTCTGGGTTTTAACAACCTTGAAACAAGATTTTTTGCAATGACTAATTAATACAAGGCATGTTCTGCTACATTAACATAGTTCTTTTGATTCTTTGTTTTCTTTCAGAGTCTATTAGCACGAATTTTTAGTAAAAACAAGAAAATTGTCATAAAATAATGTAGCTACACTATTATTAGATGGGAACACCTGATCAATTTTTTTTCTTTAGTTGCATAAATAGAATGCCCATGGTTGACCATAGTTGGTTAATGGAACTTAACATTACTTTGATTGACCATAGTTGGTTAATGGAACTTAACATTACTTGGATTGACCATAGTTGTTTAATGGGATTTAACATAAATTTCACTTACACTACAAAGGGCTAGGGTAGAAACCCTCGAAGTTGAAAAAATGACTACTGAGTGTGTTTTAAGATCTATATTCTTTAAATTCACAGACACTTCACTTTCAGCAAATAGTTTGTATTCTATTGTACAATAATACAATTTGTATTCACAGTTAGCGGAGAAAGAGGAATGTAAGTAAACTTGTCTTCCATCTGGATGACCATATTTTGGAAAATTCTCATGAGCTAGAGGATCAGTAAGAGCCTGGTAAGATTTTGAAATAAACTCCACAAACTATTTATTGGCCTCTGAAAGAACATGTACACATTCATTAGTTAAAGAAGCATTGACAAATATTGGGCATAATCAGTTCTTAAATTTTTTACCAAAATTGTACCTGGATCTAGGTTTTTATCAAGGTGATATTGAATGGAAAGTCTTAGATATGCCTTCTTGATCTCTGCTTCAGAAGCTACACGTTCCAATCCAAGAATTGCAAATGGCTCAAAGGGTTGAACCTGGAATCAAGGAGGAAAAAATCCCATGGTAATATAATGTCAGTGGCTCAAAGTTTAACATGGAATGAGAAGAACAAGGAGAAAAACTAGATCATAAACACCATCAGACTTGATAAGACCATAAGCCATTTACAGAATGATGCAGATATTTTTTGGAGAAACACATCTCTTAAGGGTATCCAATGAAGACATTAGCTAGATTTATCTTTTTGGAGCTTCTTGACCTACTAATATGTGACTCTTATATTATCACATGTTCTCTACTCAACTTCTTATATATATACAATAGCCTTTTAGACAAAACTAATATGCGATACAGGATGGATCTTTGTACGGGCTGGAAATTTTGCCTGTAAGTTGCTTCATTTGTCTTCACCACAAATAGAAATGGTCCAACATAAAAAATTTGTGCAATTTTCTATGGAAGGAGAGTCATTTGGTTTGACTTGCAAGCAGCTTGTCTTCCACCTTAGGATTGTGTAGAGTCTATGCATGTCTTGGCATAGGTGTATTTTGGCATGGACCAACTCCTTATTCCTTCTTCATCATTTCGCTCTTCTTGCAAGATACATGTATCTTACCTTTAAAATTTTGTGACTTGTGCTAATTCAAATTAGGAGAAGATGGCCATATTATGTTCTAAAGGGGGTCATATCTTCTTTAATTAAATTTTATTGGTCTTATAAGCATATTTAACAAATGAAAGTCTTTCTTCCCACAAGGTATGATTGGTAACAAATGTATTTGCAGCACTCCCTTCATGACTTTGTTATTAATATTTTCTGTCTGTGGATGATCCTCATCATTGAAATCTAACAAAGTGCATACAGCTTTGAATAAATCCTTTAAAAAATGTTTTATAAATATGAAATTAGTCATAATACTTTCTGGAAGGCTGAACTTAGAAAAAATTTGCAGAATCATACTCTTTTTTTATGTATTTTGTCTTGTGGGTTATCATACATGGATTAAATATGCCATTTTTGTGATATGATCTACAATCATCAAAATCTAGTTATTTTATCTAATTTTTTGAACTTCTAGAAAAATTGAAAACATATAAAAAATTCATATGTATACTATCCCAATTGTTACTTGCAACCGGAGTTATGACTCTTGTTGTTGGATTTTATTCAGTTATATTCACTACTCAACACACTGGGAACAAAGGCTAAACACATGCAAATATGAATTGTGTAGCCGAGAGAGATAAGCCTGCTCCTTGGTATAATCTCATAAATAAGAAGAAATTACTATACTTATATTTGATTTTATTTTTATTTTTTATGTTTATATACTCTTTGAGAACTAGCATTCAAACAATCTGGTCAGTAGATTTTACATGGTAATCTTGTTTGTTGGATTTCAAAAATCAACATCTTTGATCTAGGGTATAATTTACTTGCAAATTCATATTTTTTGTTGATTTAAGGTTTTTCTTTGATGGTGCAGGAAAGCCTTAGCTGCCAGAGGGCCTGTTTATGTGCAACAGAAAGTGTGGGGTGTAAGATTGTGTCCAGGTATCATGCAATGCTTTCAACTTCAAACTGCACTCTTGAAACTACTCTGGTTGTAACCACCTAAAGACCATACTACTCAATGATGTGGGGCTCAAACACAAGGTACCATTACAGTCCATGCAAACATGTATTTCTGTTATTTGTGGTCTCTGGAATGAAAAAAGACACAATCATCAGCTTAAATTTTGCAGTTCTCTCTGTCTTTTCATTAGAATACTTTCAAAACCATTATCTTTTGTAACTATTTGTAAGGACATGGAAAAAACAATGTGAAAGAAATCATATCAAAGAAAAAAGCTTTTGGAAAAAACTGTTCTAAACAAATCAGATGATGATGATAATAATGGGCCACACAAATGTGGCCTAAAACTTCAATAATCTCATTCCATTCAAACAATCTCTTTCCATCTTTGTTCTTGTTATCTGTTGTTTCTAGATTTGATTTTGTTAGAAATTTTTGCATCAAATCCAAAAACAACAAATAACAACAAATGAATTGTGAAAATTTGATACTTAATGTTTTGTAAGCTGTACACAAAAACACTGATATAGTTTGATATACACATTAGAAAAAAGGATAAAAAAATCAACACCCACAATCTCATATAGAAAACCGAGGTATACATATGGAGCTAGAAGTGGGCTCATTCTTTGCAGTTTCAATGAAAATGAACATAAAATCACGGTGCAGAGCATTAGAAAGTAGAGACAAACCTCAATTGGTAAGGCCATGAGTAGGCTGAGACCTGTTGAAGATCACAGAGAAGCTGTGTGTGTTCCTATTACAAGAGGCTTTCTAAGGAACATTGGTTTTATACAAAATAAAATAGGTAAGAAGAGACTCAACCCATTAAATTGCATGAATGGAATTTGAGAATATATAAAAGAAGAGGGAGAGGAAGTACAGGCCCACAATCAATCCAAGGTGTCATAGACAAGGAAGATTCTATTCTTTGGAATGGAGAGAAGAAAGACAAGGTTCCATCGAAGTGTGTGCTACAATTATTTTCTATTTGAAGACAAATTTCTATCTAGGTATGTAGTGGGTATTATTCCTTCATGAGTAAAAATTAACCATTCTTTATGGGGGTGGTGTGGATTGCCTAGAATGTGATAGGTTTGGTCTATTAGACCAAGACCAGATATCAGGGAATATAGTCAATTACTGGTCCATTTCTGTAAGATGATAAAGAGTCTTGGCCATCATCCAAGCTCATAGGTTGGTGTAAGACAAAAACAATTTGTCTTTATTTGGTTAACACCTGTAATTCAAACATCTCTATATCTTTGATTAGAATGGAATGGTTGGATTTTAAGAAATATACTTGCCAACTATGGAAAGTAGCCACACATCATCATCAATGGCCTAAAAGCTAATCATGATTCATAAGCTTAGATCCCATGGAAGGGTGAGAAGGTTGAAAGTATGATCCCTTTTATCAAAGCCCCCAAATAAAAGTTTTGTACAATGATGATCCCTTTTATCAAAGCCCCCAAATAAAAGTTTTGTAAAATGATGGTGTGGCCCATGATCACATGGTCCTACTCTGTAGCACTTTGTAGATTGCTTGTAAAAATGTGGCCACTAGTTTTGAGAATTTTGCCTTCTGAAAATGTGTTTTGAAAACAGTGTTTGTGGCCCATAACCCCAATCATATTAAAATTTAAATAGTATTATGCATGCGGAGCTACAAGAAAGGTACGCTTTTGGCTAAAGTAAATTAGAGGATAAGGTCGAAATGCCTTTGTAATACATGACTTTGGCTTGCCCAATGTATAATTTCTCCAAAATATATACTAATTGACATCAAAATAGACATGAATGATGCTTTATGAGCAAAAGATGTTAACTTCTTTTTAATGTCAATAATCTCATGCCTTCCTCAAAGCTCATGTTCTCTTGTCTAGGAAAAGTTAACTGGAGCCCAGGTTTTGAGTTCACTTTAACATTGAGATCAAATCTTGATGCAATGTAACCCAACAAAAAGAAAAAAAGTAGAGACTATATATTCAAGAAAATTAGAAGTGAATAAGAACAGTATCCATCAAAATATGACATTATGGTTTTGGAAAAATAATTAGTTGATATTGGGCACTAAATTGAAATTTGAATTAACTTACTTATCTTTCACTCCCTGCAAATTACTTGATCACAATCAGCTCAGTTGTGCTATACCAGATGCAAATGGGTCGAATATAACCTTTGGTCCTGATACAACACTGTTACTGTGTGTTGCTCCTAAGGTGCTATCATTTTTTAGATATTTGTATTTCATTATTTTGTTGATCCAAAAGTTCACATAGCGCTGCTTTGGCCATTGGTTATACTGTTATATAGCAATATTCTTTGTTGAGACTCTTCCAATTTGTAGAAGTGCCTCACCCTTTGTCATCAATCTATTTGATTCCAACTACTTGGCTAAAGTGTTTAAGTGTGGTAATCATAGTTCCTAACTCATAAAAATTGGTTCATTTGGGAGGTCAAAAAAATTGGAAATCTAGAATTTTGAAATTAATTCAATAAAATTTCTATAGGAATTAAAGAGTATGGACTAAATTGGACAATTCTGGCTTGACCGAAAAACTCAAATCTGGATGGATTTGACAAAATTATGATGGTAGTAAAATGTGCAAATTTCTAAGATAACTAGCTTGCAGTTCATTCAAAGCTTTCCATGATTTGCAATTAATTGTTGCAGCACAAGGCTTTTAAGGCCATTTCAGGGACCTAAAATTGAATGAACATATGATTTAATGGTCCATGGGTTCTCACACGCTACACAGAAATGAATTACAATAGGTTTGAGATTATATTTGTGTGCAGAACTAAAGTTGATAAACTCAAGTGTTTTAGGTTTGAGATTATAGTCCATGATTTGCAATTAATTGTTGCAGCACAAGGGTTTTAAGGCCATTTCAGGGACCTGAAATTGAACGACCATATGATTGAATAGTCCATGGGTTCTCACACACTACACATAAATGAATTACAATAGGTTTGAGATTATATTTGTGTGCAGAACTAAAGTTGATAAACTTGAGTGTTTTAGGGCTGAATGTCTTATTTGTGTAGAATGCCAAAATGTGTAGTCTAGGTACATAAGAAGTTTCTTTTGAAATATATGGCAAGGTTTAGGTTTTGCTTAATGTTTAGCATGAGAATTCATTTTGTGTTCTTTGCTGTTGATACGTAATGACTTGCAACAGGCTGGAGTTCAGCAAGTATAATTAGGTTAGCCTCTTTCCCATTTTTACTTTCATTGAGCATTACGTGTTTGAAGAGTGATGGGGCAAGGACATTTGCTGATGTGAGCAATGCAATACTTTGGCATCCTCTTTCTTTGTAAAATTTAGAGCCAATTACAATAGCCTCTATGAGGCTCTGCTCGTCCTGCCATTGCATTTAGTGTTTTATATAGCTAGAGTCTAAACTGCACCGCTCACACCTCTTGAGATTCATTGAGAACTTGATACATCCTTGAGAAATTATTCTATCATTTCTTTAAATCAGGATTGTTTTGACTTAGTTCCGATTGTCCATAGAGGAACCTATTCACCAACCAACTATACGGCCAGTTGTGGAAAATCATCTCAAGAATGGAAATAGAATTTACATTAATTAAAAAGATGCTTTGGCACCTTTTCATTCATTAGTTGCCAAAAACCACTAGAAAACATTTTTTTATAGCTATTGCATGGTTTTTAATACAAATTTGATGTATTTATCAGGTACCAAGTCCCTCGCTCCTGGATACACCCCACAAACAATGTATTAGTATTACTTGAGGAAATTGGTAGTGACCCATCTGGAATTACATTCAGAACCAGACATGTCGACATTATTTGTTCTCATGTCTCACAGGACGATCCTACTGCATATTACGCTACAAATGTGCTCACTAGTTAACTTACAATGTTCTTCGGGGCAGCATATATCAGCCATAAAGTTTCCAAACTTTGAAAACCCCCAAGGATCTTGTGGAACATTCTATGAAGGTTCTTGCCATGCAAGAATATCATTAGACATTCTAAAAAAGGTATACATCTCATTTTTTATAAGGTTTGATAGTAACATTATATATATCATGTTTTGAAAAGGAGGGAACAAATTTGCAAATGTTATTGGCTTGCATTTCAAATGGCCTTCTTGTCCAAAACAAGTTAATTGCTTCTATTCACACAATTTTTTTATGTTTTTACCTTTTCATGTGGGTGTGCGTTCTAAAACAAATTTCTTTGGTTGGTCTCAGGTTTCAGGAAATATAGACCTGGTCTATGGCAGAGGAAGCATTGGGCTCATGGGTTTCGTATCACAAGCAGTCCATAATGGCAGTGGTCATGTCTTAGGGTAAATAAAACACAAAATTCTAGCAAATCATGCAAGCTTTGTGATTCTTTGCTTTGAAAAGTCTAACACAAATCACCTTATCTTTCTCTTTTTCATAGGGTCCTTATCTTTCTCTTGTTGATAGAGTCATACCCAAGACACTCATGTCCAGAGAGGTAAGAAAAAGCTGAATTAATCATCATTACAATGCAAATAGTTATTGTTTAACAGAAAAAGCTGAATTAATCATCATTACAACCCAAATAGTTAATTTTTAACATTTTGTACATATTATGACAACATAAGTTTAACATTTATTTTTTGCTATGCAAATCACCAGGAAACATTTCCATGGCAGATATCATCATCATCATCATCATCTAGTGCACATTCTCAATCACCATGTGTAGAGCATTTCTACCATCACTGTGTACAATTTCTATGCAGTCGCTAGCATATTTTAATATGTCCTTGACTAAATCCATGTTTCCTTCTTTCACGACTATGTGGAGCTGATTGACGATTCTTGTCCACTTTATAACACAAATATTTATCTTTCTCTATAAGAATTTTGGCAATCTGTGATATTCTGTCAAGATAGGCAGCATTATGTAGGGTTGTTTTGCCTAAATCGTCAACTTGTTGAAGGAGATCCGGCTTAGCATTTATGAGCTCTTTAAAAAATCCATTATTAAGGAGATAGTGGTATTCTAGGATTGCTTAAAGAGCTCATAGATGCTAAGCCAGATCTTCTTCAACAAGTTGACAATTTAGGCAGAACAACCCTACATAACGCTGCCTATCTTGACAGAATATCACAAATTGCCAAAATTCTTATAGAGAAAAATAAGTCTTTGTGTTATAAAGTGGATGTGAATCATCAATCAACTCTTCACATAGTCATGAAAGAAGGAAACATGGATTTAGTCAGGGACATATTAAAATATGCCAGTGACTGCATAAAAATTATAGACAATGATGTTAGAAATGCTTTGCACTTGGTGATTGAGAATGCAGTACATATTTTTGATAAAATTTCAAGGCGTATAAAAACTTTGGTCTTGTTGGTGATATCAAAGAGGCTGATCAATAAAGCTGACAACAATGGCAGAAGGCCATTAGATATAGCAATGGACAACATGCACAATGATGAACTTTTTTTCAGTGGGGTAAGCCATTCATTTATTCTTAATTATTTTTGATAAAATAAAAAGATTTGAAGAGTTAAACGTTTCATTTCATTTCATCTATGAGAACGTAGATATTCTTCAAAGACAATTCCAACTAAAACAAACAATATCAAACCTTCAAATCGTAGAGGGTGAAAACAATACTAATGAGCAAATGCGTAGTATAACTCTAAAACAACAAAACAAAGACTACCAAACAAAATTCAATATGAAATGCGTCTAGGTTACAAAAACAGAAAGATTTCCATCCTCCTTTTCAACTTCTGTATTTTATTTAGCTTAGTAAGATTATTTAATGCTCTTTTCTTTGTTTCAAACATATTGCCACACTTGCTTTTTAAGTCCTTTTTTTCATAACAGTATGAGAAAATCAGTGAAGAGAGCTTAAGACTTATTTAACTAGCACTTGCATCGAAAGGAGGTGCAATGGTTATGTCGATTGTATTTTATGTTTGAGAGGAGGTATATAATTGAATTTATTAAGTAGTAAATCAACAAAACATGATGGACAAAATACTTTCAAGAGTAGAAGTTACACATTATGACATGACTCAAAATATTTGAAGGTATTTTCTACTCGTGTTTGTGACAAGCTAGATGTTGGAAAGTAGATACATAGGTCTCAAGTGGGGCACTAGATGTTGGAAAGTAGATATTCATAGGTCTCAAGTGGGGCAGTTTTTGATGTAAGTGCACTCAATGGATGAGTCCAAGTGGAAGTCTTGAGGTGAATTTAATAGAATTAATATCATAGATTAATGAATCCAAGCTCAAAGAATTCACTTAGTATATCCCAGAAGCGATATAAGTGTATAAAGAGCATGTCTTGGGGTGAATTTGACTGTATCATAAATAGAAGGGCACATGGAGAAAAAATATCCTAGACCATAAAATATACTCATATGAGGATGACCCCATTTAACTAGGTGGATCACCTTGTCAACCCAACTGCAATCATCATACATGGGTGACAAGTGCATGTCTAGGGTGAATTCCATTGTGTGTTCAAGAGATGAGGCCAAATAAATTTGACCACAACCTTAATGGATAAGAGCCAGGGGATCTCTTGGGGTGAGTATCATAAAATAAATATCATAGGTCATGTATCCAATTCCACAAAGGTCGTGTCATAAACTCACACAGAAGCATTGTTTGTTTGTACTCTCACCAAATGATGCCAACCAAATTTGAAAGAACCCTTAATGGGTGGGGCCAGCTGGATTTGAAAGCACCCTAAACCAATGAGGCCAAGTGGATTTGAGAGCACCCTGACTGCATCCTGAATAGATGAGGCCCCGCAAATTAATTATCTGTGATGGTTTTCATGTTCAAAAAAAAGATCTTTCAAGGTGGATCTTTCATTTCAAACAAAATTTTATATTTTATAGTCTTTTCTTCCCTACCATCCACAAAATAGAATTGGGTGTAACTCAAGATTTCACACAATGATAATATCTATACAAAAAACAAGGCATAAAGGGGTATGAGTACACCTACGCCTGCTTCCTATAATCCACACCCACCATCATGATGAATGCCCCAATAAAATATCTTGCAGGCCTTGGAGCTTCTACTTCTAAAAGCCTCCTCATCTGTTTTCATTAATAACCAGTTATACCCAATTCAATACAGAAACCATGGATCCAACTAACATAAACGAACTACATGCTAAATTCTCTGAGGGCCAAAGCAATTTAGCCAAATACAAAAACATTGTAGGTTTTGATTATAAAATTGATGACTCAGACTTATTCCCTAGTCCCATACTAATTTTAAAAATATTCTCCATAGCCACTCACAACTGCCTCTGCATCTAAATGGTTTCACTCACTGTTTTCTTCCTTGGATGACTTTGCTGCTTTCCTTGTTCGGCAATAATTTTTGGTTTTGATTTGAATTGCCTTAGGTCTTCATTTGGCGTGTTGAGCATTTTTTTTTCTTGCTTCTATTGCTCCCTTTCTCCTAGGGTTTTTTTGTCTTTATCGAGATCCTCTTGGGTTGCCCTATTTTAAGGTGTCTTTGAATCTGGCAAGCCCCATATTTAATACAGGGTCTCATAGTCAATTTTTTTTCAGTATATAATCTTCCAAATTTAGATATATTTCCTCTAGCAGTGGGTATTGGAGGTTCTGGATGCTGCAAACTCTGATGTATGTTTTCCTTCCTCGACTCATTATTTTTTGGGATTTCTTATGGAGATGAACAATCAATTCTCCAATTGATTGGTGGGCATACTCATTCTAGAATGCCAATGGGAGGCCATATAGGCATTACCCACTATGGAAATTAGTAAAAAAAATCATTGACCATTTCATTTTGTATAATCCACAGTTTTGTTAAACCCGTGGACCACCTGTAAAAATCAAGTTTTGTTCATTGAAAATGCCACAAAGCTGGTGAAAATACCCAACCACCATTTAAACACTGTTGCTTCTTGAAAATCTCTTTGATTTCATTATTTTCTCTCATAGCAATGGCTCTACATGTCAATAATTTATTTTCTTTAATCATTCTTCCCAATCATCTTAGTTATATGGTTTTGAGATGCAAGTTTTAAGTTTTATTAAAGTTTCCAAATTTTCTTTCTATATCAAAATTCTAGTCTAACCCACTTTTCAAAGGTTGACTTCTAGTTATAAATACGATTGACTTCAGAATACATCCCTCCAACCACTGCTCAATTGAATCAGAATGTAACCATTAACTGTCTACTGTATTATAAAATTCAAATGTTAAGTAGTCACAAATCCTATTTCAATTGAGTTAATAGCATACCGTTATGTCTTGTATTCTGGCGTAGATATATTATTGTATAAATAGTTTGCTTGTGAATGCAGTGTGAGGGTAGCCAATGAGCTGCGGGCTGGAAATGGTAAAGGAGCCAAATTTGCAGTTGTTGTTTCTGCAATTACTTCAACCATGATAGAACTTGTTTTTGTTTGCTCATAATTCTGCTTTGCCATGAATTTACTCTGATCTTCACAAGTAGTACCATAGTTATAGATGCAGTTTCTAAATTGTTAGTCTTGTTGGGCTTTACTTTGCTCCTCAACAGTATTCAGCCAGTGCTTTCAGGTAAAGAAATTCCCCTTTCTAAGTGTGTAAGCATTGACCACAAGTTTACAGCCCTATCTTTCTTCCTCCAACTTATTTGAAACAAGCATGTTTCTGACAATGTTGGGAACACTGTATTTTAAAAGGAATATAAAGAATGTAATTACCATAAGAGTTATAAGCACTAAATAAATCGAATATGAATCTCTAATTGTAAATGACATTGACTGCGCATTCTTCTTCCTTATTATTTTTCAAATTTTCAGGGGTAGCAATGGGATCAGGCTGGCAATCCTACGTTGCTTACATCAATATTGGATGTTACTATGTGATCGGTGTCCTGTTTGCTGTGTTGCTTGGTTGGGTGTTAAAACAGGGGGTTTTGGTGAGTTTGATTTCTATCACAATAAGCTAACTATAAATAAAATGAAAATTTTAATGACTTCCAAGGAGACCCTGTGAACAAAGGAAATGTTTAGAACCGGGAATAAGAACTAGAAACAAAGATTTCTTAAGTTGTTCATCTCATTGTGCTTGATTAAGATTATAAACCTTACTTTCTCATATTTAAATGCATGGTACCCCATATTTTTTGTGGCAGGGGATATGGATTGGAATGAAATGTGGGACAGAAGTTTAAACTATTGTTCTCGCCCTTATTGTGTATCGATGTGACTGGGACAGAGTGGTAAATACTAAATCTAATATAGTTTTCTTTGTCTTTAAAACATAATTGTCAAAATAGGTGTGAATTTTTAAATTGTTACTTACATTTATAATTTATCATAGTTATGTATTAACTGCAGGCTGCTCAAGCCATGGATAGAGTCAGTATATGGTCCCTACAGGATTTGTCCTAATACCAAGGTAACAGATGCATCATCATGTTCCAATAAAAGAAAGAATCATCTTTGGAAAAGAAATATTATAAGCTTGCATGGCTTTGTTTGCTTCATGCTACTACCAGCCCAAAGATGAGAGGGGGTTGGGAGTTGCTTGAGGAAGCATAATTATGACAGAACATTTTTCTCAACGTAAACCTACTTTGGGAATAAAAGTTAAAATGTAATTTACAATGAATGATATGCAGGGCTGGTGGATTGTGCACTATATAATAGCAAGAGCTGCAACCTTCTCCTGAAAGTGCAGAAGGGCTAGAGGCAATAATGGCTCTGGTTGAGCACAGGAGCAAGGAGGCCACCTTCCCAATTGACCAATAAATTAGAAAATGTCAAAGCTCAGGTCATCCTTTTAATCTTTAATGTTTATAGGGGCATTCATAAAATCTTGGCATTGTAGGAATTATGGGACTTTTCATATGCTATGATTTAGGTGAAGGAATTTTTGCATGCTTTTTATGAGTTTCAGAAATGGGTTTGATTGACAAACCAATGTGAAATTTTGGTTAAGACATATTTATCATGGTATGTATCTATTAATTAGGTAATTGTTGGCCTTTGTATTGATTTATTTGAGAAAGTATGCTATGTATGAAAATATAAATAATTGTTTTAAGCATTTATGAGAGGATTTAGGCTTTTGGACAATCTTTTCATTGAGGATGGGCATTACAAATTGGTCTGGGTGATTCATATTATCTACTATACCAGTTCTGTTTTCCAAACTTATCCAAAGAAACACAACACAATGCTATGCAGAATGTAGTTAATGACTCAAAAATCACTTTTTAATATTGATTATGGTGTGCTCAAAATAGTGTACTTCAACACTGATATACAGTATGCTAAACTTATTTGGCATTGACATATACTATGCTTTGAATTTTTAGCATGTTCATACAATGTGTGTGGGGCTAAGAACTGCACCCTTTCAGTGCAATTGCTTCAAGGGATCCGAGAATATAATGAATTGGACTTGGGGTTTCTGCTCTAAATAATGTATTTCTAGTTTTATTTCTATTTTAGATTTTTGGTGTGCTTTTGTGATAATTTGGATTTGGAAATAAGAATTTTAGATTTTAATTGCAATAATATTAGTTTTTACGGGTGAACTCCAAAAGGATTGCTTGCACCTTAATGCTTCTGTCAATAATAAAGACTCAAGTACTGATTCTTCTTCTACCAATGATGCCTAAGGTAAAATAAGTTTTTAATTTCTTTGTATCAAATTGCACTGTAGCCATTATTTTTCTTAGTGAAACTTGGGCAAGGTCTTACATTAGTAAGGTGGATTTAAACTTGACTCTATCATGAATGTTCATATTATTATTACCCTCCATTGATAAAAACTTAACATTAACAAAGCATCATATTGAATTTTTGGCTTTGTTGTTTGTACGGGGTGTTGAAGTTTATGAAGGAAAACAGCCACTTGGTCATAGGTTCAATTCTGGCAACATCAATAATGCTCTTGGTCAAATAATATGACTAAGTAGAACACTCCTTATAATATTTATTTGTTTATTGGGAATCATCATTTTAATAATATGATTCAGTTCTATGCAAAATAAAATTGTCATCTTCTATAGACATTATGCCTACATGTATTGTTTTGGACTTTCCTATTTAAACCAAGTCAAATCAGATTTTCACATCAAAGTTCATATGTGAAAATCAGATTGCATAAATGGAAAGAGGTAGATGAATTGAACCAAGAATGCAATAAAAGGAAGTTAAGCATTGTTAACAAATCTATTTTGGTCTGGATTTTCCAATTGCTTCATGTCTTTCTTTGAATCTTTTTGAACATTCTGGATCTCCTAATTTTTTGGCCTTTAGATTGGATTAAATTTTTCAAATTTGGCAACTATGGTATCTGTTAGGAAATATTCTCCTTTTATTTGCACAATGATTTGACCAAAAAAGAAAACATGTTAGTTGTGGTACCAAATAGAAGAAAGAAAGTTTATGAAGCCTCATATTAACTACAAATATTAATAAAATTTAGTGTGTTAATGAAGGTTTCTTCTTCTCAGATATTATCAATATAGCACAACTCCAATGAAATACATGAACTATTTGTAGATTCCAATGATATACAGAACAATGTGTTTTTTCCATGACAGAGGCTACTCCTCTTGTAGCATACCCCTAGTGCTATGCAATAGCCTATCCCTAGTACTATGTAGAGGCTATCTCTAGTCCTTTGTAGCATACCCCTAGTACTATGCAATAGCCCACCCCTAGAACTATCCCTAGTACTATGCAAAGGCTATCTCTAGTCCTTTGTAGCATACCCCTAGTACTATGCAATAGCCCACCCCTAGAACCATGTAGAACCATGTAGAGGACTGATTCTAAAGAACATATTTTCAAATATGGAAAGAACACAATACCTCAACAATTAATGCATACACAAAAATCATAAACAAAACCGTTCTTTGCACACTTTGGCAAGAACTTAGTTGCTTTGCAGCTCTTGTTTTTTTAGTTATTTTTAATTCTTCATTCTTTACTAAATTATTGGTTGTCTTCATTACATGCATTATTTTGAGATTTTAGAATTTAATTTATTATGGTTATTGATGTGTTTTTTATTTTTGTCTTTTTAGTTTCAATAAAATTCATTATTTATAAAGTTGCAGGGTTGTAGATTTGTGTAAATTTTAGATTTTTTTTTTTTTCAGTTTTTAATTTAACTTAGTTAAGGATGTATAAACTGTACAAGCTCAATAATTTTTTTCTTTCTAAATTTTAATTTCATGCAAGCATTTGTTATACTTTGATACATATGTACTTTGGCCACAATTTGATATTTAGATTATTTCACTATTTTATATTTACTGCTAATTTAGTAAGTATAAATTTCCAAGGATGTTGTATCATAAAAACTTATTATATTGCTAATCAAAAGAATGTTAGTAACTACCTAAAACAAAAACAATGACACTATTGATGTATGATTGGAAATATAGAAAATTAATAAGTTTAACATCTATATCCACCTTTCTAAGATATATTATAAGTATTACTTGCAACTTTTGAAGAAATCTTGAAAAACTGTAATGAAAAATGCTATTTTCCTTGTGCTAGTTTAAGTGAATATTGAGTGTGAATGTTTCTCTTAAATGTGATTCTCTATTAGTTTATCTTTTTCAAAGAAAGTTATATGGAATATAAATTTGTTAATAGAAAATTACAAACATTTTTCTCCATAAATAGTTAGTGGAGAAGAGTTGGTCATCCAATAATGAATGTTTACTTGTTTTCATAAAAAATCTCATATTATTATTTTGAATTATTTTGTTTGCACATCGTTTAATTTTTAATTGTAATAAAAGTATAAAATAATCTATTTTGAGAATCATGAAAGTAATCTTAGATATTATTTTATGCATCAATATAAATCTCTAAAGAACAATTCTTATATACTAGATTACAATGCTAATAAATACACCTCTTTCTATTTTCAACATCTATATGTTTCTTTTTTACCTCTTTCCTATAAGAGGATGCTTTAGCCAATCAAGCCCACACCCTCTCTGCCCCCTCCTCCCCTTGCCCCCTTGCCATGTCCATCAATATTGTATTTTAGATATATTTATCACACTTATTTTAATTTGGACTTATACTAATTAAATTGAAAAATATATCAAACATGATAAATATAGAAAGTCACATATACCTTACAAAGTAAAGAAAACAAATAAATAGATTTAAAACAAAAATAGTGAATAATTATTAATAGAAATAAACAATTTCTAGTAAAAAAATATCATTCATTTACACACATTATAAGAGAAGGAAGTCTAAAAATAATTTTTTTTTTTGAATGATAGCCATAAATTGAAGGTTAATTACAAAATGCATTATTACTTTATCTTTCAAGCCATTTTCATTCAATTTCCATTGATTTTTTTCATTTACTTTTCTGCAATACAAAGCACCACTGTTGTATTCAACAACATAGATCATAGAATCAAATAATGTGAAAAAAGTGTTTGTGTTATAAATTTGTGATTGAATACAAACCTATGTCCTCTAAAAATTGAGGTTAGTTGAATGATAAACTTTAGCTAGATCTTTTAATGGTCATACACCATCAATTTTGATCAATTTAAATGTATCTTCTTTACCTTTTGAAACTATTTTAATTTGTAAAAGAGTTACCTTATTTTAAAGGGTTATTCTTAAACATCACAATCTATAGATTTGTGGCATTTTATATTGATAGATTTATCTAGTACACATATATAATTCCACTGAAGATGTGTTGCTATTCTTAGTTCTCTCAATTAGTCATTGCCTTCAAAATTTAAATGTAGAAGATAGTAGGCCTTTTATGGTTTGGTTTGTTAATTCCTTATATAAGAATTAAAGGTTTCAAAGTTAGTGAATATGTATATGTTATTTTTGGGTCTATACCAACAATCTCATTCATTGTTTCTTTTAGTCCTATTTTTGCCTAATTTTATATGTTGATGCAATAATACAAAATCTTATTCGGGTTTCAAAATTCAATTAGAAAGGTAAAAAAAATATTTTTATGCCTCTACAATCATTCATATGTGCATGGTCATGGGGTGCTCTTGGATGATTGATTCCCAATGAAAAATTCCCACTAGAAATCATATCTACTAGACAAAGTGTCACTATGTGTGTCAACCTTTCGTTCACATTTTTCATTGTGACTCATGATCTTTATTCAAATGAAAGGAACCTCTCATTAATCTTTTATGGTTTTCACATAGGTTTACAAAAAACCTGGACACGAATAGGACCACACTTATATGTTCACTTCATATAGTTTTTTGGATTACCATTAAGCATTTCAGGATCCATGATTTGCATTACACTAATGCTTTTATTTACTACAATATTTTTCACTAGGAGGAAGTACATTAGGAAATAACTCATACAAAAATAGAAATGAAAGGAAATGCCACTAAGTTAAACAATGATGTCATTGTTAGTAGCTAACGAGAGGACATTGAATGCCCTCCAACCTCCAATTATATTTGCTACTTAGCAAGTTTGACTTTTAGGTTCAGTTTTAGAATGCCCACTCTAATTCTATTTGGTGCTATCTCTGAGAGGAAAATAGGTACCACCTAATTAGCAAATCCAACTTCATATCTGAGCATAAGTCTACCAATGATAAGCATGGGAAGATCTTAAGCTACCATGTTCAACACCACTCCAACCAGAAACAATATGCATACAAATAACATAGCTAGTTTGCGGACTTTCTCTATCATTTCTCCAATTGGCACATTCTTTTTCTCCTAAAGGAGAAACATAAAATATACAGACATGATTAAAACCCAACCAGAGAGAAAAAGAAAAATCCTATATTTGAAATGGCAAAGCATTGACAAAAACATGATCATGAAGGGTTTCACTGTGACTCATGATCTTGATTCAAACGAAAGGTGTGACTCAAGATTGATGTGTGTGTCTGCCTTTTGTTCACATTTTTCATTGCACAAATATTCTTGACAATGATTTGCTATTTCAAATACGAGATTTCCTATTTTTCTCTAGTTGGGTTTTAATCATGTCCTTATTTGTCTTGTTTCTCCTTCATGAGACAAAGAATGTTCCGATTGAAGAAAAGATAGAGAAAGTCTAGAAACTGACTATACTATTTGTAAGCATATTTTTTCTAGTGGGAGTGGTATTGAATGCAACAACTCAAGATCTTTCCATGCATATCATTGGTAGAATTATTCTTGGATATGGAGTTGGATTTGCTAATCAGGTAGTTCCTCTTTTCCTCTTAGAGATAGCATCAACTAGAATCAAAGTGGGCATTCTAGCATCAACTAGAATCAAAGTGGGCATTCTAAAACTAAGCCTAAAAGTCAAACTTGCTAAGTAGCAAAGATAATTGGAGGTTGGAGGAAATTCAACGTCCTCTCGTTAGCTACTAACAATGATTTCATGTTTTATATTAGTGGCATTTCCTTTTATTTCTATTTTTATATGAGTTATTTGCTAATGTACTTCCTCCTGGTAAAAATATTGTAGTAAAAAAAAGCATTAGTGTAATGCATATCATGTATTTTAAAATGGTTAGTGGTAATCCAAAAAACTAAATGAGGTGAATAGATGAGTGTGGTAATGTTTGTGTTTAGGTTTGTTGTAAACCTATGTGAAAACCATGAAAGGTTTATGAGAGGTACCTTTCATTTTAATCAAGAGCATGAGTCACAAGAGTTAGCTTACTGTAGTTAAAAGTGTTAAAATTTGAAAAGAGGAGAATATGGACATTATTGATATTGTAAACAGATGTATAGGAGATCAACTGGCTATAGAGATCCTCTTACTATTAGACTTCTTGGAAGTGTGGTCAACCGATGATGAGTTCACTGAAAGTGAAAGTCAAATTAGTTACTGCATGTAGGTGATCATGTATAGCAAGATCCAGATAGCAGTATGCAAACCTAAAGTATGTGTAGGCATACAATTCTATTTCCAAATTGTGTGATGTTATTTCTCCCCATGTTCACACAAAGAGGAGGTGTTAGAGATTAGTGTTCACATGTTTAAATTAGCATTATAAGTATGTGTAAGAAATATTATGTTTTTGAGAAACAACTTGATATTATTGTTAGCACGGTTTATTAGATTATTATTGTATTTGGTAATTTACATGATTGTATTACAAGTTGTTAGAACAATTTTTCTAAGTAAACAAGTGCTTATCAAAGGTTATACTAGTTCTCCTTTAATTTAGGAGATAACACTCCTGAAAATATGTAATATCTTATTGAACAAAAATGTGGAATAAGAATTTAATATGTTTGTGTAACAATTTACAGATTCAATTTTAATTGAACCTTATTAAGAATTCAATTTCGCCAAGATGACCATCATCTAACTATAAACATGAATGGCCATAGAGTTTCATTCTTTCCACAATGGAAGATATATAGCTCGATAAAGGAATCAAGTCTAGCCAAAAATTTAATTCATATAGTATTTTTTTTCACCATGGGTAAGTGCACACAGTTGAGTCCATGAAACATGGAAGTTTTTGCTTTAACCAAAAAACTGAAATCGGCTTTGACAAAACGGGATCCCGATTTTAATCAACGGGATCCCGATTTTTAAAAGTCGGGATCCCGTTCAGCTTCGGGATCCTAAGCCTGACATGGAACAGGATCCCGCTTTTTAAAAATCAGGATCATGTTTCCCATAGGATCCCAAACCAATGGAAAAGGCACAAGATCTCGATTTCTATGAAACAAGATCCCGATTACTACGAAATGGGATCCCGATTTCTACAAATCGGGATCTCGTTTTGTAGAAATCGGGATCCCATTTTATATTGCTATTTATTTTTAAAAAAATAGAGTTCACTGCACAGCGGATGGTACCCCGAGTACTGGCGACAACAACCCCCACAATCAGCTACAGGTACCCGCCTACATCCCTTTTTTTTGCATTTTTCTATTTTTAATTGAAATTTTGAAGAAAATAAGTGAATTTAGCATGTTTTTTTAAAATTTATTTCACGTTTTGAGCATTTTTTAACTATTATAGTAGAAATGAATAATTGTAAAAAATAGACAAAAAAATGCAATGAAACCTGAAGGTTTTTTAATAAAAATGAAAAAATGAACCTTGAATTGTGTTTTACAAACAAAATTTAACTTTTGAAACCTAAATTGTTTGATTAAACCAAAAAAAATTGCAATTTCAAAACCCTAGAAATTGAAATGAAATAAAAACATTGCATTTACAAACCAAATCAAGCTTTTTGAAACCCTGAATTCAAATTAAACGAAAAAAATTGAATTTGAAAACCCTAGTTTGAATTGAAACAAAAAAATTGCATTAAAAACCCTAATTGCTTAGAAATTGAAACCCTAAATTGAATTGGAACAATTTTTTTTTTGAAAACCCTTAATTAAAATTGAACAAATCATTTTGATTTTGAAAACTAGGTAATTTCGAGCTCAAAAAAATTCATTTGCATTGTTTAAATGTTTTAAATTTTATTTGCTTTGTATGGAAAAAACGATATATATTAAACTTTAGTTTCAATGTTAAATTATAATTAGATTAGAAAACAATATGTTAAAGAATAGTTAAAATTCATAAATTTTATCATGATGTTTGTTTGCAAATTTAGTTAGCAAATTCGTAAATCTAAGTGCGTACAATCGATTCCAATTGGCACTAACTTGCAAGTGTAAATTATGCCAAGGGACACCCAAACTTCACTCTAATTTTGCTAAACCCTAGACCCTAAACTATAAAATCTAAACCCTCAACACTAAAGCATTTGAATTTTGTCTTAGGACCTTAAAATGAAATTTGGTTGCCTTAAAAAACCCTCTATTGTCACCATTTAGTAGAGCTTTTTGTAATGTTTTCACTTATTTGAACACATAATATAAAACCTTTTGGTTTCTACAAGTTTATGAAGAGTGGATCATCACTCTCTATGACAATTAGACATGATCATTAGGGTTCTAAATCATTGGAAGAAAACTAAGAGTGTGAGTGAGAGTGCTATGGGTAAAGTTTCTTTCATTGGACATACCTAAAATTATGTAGGTTCAATGTCAAGAATGGGTCTATTTGGTAGATTTATGAAAACTATTTTGAATATCTAGAATGCCATAAAAGTATAATTATAGCAATTCCAATTGGAAACACTTGGGTACATATATATCATATGAAATTTAAATCTAGTAAGGTGTCTATTATATAGGAGAGTTGATAATACATGGAAAGAGGTTTGTATGAGAATATATGCATTAAGAAACACATACCACATGACCTCTATAGGATTTTTAAGATGTGATCCTAGATAATAATCCACCCATCCTCAATCATAATGGACTCTTTAGCAATTAAGAGAGATTCAATAACCATAAAATTACCTATATTTTGATACTATATAGATTTATGTGGAAGGATAGAAATGCATCAATAAGGAGACCAAGATGGAACCATTTAACACCTACAAGGTACACCTATTACATGGGAAAGGGAGGAGGTACATGATGATAGGTTGGAGGAACTACATGCTATTATTACAATTTAGAGATAGGAGGATGATTCATATAAAAGAAATATAATTAAATATTTATATTATTTAATATATTATATTTAATATAATATATTAAATAATATAAATATTTAATATCATAAAATATAATATAAGATTACAATTAAGGATAGGTAATGTTACAATTTACTTGGGGTTTTAATGAGGATTAGGCTTAAGATTCAATTAGGTTTGTAGTAAATAGTTAGGTTACAATTAGGAATATATAATAAATATTAATATAATTATAATACAAATATAAATTAATTTAAATATAATAATTTAATATAATATAATATAGGAATACATTTAAGATTAGGTAAAATTTAATTATGTTTCAATTAGGTTTACAATTCAATTAGGATATGGTTAGGGGTGGGGATCATTTAGCATTCTATTATGGTTAGAGTATGGGTTACATTTAAGATTATTGCTATTTTTGTGATATGTATAGATTGATTCATTTTTAACATGATACTTTTTTTATTAGAGGGGTAAACACTTTTGACCCAGAGCTAGATGGAACCAATGAGGCTATAGTATGACTAAATTTGGACCTCACTAGACATCTAGATCCCCTTAAGCCATCCTATCACCCTAAACCATAAATAGATTTCTTAAGGGGTCCCAATATGACAAATTTCTTAAGGGGATCAAAGAAGTTCTTAAAATTTGGTGAAATTGCCCAAGGCAACCAAATTTAACAATAATAAGATCGTGCAAGATTATAATATGAATGAGATTTCATGATCTAGGTTGGTCAGTTGAAACAAGAGTAGATCTCAATCAACTATTCCACAAGAAAATGTTCTTCACTAACTTGAAAGTTCATTAAATATTCCAAGGGGCACCAAAACTTTACCCTAAGTTTTCTAAACCCTGAACTCTAAAATCTATACCCTAAACACTAAACCATTCATTTTGTCCTACCCAACACCTTAAAGTGAAAATAGTTTGTCTTAGGAAAATCCACCATATTTCATTCCCTTATGCCATGTAATTTTGTCCTAGGATCTTACTACATGTACATCCCCTTAAGTTATCATATTACCCTAAACCCTTAACTCTAAAGTCTAAACCCTAAACCCTAAAGCCATCAGTCAATAAATCATAATTTACAAACAAAAGCAATCTATTTATATACCAGAAAGGATAAAATTTTAAGAAATAAACAATACCATAGAAGATTAGAGAATAAAAGCATTAATAAATACTATAAATAATAGTTCATCTAACACTAATTTATAAGTTGTCAAAACAAATAATGATGTCTTAAGGGGGTGTCTAAAGGGGTCATAATAGAATGTCTTAAGGGGGTGTCCTAAGGGGTTATAATACGTCTTAAGGGGATGTCTAAAGGGGTCATAATAGAACGTGTTAATTAAGGGGATGTCTAAAAGGGTCATAATAGAAGGTCTTAAGGGGATGTCTTAAAGGGTCATAATACGCCTAAATAGGATGTCTTAAGGGGTCTTAAGGGGGTGTCTTAAGGGGATGTATTAAGGGGTCATAATACGTCTTAAGGATATAATTGATTTAACAATAATGTATGCATGATATTTAGTGATTATACACTTAAACATAAAGTTTCAAAGTAGGAAAACATGCACATTTAAGAAACAAAATATATAGAATATTGATTTGATACATAGAAGTACATAGAGTATGTTTAATTTTGTAAGTATCTATGTACATATATGTCATCTCAAAACAATGTTTACAAAATTTGGATATGCCATCTCAAGAACATCTCAAACTCGTGGCTAGAATGTATTAGGTCTTCACACCACCTGATATCAAAAAGGTACAAGCAATATCAATGAAATCATCAAAACATACATATTTTAATTTATATAAAACTATCTATATGTACATAACTCAAGTACCTGCATTTAAAAGTATTCAACACATGTTTGTAGGTTGAATACAGGCATCCTCTCCTTTTTGTTTCAAATTATGAGATCAATGCAATGATGGCTTTATGATACAAAAAATGACAATAAATCAATTTTAACTATTAATGTCCAAGCAATATCAATATGTAATCAAAACATGTATTGAAATATAATTTAACTAATAATTACCTGTTTCTACCAAGTATTCCATGTTGTCTAGGTTGAATCTGTATGGACTAGATCCTTTTTGTGATTATGCCTTAAGGATGTACAAAAGGACAATTTAAATCAATTTTAACTAATAACACACTTGACCAATGTCAAAACATGTATTTAATGTATTTAAAAGGAAAAAATAAAACTAAAACAATATTTACTTATTCCATTGTACCACCTGCATCCTCTTTTTTTTGCAATGCATCTATGATTGCCTCTTGCTCTTCCATAGAAATTGACCATAGCAATTTTTTTGAAGGTCTTCCATGATACCGCTCTAGTTTTATATTTGTTTCCACCACCAAATGTGAATAATGCATAATCTTTTTATGTGTTCCATAGTCTTCAAATGCAGGTAGACCATTCTTTCTTCTCAAGTATTTTCGTAGCTAAGTGCCAACAACCACCACCGATCCTATTGGAAAACATGTTCAAACACCATCATCAAATAAGTTCTCAAAATTTTCTTAAGGGGATCAAAGACTTGTTCTAAAAAATTGCTTAAGGGGATCTAAAACTTGTTATCAAAATTTGCTTAAGGAGGTGTCTTAAGGGGATCACCGTACCTATTGGATAATGAAAGCCATCATCATCTTCTCAAGGTGTTATCAACTTATGTTTAGTTTCCACACAACGAGCCAACCAATATTTTGTTTGCTCTTCATTCCCCTCAGGTGCAATAACAACATACACATGTCTTGCCAACAAAATTTGATTTAATAACTTGTGCATATCCATATAAATAATTTAGTATTACAAAATAACTTAATAAAGTGAAATAAAATGAAATAAATTGAATTAAAATTACCTTGTTGTACAAGGTCTAAAACACGGTCATAATCTTCAGATGTAAACAATTGATCATTTTCTTCAATAGTTCTTTCATATTGATTATGTGCTTCCACAGGGGTCAACGATCTTTGCTCCCACTGTTCAACCCATTTTGTATTTTCGCAAGCTTCCCAATCTCCTGAGATACAAAACTAGAAAAAACATGCAAGCTCCCTTGTCCAAATAGTCCATGTGCTTGATGTCGCACTCCTGAATGAATGCCATTTAGTAGATCCACAAATTGTCTCACAATCAACTCTAGATACAATGTTCTCTTCTTCCACCAACCAAAAGAATCGATGAACTGTAGAGTAATCATTCAAATCAGGTGCATATAATCTTCTATTAAACTAATCCACAATCTCATGTGCATTTTTAAATTTTACTGAATCCTTGAATTTTAATTGTTCTCTAGCAAAAATTCTTTTGACACATGCACCAGCTCCATCATGTTCTCCTTTACCATGCCTAGCTTCAAAAAAACTCCATATGTGCTGGACATTAAGTTCCTTGTGAACCCTACTTAACCAATAGAATGTTCATTCTAGTATTTTTTAATTGCCCCGTACAATTATCTGACCATATGAGGTGTTCTTTCATATGGATTCCTCTTTCTCTTAAATTTCTATTAAATATACTAAAATAATATTGAACAAAATTTGATGAGTGTAACTGATTGTCACTCAAATAAAAATGATACTCCCTCAAAACTTTTCTATCATCCTCAGTGCTATCATCTGCATGTCTATAAACAATATGGATAAACACAGCTACTTCCACTGAACTATAATATTGAGATTGAATTTCCTCTTGTGGAGCGAGAGTATAATTCTCTACAAAATCAACCACTGAAAGTATAGTACCAATTGGAAATGTGTTTCTACATGCACGAAATTGGCCATCAAGCCATTGAGCATGTTTAGAGTGCATGACATATTTTGGTACAATTTTATTATTAAATTCACTCATAAATGCATGCACACTAACTTTTTCTGTAACTAAATCACAATGCTTTCCAATTTTTCCATATTTTAAAGAATAGTGAACATTCCTAGATCTTTTGACATCTACTAATTGTTGTCCAAAATCATGATCAACACTTTCATGCAAAAAAATTCTTTAAAATGAAAGATTTCCACAGTTAATGCATTGTCCAGAAATACAAGAACTTAAATAAAATAATTTATCATTAGATTTTTCACAAAACAAACCTAAAATAAACTCTCTTATTGCTTCAGGTGGCATATCAATACCACAATCCTATATAATCATGTTAGTAGTCAAGGTACAACGTATATATATCGAAAAACATAATAAAAATAATGAAATTGAACATGTATTTTACAACAAGATATTCGTTGCTTATTAATTTTTACATACCAGGGTTTACATTTTTCAAAAGACCTTTAACTTATTTTAATATTACCAGGTAACACTAAATTGCTACAAAATTTTCTATAAAATTCAGTTTGTGTTGTATCTAATAGGTGTTTTGGGTGAGGATCGCGAACTTTGGACCCCACCCTTAATTTTAAAACATATTAGCATTAGATGAAACCCTAGTATTATCATCCAATATTTTTCAATCAAAGATTTAATTTCAACATTCAATTTTATATCAGACCTTGGTAGTCGTCCACTGAAACTCCAACTTTGATTGATAGGATCATTTTCTATACTTTCTCTTCTTTTTTCCACTCTTAGTAATGTTTTATGATGTATTTTTAAAAATTCACTAATATTGCTTACCATTCTTTTATTCAAAGTTTCTTTATTAACTATAGTAGTAGTTATAGCTCTTCTTGCTATGTTTTTATCTTTAGATCGACTTTTTTTCCCAATAGATTGAATGACACTAGCAACAGTAGACATAACATGTTTTAATGATTGATTTTTTCTTTTTGGTTTAACATAAAAGCCTAACCTTTTCATTACTTTCCTCATTTTTTGCATTCTCATCAATTGCATCATTAATTGACATTGAAATGCAATTTTTTTACGATAAAAGAATTTGGTGTATATTCTATTTGCATGTGTTCTTATTTTCCTCCAAGAAATTTGACTAGGAAGATTATCGAAAACACCACTTCCAATTTTTTTTAAAGTATAATTTTCATTAAATTCAACATCACATTCTAGATTTTCATCTTCATTTTCATCTTCATCTTCATTTTCATTTACATTTTCATCTTCATTTTCATCAACAATACGGTTTTCATTTTCATTTTCATTTTCATTTTCATTTTCATCAACAAAACAATTTTCATTTTCATTTTCATTTTCATTTTCATTTTCATTTTCATTTTTTTCATTTTCATCAAAAATACAGGTTTTGTTTTCATTTTCAAGAAAATGATCATTTTTATTTTCATTTGCAGCAAAAGATTTTTCTTTTTTGTTTTCAACAAATTCTATAAAAGTTTCATCTCTCTGAATATAGTCAATGTCAACATCATTAAGTCTGGCATCTTGTAAAACTTCTACATACAAATTTACTATTTCACTAACATGTGGATTTGAAGACGTACCTGGATTTGTGCTATTGAAACATTCTCCATAGCATTCAAAGAGGGATTTGAAGACATAGTAGGACTTGCTTGTATATCATATTCTTCTCCAAATTGACTTCTTGCAAATTAGCTTCATCTACAACCATGGTATCCTCAATGTTTTCATCTTCAATAGTTGTTGAATTGGTTGCTCCACATCATTCATTGATTTCATTCTCATTCTTCTTTGTCTTTGTCTTTGTCTCTTCTTTTTCTCTATTTGCTTCAACTTCTTGAGGAGTCAATGTCTTCCTTCTCTTATTATGAGCTTTATCTCCCATAATTATAAAATTCTCAAGCACAAATGAATGTTAATAGTGAAATACTTCAAAATATTCAATCCAAATTGGAAGTTGAATACCTATTAGGACAATATTCTTCCTCTTGTGTTCCTCAAAACAAGTAGAAAACTACCACAATTCCACTTTAAAAATTGTTTTCTTCATGCCTCCTTTGAAAAATTCAATCCATATTGAAAATTGAAACCTTTTGTTCCTCCAAACAAGCACAAAAATAACACAATTCCACTTCAAAAATGGTGTAGATGATGCCCCATTTGATAGAATCAACTAAAAATGAAGTTCACCACCTGTAAATACAATAGCTTATGAAAAATAATTTACTTTTACTGCTTTCGGCCGTACATGTGAAGTTGTAGACTTCACAGTAATTTTTGTAGTATATTTAAATAAAATAAATGGGATCCCATTTATAAAACAGGATCCCGCTTACTATAAAACGGGATCCTGCTTATAAAATCTGGGATCCCGTTTATAAGAAGCAGGATCCCATTCTACAATCGGGATCCTGTTCGTCGGCATTGAATGTTGGGGCCGTTGGCCGGGAAATGGGGATCCTGTTTCCTTTACAACGGTCCGAATATTGTCGAATAGGGAACGAGATCCCGATTATAATATAGGATCTCGTTTTATAGTTGGGATCCTATTTTTTAAAATTGATTTTTTTTTTGCTTTGTGGTTGGGTTTTTGCCTGGGTTTTTGGTTCGGGAAAAGCATTGGAAGTCCGAACCTAGGCCTTCAACCTGGTTTGACCTACAAGTTGAAGGTCCTAACAATGTCAAAGAAAAATACCGACTTTGGACATATGGCTGACGACCTTTTTTGCAGAATTTTCTGACAAAATTAAAGCCCATTTTAGATGAAACAATGCAGATTCTAAATATGTAATTTGTTTTGCAATTGGATTATTTTTTCTATTTTTCAATTAATTTCTAATAAAATTGGTCCATAAACTTTAAATATCATGGTTTTTTACTATTTTAATAACTTTTGATCAACATAACATTTTGACAAACGGATTGCACAAGAACAAACTTCAGACAATTCTTTTCAATTTAAAAAGAAAAATAAAAAAATGAGAAGTTTAGGTCATCTTATGCATGTCGTACACGACGATTTTTCAAAATGACAAATTTACCTAATAAAAATTTAACAAAAAAAAATCAACAAAAAATTACAAAAAAATATCAAGAACAAGCTTCAATGAGTCAAAAAACTTTTCCCAAAAGGATTTAGAAAAATACGATAATTTAAGTCAAAATATGGATGTCGTACACGTGCATGGTATGGTAAAAAAAAGACTTTTAAATAGTGGTTTTTAGAAATGCCTATTAAAACTCAATTTGTACAATTTGGGTATTGAAATAAATTACATATTTGGAAACTAGACTTCGAGCACTACATTTTATGATTAGTGACTTTTTTAAAGATTTCATGTGTAAGTGCTTCAAATTTTAAGGAAAAATGTGTCAAATTTTGAAAATCAGGAAAAACACTTCCACTTTTTGGCCAAAAAGTGGACTCAACTTCTTGCACACACCCCCATACCACTTACATATTTCTCTATAATCGATTATAGTTATAAAAAATATCACAACCTAAAATTGACATCTTAAGACTCAAAAACTACATGCAAATAATAAAACAATCGTACATTAATCACATAAGGCTTTAATCTATGCATAAACCATGACATTTAACAAAATCAAAAGAATAATGATACCAAGTGAAACGAAGAAAATTGGGTGGGTGCTCTATGTTTTGGGAGATACAACATCCAATCTTCTTGTAAGTTTCATTCAAGGAAAACCCTAGAGATCTCAATCCAAGGATGTAAAGGAGAAAGAGATGCAATAGGGATGTCCTAGGGTGTGATTAAAGACTAAAGAGGGGTTCACGAACAAGATAGGGCTTAGAAAGATAAATAAAATGCAATATCTAACAACAATACCTAATGCTATGCAAAACTCAAATAAATGACGTAGAAATGAATGCAAAACGAAATAGAAAATTGAGAAATCATAGAGGTGCACTTAGAAACCTGTAAAAGCTCAAAGCAAGGTTTGAAATGCTAAAAATGTTGATTTAATGCACACTAGGACTCATATGCTAGGTTGGGTGATTTAGTCCCCGATTATGGTTTCTGGGTAGAAACAAATATCCGGTAGTGACGAGTCTGGAACTCTTGAAAACTAGAAAAAATCTTATAATGGGGATCATACGCTAGAAGTGGCATATCACTCCTGCTCATCTTTTTCAGAGGGTCAAAGTTTGAATCTTCTCTTTGATCTTTGCCCTTTCTTCCAATCCTGATTTCCGGATCTAAACTACAAAATTCTGCTTTGTAGGTATCTTTTAGTGATTTGTAAACAAGGTGACAACTTTGACAACTTTGCAACTTTAACAACTTCTTTCCAATCTTTCTCTTCAATGTATCTTCAACCTAGGCCTGCAAATCACACACTAAAGAGGGAAAAATATTATTTTTGTAGTGTAGAAAAATGTATCCCTTTGCATTTTCACACTTGTTTGGGCCCTCCTTGTGGATTTTAGCTTAATGTGGCCTTGATTTAGTGTTGTAATGTTGATGACACATTCACATTAGGTCTTGAGCCCTTGTGAACTAATGGATTTTAATGGCACATTAATAATGTGTTGTAAAGTATTGTAACTCACTTTCACAATTTTCTAGGGTTTTATCAAACAACTAAGCATAGTAAACCTATTTTTAATTAAAATCAACATTAAACTTGCCTTATTTGGAGTGTTGTAAAGTGTTGTAACAAACTTTCACATTCCTCTAGGCTTTTCATTAATAATTGGGCTTTCTTACGCTTTAATTGGCCCTATTTTGCATCTACAGGTCTCATTTATTGCATCTTTTCGTGGATAATCTCAACACCAATTAGTAACCAACCATAATTCAGGTGTTCATGGCTTGTGTGGCCCAAATTTAGTGTCTAGGTGATGAAGGGTACTTCCCTTACAATCTAAAACTCACAAAAACAACAGATAATGACAAAAAAAATGCAAGAAGGAAAGCAAATATTTTCTATTATCATTGAAATGAAAATGAAATCACAACATTATATTTTCCATCACATGGGCTTTGTGATTACATAAATCTACAAATTTGTAAATCAGAGCCACCATCTACTCTGCTCTTGCCTCTCCTCTGTAGTCCCCCTTTACATCCTTTATTTGGAAGGCGTAATTATCCTATAATCTTCTAGAAAGTGTAACATCTTTAGGAAGATGTTTTGAAATTTTATTAATTTTGGTATTACAACTTCATGGGGTCATAACTTTTTATCCCACTGTTGGATTTTCAATTATAATACCTTTCTGGAAAGGTCTCAAGAAAATATTTTGCTAAAAAGTAGGAGCCTAGAGGCCAGCTACATTTGTTTTCCACCAATTTTTAGGCCCATCCATAGCTTCTAAGTGCCTCAAAATTGACCCCAAAGATTTTACTAGGATTTTTGAAAATTAAAATTTTAATCTCTCAAATGAAAAATGGTATTGAAGTGATTTCTTTGCCATTGGCTTCAATTTATCATTTTGGAGGTTTGTGTAAGATTTCATGTCCAACTATGCATAAATGCAAACTTACAAAAATAGTAACCCTACTAAATTTAGCTCTTATTGAAAAGAAACAACATTGTTTTGGGTGATCAAGATTGGTCTTACACCTTGGATGCTCCTGCATCAAACACCCGAGGTAATTTGAAAAGTGACCTTGTCACTTCTCAGGAGTTAGAGGGAAACCAAGACGATTAACCTCAAACTCAAATAACCATGATGAATCTTCAACAAGCCTTCCTCTCCATTTCACCAAGTACTCTGCATATTGCCTATTTCTTGTGCTTCTTCCCACATGACTATCCAAAATGTCTTTTATCTCCTCCTTTTCTGAAGTAGGTGCTGGAATGTTCCACTGTGCCTCTATTATTTCTTCATCAATTCCTCATGATATTCTGTTAAATTTGAGATATTAAACACAGGTGAAATATGAATTCCATCAGAAAACTCTACCTCATATGCATTTCTTGAATCATGCTTCTTTAGGATCTTGCATGGACCAAACTTCTTCATCTTCAACTTGTTGTATGTACCAACTGGAAACCTTTCCTTTTGAAAATGAACCATGACTTCATCTCCTCCCTGGAACTCCTTATACCTCCTTTTATGATCTGCCTTAGCTTTATACTAAGAATTCATCTTACTGATATGCTTCTTCACCTCATCATGCAAATTCTTTATGTGCTCAGAAAAATCTTCAGCCTCGGTACTACTCTTCTCTCCTTTATCCATCTTTCTCAATTTAGAAGCATTCCTCAGAATACTCCCATATACAATCTAGAATGATGATTTACCAATGCTCCTATTGAAAAATTGTTATAAGAATTTTTTTCCTTTGGTAAAATCAAATCCCACCCCTTAGGTTTATCTCGTACAAAAAATCTTAGTAGGTTACTGAAACTCCTATTGACCACCTTTGATTGCCCATTAGTATGTGGATGGTCAGCATAACTGAACTTCAAACCCGTCTTCAACTTCTTCCATAATGTTCTCTAGAAATCACCAACAAATTTGGTATCTCTGTCTAAAACTATACTCTTCGGTAGACCATGTAGTCTCACCACCTCTCTAAAAAACAAGTTTACAATATGAACAATATCACTAGTCTTATGATATGGAATAAAATGTGCTATCTTCAAAAATCTATCCACCACCATAAATATGTAATCATGCCCTCTATGTGTCCTCGGTAATCTAAGGACAAAATCCATACTAATGTCCTCCCATGGCCTCTCAGGTACAGTTAATGACTGATACAATCTAGTATTCTGACTTGTTCCTTTTGCCATTTGACATACTCTACAACTTTGTACAAACTTCTTCACTTTTGTAATTGTGGAAAATAATAATTTTGACTAACAAGAGCAATGGTCTTATCTTGACTAAAATGCCTAGCCAATCCTCCACTATGATTCTCCTTGATTAGATTCTCTCTCATAGAACTCCTTGGAGTTCACAATTGGCTTCCTCTAAACAACATTCCATCTTGGATTAAGAAATCCAACCATCTTTTCCTATTCAATGTAACAAGTTCCAAAAAAGCCTTCCAAGCTTTTGTAAAGTCTTTATCTTCTGGATACAAACTCTTGAGTTCATTGAACCCAACAACCCCTATATTCATCTCTATCAACAACTTTTTCCTTCTACTTAAGACATCTGCAACTCTGTTTGATCTTCCACTCTTGTGCTTCAAAACAAAAGTATAACTATGCAAAAACTCAACCCACTTTAAGTGCCTTTGATTCAACTTTCCTTTACTATTCAGATACTACAAAGCCTGGTGATCAGTATATAAAACAAATTCTTTTGGAAAAAAATTGTGTCTCCATTTCTTCAAAGCTTGAGCTAAAACATATAACTCTTGTTCCTAGATGATATTTCTTCTTAGCATCATTTAAATTCTCACTAAAATACGCAACAGGCTTACCTTCTTGACTCAAAATAGCTCCTATGGTAGTGCCACTAGCATCACAATCTACCTAAAAGACCTTATTGAAATATGCAAGTGCCAAAATAGGTTGCTCTATAAGTTTCTTCTTCAACATATCAAAACTTTTTACTACTCCTGCAGTCCACTTAAACTCTTTTCTATCCCCTCTCATTGCTTCAATTAGAGGTGCACAAATACTACTGAAACTCTTAATAAATTTTCTGTAAAAACTTGTTAGACCATGAAAAGATCTCACCTCTGTAAGACTCCTCAGGGTAGGCCATTTAATGATCGCTCTCACCTTCTCTGGATCCAGTTTAAGACCCTCTATTGAGACAACAAATCATAGATACACCAACTCCCTTTTTACAAAACCATATTTCTTCAAATTAATCAAAAAATTCTCCCTTAGCTTTTGAAAAAAAGTATAGATATGCATCAGGTGCTCCTCCAATGTCTTACTAAAACCTAGAATATCATCCAAATAAACAATAAAAAAATTTCCTAAAAATTATTTTAATACCTCATTTATAAATCACATAAATGTGCTCGGTGCGTTGGTTAGCACAAAAGGAATGACTAACCACTCGTACAAGCCCTCCTTGGTTTTAAAGACTGTCTTCCATTCATCTCCTTCTCTAATATAGATTTGGTGATATCTGATCTTCAAATCTATCTTTATGAAGTACTTAGCTCTACTTAAACAATCCATAATGTCATCCATCATGGTAAGGGAAATCTGTACTTGATGGTGATCTTCAATAATAACCTCTATAGGTACCTCAATAATATATTCTTTATCAACTCTAGCGATCAGTACAAAACACATATGCTCATGCTTCATACCTTCTAGGAACTTTCTTCCATCAACCAAAAAAATTATTACATTAATGCATACCTTTTCCTCTGCCTCTTTCAAGGGCTTCAACTTATGACGAACTCCATCCTTTGTCAAAGAATACGTGTTGGCATGTCCATCATGTACTGCTCGCCGATCAAACTACCATAGTCTACCCAACAACATATGACAAACATCCATAGGCATAATATCACACAATACCTCATCGTGGTAATTTCCAATCTTGAACTTTACCAAATATTGTTCATTTACCAAAGCTTTATGGTCCTTCTGAAACCAAACAATTTGTTATGGATTTGGATGCCTTCTTCTCTCCAACTGCAACTTACTAACCATCTCTTCTGAAACAAGGTTATCAGTACTACCTTCATCAATAATAACATTGCAAAATTTACCTTTACACATACAACTGGTGTGAAATAAAGTCTTCCTTTGAGTTGGATCTTTCTCCTCATTCAATAAGGCTCTTCTAGCAAAAAAACCTCTCTTCTTTTTGCATCCTTAGAATGTGAAGACTCAGCGTCTTTGTCTACATGTGCGACTCGTGCATTACCCTTAGGTATTCTATTTGTCCTTCCTTGATGTTGAGGAAACTCATATGCCCTATGCCCTTCTTCTCCACATTGGAAATAGGTTCCATGAAAGCCTCCTCTCCTTGTTCCTCACCCAGATATTCCTCTTCCTCTTTGGTCTCCATTATGAGGATAATAGGTGTTATCTCCTTTCTAGTTCTGGCTACTACTAGATCCTTCACCCTTCTTTTGGTCTTCATTTCGACCTCCATATGACAGTCCACTAGTCCTTCCACCGCAATCTCCACCTCTTTGCTTACTTCAAACCTCCTATTCAACTTCTCTTCTACCTTCAAAGCAAACTGATATGCATCGTCAATGGTAGACATTCTTACGAGACTCAGCTCTTCTTGAATGCTTGACTTCAACCCATTTATGTAATGGGAAATTTTCTCGTTGTTGGCCTAAGAAATACCTATTCTGATCAGGACTTGCTAGAATTCTTCTGTGTACTGTTTAACATATTTTCTTGCTTGTTTCAACCCTTTCATCTTCTTCAACAAATCCAACTCATAGTCCCTAGGAATGAACTGTCTTTTCAATTTTTCCATTATTTGATAACATCTTGTTATTTTATCTTTCCCTCTTCTATTTCTTTCCAACTGGAGTTCTTTCCACCATATGCTAGCATGGCCTTTCAATTTGGCCTTTTCAAATTTGACCCTATCTGGGTCTTCTATTTCCTCATACTCAAAATACTCTTCCATGCCATTGATCCAATCAATCAACTCCTCTGGATTTAGGCCCTAATCAGTCAGGCTTCTCCAGGATGCATTACATCCTATGCTTCCTCTTCGAATGGCTCCTCATATTCATCCTCATCCTCACTTTCATCTCTTCTTTTAACATATGATCCCCTACGTAGCTCCTCTTGTAGTGCTTGAAATTGTCTTAGGAGGGCTCTAAAACCCTCTTCTGTTACCCCAACATTTCTCCCACTACAGTTTCTTCATGAATGCATTTTTTCTCATAGACCCACAACTGCAAGTCTTGGTGCAAACTACCTCATGTTTGGCGATCTATTTACACACTCAGGAAAACTTGCTCTGATACCACTTGATGAAGGGTACTCCCCTTACAATCTAAAACTCACAAAAACAATAGATAATGGTAGAGACAAAATGCAAGAAGGAAAGAAAATATTTTCTATTATCATTGAAATGAAATGTAAATTACAACATTATATTTTCCATCACATGGGATTTTTGATTACATAAATATGCAAATCTAAAAATCGGAGCCACCATCTACTCTGTTCTCGCCTCTCCTCTATAGTCCCCCTTTACAAACTTTATTTGGAAGGTGTAACCACTGTAGAATTTTCTGGAAAGTGTAACCGCCCTAGAATCTTCTAGAAAGTGTAACTTCTTCAGGAAGATGTTTTGAAATTTTATTAATTTTGGCATTACAACTTCGCGGGGTCATAACTTTTGATCCAATTGTCAAATTTTCAATTATAATACCTTTTCGGAAAGGTCTCAAGAAAATATTGTGCCAAAGAGTAGGGGCCTAAAGGCCAAATACTTTCATTTTCCACAAATTTTCAGGCCCATCTGAAGCCTCTAAGTGCCTCAAAATTGACCACGAAGATTTTACTAGGATTTTTGGAAATTAAAATTTTACTCTCTCAAATGACAAATGGTATTGAAGTGATTTCTTTGCCATTGGCTTCAATTTATCATCCCAAAGGTCTGTGAAAGATTTCATGTCCAACTGTGCATAAATGAAAACTTACAAAAATAGTAACCCTATTAAATTTAGCCCTTATTGAAAAGAAGCAACATTTTTTTTGGGCGATGTAAGATTGCTCTTACACATTGGATGCTCCTACATCACACACTTAGTGTAATTTGAAAAATGACATTGTCACTTCTCAGGAGTTAGAGGGAAACCAAGATGGTTAACCTCAGACTCAAATAACCATGATGAATCTTCAACAAGCCTTCCTCTCCATTTCACCAAGTACTCTGCATATTGCTTGTTTATTGTGCTTCTTCCCACACGACTATCCAAAATGTCTTCTATCTCCTCCTTTTCTGAAGTAGGTGATGGAATGTTCCACTGTGCCTTTATTATTTCTTCATCAATTCCTCCCTCATGATATTTTGTTAAATCTGGGATGTTAAGCATAGGTGAAATATGAATTCCATCAGGAAACTCTACCTCATATGCATTTCCTAAATCATGCTTCTTTAGGATCTTGCATGGTCCAAAATTCTTCATCTTCAACTTGTTGTATGTACCAACTAGAAACCTTTCCTTTCACAAATGAACCATGACTTCATCTCCTCCTTGGAACTCCTTATACCTCCTTTTCTGATCTACCTTAGCCTTATACTAAGAATTCATCTTATTGATATGCTTCTTCACCTCATCATGCAAATTTTTTAGGTGCTCAGTAAAATCTTCAGCCTCAACACTACTCTTCTCTCCTTTATCCATCTTTCTCAATTCAAAAGAATTTGTCGGACTACTCCCATATACAATCTAGAATGGTGATTTACCAATGCTTAGGTATTGAAAAAATTATTATATGTAGATTCCGCCTATGGTAAAATCAAATCCCACCCCTTAGGTTTATCTCCTACTAAGCATCTTAGCAGATTACTGAAACTCCTATTGACCACCTTTGTTTGTCCATCAGTCTATGGATGGTGAGCATAATTGAACTTCAAACCCACCTTCAACTTCTTCCACAATGTTCTCTAGAAATAACCAACAAATTTGGTATCTCTTTCTAAAACTATACTCTTCGGTAGACCATGTAGTCTCACCACCTCTCTGAAAAAAACTATGCAATATGAACAACAATGGTCTTATGACATGGAATAAAATGTGCCATCTTGAAAAATCTATTCACCATAATAAATATGTAATCATGCCCTCTCTGTGTCCTCAGTAATCCAAGGACAAAATCCATACTAATGTCCTCCCATGGCCTCTTAGGTACAGGTAATGACTGATACAATCTAGTATTCTGACTTGTTCCTTTCACCATCTGACATACTCTGCAACTTTGTACAAACTTCTTCACATCCTGTTGTAACTATGGCCAATAATAATTTTCACTAACAAGAGCAATGGTCTTATATCTATTGAAATGCCCAACCAATCCTTTGCTATGCTTCTCCTTGATTAGATTATCTCTCATAGAACTCCTTGGAATGCACAATTGGCTTCCTCTAAACAACATTCCATCTTGGATTAAGAAATCCAACCATCTTGTCCTATCCAACATAACAGGTTCCAAAAAATCCTTCCAAGATTTTGCAAAGTCTGGATCTTCTGGATACAAATTCTTGAGCTCATTGAACCCAACAACCTCTATATTCATCTCTAGATCAACAAATTTTTCCTTCTACTTAAGGAATTTGCAACTTTGTTTGAGCTTCCAATCTTGTGCTTGAAAACAAAAGTATAACTCTGCAAAAAATCAACCCATTTTAAGTGCCTTTGATTCAACTTTCCTTTACTATTCAGATACTAAAAAGCCTAGTGATCAGTGTATAAAAGAAACTCTTTTGGAAACAAATAGTGACTCCATTTCTTCAAACCCTGAACTATAACATAGACCTCTTGTTCCTAGAAATAATATTTCTTCTTAGCATCATTTAAATTCTCATTAAAATAGGCAATAGGCTTACCTTCTTGACTCAAATAGCTCCTATGGTAGTGCCACTAGCATCAAAATCTACCTAAAAGACTTTATTGAAATATGGAAGTGCCAAAATAGTTTTCTATGTAACTTTCTTCTTCAACATATCAAAATTTTTTGCTGCTCCTATAGTCCACTCAAACTCTTTTCTATCCCCTATCATTGCTTGAGTTAGATGTGCACAAATACTACTGAAACTCTTAATAAATTCTTTGTAAAAACTTGCTAGACCATGAAATGGTCTTACCTCTGTAACACTCCTTGGGGTAGGCCATTGAATGATAGCTCTCATCTTCTTTGGATCCAGTTTAAGACCCTTTACTAAGACAACATATCCCAGATACACCAACTCCCCTTTTAAAAAACTACATTTCTTCAAATTAATCAACAACTTCTCCTCCCTTAGCTTTTCAAAAAAAAATCAGATATACATCAGGTGCTCCTCTAATATCTTACTAAAAATTAGAATATCATCCAAATAAAAAATAACAAATTTTCCTAAAAATTATTTTAATACCTCATTCATAAGTTGCATAAAGGTGTTCGATGCATTGGTTAGTCCAATGGGCATGACTAACCACTCGTACAAGCCCTCCTTTATTTTAAAGGCTATCTTCCATTCATCTCCTTTCCTAATATGGATCTGGTGATATTCGCTCTTCAAATCTATCTTCACAAAGTACTTAGCTCCACACAAAATATCTATAATTTTATCCATCCTTGGCAACAAAAATCTATACTTGATGGTGATCTTGTTGATGGCTCTATAATCTATACACATCTGCCATTCCCTATCCTTCTTTAGTGCTAGTACTGTAGGTATTGCATATGGACTCAAACTTTCTCGAATCAATCCCTTCTGCAACAACTCTTGCACTTGTTTTTCCAACTCTTCACTCTCTGCTGGAGTCACAATATGAGCTGCCTTATTCATAAAACTTTCTCCAAGAATTAGGTTCATCTAATGAATATTCTTTCTTACTAGAGGCAAACCTTTAGGTACGTTATCGAAAATAATAGCTTGAAACTCATTCAACAAATCTAAAACCTCTACAGGTATCTCAATAATATCTTCTTTATCAACTCTAGGGATTAGTGCAAAACACATATGCTCATGCCTCATACCTTCTAGGAATTTTCCTCCATCAACCAAACAAATTCTTGCATACCTTTTCCTCTGCCTCTTTCAAGGGCTTCAACTTATGACGAACTCCATCCTTTGTGAAAGAATAGGTGTTGGCATGTCCATCATGTACTGCTCGTCGATTAAATTTCCATGGTCTACCCAACAACATATGACAAACATCCATAGGCATAATATCACACAATACCTCATCATGGTAATTTCTAATCTTGAACTTTACCAGACATTGTTCATTTACGAAAGCTTTATGGTCCTTCTACAACCAAGCAATCTAGTATGGATTTGGATGCCTTCTTCTCTCCAACTGCAACTTACTAACCATCTCTTCCAAAACAAGGTTATCAGTACTACCTCCATCAATAATAACGTTACAAACTTTACCTTCACACTTACATCTGGTACAAAATAAATTCTTCCTTTTAGTTGGGCTCTTTCTCCAGCTCTTTCTCCTCTTTCAATAAGACTCTTCTAGTAATAAGAACCTCCCCTCTTTCTGCATCCTTAAAATGTGAAGACTCAACGTCTTCGTCTACATGTGCAACTCGTGCATTAGCCTCATGTCTTATATTTGTCCTTCCTTGATGTTGAGGACACTCATATGCCCTATGCCCTTCTTCTCCACATTGGAAACAGATTCCATGAAAGCCTCCTCTCCCTGTTCCTCACCCAGATATTCCTCTTCCTCTTTGGTCTCCATTATGAGGATGATAGGTGTTATCTCCATTTTGTTTTTGGCTGCTACTAGATCCTTCACCCTTCTTTTGGTCTTCATTTCAATCTCCATATGACTATCCACTAGTCCTTCCACCACGACCTCCACCTATTTGCTTACTTTCAAACCTCCTATTCAACTTCTCTTCTACCTTCAAAGCAAAATAATATGCATCTTCAATGGTAGAAATTCTTATTGATATGCTAAAATTTAGGGTCTAAAGGCCAGCTACTTTCATTTTCCACCAATTTTCACGCCCATCCGGAGCCTCTAAGTGCCTCAAAATTGATCCCGAAGATTTTACTAGGATTTTTTGAAAATTAAAATTTTAATCTCTCAAATGACAAATGGTATTGAAGTGATTTCTTCACCATTGGCTTCAATTTATCATTCCGGAGGTCTATGTAAGATTTCATGTCCAACTGTGCATAAATGCAAACTTACAAAAATAGTAACCCTACTAAATTTATCCCTTTTTGAAAAGAAACAACATTTTTTTTGGGTGATGCAAGATTACTCTTACACCCTGGATGCTCTTGCATCAGACACTCGGGGTAATTTGAAAAGTGACCCTATCACTTCTGAGGAGTTATAGGGAAACCAAGATGGTTAACCTTAGACTCAAATAATCATGATGAATCTTCAACAAACCTTCCTCTGCATTTCACCAAGTACTTTGCATATTTCCTATTTCTTGTGCTTCTTCCCACAGGGCTATCCAAATTTTTTTCTATCTCCTCCGTTTCTGAAGTAGGTGTTGGAATGTTCCACTGTGCCTCTATTATTTATTCATCAATTCCTCTGTCATGATATTCTATTAAATCTGAGATGTTAAACATAGGTGAAATGTGAATACCATTACAAAAATCTACCTCATATGCATTCCCTGAATCATGCTTCTTTAGGAGCTTGCATGGTCCAAACTTCTTCATCTTCAACTTTTTGTATGTATCAACTGGAAACCTTTCCTTTTACAAATGAACCATGACTTCATCTCCTCCTTAGAACTCCTTATACCTCATTTTCTAATCTTCCTTGGCCTTATATTGAGAATTCATCTTATTGATATGCTTCTTCACCTCATCATGCAAATTCTTTAGGTGCTCAACAAAATATTCAACCTCAACACTATTCTTCTCTTCTTTATCCATCTTTCTTAGTTCAAAAGCATTCCTCGTACTACTCCCATATACAATCTGGAATGGTGATTTACTAGTGCTCCCATTGACAAAATTTTTATATGCAAATTCTGCCTGTTGTAAAATCAAATCCCACCCCTTAGGTTTATCTCTTACTAAGAATCTTAGCAGATTACTGAAACTCCTATTGACCACCTCTGTTTGTCCATCAGTCTATGGATTGTGAGCATAAATGAAATTCAAACCTGTCTTCAACTTCTTCCATAATGTTCTCTAGAAATAACCAACAAATTTGGTATCTCTGTTTGAAACTGTACTCTTCGGTAGACCATGTAGTCTCCCCACCTCTCTGAAAAACAACTATGCAATATGAACAAACTGGTCTTATGACATGGCATAAAATATGCCATCTTAAAAAATCTATTCACCACCATAAATATGTTATCATTCCCTCTCTGTGTCCTCGATAATCCAAGGATAAAATCCATACTAATGTCCTCCCATGGCCTCTCAGGTACAGGTAACGACTGATACAATCCAGTATTCTAATTTTTTCATTTCACCATTTGACATACTCTACAACTTTGTACAAACTTCTTCATGTCATCCTGTTGTAACTGTGGCCAATAATAATTTTCATTAACAAGATCAATTGTCTTATCTCAACCAAAATGCCCAGCCAATCCTCCGCTATGCTTCTCCTTTATTAGATTCTCTCTCATAGAACTCCTTGGAATGCACAATTGGCTTCCTCTAAACAACATTCCATCTTGGATTAAGAAATCCAACCATCTTGTCCTATCCAATGCAATAGGTTCCAAACAAGCCTTCCAAGCTTCTGGAAGGTCTGGATCTTCTGGATACAAACTATTGAGTTTATTGAACCCAATAACGTCTATATTCATTTCTATCAACAATTTTTTCCTTCTACTTAAGGCATCTACAACTCTGTTTGATCTTCCACTCTTGTGCTTCAAAACAAAATTATAACTTTTCCAAAACTCAACCCATTTTAAGTGCCTTTGATTCAACTCTCCTTTATTATTCAGATACTGCAAAGCCTGGTGATCAGTATATAAAAAAAATTCTTTTGGCAATGAATAGTGTCTCCATTTCTTCAAAGCCTGAACTATAGCATAGAACTCTTGTTCCTAAACATAATATTTCTTCTTAGAATCATTTAACTTCTCACTAAAATAGGCAATAGGCTTACCTTTGTGACTCAAAATAGCTCCTATGGCACTGCCACTAGCATCACAATCTACCCGAAAGACCTTATTGAAATATAGAAGTGCCAAAATAGGTTGCTCTATAACTTTCTTCTTCAACATATCAAAAATTTTTGCTGCTCCTATAGTCCACTTAAACTCTTTTCTATCCCCTCTCATTGCTTCAGTTAGAGGTGCACGAATACTACTAAAACTCTTAATAAACTTTCTGTAAAAGCTTGCTAGACCATGAAATGATCTTACTTCTATAACACTCCTTAGGGTAGGCCATTCAATGATAGCTACCACCTTCTTTGCAACTAGTTTAAGACCCTCTACTGAGACAAAAAATTCCAGATACACTAACTCCTTTTTACAAAACTACATTTCTTGAAATTAATCAACAACTTATCCTCCCTTAGATTTTCAAAAAAAATTCGGATATGCATCAGGTGCTCCTCCAATGTCTTACTAAAAATTAGAATATCATCCAAATAATCAATAACAAATTTTCCTGAAAATTATTCTAATAACTCATTCATAAGCCACATAAATGTGCTTGGTGCATTGGTTAGCCCAAAAGGTATGACTAACCACTTGTACAAGCCCTCCTTGGTTTTAAAGGCTGTCTTCCATTCATCTTTTTCTCTAATATGTATCTGGTGATATCCTCTCTTTAAATCTATCTTTGTGAAGTACTCAACTCCACTCAAACAATCTATAATGTCATCCATCCTTGGCAACATAAATCTATACTTGATGGTGATCTTGTTGATGGCTCTAGAATCTATACACATTTTCCATTTCCCATCCTTCTTTGCTCCTAGTACTATAGGTACTGCACATGGACTCAAAATTTCTCGAATCAATCCCTTCCACAACAACTCTTGCACTTGTCTATTCAACTCTTCGCTTTCTGCTGGAGTCATATGATGAGCTGCCTTATTCGGAAAACTAGCTCTTAGAATCAGGTCCATCTGATGAATAATCTTTCTTACTGGAGGAAAACCTTCAATTACGTTATAAAAAAATAATAGCTTGAAACTCATTCAACAAATCTGAAACCTCTATAGGTACCTCAATAAAATCTTCTTTATCAACTCTAGGGATTAGTGTAAAACACATATGCTCATGCTTCATACCTTCTAGGAACTTTCTTCCATCAACCAAAAAAATTCTTATATAACTCCATACCTTTTCCTCTGCCTCTTTCAAGGGCTTCAACTTATTATGAACTCCATCCTTTGTTAAAGAATAGTTGTTGGCATGTCCATCATGTACTGCTCACCCATCAAACTGCCATGGTCTACCTAACAACATATGACAAACATCCATAGGAATAATATCACACAATAGGTCTCATCATGGTAATTTCCAATCTTGAACTTTACCAGATATTGTTCATTTACCAAAGCTTTATGGTCCTTCTGAAACCAAACAATCCGGTATGGATTTGGATGCCTTCTTCTCTCCAAATACAACTTACTAACCATCTCTTCCAAAAAAAGGTTATCAGTACTACCTCCATCAATAATAACATTGCAAACTTTACCTTTACACTTACATTTGGTGCGAAATAAATTATTCCTTTGAGTTGGTTCTTTCTCCTCATTCAATAAGGCTCTTCTAGTAACAAGAACCTCTCCTCTTTCTACATCCTGAGAATGTGAAGACTTAGCAGCTTCGTGTATATGTGCAACTCATGCATTACCCTCAGGTCTTCTATTTTTCCTTCCTTGATGCTGAGGACACTCATATGCCCTATGCATTTTTTCTCCACATTGGTAACAAGTTCCATGAAAGCATCCTCTCCCTGTTCCTCACCCAGATATTCCTCTTCCTCTTTGGTCTCCATTATGAGGATGATAGGTGTTATCTCCTTTCTAGTTTTGGCTGCTACTAGATCCTTCGCCCTTCTTTTGGTCTTCATTTCAATCTCCATATAAACATCCACTAGTCCTTCCACTGTGACATCCACCTCTTTGCTTACTTTCAAACCTCCTATTCAACTTCTCTTCTACCTTCAAAGAAAAATGATATGCATATTCAATGGTAGACATTCTTACCAGACTCAACTCGTCTTGAATGCTCGGCTTCAACCCATTTATGTAACAAATGTTTTTTTCCTTGTTGGCCTTAGAATGACCTGTTTTGATTAGGACTCAGTAGAATTCTTCTGTGTACTCCTTTTTTCAAAAAATCCAACTCATACTCCCCAAGAATGAACTATAGTTTCAATTTTTCCACCATTCAATCCCATCTTGTTATTTTATCTTTTCCTCTTCTATTTCTTTCCTACTGGACTTCTTTCCACCATATGCTAGCATGGCCTTTCAATTTGGCTTGTGCAAATTTGACCCTATATGGGTCTTCTATTTCCTGATACATAAAATACTCTTCCATGTCATTGACCCAATCGATCAACTCCTCTGGATTTAGGCCCTAATCAGTCTGACTTCTCTAGGATCCATTACATCCCATGCTTCCTCTTGAAATGGCTCCTCATCTTCATCCTCATCCTCAGTTTCATCTCTTCTTCTAACATGAGCTCCCCTACACAGCTCCTCTTGTAGTGCTTGAACTTGTCTCTAGAGGGCTCCAAAACCCTCTTCTGTTACTCCAACATTTCTCCCACCACGGTTTCTTCGTGGAGGAATCTTTTCTCATAGATCCACAACCACAAGTCCTGGTGCAAACTGCCTCACGTTCGACGATCTATTTATACACTAAGGAAAATCTGCTCTGATACCACTTGATGAAGGTACCTACTCCCCTTACAATCTAAAACTCACAAAAACAACAGATAATGGCACAAAAAAAATGTAAGAAGGAAAGAAAATATTTTTCTATTATCACTGAAATGAAAATGAAATTACAACATTATATTTTCCATCACATGGGCTTTCTAATTACATAAATATGAAAATCTACAATTCAGAGCCACCATCTATTCTTCTCGCCCCTCTCCTCTGTAGTCCCCCTTTACATCCTTTATTTGGAAGGTGTAACCACCCTAGAATCTTCTGGAATGTGTAACTTCTTCAAGAAAATGTTTTGAAATTTTATTAATTTTGGTATTACAACTTCACTGGGTCATAACTTTTGATCTGACCATCAGATTTTCAATTATGATACCTTTTTAGAAAGGTCTCGAGAAAATATTGAGCCAAAAAGTAGGAACTAATGGCCAACGACTTTCATTTTCTACCAATTTTTAGGCCTACCAGAGCCTCTAAGTGCCTCAAAATTGATCCCGAAGATTTTACTGGGATTTTTGAAAATTAAAATTTTAATATCTCTCAAATGACAAATGGTATTGAAGTGATTTCTTCAAAATTGGCTTCAATTTATCATTCCATAGGTCTGTGTAAAATTTCATGTCCAAATGTGCATAAATGCAAACTTACAAAAATAGTAACCCTAACAAATTTAGCCCTTATTGAAAAGAAACAACATTTTTTTTGGGCGATGCGATATTGTTCTTACACCCTAGATGCTCCTACATCACTGGGACTCATTCACCACCTTGGGAAAATGGGTCCCACCTAGATCATTTGGCCCTGAACCAATTTTCACACCTTTCTAAGCACTTTTGATTTTTGGTCCCATACATTATGTTTGATGGGACTCATTGACCACCTTGGGTGAATGAGTCCCATGTGGTCCAAAATAAAATTTAATTCAATTTTTTGGTAGGATTTTATTCTCCTAGATTTGATGTCAGTTTGAATTGTTGTAATTTTGGGAATTCTTACATATAATTGAATATAAATACAAGGTTCTTTCACTCATATTCTCACCTAACATTCAAGAGAGTTCACAAGAGAATTCAAGGGAACAATATCCAACATTTTAAAACATTCTTCAAGTGTGAATCATCATACCAAGGATTTCATCCATCATGTTTGTTATTGTACTAACAATTGTGATGTAGATTTTATGATTCAAGCAAGTGTTTCAAGCAAGAGTCAGGAACCACATCCATTGCATCCATTTCAAGCATAATTGCAACACCTTATTGGTAGGGTTTGGTGAGTTGCAACATTTATTTATTTTTCATTCATCATTCACCATTTGCTTTCATTTCAAAGTTTAATTACCAACAAAGGGTTTGACCAAGGAAAACCCCTATTCACTAACCCCACACAATTCTTCCCTCTCCTTTGTGTGTGATTTGTAGGCCTAGGTTGCATATTTCATAAGGAACAAGATTGGAGAAAAGTTCCAAATTATATAGAGTTTTCAAAATTTTCATAAAGCCTTGGAGAACATTGGAGATCACCTATAGGTTGCAAATCAAAGAATCAAATCTAGGAATCCGTCAAGAAGGAAAAGGTAGACAAAGAAGAGTAGAATCAAATTTCAAAGTAGAAAATCCTAAATGGAATGATTTTCCACTTTTGGAAAATGAGTCCCAATTCCAGTACATTTTTAGGATTTTGCAGATTTGGATACCCTTTTGGCAGATTCTTGTTCCTACACATTTTCCCAAAAAATGGACTGATTCACCCAGCTTGGTGAATGAGTCTCAATCAACCTTGACAATATATTTTTCAATGTTCAGAATCTCCATTCAACCTTCTCTAGGTTCCCATGTGCACACTTCTTGTTTTATAGTTTTTTGTTGCATTTCATTCACTTTTCTAGGTCATTTACTATTAGTTTGCATTCAATTAGGGTTTTGCATTGCATCTTTCATTTCATTTTCTTTTCCAAGTTTACACTTGGTGGTGAACCCCTCATTAGATCATATTTAGCCCTGAGGACATCCCTTTTCAAATATTTCTTTCTCTTTTGCATTGAAATCTCAAGGGTTTGTTCTTTAGTGAAAGTTAGTGAAAGTTGCCCCTTTTGGTCCTGAACCCTAAAGGTGAAAAGGGCTCCAATTTTCATACCTTTCATTTTGGTGAACCTGTATTTAGAACATCATAATTTTGATTTGGAGTGCATTCTCATCCTTGATTTGGCGTGCATTAACATTGCATTAGGATTTGCAATGATTAATTTGCATTATAGAGTTTCAAATATCGCATTAGTGAAAGCTCATTTTAGCTTTCATTTTTGCATCTAATTTTATCAAAAATCCATCAAAATCTGCATTTGCATGTCAGATATAGATCAAAAAACATAAAAATCATAAAATTCAATCAAAAATTTCTGAAAATTTTCAAAAAAAAAATCACTGGGATTCATTCGCCACCTTGGGTGAATCAGTCCCTCTGCACATACTGCACTGCATCTTCTAGAATTCAAAATTCATTTTTTGAGTTTCTATTTGTTGTTATTGTTCTTTTTTTTTAGTTTCCAAAATTCCAGTTATAAGCATCTCATTGTTCTTAGCTTATATTGCATTTGCATTCACCTTGCATTTAGTAGCCTTTGTATGAGTGTTTGGTGTCCTATTGCTAATACTATAGTGAGACAAAGTTTGAGACTAATGCCATCCCATGATAGCAAAATCATTGTGGATCTTGTGTTATCTAGCTCTTTCACTCCTAGTATTGACATTAGTACACTAGATATGGATAACACCTCTAACAACTCATTGCCTTCAAGTAGTATGGAAGTAGAAACAAGGAATGATAGTGTCCCACAAGAAAACATAATTCACATTCATGGAGACCTAGAAAACCTACAACATCAAGTGTAAAATGACAACATTTCAACTCTTGCCATCCCTACTATAGACAACATTCACCGCATGCTTGAAAGAGAAGATGGACTTGACCTTGCGAAAAACATAGTTGAAATATTTGGAAAATACCTTTCCTCAACAAGTAGTTGTCCTTTTCCTAAAAACAATGTCACAAGCCAAGGAGGAACTCAAATTCCTCCTCCCACAACAATTTCCTCAATACCTACCAATACCAACCCTCAAGTCACAACAACAATGCAATAAGTTAGTAATGTGATTCCTTCCTTGGGTATTTCTGCTAGCATCCCTAGTTCCTATGTGGCATTGCATGTTATATCTCCTACCACTTTACCACCTATAAGAATCCCACTCACTTTTCCTATGAACACATACACTCCTTCACCACTTTCACTTCCATCTCATAAAAATTAATGAACCTCTCATAACTCGACTCTTCCAAACCATTTCATCCCTTCAAAAATAAATTTCCACCATCAACCAAAATCAAAATGGTCCATCTACATATTATGTTAGAAGTAGTCCATTTTCCTTGGAGATATTGCAAACATCGATGCCACAAGGTGTAGAGGTTCCTAGATTTGAGAAATATGGAGGTAAGGGAGATCCTTCTAACCATGTTAATGCTTATACTGCCTTATCTAGTGACTTCATCCTTGATGATAAACTCCTAGCTAAACTTTTCCCTAGGTTGTTGAAGGACACCGCCTTGGAATGGTTTTCTTCTTTACTGAACAACTCAATTTGTTCATTCAATGAACTTGTTTATGTATTTGTAAACCATTTCCAGGTGCATATGACTCCCAAGATGACCTTAGATGATTTGATGAGATGTAAGAAAAAAGAAGAAAAGATAATTAATTTTATCTCACGCTATCAATCACTTTATTCCCAAATCGATATCAAGGTTAATATAAGCATGATACAGATAAAATATGGATATGACTCAAACTTTTGGCCTGGTTAATAGGTTGGTCCTCTACTTTGGATGAGAACAAACACATCTATTAGTATAACATTAAATCAACCTTTAGGATGTAAATACAGTCATTCATTATATTATAATTTTTTAGACTATGGAAGAGGACCAAGTACACTCAATACTTTAATATAATGGCTAGATAGGGACTAGAAACATAAGAAATTTTAGTTTTAATGCAATAAGCATTTTTAATTCAAATGTAATAAGTTATAGCCTTTCTTGTATATAATTTTTCAACTGTTAATGGGAATGCAACTATAAGTAAAACTTAGCATGCTTCACAAGGTGAAAAGTTTAGTTTCTTCTTAGTTTTCAAGGCCATTTAGTTAAAGTATAAAATTGATTCAAAATCATACGAGGGAATATTAGTTGAATTTTTTTTTTTAAATTGAAGCAATTTTTAACTATTGTATATTCTCTATGTCTTTGATATACAGGGATGTGATAATTCATGCTAGTCAAATCTAACAAAGGATGTAATAATGTATTTTTTTAGGGATATCATCATTACTTTGAAAGAAATAATTTAGATTTGCACTAACATTATTATTTTAATTTTAGTGAGTTATCTTACCATTTTTTTTGATAAATGTATTTTGTTTGATATTTATATTCAATTCATATTAATTTTGATAGATAAATCAAACTAAACAAGAGCTGTAGAGCAACAAAGTTCCTACAAAAGTTTGCAAGGATGGTTTTGTTTTTGTTTGAACTAGGTAGTCCATGAAGGAGACATTCTTAGGTTTGAAGCTTCAGTCATGCCACCCATTTATATAAGACTTGTGAAAATATGGATACATTGAAATAGAAAAATGAATTTGTTAAAGATATTGTTTGAAAGATAATGCATGAAGACGAGACAGTGTGGTAAGAAAATGAACTACAAAATTAAAACAGTCACCCAAAAAAAGCTTTACAAATATTCAATCAAATTCAATTGGTAGACTTAAAGGAAAAATTCCACAACTTTTCCTAGCATCCTACCTACTTGTGCCAGGATGGGAGCTTTGGAACAAGGTATTGACATTCACCAAGGATTAGGGAAGGGGTATTTTTTCATATGTTATAGTTGCAACTACCCTGGTAAATATTTATGATGATGGCCCTATAACTACAAACAATGACCACTTTGGCATGGGTCCTAGTCAAGTTGTTCCCAAGTTTCCAAGGTATCGATTGAAGATTAAGGCACTTAAGTGGCAATAATGATACAATCATTTTTTTTATTGGTATGCAAAAGTTATTAGTTGTTTGCTAATGGCTTCCAAATTCGTAGTTCTATATTCTATATTCTTTTCCAGATTTGAGAGCAAGAGATTTTAATTGGTTTCAATCCAAGCATCTTTTCTATTAGATATTCAGAATTCTACCATAGATGTGAATTATCCACTTTAATACATATGGTTTTGGTTTTTTTTATATCTTGTTTGTTAACTAAAATACTTGTATGAGATACAAGAGTCCTAGAAGCTATAGTTTGGATCTTTTCATAGACATGTCTCTTCTTCTTTGAGTTTTCATTTGAATTTGGTTCTTATCTTGGTAACTATATTTATTTTTTCAATGTTTAATAATTAATTGATATATGAGATTTGTATATTGTTGAATTTAGCTATGTATTTAGTGGGGTGAGAATTAAAATTATGTAGGGTCAGATATGCCCTTTTGTATAAGTTATGTTTGTAATATATGAATTCCAGAGTTCTAGATAGTTTATTATTTAAGAAAATCCAGAACAAATTGTATCCAACTCAGGATGGACTGAGGTCTAATCCTGCATTCTCAAGTAATTGGCCTTTATGTCATCCTATGCACCTTATGCTTGGGAGTTAATCATCATAAGAGGGTTTGGTTTCCAACAACTTGTGGCTTGTCAGTATCATATTATAAATCTTTGAAGTGTTTTCAAGAAGCTTGGAGCTTCTTGGATACTTTGGTTTGAGTTAATGTATAGGAACTCTTAGTTTTTTCTTGAATCATCATCAATCATTGGTCAAGTAGTCAACTACTTATTACTTTGTTGGTTTTTATATTTTAATTTGTGAATTACCACTTTACTAGGAACCTTAATCTTATATTGTCATGTCCAATACTATCCATTTATGTTGGAGATGAATCTTTTCTATCAAATTCACCCAAAACATGCACCTGGCCTAATCCTATGTGTTGCACCCAAATTTTATAAAACCTGTCTTACAAGGGTTTGAACCTAGAGCTCGACCAGAAATACCCCATTAGTGTACCACTTGATCTCATCTTGTTGGTTCTGTATTTTTGATCTTTAATATTAATACAATTACTTTCAATGGATGAAAATCCAAAAGAAAAATAATTGGAACACTGAAGAATCTTCCATAACTTCTACAAACACAAAATAATTATCCTAGAAGAAGATATGATTCACTAGCTTTATACAATGCATCCAATTAGATGAAATATCAAATAGAAGCCTATTTCCAAATCCATCTCTTAAAATAGGCCCATTTAATTTGAATCCTTTCTCATGTTTGCATTGATGGTCATTGTGAACTATTGTCCAGAGCCCATTGTAGATTTGTTGTAGTCTTTTGCCACAACCTAGACGTGGGAAGTAGTCTAATTAAAATTTGAATAACTCCGGTCGAGAGGTAATTTTTTTTCTTTTCTGTATAATGTTACTGATTCCATTCACATGCATTCCCTTTCTTTCATTTATGATCTCCCTTTTTCGTGTAAGTGACCATGAATGTTTCTGTTAATAAAAATTGGGAGCTTTACCATGGGAATTTAAGAAAGTCACAAAAGATTGCTGAAGTTACATATAACATGTTTTCCATGTAATTTTCATGCGACTAGCGATAAATACATATTGCTCTTGTTGTTTGTATTGAAGTGAAAAGTTCCATTTAAAGGATTCCAATTGAAGAGGGTTTGATCGAACCACCTTAGATCAAACCCCCTTGGATAGAACCCTACTAGTTTTAAAACATACCTATAACAATCTCCTTTACACCTATCAAAATGTTAATAAAAAATCACTTTTGATTTACCTTTTGGGGGATCAAATGAATTTATTTAATTTTTCTTTTGTAAGTATGTAGTCCTTATTATAAGCTTCCCAAAACGTATAATTTTAAATAAATTTAATTTCATTATTATATTTATTTTTTATTTCTTGTGAATGTAGGTTTTTCACTGAAAATCAAGCTCTTTGTTCTACACATGTAGAAAAATAACAGATTATCAAAATAAAATTGAAAAATATGAGTGAACCAAATATTGAAGTCCTTGATCCAACAAAAAAAATTGAATTTCGATATGTATAAAAAAATTTATGCATTATACGGTCCGCCTATGTTTGAATTGTAATTGGTTTCACTTCAAAATTTGAGTAAGGAAAGAATATTCAATAAAACACTATGAAACCAATTGGAAGCACTAGATATTGTAGTTACAAATCTAAATTCGAAAAAAATAGAATTTTATCCTTCATGGAAAAAAAGTTACGCATTATACGGTGAGCGTCACTCCTTAAAACTATTGTTTACTGATAAAAAATAGTTTTCAAAGGAGATGGAAAAAGAAGTGTAATTTAATTCCAAAAATTTTGAAAAAAATATAATTAGATGAACCAACAATTTTTATGGTGGGGGAAGTTTCTATGTACTTTTCTTACACTCTTAGGATCTTTCTCCTAAAAGGAGAGAGATAAAATCCCCCAAGGGCCACAAAAATTGAGGTGGTTCACTCAAATAGAGGATTGTATGATGTAAATGAAGCTAAATTCAATGTTATAAATGCAACTAAATGATGTAATTGAATGATTATGAATGAAAAACTAATGCAATATTCAATGTTTGAAAACATAGTGAGGTTTGCAAAATACCTAAAAAGATGAATAAAAATGCAAATAGAATCAAACAAAAATCTATAACTTAGAATGTATGCACCTGAAAGATTGATGAAGAATGAGAATCACATTGGAAATCTAGAAAAATTGACTTTTTGACTGATTGGGACTCATTCGCCACCTTGGGAAAATCAGTCCCAAGTCAGGGTTTTTTGCCCAAAAACTAGTTTCTGCACACTAGGTGTTGGAATTTGTAGTACACTCTGAAAGTCACCTCTAGGAGGACTCATTCACCATCCATGGCGAATCCGTCCCTTTTCAATTTTTTGCAAACTCAAATCTCAGATCTGTATCTTGTCACCTAAACAACACTTTTTGATGAAAACCCAAATCTATATCTCATAAAATCCCTACAAAATAGCTTAAAATTTGTTGTCTAATGGGGGGTTTCCTCAGTCAAAACCATAGTCGGGCAATCAAACCTTGAATAGATAAAAAATTGCATAAAACCCTAGTCTTAGGTGTGTTAAAGACTAGGAAAATTTGAAGTAAGACAAGATCCTATCCTATTGTGCTAGAATAAGATGAGCAAATGTGATTTGAATGATACAAGACTTCAATCCAAGAAACCCTACAACATGAAAAATAGATATAAAATACATGAAAATGTAATACAAGCCTTAAGTTTGAAGATATAGAGAAATGGAAGATGGAATCAATTTGAAAACAAGTCTTTAGGTGTGATTTGATGGCTAGTTGCATCTCCTCAACCTAGATTTCTCTATGATTCACCATAGGCATCCACCATCAACTCTTTGCAATGTTATATCTTGAATGGAAAGTGAGCTTGAAGGCCTAAAAAACCCCTAGTTTGTTGTCGTAAAGCTTCAACTTTTCTATAGAAAATGCGAATGAAACTTATTGTGGAAGGCTCTTTATTCTTGACTTTTGATTTTTCTTTGTAAAAATAACTAAGAGATGTGTGAAAAATGACCTAAAATGTGTATTTATAGGCATCAATACATAATTTTCCCATTATTTAGACCTAAGAGGCTGACGTTCATTGAAAAATTAATTTGAATTAATTAAATTCCTGCTCAAACTTGAATTTCCCCCCAAAAGGGACTCATTCGCCACCCTTGGAAAATGGGTCCCACCAGAGGGGACTAATTCGCCCAAGGTGGCGAATGGGTCCCACTAGTGGTTTTTGGAGGTTGGTTTTCAGGATATGGATGAATTAATTGTTGCTTGTCAGGATCTAGATGATTTTCCAAATAAAACGAACCTCTAGATAAAAAATAATGGGTCTTAGGGGCCTATAAATGTTGTTGTGAAGAATGAATCATGCACAGGTTCTCAAAGGTAGGTCCAAATTAAGCATGAAATTGTCTCTTTTCTCAAGAGTGTCCAATTTTCTACATTACATTAAAATCTATAGACAAAATTTCACAAATCACTAGTTTGCATCATGTTCAAATTCCTCACAGTGTAGCTGGTATAGGTGCCCGAAAGTGAAGATTTAGTTAGAAAAAATTATTTTGGTGTCCAATTTGGCCAAAAGTTGTAAGCCAATATTGTGGGATCACCCTTTTCCATAACAAAAAAATTGAATTGATCGTTAGTTCAAGAAGTCTTCCAAAGGGCCAGGGCTGGGAATGTTTGTTTCGTATACTATATCATGATTTCTACTTGTTTAACTAAATGTTTAGGAACTATAATCGATAGAGAAGTACTACAAAAAATTGGATGCTTAAATTTTCCCTTGCTCTGAAAATTGCACTTAGGGAAATATAATTTATTTTCCTAACTATTTTTTGGTTTATATGTTTGAGAAGAGGTGCGAGGGATTTCTTATAATTAGTAGCATAGACTTGTTCTGAACACACATTCAAAGGTTGATTCTTTCCTAAATGTGTTTGTAAGCCTTAGAGCTATATGCATTGCTTTCAAGGCTTGTAATATAAAGACTATTCCTAAGTGCCACTCTCTGAGTTGTTTTATATAGATGTGAATGTAAGGTTGTTTTTTATCATGTGTTGTGTCACTACTTATGACTATGTATTGGCTTCATTTATGATATTTGAGGCCACATGGTCTTAGTGTCATCAGCAAATTGAAAATGGCCTTTTATCAAGGCCCATTTTTATTCTTATTTCCATGAACATTAGAAACTTGGTTCTTTCACAAACCTTAAACCTCATTGATATATTTTTCCATCAAATTAAGTCATTCCCAAAATAGGATAGAGTGAATCCCTTCATGTGTTAACAGTAGTCCAGGCCATAAAAAGAGTATTACAGTAAGATATAGCTAAGAATGATTGGACACTTCCTACATATACAACCATATTGAAAAACATGGACACAACTAAAATCAGAAATTAAAAAAAACTAAATATAAAAGCACATTGACATAAATAATTATGAATCTTGAGAAATAATATATACAATTTAAACTATGCTAGTAGTTTAAATTACAATAGCAAATACAATGGAATTTTACAGTAATCTCAAATTGTATTTATCTTGTTTTGGATCCCAACTAGCAAAACATGATTTGGCTCCTTCTCTAACATTGTGGTTGTAGGATTAGTATCTCAGAGGAGTTTGTATGATAAAAGAATCTGTTAAAGATGTTGCAACTCAATGTAAAATAAATCTCAAAAATTTAGAGAGAAAACTTTCACAAGTTACTGCATGGCTCAAAGGTCAACTAAAATAAATGATGTGTTTGCAAAAGAAAAAATAGAGAAAAAAGTGCATAAGGATTATACATAGGAAAATCATAGTGATGTGATTTAAAAGATCTCAGCCTTAATAAAATCACAACAGTGAAACAAAAATCATTAGAAATAAAGAAAATACCATAAAAATGGTAGAGAAGAGATATATAAAGGCTACTCAATGATATATCTCAACAAAATTCAACATATAACAAAAAGTGGATGAATTCGTCAACTCAAGCTTATGAACACCATGCATTTTTATTAGGAAATATAAAAATTTGGACATATTTGAAACTATTCAAGTCAGGGGTATGTTGTCACCCTGCTTTTTGAGCAACATTGAATTTAGCAGGGGCTTACAGGAAATGCGATAACCACATTTGATATGAGTAGTTTCTACAAGGCGACCTTTTAGTAACCTTTTCAACTACAAGAGAAATGAAGTTGTGTTTAAAATTAAGTCTTCTACTCATAATTGGCAAGAAGCAACAAAGAAAATAGAGAAATTTGTTAATAGATGACATACTTTGGATCACACTGAATCACCATTGGAGTCATTTCTGGACAATTGGGCATATACATCTCAAGGATCCATTCTTAATGCATTGCCACTGAAGTTAGGCAAGTCTATAGGCTCATAGAAGGGTGTTGTAGCAATGTCTACAACGACTCATCAAAACATTTGATGTATCAAATCTATATGAAAATAAAAAATAAATGCATAAAAATTTAAAACCATTGGAATTAGTAATCATATTTGCAAAAAAAACCAAAATTTGGAAGTCAAAAAATCATAAAATACACTAAATGAAATAGAAGAATAAAGAAAGAATCAAAATATTATTTCAAAGCATCCATCTATAAGTAACTTTCATTAAATATAAATTATGGTAAAGGAAAACAAAAGCAAAATATATAAGTTAATTAAGGCTAAAAAAGATCGATTTGAATCAAATCAGTCCTGTTTATGATAAATTAATGTAGTAAACAACACCTCAAGATTAAACCCTGTGTCATGTACAATCCTTAGGGATATGGAGGTACCTTAAAATCAGGACATATTAGTACCAAGATTCATAATCTAAGAGATTTTTCTGCGCAGGTCGAATAAATTGATAGAAACCCTGATAGGCCACCAAACCTCCTTGTAGCTTCTTTACCCCAAACTGCTCCCCATAAAATGACCTAACCTTTTCAATAAAGCTTTCAAATAAAAACAAACATAAGCAACCTGTAAATTTTTTAAATAGACTTGGAAGTTATCCTTTTGCTCTTACCTTGAATTTCATTTCGCTGATTGATCTTCCAAAGGCTTGCTCTAGTAGAATGAAGAGGTAGGGAGACAAAGTATCTCCTGGCCTGAAGCCTGGGGCTAGTAAAAAATTTAGTAACCCATGAGTACTTTGTTGACCAACATTGAATGTTTAGGAGATGAGGAGCAACTTTTGACACGTCTGATGAGTCTCTAGAGATTTCAAACTTAAACATAGCAATCTCTTTATAATCCTCTAATTGATCCATGCAAAAGTTGAAGTTTCATAATAAATAAATAAGGTTGGCTATATTTTGGCATTATGACATTAATAAAATATTTGCATTGTTATTGACTAAGATATATTTTGTGTAATGTACAAATCTTATTATTATTTATTTGTTATATACATATCTCATTACATTTAGGTGTTCAATTGTTTTTGCATTCTCATATTAATTTATGTTCTTTGAGAATCTACATTGCACTATTGATGATTGTGAAGGGTAATCCTAGACCTACAAAAACACAAAGAACAAACATATAATTAGTCCAATATGTAAGTTAGAAACCACATTCCCCATGAAATTCATTTGAGATATCAAGAACAAGAAATAAGTGAAGAAAATGAATAAAAAATATCTAATCTTGCTCAAAATAAAAAAACTCTCAATCCCATGGGGGAATTGGTGCCATTTTGATGTGAAAAATGGCCCTTTCCCAATTCTGTGCAATCTTGATGATCAATGATGAAGATTTGAAGCTCCTTGATGCAATTCTGACATAACCTAGCTATTAAATCATGAAAATGGATGAAAATGGACAAAGATGGATGAAAATTGCTCAAAAAATTGAAGATAATAATGTTGTATGAAGTTGTGGATCCTCAATCCAAATGAGTCTTGTATTTATAGAAGAGAATGATAGAGGAAGAGGTAAAATGAATGAATGTGGGATCAAACACCAACCAATGACACAATGCCACTTGTCAACATATGAGTGGAGGAAGGTTGAGCACATTTTGATGAATGTGCCAATAAATGATATTAGGTGGAATTTCAAATTTATGAAATGACATGTTGGAGGTAGAAAGGAATGAAGTTAATGCCACTTGGCTCAATGCACAAGGACATGTAAGAGGATTTTAATGCCTTGTTGGAAGGACAAATCCTTTTAGAGGGATTTTTGAATTTGGAGGAATATTCCCACTTGATGCTTTGTTGAGAGAAATTAGAAGATTTAATAAATCGAATAAATTGATGTTGCAAAATCTAGAGGATTTGGATGATTAGGATTATATTTAATCATGATTTAATTAATTGAAGTGAAGATTAGGTGATGTGACAATTTGATTTAGATTTTAGGATTTAAATAAATCAAAATGAGAGGAGTGGTTAGATTTAATTAAATAAAATTTGATTTATTTAATTGGGGTGATGTTAGACTTAAATCAATTAAAAGTTGATTTATTTAATTTAAAGGAAGAACTTTAGAAGTTAATTAAATAACATTGATTTATTTAATTAAAGAGGAAATTTAGGATTGATTGATGATTTAATTAAATAAAATTGATTTATTTAATTAAAGAGGAGAGTTAGGATTAATTAAACAAAATGATTTATTTAATTAATAGGAGATAATGATTTAATTAGATATAATTTATTTAATTAAAAGATGAAATATGATGAATTTAATCAAATAAAGATTATTCGATTAAATGGTTAATAAAGAAGATGATTTAGGATGAACTGGTGTTATAAACTAGGATCAGGTGTATGAGATAAAATGGTACATTTTACATGTCTACATTTTGCCCCTCTTTGAAACAATGCACCTATTGCATTGATTCAAAGAATCAACATGCCTTGATCAAAAGTCATTTTTTTTTTCAAATGTCCCAATGTTGCCCCAACAGAAGAATTATGTTGGTATACTGCCCCCTTGAGAGATCAGATGAAAATTTGGATTTTTGGGTGATCTCACAAAAAAAGAGGACAAGGTGTCTGATGGGTCCAAAACAACTCTAGGATGCCAAAAACATGTCACAACACGACAAAAAGATGCAAAACGAGCCCCGATGGGGAAAAAATGGTGATGAGGGTGCAAAACCCTAGTTAGATGGCCAAACAGGGCCCAAAACCCCTAACTTTCAAGCTTAAATAGGCTTCGAGGGGCCACTTCCAATTCATTTACACACTCAACCTTTAGAAATTTTCATCTTTGAGCTTTGACCCTTGGGCGAGATGGCACAAAGACCACTTCCTCGACACATTTCCAAGTGTGTACGAGTCTAATAGAGGCTTCCAGGCACATGACCACCGGTATGTCATCTTGTCTTGACCTTGTTTTTTGTTTTTCGAGTCCATTAATGAGGGTTAGAAGTCAAACTTAGTCAAGTGATGATGTATGGTGCCACTGGAAGCTTAGAATTGGTGTTGCATGACCTTAAAGTGCACTACTTTTGTGTCTTGCAACACAATGTCCTAGTTTAGCAATTAGGCTTAAACTCCAAAGTGCACCGCATGTGCAAATAGCGCCATGACGGTCTAGTTAGGAATTTAGGGTTTAGGGTCAAACTGATGCATAGTGAAACTATGCCGTAGTGGTGGAGTTTGGAACTTTAGGTGTCCAATGGCATAGTTTGGAGCCTTCAAACAATGATGCCATTGCAAACAGTGACACACTTATTGTTTTGGTCACGAAAGTGTCAAACAAGATCTTGATTTTTTACAAAACTTGACGTTGTGGCTTTATTGATGTAGGAGGATGTACAGATTTTAAATTCACTTGAGCACAGATCCTCGATTCTTAGCAGACTAACTGGTTTGCACGAGTTGCTCCAGGAGCACCTGGGAGTGATTAGGCTATGGTATGTTGCATATGCACCACCTGTCAGGACACATTTGCGCATGATGACAACACTGGCAGAGTGATGGCACAGTGAGACGTCATCATTTCACTTCCCCATAGGTGAGGAGACCATGACTCTAGAGGATGTCTGGCACATTATTCAATTGTCGATCTATGGAGAGCAAGTCATCTATGACACAGTCACAAGCACTGATGCCTATTACAAGGTGATGGGTCTAGACTAGATTATTTTTGCTGAGGGACAAATTGAGTTGGAGTGGTATAGGAGTGTGGTGTCTCCATTTCGTTTGATCGTGGCAGTGATTATCTCAGAACTTGTGGCACTAGATCAACATGACCGATATTTTAGTCTAGGATGGTGTCTTGCCTAGGAGAAGATGTTTCACTAGAGAGAGTTCTTTGCATGAGTTTTCCTACTACGATAGCAAAGCTATCGAGGTCGAAGTGACACTTCTCCACATATGGGCTAGGGAGCAATCATATTAATAGTGCCAGGGGCAGCCATACCACATCAGAGACCTAGAGGTCAGTCAGCAGGGTGGGGGTGGGGCTGAGGAGGCCAAGGAGTCAAAGACAGGGATAGAGACGGAGGAGGAGGTGGACCACCTCCACGCTAGCCTAACAAGGGACAAAGGGATCAAGCACACAATCACCATCAGAGAGATGGGGATAGGCAAGAAAGAGATGGGGATCCACAATAGCCTTTGAGGGACCATGAGCAACAACCACCACCACTGCCACCATCACCACCTCACCTAGACTAGTGGGACACTCTCATTCAATAGTTATAGGCACAAGTTTCCACATTGACAGCTGAGAGAGATCAGGTGAGAGCCGAGCTAGATCAGGCCGTCCAACAAAGATAGGTGGTAGAGATTCAGGCTGCATAGGAGATGGGCCACTGAAAACAATTTGAGTCTATGGTTGCATCCTCCTTAGGGAATATAGTGCCTATGTGGTCATACCATGAGGCGGTACAAGAGGCCGAGTATTATAGAGTTCATTACCATTAGGCAGTACCTCAAGCAACCTAGGTGCCAGACTTCTCGCAAAAAACAAGAAAGAGGTAGGATCCACCTGAGAGACAACCAAACAAGGGGAGCAACCATTAGGGCTAGCTTCATTTTTTACTAGAGACACCATTCTTTTTGCAATCCACGCGCTCCATTTTTGATTGCCTTGTGGGAATTTTTGTACTCATTGATATACATTGATCTTGATTTGTACCATTACAGTTATATTTTATTGATGATATATGATATGATATGGTTCAATCTGATATGATGTGTTCTATTTTATCTATGCATGGTGGATGAATGTTTTTACTTTTCTATATGTGATGTGATGACATGATATGACTTTATTTTATGCAATGCAATGTGATGATTCTATTTTATGTGATGTAATGCAATGATTATGTAGATGTTTATGGATGAATGCATTTCTTTTTAGTATCCTTTCTATGCACTTCTTATATGGGTGTAATAAATGTATGGATCCAAATGTTTATGATGTGAAAATTTTTATGACATGCAAATGATCTTATCATGCTTAGAATAACAAATCTATGATAAATGAATGATGTGATGATTATGAGATGTTATGGTATATTCCTTTTCTTTTTTAGTATCTTTTTCATGTATGATGTGATGATGCATGGATGGATGGATATTATGATGATACTTATTATGATATGATGCATATGACGATGCCTATATGATTATTCCATGGATGCAAATGTCTGGTTTATGAGATGCTTAGAATAACCAATATATATTATGCAATGATGGAAATGGAATGCATGTGAAATGATAAGTGTTTTCCTATATGATATGATATGCACTATGCTGATGGTTTGTGGATGTAGGATGGATGCATTCACGATGTTTTAACTGTCATGAAACCATGTTAGTGCAAAGAGAAGACAAAAGAAAAGAGATGAAGATGAGAGGATCCAACAAGTTTGTGATTTGAGAAGACCTTATTGGAGATGATGATGAGATATGGATGATGTTGAGAATTGGGATTTTAAAAGGGCCACTTACCTTATGTTTGATAACACACATAGGCACTATGCATCAAGGTATAAAGAACCAGGATGGCATTGCACCTAGTGTGATGGACTTTGACTGGAAAATCAGATATGAGTACTCTTGTTCACACCTGGCATACAAAACCCTATTCAGATTGTAGTTCAGATATTCCAAACATCTCAGAACAAAACATAGAAAGGAAAGCCTTCTTATGTGGTCAACAAGACACTTAAAACACCCTCCCTACAAACCAAGCAAAGCACGCATAACCAAAGTTATACTACAAGAATTTTCAACAAGCACAATAGAAAAAAGATAATGATTGTTTCCCCATTCCTATCTCTCCAAATATTTTGTTTAGACTTCATCAAGAGGTCATTGGAATGAGCACAATAAGATAAATCAAACAAGATAAAATCAAATAAAAAAAACAAGCTAATGTTCTTCATACCACTATCCAATACTAAACTACGGTGATGCCTGATGTTGATGTCCATTGTAGGAAGTATGCATCCTAGGACATGATGTTATTAGATGATGATGAAATTAACTAGATGATAGGCTATTGACACGAAAAGTTGACCAACTTGTTTACTTACTAACTTAGACTTGAGACCTTGACATTTAAGTTTTCACTTTTGATTGCTAGACTTGTTTCCAACTGTTTCACCAAAGGTTGAGGGTGATGATGATTTATTATGAGTGGATATTTATTTTGGGTGAAAGCAAGATGAGTTATAGATTAATTTTTTGGGTTTTTGAAATGTTTTTGATCTTTTTGAAATGTTTTGAGGCTATTTTTGGTATTTTTGAGATTTTACAAATGTTTTGATTTTCAAATTTTTAGGTGTTTTCTGAGATTTCAACAAAAGACCTAACCTAAAAACCTATCTTAGGGGCCTCGGGGGCTAATTAACAGATTAGTCTTGCCTACATTATACACATAGAGACCATGTAGTTTGACTGATGACTCAACCAATTTACAAGATGAAGATATAAACATATTGAATTGCCAGCTTATTATGACAAACTCCTAAAGGAATGACCAAAGTGTCTCAAGGGATGATCAAAGATCAACCTTTCCTACATTCAAAGCTCAAAGATGATGTAGTTTGACAAGACAACTCTATTTTTTGACCTTTTGAATGAATTTTATGAATTTTTTGGGATTTTTATATGTTTTGAATGTTTTTGGTTTTTTGGATTTTTTCATTTTATGATGTTTTTGGATTTTTGGATTTTTGGATTTTAAGACTTTTAAGAATGTACACAAATCCAATTCAATACAGGACATGTCCCCAACATGATGTGATAGAATACCCTGATATAGGTAGGACAAATTGACCTTTGGAATGGGCCGAGTAGTACTAGGAGGGATCATGACACGAACACAAAACCAAGCTATGATGCAGACGTGATGGAATGGATGAATGATGGAAAATGAGTCACAAGGATAAGGATGGATGGAGAGTGCTTATTTACACATGGCGCCTATTTGCTAGGTTTTCACCAAGGTACTTGCCTAAAACACCACTGAAGTGGTTTTCACTAGAGGATGATTTTTCTCTTTACTATTTTTAATCCTTTTTCTGATTTTTTTGGATTTTTGTATTTTTTGAATTTTTTGTATTTTTGGTTTCATACCCTGAAAGATTAGGCATAATTTTTTTTAAGATGGGAGCTATTCATGGGATCCTATAGAGGTTCCCCTTTAGACATTGATAACTGATATGCCCCTAACTTGTAGCTTGCTATGATGATAAAGGGGCCCAACCAATTGGGTTCAAATTTTCCCTTGCTATCTGGATTTGGTAGATTTTTCTAATTTTCTTTCAGCACAAGTTCCCCAACCTGGAAGGTGTTGCTCCTAATCTTCTTGTTGTATTTCCACTTGAGGCAGTTTTGATAAACCTATAGATGGTTCAAGGCATCTATATGCTGCTTATCCAGCAATTCCAGCTCGTTCAGTTGTGAAACCCGGTATTCTTCATCTATGATGTGGTTTTGCAGTGATATTCTCAAATACAAAAGCTTGATCTCAATGGGGAATATGGCTTCTGATTCGTAGACCAAGGAGAATGGGGTGGCACCTGTTGGTGTGTGAATGCTCATTCGGTAGGCCCATAGGGCAGGATTTAACTGCAAGTGCTAGTCACAACCAACTTCATTGTTTGTCTTTTTCAGGATTTTTTCAGGATAGTTTTGTTTATAGCCCCACTTGGCCATTCCCTTGGAGATAATATGGAGTGGAAAAGTGATGTTGGATTTTGAATTTGTAGCATAGGTTTCAGACATCCTAATTTTTGAATGGTGTCCCATTATCTAAGATATTGGCTTGAGGGACACTGTAACAACAAATTAAGCAGTTTAGGATGAACTTGGATATCTGCTTTCCATTTATGTAGGTCATGGGTATGGCTTCCACCCACTTTGTGAAGTATGCAGTGGTGGTAATGATAAACTTGTGTCCACTAGATGAGGTGGGGGTGATTTTCCAATGAGATCAAGCCCCCACTGTGAAAAGGGCCATGATGTGATGATAGGATGGAGCTCTTGAGTTGGTGCATGGATGAGATCTCCATGCTGTTGAAACTGCAAGCATTTCCTAACATATTCATGGGCTTCTCTTTTCATTGTGAGCTAGTAGTACCCCATTCTTAGCAACTTCTTAGCCAAGGTCATACCACTTCAATGGGAACCACAAATTCCATTGTGCACCTCGGTTAAAGTCGTAAAAGCCTCCTCAACATTTAGACATCATAACAGGGTTCCCACAATACTCCTACAGTATAGGGTGTCTCCTAGGATCATAAAGCGGGATGACTTTTTGACAAAGGTTCCTTTTTGGCTTGGAGGTAAATCAACAAGGAGGACTCCATTCTCAAGTAGGTGTATATATCGTGATGCCAGGGATCATTAGGACCAACGATTTTGCACACAAATTTAGACTATGGTACCTCAAATGCAAGTACGAGAAGCTGCTCTATGAGGAACTCATGCTTGGGGACATTCTGTGGGATGTCCAGTAAGGATCCAATTGTTGCCATGGCATCTGTTGCTCTGTTGTTTTCTCTAGGTATATGCTTGAATGTGATGTCAATGAAGGACTCTTTGAGACTTTCTACTACCTTCTTGTATGGAGTCAACTTGTCATCCTTTGTTTGGTGTACTCATCATTTACTTGATTGATTATTAGCTGTGAATCTCCATATACCTTGAGAGCCATGAAATGCCACTACACTCCTATTCTGAGTCCTATGGTGAGAGCCTCATATTTTGTGATATTGTTTGTGCAGGGAAATGTCAACTTATATGATCTCAGTATGTAGTCTCCTTGGGGCATGATAAAAAAGACTCTGGCTCCCAATCCATGTTGTGTGTAGGAACCATCAAAATACAACTTCTAGTGATTTTCTATGCTTAGGTTGAATATTGATTCATCAGGGAACTCTGATATCAACAATTTTTTTGAATACATTAGTGCCTTTGCTAGCTGATTTGCGATCACTTATCCCTTGACAGCCTTTCTTTTCACATACTCAATATCGTATTCTAATATAATCATGACCCACTTAGCCATCTGCCCTATGAGCATTGGTTTGGAAGTAAGTACTTGAGTGGGTTGATCTTGGAAATGAGTTTTACTTTATGTGCTAACATGTAGTGTCTGAACTTCTGTGAGGAAAACACCACTACTAGACAAGATTTTTCAATGAATGAATAGTTCAAATCATGCCCTAATATGGTTCATATGATGTAGTAGATAACCCTCTCTGTCCCATTTTCATCATGTTGAGCTAGGAGAGCACCAAGAGATGCTGTTGTTGCTGATATGTAGAGGATTAGTGGCTTGCCTAGGATCGATGGCATAAGAATTGGAGGTGTGAGTAAATACTCCTTGATCTTGTTGAAGGCCTGATAGCATTTCTCATCCCATTTGTATGCTACCCCCTTGTAGAGTATATGAGAGTATGGGATTTCCTTATCTGCTAATTAGGCTATGAACCGACGGATTGAATGGAGCCTACCTTGTAGGCCTCTTAGTTTCTTTAATGTCTTGGGTGCCTCCATCTCGAGGATTTCCTTTACCTTGGCGGGATCTATCGTAATCCCTCTCATGGACACAATTTACCCTAAAAACTTCCTTTATTGCATGCCGAAGACACACTTCTTTTGATTGAGTCAGATTTTGTATTCCTCGAGTTTGTTAAAGATGGCACTCAATGCTACTATGTGGTCCCGCCTCTTTCTAGACTTTGCTAATATGTTGTCAACATAATCTTCCATAGTCTTATGAATCATATCATGAAAGATTAATGTCATGGCCCTCTGATAGGTTGCTACATCATTCTTTAGGCCAAATGGAATCATGTTTCTCTTTGTCTATCATGATTTGTTTATACTCGAAGAATCCATCCATCAGTGAAAGCATCTTAAGTCCTGTAGTCATATCTACAATCATATCAATGTTTGGAAGTGGGAAGTCATCCTTGGGACATGCCTTGTTTAGGTCTCTAAAATCTATGTAGATACAGCTGCCCCTAGTGGGTTTTGAAATAGGTACCATATTTGATACCCACTCTGGATAGTCAATTGGTCATATGAATCCCACATCAAGCAACTTCTGTAGTTCCATTTTGACCAACAATGCAATTTGGGGATGTATTTTCCTTAACTTTTGTCTCACGAGCTTTGCTTTGGGGAAAACTGCTAGATGGTGGGCCACAATATTTGGATCAAGCCCATGCATGTTAGCATAAGTCCATGAAAAATTGACTTTTATTTCCCTTAAGAAAGCAGCTAGGAGCTCCTATTCCTTTGACAACAATGATTCTACATAGAATTTGATATGTGGAGTCTCATTTGTTCCCAAGTTGACTGGGTTGAACTTCTCAGATAGGACCATTGACATTTCCTGATGTAGAGCAATGAGAGGAAGATTGAATCCCCCATCCTTGGGCACCTCAGAGAGGTTTTCACCATTGGATGTGTCCTCTATTTTTACTATTTTTAGGTCTGAGAGTGCCACAGTGTGGTTTTCACTCAAAGACCTAGAGATTATTCTCAAGGCTTTTCTTTTGCGACTGAGGGATTCAATCGTCTCCCCATAGTATGTGTGTGTGTCTAGCTCAATGTTGAACCCTACTTTGTGATCCCCACATGGTATGTTATTTGAAAATCCCATGAATTTCAAGAGTGCCTCATTGTTTTTGAACATGTCCAAAATTGGTGGTCCTTGTTGGTCATAATCGATGAGTTGGGGATAGACTAACTTTAGCTCATTGGTTTGGTTTTCTGACTCAAAGGATAGGGTGATAATCATAAAATGGTTAGAGTCTTCAAACAACATGGGTAGATCTATAATAGGGTCCTTGTTCCCACTACTACACACATCAGTTATGTCGAAGGTGAAGTTATCTAAGGGCAACCTTGTGGACACTGGTAGTTGAAGGGCAACTACTAATGACTGAGGGGTTGGTATTGATACCTGAGGAGTTTTTATTTTTCTAACTAGGGTGACTCTGCCACGTATGGTTACCTTTAGAGAGGTACATTTGAGGCCAAAATTTTGAAGGCCATTATCATTCTGTCCAATTTTCTTATTTCTATTGTAGCCCATGGTGACCATCATCTGCAATCCTTTATTGTTGTCATCCATGGGAAGGTCAGTCGTAGGCCTGTTGTCTTAGTACAATAAACTTGATGGGTCCTCTTCTATCACTTCCTAACCTAGGTCCCCCCAACACCTGAAGCTGGAGGGGCCCATTATGAAAGTTTGGGATGAAGAGCTATTTGGTTGTGGTTGGTCATGTGACCTAGGAGATTGTGGTAACTCTCCTACCACACAAGAATTTTTTGGAATTGTGTAATCCCCACACCCATTGTCATGGATAATGACCTTAATATCAGAGATGGCAGAAATGCCAGGTGTCTTTGTCCCAGAAATGGAAGCGAGAGTAGCTGGGTCTACATATGAAGTTGAAGGGCCTTCATTGTTCTTTGGTACCTGGGGGATTTTGTAATATTTAGCTTCTAGGTTCTTGCAGTAGTAAAGTGGTTCAGGATCACCATGGATGGTGACCTCTTGGCCTAGGTATGGAAATTTAACACACTAGTGGAAGGTGGAAGTGACAAATTACATCCCATGTATCCAAGGATGCCCCAGGAGGATATTATAAGGTAATTCCAGGTCAAGAACTTGACATTTTTCCATGATGGTCGGACCTACTTGAATAAGGAGTCATATGGTAGCTTGAGACACTCTTTCTTGATCATTGTAGGCTCTGATGGTTATACCTTTTCCTTTTTCAACATCTTCAGAGAAGCCCAAACTTTTTATTAGCTTAAGGGTGCAGATATTCAACCTTGCACCTCCATCCACCAAGACCCTCTTGACTTTATTTTTTATGGATAAAGGGCTCAATATCAAGCACACGATTGTGAGATGGTTGGGTTGGGATATCTTGCTCTAAAAATGTTAGGAGGTGAGGTTTGGTGAGGTGTGCAACCATAGCTTGGAAATGATATGCATCAAGATCAGCGGGGATGAAAGATGAGGCCAAGGATTCTTCTAGGATCTTTTTATGGGTTGTTGAGATCTTCAACAAATCCATGATGGAGATCTGAGATGGAGTTCTCTTTAGCTGGTCTAGGACATTGTAGCCATTAGGAATGGATCTTGGATTGGAAGTGGATGCCCTAGGTGGCTAATATGGTCCTACGATGGTAACTTTTCCACCTCTTCTGGTGACTCCACAATTGGCTTGGGCTCTTTTGATGGTGACAACAGTGATCCATTCATCTAGGGATGAAACAACATGGTCATACACATGGTTTACACTTTTAAAATTTCCCTTGCCATTGTCATTATTTACCTTATTTTGATTGGGCATTAGATTTATGCAAATCTTTAAATCTTGATTTCTTGTCGATTGATCCACATTTATGATTTTGTCATCAATGAGGTCTTGGATCAAGTTCTTCAACCTCATGCAATTGGTAGTTGTATGCCCCTTTATTTTATGAAAATCACAAAGGTGATTTTTTGTTGTATCATGACGGTTTCACCAAGGGTTCTTGATAGTTCTCATATACAAGAATTGTGATGAGTTTTTCCTTCACCAATCTCTTCATGATGGATTCAACTGATTCTCCAAGGGGTGTATACTTCTGCTTGAGGGAATTTTTGTTTCACTGGGGTGGTCCCCCTTGATTGTTTACAGTGTTGATTGTTTGGTTTTTTGGCTGATGTGTTATAGTGTTGGCTTGTCTATTTTTTTTATTGTTGGCTTGTGGTTGTTGAGGTGCTTGCAATTTTGTCAAGGAGAACTGATGAAAACTTTGGCATTGACTAAACCATCATTGGTAACATTCTTTTTTTTCACCCATGTGTGAGGTTTATCATTATAGCTGGTGGATGGATGATTTTATTGATAAGTAGGAGTTCCCCCTTGTGTGATAAGGGCTCGTTCGATATTGAGTGCCTTGGTGATCAACTGGTCATAGGTAGTGATGCATTTCATCTTGAGGTGGAAGGATAAGAGTCCTTCAAGATTTGTGATGATGGTACACACTTGTTGTTCCTCAGGCATAGCCCATTTGCTTCTGTTGGCTTTTGATCACCATTGTTGAAAGAATGAAGAAAATTTCTCTCCCTTGGATTGTTTCAAAGCTGATAGTTCTTCCAGGCTCACATCCATACCTATGTTGAAAGAGTAGTTCTATATGAATACATCCACAATTTCTTGAAATTTCTTGATTCCTGGGGAGAGACGATAGAACCATTCAATGGAGGGACCAACCAAACTTTGAGGGAATAGTCACATTAAGTATGTATCATTGTATGTGACCTCCATGTAGTGTACTTGGAATTCCCTTATGTGATCTTTGGGGTTTCCTATCCCATGATATCTATTGAATTTTGGGATCTCAAGTCCTTTTGGGAATGGTTTCATGATGATGCTCCTATTGAATGGGTAGGGGCACAAGTTCCTTGGTGCCTTTGTGGTTTTCCCTAATTGAAGGTCCAACACCTGTTGTGAAAGAAATTTGATTTGTGTTGATACGTCATCTTGAGGATTAGGGGGTGGGATGAAGGTGTTATGAGATGGTTCAATTGCTAGAGTGATGGGTTGATTGTTTTTTGTGTTGGTGAGGGGTAGTTGCAAGCTTTGTTGTGCCATGTATGCCTATAATTTTTGCTATACCAACAACGATTGTTTTTGGTCTTGTTGTTGTTCTAACAACACCTATTGTTGAGCTTGTTGTTGTTGCACCATCAACGCTTATTGTTGGGTAAGTAATTAGGTTGCTCCTTGCTGCTCTTGATATTGTTGCAATGCCTACTGGTACACTTGTTGTTAGGTTTCTTGCTACTATGCGAGGTACTTTTCTTTTTCTTGTGCTTGTGCTTGTTGGGTAGCTTGGGCAACTTGGGTAGCTTTCATGGCTTGTGCAGCTTGAGTAGCTTGAGCATCTTGCGCTACTTGTTGGGCTTGTTATTGTTGCAACAATGCTTGGGCTTGCACCTGGGTGGCTTGTTGCGCTTGTTGAGCTTGTGCTGCTTGTTTCAACAATGCTTGGGCTTGTGCTCGGGAAGCTTGTTGCACTTGTTGTGCAACCAATGTATCTTGTTGACTTTGGTATTGTTGTAGTGCCTTTTGGTAGGCTTGTTGAGCTTTTAGTGCTATATTGTATTGGTTTGCTGCATTTAGATTTGGCCGTGGTGGTGGAGGATTCAAAATTGTGTTGGATGAGGTGATGGTTTGAGTGATCATGGTGAATGGTTGGATTGAGGTGCTAGGTCCTTGGGAGATCATGTTTTTGGGTGTTGGGACTGATGTCATTGCTTGGTTGGATACCACCTATTGTTGCGATATCAATGGTATATTTAGAGGATTTGATGCAATGATTTGATTGGTGATTGTGGGATTTCCTTGGATTGATTGATTGGTGTTAGGTAAAGGGGACAGCCCTAAACCAAGAAATGATGTTGATGTTAGTAGAGGAGGTAGTGATGGTGGAATCAATGGTGGGATTGGTGGTGGAAGTGGTGGAAGACTTCCTTGAATGAGTGATGATGAGGCCCTGAAGAGTCCTCGTTCAAATAGGCCTGCTTGTGCCAATGGGAGAGACACTTGTGCATCAAAAGCATATGCTAGTTTTGCAGAAAAAGTGGTTGAACTATTGGTGTCATGAAAGATGAGGGGGATATATTGATGGAAAATATTTTGAGGGATGGTATTGGATGTACCTAAGATGGTATTTGCATCCAAATTTTGATTGTTGACAAGGGGGTGTGTTTGAAGGGCTTGGAGTAACGAACTCCCCTTGTTCACAATGGGTTGTGTGGTGGCAATGGATTATTTGGGTTGTGGAATGGGTTGGATGATGCTTTGAGTGGATGAGGTGAATGGTACAAGTGGAAAAAAAGGCTTTGTTGGAGTGCAGTTAACATTGAGAGGGGGGTGAATCAGTGTTAACAAACTAAAATAATTCTTTTTAATTATTTTAACAATAATCAGATCATGAATAAATTTATGCTTGTAAAAATGAAATGAACTGATAATGAGAAAACACATATAAAAGATTGACAGAAGGTTTGTCTTGAGTGGAAACCCTCCTGGGGAATAAAACCACTCAAACTTGGCCTCACTGGCCTTATGAAAAGATATTCTTTGTACAAAGCCTCACTGGCTGATTTGTCTCACTGACAATGATGTTATGTCATTGATAGTCTTATAATGCTATCTCATTGATAGTCTTTGTGAAAATGTACAAATATGAAGCAATTTGAATACAAAGTTGATCTTTGTTCCTTTAACCACATACTTTGTTCTATAATGACTTCAAAATCAGAGCTACAATGTTCCAAAAAACACTAATATATATATATATATATTGTCCTTTTTGAAAGACATATTCTATAGTTTTCAAAAAGTCCCATCCAAATTTCGAATGAGCATTGCAAATTATTTTATAGGATCTTTGTTTTGAAACAAATAATCTGTTTGAAAAACTGTACGAGCAACTTCCATGAGAAAATTGAATCTAAAACTGTCCTTGCCACTTACAAGAACACATCTTTAAATCCAAATCTTCCACTATAATCAACCGGTAAACAAACTGGTCAAGAAAATGTTATAAACAAACAATATATAACTATTACAAAAATTGTAGAGCTGACAAACCCAATTAATCTCACAACCAAAGATAGGGCTTTCTAATCCAAAGAAAAACATGTGAAATTTTTACAAGATAGAAACCCTTATTTTAATTACAGATCTATAGCGGGATCCTTAACAAAACATAACATTTTGTACATAAAAATAAATTCTTAAACTTAATCAATAGGACCAAGATTTCTTTGTTTTGAATCTTTTTAACAAACAAAAAACTTGTATTCATAGACCTATCACAAGGATAACTAAGAACGATTTCACTTTTCCTTTCTTTACACAAAATATGACATAAAAGAAACTTTAAAAACTATTAGGAAACCTGCATAGGTTAAACAAAACAAACTTTCTCCTCTTAATAACTGTTTTAAAAACAAGAAAACACCAAACTCAATAAACATGTGGATCTCAACATAGCTAAACAACACTAAGAGAAAGATTGTTCAAAACACGGGTTAATAAAGACATAAAAACACAAACAAAGGAATACACGTGATGTCAACTCAACCATAATATCTTCACTGTTGCTCTTTACTGTAAGTTCTTATCTCCTTGCAGCTACACAACCGATGTCTGAAATAAGCTTTGCTTACAAACTGTCACCATGATTAGGGTAGCAAACCCTACCAATCAAAGAATGAAATGATTTTCTATGCTCATCGAAGTCTCATAGCAAACTCTTTACTTCATCATAATGAATTTTGAAATTGGGGTATTATGATGGGAAATATTCCATTCAACAAAAGTAACAATAATCTCCACCAATAGTGCAATGATCACACTACATATTGACTTTATAAAAAAAACACTATCATTGCAACTTTTTGCAGTGAATTATTACCATTGAGAAAATAAAATTTTCCACCAATAAATGTTTTCATAATAATAATACGCATCTCATATTTGCAACCACCAAACCTTATTTATATATGAAAAATGCATTATGCTTTTTGAGCATGCTTTAGATAATCAACTTATTATCGCACCTGAACAATATATCATAAAGCCTTAACATGTCAGAAAATAAACATGCCAAAGGAAATTATCACCTCAAACTGAAAACTGATCATATGCCATATGCAAGTGATGATGCCAAGAGAGATCAGCGTTGAAATATAGACTCATGCAGAAAGTCTGAACTAAAAGATCACAATATGTATAACCTGATATCACAATCTTGGTGTTATGAAATTAATGCCAAATAATACCGAGGGATAACAGGCTTATCCACAATAGTGCTTACATCAAAATTGAAAGAGAGTTTAGCTCCTTTTTCCAATTCAAGCATGTATTGGGAAGGGTTTAGTTTTATCATGGCTTTGACAATTCTATGGTTGTCAAGGTTTTGAACCATTTCAATGATCTCATCTTGGGTCATCCCCAAGACATTATTGGTGATTTCTTCCACTTGAACTTCCTCTCGAGGATCTTGTGTTATGAGATAAAGATCGGGTAGTGGGTTGCTAGGTCCAATAGGATTGATCTTGGATGCAATTTGACTTAAGTCACTCAAAGTTGATGTTTCCTTGTTGTTCTCCATGTTCTTCATGTGTTGCGATCTAGTTTGAACCATAAAATAGGGATCGATTGTCAAGAATGTGCGAGATGAACCTCTAATTCCTTAGATTGATCTAACTTTAGGCTCAAAAGAGAATATGGGATGATTAAGGATCAAAGTGTGATGATGAGACAAGTGAAGGATGGGTGATATAGATGATTGAACTCTTAGGAAATATTGAGGGGGATGCTAATCTTTTGGGACTTTTGGATTTTTGGATTCTTGGATTTTGATTTGTTTGATTGGATTTTAGGATTTTGATTTTGACCTCGACCTCGATTTGGATTTGGGTTCTTGGATTTTGGATTTGGATAATGAAAAAATGAACCCCAAGATGTTCGATGTTATCTATGGGATAAATTTTCTCACAAGATGATAATTTGATTAAGCATATGGAGAAGGATGCATATATACACATACTTAGTCAAACAAGATGATTTGATGTTTGGATTTTCATTCAAGGATATTTCCAAAAAGTCTAGCATAAAGGATTTTTTCAAGATTTCCAAGAGTTGTTAGTGAGATGATTTTTGATTGATGTTTTGAAGGGTGGATGTGAAACATAGATTTTTGGGGCCCTATGGACTAGTCTTGCATTTTTAGGGTTTTTCACCTAAAAGGAGAGAGATAGGGCCAAAAATGTTAATGTATCACTCAAATTAGAATGTATGCAATGATTTTTAATGTAAATAAACTTAACTAAGTGCAATTGACTAATCTGAATGACCAAAAATGAATGAAAAAGTGCGATTGCAACTATGTTTGAAAACACATTATGATATGCAAACAACTATGTAAATGAAGAAATAATGCAAAACAAAAAGTACATAGATGAATATGAGTACACTTGGAGGTACATTGATGTTACTGGAAGGTTTTGGAATGTCTCAAAAAATACAGTTCATAGCTACTAGGACTAATTCACCATAGATGGCGAATCAATCTTGCTTTTGGTGAAAACTTTTGGAAACAGGTTTCTGAATGCTAAGAGTTGAATTATGAGAAAATTATTTTTCAGGGCTACAGGTGGGACTAATTTTCCATGCATGGTGAATCAATCCTACTATAGGAATCTGCAAAGTCAGGACTTGATTCTGTAGGCCTAGATCCGCACTTCTGTCTTCTACAAGTGTTCGCTACGGAAACTGCCAGATTCAGGTCTGAAAATGGCTTTTTGTTGATTCTTTGACTTGAATGATGAAGTGATTACTTGAATGAATTTACAACTTGATATCCAATGATTTACAAGCTTCCAAGAGTCCTAAATCTACATATAAACAAGAAAAAAGAGAAATATGTTGAATGTTAGGGCATAGGGGTTTGCCTTAGTCAAACCTCATTTAGGTAATTAAACCAAAATGATGAAAGGATGCAATGAAGCATGAAAAATGTGATTGATTAACTTTCCATGATGATTTTTCTTGAAATTCTGCAGCAATACATGAAGATTCAACCCTTGAATGCTTTAGAAAGCTAACTTGATGACTTCTAATGAAGAAACCCTACTTTGCTTGACCTGGAGGATAAGATAGATGATGTATTAATGGTGATAGATGTAAGAATGATTTTTTAGATGTAAAATGAGTAAAAAAACATTTATTTATATACAATTATTCCTTAGTACCTGATAATACCTCATCACAGGCCAACATATAGTGAGAATAAACTTTAAATCTCACTTTTTCCCGCTCAAAGGTCAAAATGGGGGCTAGATGGGACTCATTAACCACACATGGTGAATGGGCCCCACCTAGATGGGACTGATTCACCATGCATGGTGAATGGGTCCCACAGGGGCAATTCTGACACCTAAGAAGCCAAGGAATTAGGAAATAAGGTCTAAAATCGCATCTTGTTGGGTATTTGATCAATCAAAGCCTTAGGATGCACAATATGGGTTAATTGAGACCTACTAGTTATGATGTAAATGTTAAATAGGGCTTGAAACACATAATTCAATGTGAAAGTGTGATTAAATACACTTTACAACACTAAAATTAGGTCCACATAGCCTAGAAAGGCACAAAACCAATGTGAATGTGTAAGACACATTACAACACTAGCTTATCATTAAGCTTACATTAAGAACCTTCTAGATTGATTTAATAATGTTATTGAACACATTTTATAATGTTGAATTAGGGAGAAATAGTTTAATTAAGTCTAGAAAAGCATGAAAGAATCTTACAACATTTTACAACACCTTTACAAGACGTCATTAAAAACATATTATTTGATTTGCAAGAGTGCAAGACCTAGTGTGGATACATAAAATGCCTCACAACACTAAATTAAGGCCTTATTAAGTCCAATTAATCTCATGTCAAGCAAAGGGTCCTTTTTTCTACAACACGAGATGGAGGTTGATTTTTGATCCTATGTGTGCCTAGAAAGACTCTTGTTTACAATACCTCCATTTTGAAGAACATGCTTTACTCTCTATACAAGATGCTCAAATTACCAAAAAAGACCTAGATTTTGTTGATAATAGAATTCATACAAATTAGGATTGTTCCTTGATGCACATCTGTAAAAGTTGAAGAGTAATTTGAATTCATAGAGCATTGAGAGACGCTTCTTTAAAGCTTCGGGACTAAGACCTCTAGACTTTGGTTTTTGAATCTTGTTTCTTTGGGAAATCATTTGAGAAAGCACATGTGTGAGGTCCAATTGTTTTTATATTTTCTTAGTGACTTCCTTTTACCACAACACTCTCTTGATTAACTTTTGAAACTAGATGTCTAATGTTTCAAATCTCCTCTCATCCCACAAAGTGCATTATGTGGAAATCAAGGAAATTCAAAGCAAAAGTTCCCTATTGAATTGACTTTAGCAATAGAAAATTGAGATGTAAACCCTAATGCTTATAATCCTCTAAGGATAGAATCCCTAGGGCAAGTAATAACACTTGGATTCCATTCAAAGTTATTTGCTCCTCCTAAAGGGTTTAAGCTTTGATTTTCATGTTGAATGTTTGTTTTCCCATGTCTTAGATCAAGCAAAGTATTTTGATTCAAGTGATGCACAACCCTATTGATAGTCAAGAGACAAGAATTTGTTGAATCCCCACTTGGATAAATCCAACTGTACCTATTCAAAGTGGATGACTAAAAGCTTGACCACACTAGCTCCCCTCCACAACACACTCTTCTCAGGTCATCCAAGCTTCAGTACCCATGAAACTCCTATGGAATACTTCTCATCTTTACTAGGAATCACAAAAATTTGGGGAAACTTAAGGTTCGACCTCTTGCACCAAGAAATAGAAAGGGGATTTTTTGATTTTACATAGTTTGGCTCTTAGTCAAAGGAATCCATTCAAAAAATATTACACATGCGAAAAGTGGCCATTGTTTCCCATCCTATCAGTATAACCCCTCATGAGCTTGATCTTTCCTCAAGCGTCCATTTTGTATACCCATTGGAAGAGACTTAGCTTTAGTTTATTACTAGTTTGGGTCATTCCCTTGGGTGATTAATTTTTCCAACAAGGCAGACCCTCTAAAGGTATGCAATAGTGAGAAAACACATCTGTAGTTTGATTGATCTTTGTTGACAAACAAAGAGAGAACACACACGATATAGTAACTCACACTCGCAAGATTGTTCAATTTTAAAATGCCCAAATTGAAATGTGGAGGAAATATTTTATGCAAATTAATGTCACCAAAAGGAATTTTGATTCTCAAGATCACCATGAGGTGAAAGAGAAGTGCATACACCCTTTTAAATGAGATTATTTTGTATAAGATATTACAAGACACGAAAGCACACGTTCATTTTAACCTCAAAGAAATAATTGAATTCTTTTTAAGCACCAACTTTGAAGTGTAAGATTTTTTTGTTCAATTGTTAAGCCCAAAAAAAAATTAGTAAGTTCCTAAGGTTCTTTTTAATCCATTTGTCTTGTTCTTTTTAAGCCCAAATGAAATCTATTGAGTCCTAAAAACTTGAAGCAACAAAATCATTAGATTTGGAATTATAATTGTTTCCAAAAGTGTTAAAAAAAACTTAATACAATGGAGTGATGATGCCATAAAGAAGTCTTCATATTTGATTCCAAGTTCCTTTACTTTTTGATCACTCCAACCTGCAAGAATTGGTTTAAAATTACAAAAAAATAAAGCAAAAAACTAGTTAGAAGTCAAAGGCAACCAAAACTAAAAAGCACATATTAAAAAAGATTGAAAATATGCCTCTTACCCCACCCTAGCGGCACAATCCACATATGCTTCACAGTTTGAGAAGGTCAGTGGTGCTATATGGTGATGCTTGGATTGATAGTGTCGCTTTGTGGAAAAACAATGAGTGTGATTGTGACATTGTTTTGCCAAGTGAAACAATTTGAAGTGTAGCTGGCCAGTCATTTGGAAAATGAGTTAAGCATCACAGTTTGAAATTCAAATTTCTGGGTGGGAAAACCTCAATGACGTAGTTTGGAGTTTGTAACACCGTTGTATGGAGCCACTGGATTGATAGCAGTGGAGTTCTTCTGTCAGTGGCGTAGTTTCCTGTAGACACAAAAACTTCAAGAAAAACAATGGAGTTTTCACAAAAAAATGTGTTAAATCTTCATATTCACTCTCCTTGTAGAGCCAAAATGTGAATGGTGATCCTAGACCTGTACAAACACATAATTAGTCCAATTTGCAAGTTAGAAACAACATTCCCCATGAAATTCATTTGAGATACCAAGAACAAGAAATAAGTGAAGAACATGAATAAAAACTATCTAATCTTGCTCATAATAAACAAACTTTCAATCCCATGGGAGAATTGGTGTCATTTTGATGTGGAAAATGGTCCTTTCCCAATTCCTTGCAAGCTTGATGATCAATGATGAAGATTGAAGCTCTTTGATGCAATTTTGACATAACTTGGCTATGAAATCATGAAAATGGATGAAAGTGGATAAAGATTGATGAAAATTCCTCAAAAAATTGAAGATAATAATGTTTCATGAAGTTGTGGATCCTCAATTAAAATGAGATTGTTCTATTTATAGAAGAGAATGATGGAGGAAGAGGAAAAATAGATGAATGTGGGATCAAACACCAACCAATGACACAATGCCACTTGCCAACATTTGAGTGGAGGAAGGTTGAACACATTTTGATGAATGTGCTAATAAATGATATTAGATGGAATTTCAAATTTATGAAATGACATGTTGGAGGGAGAAAGGAATGAAGTTAATGGCACTTGGCTTAAGGCACAAGGACATGTAAGAGGCTTTTAATGCCTTGTTGGAAGGACATATCCCTTTGGAGGGATTTTTGAATTTGGAGGAATATTCTCACCTGATGCTTTGTTGAGAGAAATTAGAAGATTTAATAAATCAAATAAATTGATTTATTCTACAAGTTGCAAAATCTAGAGGATTTGGATGTTTAGGATTAAATTTAATCATGATTTGATTAATTCAAGTGAAGATTAATCGATGTAACAATTTGATTTAGATTTTAGGATTTAAATAAATCAAAATGAGAGGAATGGTTAGATTTAATTAAATAAAATTTGATTTATTTAATTGGATAAAATTGATTTAATTAAAAGATGAAATATAATGAATTTAATCAAATAAAGATTATTCGATTAAATGGTTAATAAAGAAGATGATTTAGGATGAACTGGTGTTAGTAAATCAAGATCATGTGTATGAGATCAAACGGTACATTTTACGTGTCAACAATCATAAATAACTGTCATGATTTTAGATTAATATTTGTCTCAAGCTTTATCTGGAAGTCACTTCATAGAAGGAATCCCCTTTTTTCAACATAGGATCAAATAACATTGTAAACTCAAATGGAAAATTACAAAATGAATTTGAAGGTGGCAAGGGAAACATCTTATCTGCTACAAGTTAACTTTAGTTGTAAAATGTTTTGCATGATCTTCCTATTTATTTTGTCAAATTTATAGATTTCTACCAAGTTCCAAATGACCATCTCTATATCCAAAGGAAAGGGGTTGACGATAAACTCAAGATACCCCACTTTACCTGGAGAGCACAATAAGAATCATCAAGAAAATGATTTTAAAGAGCTGATAGCCAAGGATGTAAAAACCTAGGCTTTGTGGACCCATTAAGGATTTTCAAGGTCACTAACATCAAAAAGGGGTTAGTGTGCTTTAAGAAAGAGAGATTGATGTAGGAGCATCTAGTGGTGTGAGGGAAATCTTGCATCACCCAAAAATATGCTTTCCATTTATGTTCCTTTTGTTTTCTTTTTGTAGATGTTTTTGCATTTCTTGATACCCTTTTCATCGAATAAGAGTTCCCAACTTTCAAAACTACTTTTCTACTTTTTCTACGCAACTGCTATTTTTAGTATGTGTGAATTTGAAGGTGTGGGAAGATAGAAATTTATGGGAAGGTTCAGGACAGAAAAATAAGAACTTTTGTGAAAGAATCAAGTCAAGATCATTCCCAGTTTGAAAGTTATTCAAGTTTTAGTTTCTGCTTTTTTCCTTCCAAAACCTTCTAAGTCCAGTTTGAGGCACTAAACAGCCTTGTACGAGCCCAAAAATCATCAAAATTGGTGGAGCTAGTTTCTAGTGCATTCTTCACTCTGAGACCTTTCCGACGGTGCAAACAGTTTGAAAAACGAAGTCCTAGGTCAAAAATTATGGCTTCTGGAAGTTGGTCGGTTTTTGTAAAATTGCCAATTTTCGAATTAGGACTCAATTTTTGAATTTCAAATTGTAAATTTTGGCGCCAAACCGCCAAAACTCATATCTCAATTTTTTTTTTGGCTCCAAACTGAAAAGGGGCTATTTATGGGCTAGTTTCTAATTTTTGGGGAGCTTTTTGGGAAAAAGAGTTTGCATGTTGTGAAAGGGGAATTTCTATAGTTTCTGTAGTTTTATGTAATTTGCAGCGCATGTATTACAGAGCTCGAGGATTTGAGATCCTCTGCATGTAAGAATTTTCTTTCTGAACAATAATAAAATTTCTCTGGTTGTTTGCATCATTTTTTGTGTCTTAGGTTTGCTCCCTCGTCAGGTGGTATCAAAGCAGATTTTCTTGAGTGTATGGACATATCGTCGATCGTGAGGTAGTTTGCACCAAGATCATGGTTGTGGGTTCAAGATATTTAGGATTCCTCCAAGAGTAATGCCTGGTAGGTGTGGTGGTGCCAAAGGTGGCAGAAACGCTGGTGGAAGAGATCCATTGGTGGTCGAGGGTTTCAGAGCCCTGTAGAGACAAATTGATGCATTGCAGGAACAAATGAGAAGAGGGTTAAACCCAAGAAGGGGAGGAGAAAGTGAGGATGAAGAAGAGGTGGAAGATTCAAATGTGGAAGAGGAAGAAGAAGTGATTGATCAAAATAAGATGTGGCTGATAAAGGCCATTTCGAAGATTGGAAAAAGACCCAAAATAGAAGTTCCCAGTTATTCTGAAAGTTTGAACCTGAAAGAGTTGATCGACTGGATCAACGAGCTGGAAGAGTATTTTTAGTATGAGGAAGTAGAGGACCCAAATCGGGTTAAGTTTGCAAAAATGAAGCTAAAGGGCCATGCCAATATTTGGTGGAAAGAGGTCTAGTTGGAGAGAAATCGAAGAGGAAAAGTAAAGATCAGTAGTTGGGATCGCATGGTGGAGAAATTGAAGAATTAGTTCATACCAGTTGACTACGAGTTAGATCCACTGAAGAAATTGCAAGGGTTGAAGCAAGGAAGTAGATCTGTGAAAGAATACACATAATATTTTCATAAGATGATCATCAGAATGGGCCATGCAGAGGCCAACAAGGAGAAGGTAGCCCATTATCTTAATGGGTTATGACCGAGTATTCAAGAGGAGCTAAGTCTAGTCAGAATGACCACCATTGAGGATGTGTACCAGTTTTCTCTGAAAGTTGAGGAGAAGTTGAACAAAAGATTTGACAACAAGCAAAAAGGATGAGGAGGTCAAAGCAGAAGGGGTAGTGGAAGATCTTTTGGGAGCCGAAATGAGGATGAAAGGAAAAATGAAGATGTGGGTACTAGTCGAGGCCAGAAGAATGATAACTTCTACTACCCTCGTGATCAAAATAGTGGTGATCAAAGAGGTAGAGGACGAGGAAGATCTGGGCCAAGACCTGGAAGAGGTGGTTTCAGAGGAACTTGTTTCCATTGTGGTGAAGAAGGGCATCGAGCCTATGAATGTCCACAACACCAAGGAAGGACAGACAGAAGGCCGAAAGGTCGTGAAAGGGTTGCACATGCAGATGAGGAGTCTCAATTCAAGCATTCAGGTGATGCTCAAAGGGGAGAAGCCCTAGTGGTTAGAAGAACCCTGGTGATTGAAGAGAAGGAGCCAAAACAAAGGAAGAATCTATTCCACACAAAGTGCAAGTGTGAAATAAAATGTTGTGATTTCATTATTGACAATGGGAGCACCGATAATATGGTGTTAGAAGAGAAGGTTACGAGGTTGAAGCTGAAAAGGGAAAGGCATCCACATCCATATCGGATTGCCTGATTACAGAAAGACCACAAAGTCTTGGTCAATGAGCAGTGCCTAGTGAAGTTCAAGATCAGAAGCTATTGTGATGAGGTACCATGTGATATCATTCCCATGGATGCATGTCACATGTTGTTGGGGAGGCTGTGGCAGTTCAATAGGCGAGTTGTACATGATGGCCATGCAAACACTTATTCCCTGATGAAGGATGGAGTCTGCCATAAGTTGAAACCCTTGAAGAAGGATGAAGAAAAGGTATGTAGTAGTGCTAGAATTTTTTTTGTCGATGGAAGAAATTTTTTAGAAGGCATGAAGCATGAGTGTATGTGTTATGCATTGATTCCTAGAATGGAAAAGGAAGATAGTGAGAAGGTGCAAGTAGAAGTTTTTGGACTTTTGGATGAGTTTCAAGAGATTATTTTTGATAACATACCTGAGGGTTTACCACCAATGAGGAAGATCAGTCATCAGATTGACTTGATCCCTGGAGCCAATTTTCCAAATAAGGCAGCTCACAGAATGACTCTTGCAAAAAATGAGCTTGAGTTGAACAGACAAGTTCAGGAATTGTTGAGAAAGAGTTTGATTCGAGAGAGTCTGAGCCCATGTGCAGTACCTATAGTACTAGCACTGAAGAAGGATGGGGAGTGGAGGATTTGTATAGACTCCCAAGCCATCAACAAGATAACTATCAAGTACAGATTTCCCCTACCAAGGATGGATGACCTGATGGACTATTTGAGTGGAGTGTAGTACTTTGCAAACATTGATCTAAAGAGCAGATATCACTACATCCAGATTTGTGAGGGAGATGAATGGAAGACTGCCTTCAAGACTAAAGAGGGCTTGTACGAGTGGTTAGTCATGCCCTTTGGGCTAACCAATGCACCAAGCACATTCATGCGGCTCATGAATGAGGTATTGAAAGAGTTTTTGGGAAGTTTTGTTATTGTATATCTAGATGATAATTTGATTTTCAGTAAGACTTTGGATGAGCATTTAATGCATATTCATAGAGCTTTTGAGAAATTGAGATAAGAGAAATTGTTGATTAATCTGAAGAAGTGTAGTTTTGTGAAGGAGTTAGTGTACATGGGGTTTGTTGTCTCAACAGAAGGCCTCAAGATGGACCCAGAGAAGGTGAGGCTATTCTAGAATGGCCTACCCAAAGAACTACTAATGAGGTGAGATCTTTCCATGGTTTGGCTAGTTTTTTATAGAAAGTTCATTAGAAACTTCAGTAGTATTTGTGCACCCCTGACTGAAATAATGAGAGGGGATAGAAAAGAGTTCAAGTGGAGCACTGGAGCAGTAAAGAGTTTTGATCTGTTGAAGCAGAAGGTGACAGAGCAACTAGTTTTATCCCTCCTAGATTTCAATAAGGTGTTTCAGGTGGATTGTGATGCCAGTGGTTGTGCCATTGGAGTGGTGATGTGCCAAGAAGGTAAGCCCATTGCCTATTTTAGTGAAAATTTAAATGATGCAAAGAGAAATTACTCTGTATATGATCAAAAAATTTATCCAATAGTTCAAGCATTAACGAAATAGAGACATTATTTGTTACCAAAGGAATTTGTTATGTTTACTAATCATCAAGCATTATAGTATCTGAATATTCAAGGAAAATTAAATCAAAGGCATATGAAATGGGTAGAATTTTGGCAAAGTTATACCTTTTTTTTAAAGCATAGGAGTGGGAAGTCAAATAGGGTTGCAGATGCCTTAAGTAGGAGGAAAAAATTGTTAACAGAGATGCAGATTGAAGTGGTTGGGTTCAATGAACTCAAGACATTGTACCCTAAAGATCCTGATTTTGCAGAAGTTTGGAAAGCTTGCAAGGAGCCTGTCACAGTTGACAGGATGAAGTGGTTGGATTTCATAATCTAGGATGGCATGTTGTTTAAGGGAAGTCAATTTTCTATTCCAAGGAGTTCCATGAGGGAGAACCTAATAAAGGAGAAGCATAGTGGAGGAATGGCATGACATTTTGGTCAGGATAAGATCGTTGCCATTATTAGTGAGCATTATTATTGGCCTCAATTATCACAGGATGTGAAGAAGTTTGTGCATAGTTGTAGGGTATGTCAGATGGCTAAAGGAGTGAGCCAGAATACTGGGTTGTATCAGCCCTTACCTATACTAGAGAGGCCATGGGAGGATATAAGTATGGACATTGTTCTTGGCTTCCCAAGGACATAGAGAGGGAATGATTCAATATTTGTGGTAGTTGACAGGTTTTCAAAGATGGCACATTTCATCCCATGCTAGAAGACCCATGATGTAGTCCACATTGCTGACTTTTTCTTTAGAGAGGTGGTGAGGCTACATGGTCTGCCAAAGAGTATAGTCTTAGATTGTGACACAAAATTTGTTGGATATTTTTGGAGGACCTTGTGGAAGAAGTTGAAAATAGAGTTGAAGTTTAGTTCTACGCACCATCCACAAACTGATGGGTAGACTGAGGTTGTGAATAGAAGTCTGGGTAACCTACTGAGATTCTTGGTAGGAGATAAACCCAAGGGATGGGACTTGATCTTACCCCAGGAAGAATTTTATTACAACAATCCTGTCAATAGAAGCACTAGTATATCACCATTAATGATTGTGTATGGAGGCAGTCCCAAGACTGCTCCAGAATTGAGGAAGATGGACCAAGAGAAGAAGACAAGTGCCTAAGCCGAAGAATTTGTAGAGCACATCAAGAATATACATGAGAAAGTAAGAGAACATATTAACAAGATGAATATGCAATATAAGGCTAAGGTAGATCAGAAGAGGAGGTATAAGGAGTTTTAGATTGGTGATGAAGTGATGGTCCACTTGAGGAAAGAAAGGTTTCTAGTGGGAACCTATAGCAAATTAAAGATGAAGAAGTTTGGTCCCTGTAAAATTTTGAAGAGGCATGATTCAGGGAATGCATATGAAGTAGAGTTGCCGGATGGAGTCAACATTTCCCCTATGTTCAATATTTTAGATTTGATAGAGTAAGTACCAACAATGGAAGTACCAACAATGGAATAGTGTGGAATTCTAGCACCTACTTCAGAGAAGGAGGATATTGAAGAAATCCTAGATAGCCGTGTGGGAAGGAGTACCAGAAATAGGCAATATGAAGAATACCTCGTGAAGTGGAGAGGAAGGCCTATGGAAGATTCATCTTGGCTATCTAAGGTAGAGGTTGGTTGTTTGGGTTTTCCTCAACCATCTGAGATGTGATGGGCTCACCTCTCAAATTACCCTAGGTGTCTAATGTAGGAGCATCCAGTGGTGTGAGGGAAATCTTGCATCACCCAAAAATATGCTTTCCATTTATGTTCCTTTTTTTTTCTTTTTGTAGATGTTTCTTCATTTTTGGATACCCTTTTCATCGAATAAGAGTTCCCAACTTTCAGAACTGCTTTTCTACTTTTTCTACTCAACTGCTATTTTTAGCAGGGGTGAATTTAAAGGCATGGGAAGACACAAATTTATGGGAAGGTTCAGGATGGAAAAATAAGCACTTTGGCAAAAGAATCAGGTCAAGATCATTCATGGTTTGAAAGTTAGTCAAGTTTCAGTTTCTACTTTTTTCCCTGAAATTCTGAGTCTAGAACTGATGCCCATAAATTTTTAGAGTGGGATATTATTGTGTTCTTCACTTTAATACCTTTCTGACAGTGCAAACGGTTTGAAAAATAGAGTCCTGGATCAAAAGTTATGGCTTCCAGAAGTTGGCCGATTTTTGGAAAATTGCCAATTTTTGAATTAGGACTCAATTTTTGAATTTCAAATTGTAATTTTTAGTGCCAAACCACCAAAACTCATATATTGAATGTGTTTTTTGGCTCCAAACTGAAAAGGGGCTATTTATGGGCTAGTTTCTAATTTTTGGGGAGCTTTATGGGAAAAAGAGTTCACATGCTGCGAAAGGGGAATTTCTATAGTTTCTGTAGTTTTTTGTAATTTGCATGTATTGCAGAGCTGGAGGATTTGAGATCCTCTGCATGCAAGAATTTTCTTTCTAAACAATAATAAAATTTCTTTGGTTGTTTGCATCATTTTTTGTGTCTCGAGTTTGCTCCCTCGTTAGAGCTAAAACTAGTTTTGGTATGACCCACATTTGAACTTGTATAAACTAAAGCATAGGCTTAAGGGAGAATGAATCAGATTCTTAGAAGCCCTCCTCCAAACACTAGATGTCCCAGTCAATCAAGATACACTCATATAATGATAGCTAAAATAGATGAGGAAAATTTAGTTTGAAATAAAGTCTCGAGATTGGAGGGAATCAATGTTTTTCCATGGATAACTGCCAGAGATAATAGTTAAACCCAAGACAACTTATAGGAATGAGGCTTCACAAGACCTTCACATTGCACTCTCAGTAATGTATATCAAGAGGGCTAGTTTCCAAAGCATTAGACCAGGAGGAAAATGATTGCAGACACTCTAGAGATTTGACACTAAATGATATATTGCTAGAAGTAGACATATGTCTATCTCATGTTTCAACTTTTTTGTTTTAGAAAGAACACAAATGAGTACAAAAAACTGTGTGAAATTCCTCTTGCTCCCTAATCATCCAACTAATGAGAAAGAAAATCAAGACCAAAGTGAGGGATACTTCACATCATGTGGTAATAATTTGCATGGTTAGAAAAATAGAGTTGTATCTGCATACAATATTGCCAATTGATTTCTTTTGAAAGTTTTGTTTGCTGGCTATGGCCTACACTACCATTTTGTCTCCTTCCCCTATTTCATAAGATCATTCCATGTTTTTAGGAGCTTATGTTATAGCACATACTTCATATTATTAGTTGCTTATAGTTTATTTATGTGTAGGTTCTTTGTTGGTATTGTCAGCTCTGAGCTCTAGTTGTTTATCTCACTTTCACTAGAAAGGAGAACTCTCTTGATCTAAAAACTAAAATGCCTATATCATACAATAGTCTCCAACAAAGAGATTTGATGATAGTAATGAAATCTAGAATTCCAACCACACAATAGATGACAATAGAGATTTACCATGGAGAACCTGAATTCCACAAAAATAGTTCCATAAAATGTGACAAAAAAATATAAACTTAATGCCTATCTCCAACGAGAATATAAATTAACCTTAATCCCTATCTCGCCATTGCTACTAACCTTCTCTTGTCATTGCTACTCTGAATGGGAGTGAGATTGATTACCCGGTGCACAACATTTGAGGGATGTGAATTTGACAAGAGTTGCATTGTGGTAAGAAATGGGTTGTCCCCATCTACTTAGCCTTGAAAGAAAAAAAATCGCAGTTCTCAATTCAACATCATTACATGTCATTTTCAAGGAAAAATATATATTTTTAATTGAAAACCCTCAAAAATGTGCAGAGTTCATATTAGATTTTCTTTCCGTAGAGAGAAAAATTTAGAGTGAGTAAAACTATTCTTAAAACACCCTATTCATGGAGAGCATTTATGACAAATTTCAAAAAAAAAATAACTCGATACATAAAGCTAAAATATAAAATTCATAGCAATATAAAACTACCAATTAATTGTTTAGTTGGATTGAAATTAAGGCCTGTGTAGGAGAATAGAAAAGGGAGGAAAAAATAAATCTAACCACATTAAATCTCCCCCTACCCCTCCGATAAGACGACCTCAAGCTCAACAAGATTGTCTAAGGGCTTGGTCGTGTAGATACTATTGTGTCCGTCATATGTAGCTATGGTATTATTTATAGTCTCGGCTTGCTATTTAAATATTTTCATTATGATGTTGTAATTGCAACCCTTAGGAGGCTCTAGATCAATGTTAACCTGTATACGTGAAAGTCCGTGCATACTCAAACTATTATAAAACTTTAACCAAATGCATAAAGTATTCAATAGAAGAGGAAAAGAAACACTAGTTTACATAGTAATGGTAGAGCTCTTAGAAACCAAATCATGCCAGACCAGAAATCTACAAAACCACACAGGCCCACTTGTGGGTAGCACAAAAAAGTTAAAAAATAGACATGGGTCTTCCAAAGAAAAACAAAAGACTTTCCCTCGGGCGCACATCAATAGATGAAGATTTCTTTACACTATAACAAAATAGAGGCATTGCCCAACTTTAAAAAGTTTAAAAAATACATCTGGGTGTTACAAAAGACAAATAACAAACAATTTTGCCAGCATCCTCCCTACTTGTGCCAAAACGGCCCGAACTTTCGAAAAGGGAGAATATGGACGTCCATCATGACATAATGGAAGGTAGAATTTTGTAAGATGTTATATTTTCTAACTACCCTGGTAGACATGCTTGCAAAATGAGAAACCATAGACAAGGCACATGTAACTATTTTAAAAATGTCTCCAAAGGGATGCCATCACATGGAATTTTATTCAATGTTTGCTAGTTCGGTCAGTTAAAGATGAACATTTTTTACTTTGAATATTCAATTGTAAATAAAATTTCCTACTGTCTGATTGGTGCTTTGCAAACTGTTAAGAGGCTTTGTGGAAATTTCTAGGCAAGAGAGCGCACGGGAATAGAGGAGGCTCTGCAAATTGTCAAAACAGGCTGATAATCTTTGCATTTGTTGGAAATCGTATCAAGGATTGTGAACGTGTATTCGCTAGAGGGTTCTTGTGTGCATGTTTGCAAAATGTGGTAGGAGAGCCAAGGCATGCAAACTACATTCACACAATTAAGCCTCGGCCTCAATCTCATCACTAGTTTGGCTTTTCTGTGTAGTTGGGGGGTGGTTTTGCTTGGCTTTTCTGTGTAGTTGGGGGGTGGTTTTGCCAATAGGGGCTTCCCTGCGAATTGTATACCATTAATGATATACATCATAGTTATGCGGTTTGCATATCTTATTTTATTTGGTTTGACAGAAATATATACAACATATAGAAAGGAGAGAACGAAACCTAAATAGTAATGTTATTGTTTTGTAGGTATGTGTTGCCTATGAGGAATGTTCAATCCCTGTTTCAGAAGTAGTATTTGGAAAACCATGTGATGATCTTGTGAAGAGTCTAGTAGTGGAGGCCATTTGCAACCATTAACTCATCAAAACTTTAAAGAATGCAGTCATGTAAGACCAACTAGTGGCACATTTGATTTAAAATCATTGCCAAAGTACTATAATTTAGATTTCAATTTTCTTTTCACTGCTTCATGTTAATTCATTTTGGGCTCTCTAAACTATTGAGCAACTTCTCAGGTAATAAAACCTCTATGAAAGTTTTTCAGTAACCATTCAAGTTGCAAAGATAAATATAAACTGATAAAAATGCAAAGAGGTACTATGGAATAGAATATCATTTTATGAGAGGAAGAAACAATTATTTATAAATGTTCAATTCTTTATAGCTAGATCTAATAGTTAGTTAAATGATACATCATTACATTCCCACTCAATTTCTATTCACTTTGATCTGTTTAGAACACAATTATTCTATGGTGGTACTGCTTGTTGAATTACATTTTGTGTTATATTTGTTGCCCATTAGGTTTTTTCTATTGAGATCATAATATTTGCACAATATGATTGCATGCACATAAAAAGTGATTGTATTTTTTTTTTAAAGTTTGGTATTCTTAACTGCCAAGTGGTTGATTTATTGAATTGATTTTTCTAATTTTGATAAAATCACTTAAAAGAACACGCTCACATGGACTGGCAAGATTGCAGGGTATACACAAATAGGATTTGCTAAGAAGGCTTTAAAAACTTTTAAACACCTGCAATTGGAAATTGTAACTAAATTCAATGATCGTTGCTAGCATATTCCCTACCTGTGACAGATTAGGAACTCTACATAGCCTTACACAACTACTGCCTTCCACATCTTTTGTATTTGATTTTGCATTATATCATGTATATTTAACAAGAAATTTGCATCATATCTCTAATCCATAGTCCAAGTTGACATGCTTGAAAGCAGAGGTTCTTTGATCTGACTTAGATTTTCTTCATATAACACCAAGCCTACATACCCACATCGGCATTTTGTCCCATTTGAACCTGACTTTTACCTCAAATTCTTTTGCGAACAATCATTACCAAAACTGTTCTACCAGTCTTTTGGACGGAACTTAGCTTCCCTGCAACTCTTATTTTGGTTTGGGTGTTGATAGCATTTTTCAGCTCATCAGAGAATAATGGATGATCTACATTAATCTAAATTTGTGTTATCTGGACACAAATGCTTTGGGTGTAGTGTAGAAATATTAATAAATTCCTCTATTTGAATGGAATTCTCACATGAGAATATATTATATTAGAGGAAAATAGAGTATGATATAAAAGTAATCTTCTTAAAAGGACATTTACAATATTCATATTTTTATAAAGTATGTACTTTGGGGTTTTTCTTTAATTTTTGGGAGGGCTCAACATGCAAAATTGGTATTTAAAATAAATATTAAATGTGATTTACAAAACTTTTAGAAAAGAATGTCTAGATTTTGACATGCAAAATTGATAATTAAAATGAATATTAAATGTGATTCACAAAACTTTTAGAAAAGAATGTCTAGATTTTGAAAGGAACAAGTGGAAAAGAGAAAAAAAAAATTCACACTTGAATTATCATATCAAAGGAAAATGATAAAGAGGATCTACCAAAATTTAATAAACTTCAAAATACACTCTTACATGTATGCTAGCTACAATAAACACTTTTTAAATTCAAACCAACTTACTTGCCTTGCCTCCGCCTCATATGTTCCAAGTATATAAGAAGGAAAAGAAAAACTTCTTCATTTCCCAAATTTAGATGGTTCTAAAAATAGAAAAACTATATCATACTTTTGAACTATCCTTTTATAACAATTAAAACAAAAAGAAAAAATATGAGGAAAAAAATTCTAAAACAATTTGTAACTAATCAAATATTGGTAGGATTTTCCATATTATTCATCCTATTTCTTGAATGAATGGGTCACATATGCAACACTTTGGGAAGGATTGTACTGAAATCATACACATGTATTACCCCATCAATCATTTGGACCCAAGTTTTTTGATCCAAAATGGATTAGATATGTTAGTAAGGTTAGCTAAACTTGCTACTAAGACATATTATTGAAGACTTCTCAATGAAAAGACAATCATCACATTCACTTCCCTAAGGAAAAGACCCAAAACAAAGTTACAAAGAACTTCACAAGTCAAGAAAAATAAAGGAATTCAATCCGGTGAAAGGAGATAGGTACTAAAAAAATGATCACTCAGTTTTTTTTTATTAAGATAAAGCAAGAAAGGCCTAAAATTGATACAAAATAACTATCAAAGAAAGCATGACAAATCTCACTAGAGGTGAGAGTTAAAAGAACTAAACAAATACTAGCAATTCTTTTGTTCAATGTAATGAACTAGAAGGAAATGAGAAATAAGGGTATCAACCCTATACAACAGATTTATACAAGTCTCAAGAATGAAAAATTAAAGAGGTAGAGGAGGGAAATTTTTCTTCTACAAATAATATCTTAAGTGATACAATCATTTAAATACTCATTGGAAGGGGTAACATGAGACTCCCCCATGTGAAGACCATCATCACACGAGGGGGGAATAGTTGGACAACTAGGTGAATAATAGTCACCATTCATGCTAGATGCTTGGGGCAGAGCCAAGTTAGTTGAAGGAGGAGGAGAAGCACACTTAGGACGAGAAACAACAACATGGACCTCTAGACAAACCAAATTTGTGGCAAGAGCAGGGCACTCATTAGAACCCTAGGATGAGGCATCCTCAAAAGAGGAAAAAGTCAAAGCAATTAGAAGATCATCAGTAGAATTCTTCCACAAATTAAAAATAATTTTTTTGTTATACTTTTCCTTAATATATTTTTTCACTTAGAAACAAATTAAGGTAACACAAGGCCTAATTTTTATATAATTTGGCATAAAATTCAATAACTTAATCAGTCAACTATGATTAGAATAGAAAATATTTTTATTGGTAGATCAAGTTGTGGATTATGAATCAAATTAGTATCAAATAATTGTTTTTGTTTCATTCTCAATATGATTTAGAAGTGACATGTCTATGTAGGAAGCAATTTTGCAATTATATGTCTTCACACAATTAGGTTGTGATAGAGGTTAAGGTAATTTATTTGAATATTTTCACAAGGAGGTAGAATAAATAAATGAATATAACTATTGAAAAGAAAGTTAGAGTGCCTATTTGTGGTAAAGAAATATTGAACAAGTTGGTGGATGATGCAGCCATCAAGTTAATTGATGTATTCTAAGTCCCATTGACTTACTTTTATCATATATGGATGTTCATAAAAGTTCACTCACAAAATTATGTTGTATTAGAGCATTTTTTTTTACAAATTTCAATATGATTTTTAAGTCGTCTGTTTGTGTAGTTAATAATTTTGAAATTATATATGTCCCTCACAAAATTAGATTGTGATAGAGGATAAAGCATTTTTTATTGGAAGATTTCCAAAATATGGTGGAATAAACAAATCAACACCATATGGCTCTTGAAAAGAAAGGTAGAGTGCCTCTTGGTGGAAAATAAAGATTTAACAATTTGGTGGGGGATGTAGCCATCAAGTTAATTGTTATATCCTCTAGTCCCATTGAATTTATTTTTTCATCTATGGACATTCATAAAATTTCTTCCTTTCTTTCTATGAGAAATCTTGAAACAATGGAGAAAATATTGGAGGTACTCATAGACAAGTTAGAAGTATCTATGGAGATACCAAAAGAAAATGAAGAGTTAAAGAATCAAGAATCTAAGAAGAAGAAACCTCATACCACCCAAGTTTAGAGTGGAGGCAAAGATGGAAATTCATCTGTATGAGGGTTAAATTGATGCTCAAATATTTTACCATTGAATTGATCAATTAGAGATATATTTCAGATTGAATAACCTTATTAAAGAGAAAAAATATCCTTTTCTAAAATTAAAGCTAGGTAGTCATGCTTGACATGGTTTCAATGCCATGTATTCCTTGGGAATGAAGAAAATATCATCAATTGAGATGAGTTCAATACTTTGATTTAGAAATTATTTTGTCCTCTTTGTTATGAAGAGGATAGTTATAATATTGATTGATAATATTTGAAAGAGGGACAAAGATAAAAGGTGCAAACCTACACAACTAAATTTTACAAAAAGATAGTCTAAATAAGAATAGATTTGATGGATCTTGATGCACTTGTGAAAAACAGATAAATGTTACATAGTCTAATTTTGATAACCATGCCTAAGGATATTGGTGAGAATTTCTTTCAATAGAGATAGACTGGAAAAATAGTTTATCTTTCTCTTCAAATAAGTTAATCAATAAAAGTGGTCAATGTAGTTCCAGCTCTAAGTACGAAGGGTGGAGTAAATAAAAAAGGGAAGTTTAATGTTACAACTACTCATGTAAAAAAAATTACTTATAAACATTGTATAAATTGTGATGTTGATGGCCGTGCACATGAACTAAGCTACAAATGGTGTCTAGAGTTACGTTTTGGAAAAGAAAGAAAAAGACAACTAGACTATGACTTCTTTAAAAATTAAAGAAATTGAATGTGATTCCAATATGGATGAGTGGTTGGTTTATACCTCTATGTATAGATAGATGTATATTAACAACAATGAGGCTCAATAAAATTATAGCTCAATAAATCAATAATGTTCACTATGGAGGGTAGAGCAAAGAAAATTTTGGCATCATTGCTTAAGGTTACATCATTTGAATTTTCTATGACTTCATTTTTACTTTTATTAATAAAATATCATTACAAAGACAACTTGAATGATTGATTAGTTAGTACCCAATCCTATTTTTTTTAATCAGAAGTAGTTGTTATGTGTCTAAATTGATGTCCTTCCAAAAGAGTATTTCTATTTCTTCAAAAATGTTTTCCCCATTTAATTTAAAAATAGAAAATAAAAACTAATAGTATGCCATTTCAAAAATATAGGACAAATTCACTTACGAAGGTCTGGCTCAAAGCATACAAAAATGCTTGAAAACTTGAATGCATTATTTTGTGGGAGCAGTTCGATTGATGATTGTGTTGGTTGTTTTTAATGAACCCAAATTAATCTCATCAATTATCTATGAATTTTCCAAATAAAATGGTTAATAACTATGAGGATTGGCCAATGAATAGGTGAAAGCTTGCTAGGCTTTCCCTCTACACTTTGGGCTCTGCAAGACCCAGGAGGGTAATCCCTACAATGTATCTTATGATACTCTTGTGCCAATTATCAAATATATTGTTATAATAGATACATTCTTATATAATTACAAATTAGATGAAATCCTTATAGAATTTGGAAAATTATTTAACAAATAATCACCTAAAGCAGATAATAGGCAATCTCACAGTTATTAACCATTGAATTTGAAAAACTCATATATAACTGATGAGATTAAGTTTGGTTCATTAAAAAAAACCAAAAAATTGGTGACTCTACTAGGGATAAAAGGTAACAAGTCTATTCAAGCAAAGAGTCAAGAATTTGATGAATCTTAACATCTGGTTTAGATGTTGAAATTTTCATACTTCAAAGTGGTTTTGTTGCAAAATTTCAAAGAAGTTATAACATGTGACTCTACTAATGGAGAAGACCCAGAATGAAATTCATATTTGAAAGAGCTTCATATTGTTTGAATTTTAGTCCTTTATGAAGAGATGTGGTGAATTTGTCAAAAGAACCTAATGAAGATGTGAAGAAAATTTTAGATCTATGAAAATTTCCAGTTAGGAAGGAAAATTCACAATAGTTATAACATGTCTAGGTACTTTTAAATTTTGGTTTTCATGAACAATAATAAGTCTATTTATGAAAACCATGTTTTAAATTCCTAAAAAACTTTGGTTCCCTTATTCAGTGAAAATGAGCACTACAAGAAAGGGATAAAGGGATATTAATGATTAAATAATTGTAGGGTTAATAAATTTTTATATTGAAAATATGTATGACTGTCCCAGTTCTCCCTGTACAAGCTTTAATTTCATGCCTAAAACACAATCATGTCCTCAAAGAAAAATGTTCTAGGGTTACACACACTAAGTCCCAAGAATAATAAATGAATACTTATCCAAGTTTAGAGGAGATATCGAAGAGTCAACATCATAGTATTTATAGAATTTTATTTTTTTAATGGATGAATTTCAAATAGAAGAAGATGATGTTTTGATTAATAGGGAAAAATAGGTTTTGAAGGGACCTAGAACCCTATACATTAGTTACAAAAAGCTACTCCAAAAAGTAATCCAAAGTCTACCAGTAACAACCCAACAACCAAAAAACCAGCCACAATGGGTGCCAGAGTAAAAAAAGACAATCAAAAACCATCAACACCCACCAAAAAAACAATCAGCAAAACAACGAATATAAGACAAACCAAATGGAAATAGAAAGAAACAAAAAACTAGTTAAGGCCACTCAGAGTTTTGGCCACCTCAATTTGCTAGTTCTTATGTTTTTCAACCATATCCAACAGTTCCTTCTTCTCAAGATCAAACACTTTTTTCTAGTCAGTCGATCCTCTACCAACAAGAACCTTGTCATCATCCTTCATAGTTTTTTAACCCTTACCCTTAGCCATTTTCTCTTTCTGCATAATCTTCAAGAAGAAAACTTGGTCTTCTCTAAACAGCCCCTATTTTCTTAAAAATAATTTCCAAGGCCTCAACACTATTCTTAACCGAGGTATGGCTATTCTACAACAATTTTTTGATATGCCCATTAATACTATCAACCTTGGCCTCTATGGGCTACATCTTGTTCTCACACAAAGCCTTGAAATCTTTAAACAAACCTTCCAATTCCACCAATCTATCAATGAGGATGTTAGACATAGAGGCCTTTTGAGAATTCTCCATAGTCACCTTTAAGCCTCTTATCTTAATATTAATTTTATAAAATTCTTGTAGAGTCCATTTGGCCAATTTGAAGGTGCCCATATCCCTCACCCTTGCCATATCTAGCAAGCCAAACATAGAAGTATCATCCTCATCCAAGTACAAAAAAATCCTCTGAAAGAGGATCAATCTTGAAGGGCGGATTAAAATTTCTCTTTTCCTCCTCCTTCACAAGGGATACCTTTGGCATGCCATGAATTGGGGAATCCTCCACCATCACCATTTTATTCTTAGGAACCTTACCTTCATCAATCTCCTGAGGTTCTATATCCCCAACAACAAAAGCCTTCTTCTTCAAATTGGCCAATCTCTTCAATAGTCTTCTTGGTTTTTCAATTGACCCAATATTGACCTGGGCCCCAACCTGAAGAGCCCCACTAACAACACCTTTACCAACAACAAATTTCACATCCTTGGGGGAGGACCCATCTGACCCAACCTTCGTTTTGTCACTCCCAGAAGAGGCATGTTTCTTAGACACCCTATTACTCTTAAAACCCACCACCTTCATTTTCTTGGAATCTGAAGCCATGGCCGCAGGGCAAGCAATATCCATGTCCTCATCCCATTCCTCTTCCTTCTCCTCTGAGGAATCCAAATTTGATGACCCTAATAAAGCATAAAAATCCTCTTCCTTGCCTTTGATGGCCTAAACCGGGGTTAGAGATTGGACATGCTCTATAATAAGAAAAATAAGCCCTTCATGGAGAATAGGGGCCCTCCTATTCTTTAGATGAGCATACACCCGGGATTCCAAAGAAGAAAAAAGGAAAAAGGGAAAAGAAATAAATAAACCATGCCTGAAGTGATTTAAGAGAGTGAAGTGGTGACCAAGTAGAGCCTTAAATATCGCTTCTAGCATCACATAACACATCATCACCTCCACAACCCTAGCCCAGATTTTCTTGAGAGAAGTTCTATCATAGCCCCATTTCTCTAACTTGATCAAATTCTTCTACTCATCATCCTTAAAAAACTAGGTCATCACTTCCTCATTACTCTTTTTATCTTTAAAAAAATTTCTTCCCATAGTCAGCATGCCAGTAACGGTGGCAATGAGGTCTTCATTTACCCCCACCACCAACCCTTTTAGCACCAGTTTTCAATTATGCCAAAGCGAGACAAACTTGGCCAAGGAATTCAGATCATGACTGTGTAATCTCTCAAAAACTCGAGTGAAATTTCCATGAAAAAGAATGTTCTAGAGCTTCTTCTTCCTCTGAATATCACCTCATGAATGTGGCTCAACTTTGCTTCTATCATCGCCCATGGTAGCCCAGACACAACACACAAAACCCTAGTGAAAGCTATCCAAACAAAGGCACACAACCCATAAAAAAACTAGAAAATGTTCCAAATGGGAATAAGTACAAGGCCATAAAAGACACAACAACTTGTCCAACTCCATCATTTCTTAAAATTTTTCTAGCATCCTCGAGAATGATCAATCCTTCATCCCATGAGTGAAATTCACTAAGGTTGACAGCCAAATTGGCAAGAAAATTGGCAAGAGAGTTTCCTTCTCAATAAACATGAGAGACGCGAGTCTCATCACAAGATTGTAACATCATTATTGTATCCTTAACTAGTTGATCCACATTCCAGCTCGAGTGATGAGTACCACACAAATAGTTTATTATATTCATAGAATCACCTTCCACCCAAACTTTGGAGAACCCCTTGCTAATCACATATCTGACACTCATGAACACAACCTCCACCTCCACATGATGATTATTCTAAGTACTTAATGGGAGTGCTACCATGCCAAAGAGTCTACCAAAATTATCTCTTAGTACCCCCTACATCCAGTAGTTCCAGGATTACCCTTCGCTGCCCCATAAAAGTTGATTTTAATCCACCCAATCAGGGGTGGTTGCCATCTAGTATTCTTCCTAGCCACAAAACTATCCTTGGAGAAATAATAGGAACCAAAGAAATTTTCCAATTCAAAATCACCTTAAGATCATATCCAACAAGGCACATAGCCGGATCACACTAAATAGAGTTAGATTTAATAAAAGTGAAATTCTCCAGAATAGCCTAATGAAATTTGATGAAAAGACTCTCAACCTTTAGCTTGGAGTCTTGAAAGATCCTATTATTTCTTTCTTTCTAGAGCCCCTAGGAAATATGCAGGGCCATAAGATCCCAAAGCCCACACAACAAAGGAGAGTAAGAAGGGCACTTCCACTAATCATAAAAATTATCTAAGGAATTAGGAAAACACATCCCAACTCCCAGAGTCTAAGGAACTTACTCCACAAGGCTAACAAGTAATCCCACCTAATAAGGATGTGAAAATAATTCTCCTTATTAGCTTCATAGAGCACACACCTATTAGGAATGGAAAACCCCCTCTTACAGAGATTGTCAATTGTAAGAATTTTACCTTGCATAATCAACCAGTAAAAGACATCCACCTTACGAATAATATGCTTATTCCATAGCCACCCCAAGAACAAAAAAGATTATGGAGTAACTAGGGAATTCCAAAAATTAGAGGCTACAGAAAAAATAGCACTTGCACAGCGGGCCCAAACCACTCTATCCAGCCTGGGAAATATTTGAATCCGAACCTTATAAAGGAAGTCCTTAAGAATCTTCAAAGATAGGTCCTTATCATCAAAATTCTTCCAATCCGCATCCTCAAAGTAATCTACCACCTTGACTCCAAATATTTGTTTACATAGGGGGGAAATAAGAGGGGCCCAAGGGAGAGATATAAGAGGGAAATCCCCACACCAAATGTTATCCCAAAAGAGAATACTGGTCCCATCACCCAACAACCACTTAACAACTTTAGCAATCACATCTCTATAGAGAAAAACATTCCTCCAAAAGCACGACCCAGATGAGATATCTTCTACATAAAGTAAATCCCAAGGCCTATCCCAACCAAATAGGTACTTGTTACATGCCAGAGGAGCCCACCTAGCAGCCCCATTCAAGAGCCTCCAAATATTTTTATCCAGAAGGGCCTTATTGAAAGATTTAAGATTTTTAATCCCCAAGCCACCCCATTTCTTTAGTCTACAGACTAAATCCTAGGCCACAAGGGGAATCCTAGCTTTGGACTCCACCCCTAACCAAAGGAATCTTCTCATTATCTAATCCGTTTTGTCTTCAAACTTAACTATCACCCTGAATAAACTCATGGCATACATGGGTACATTTTGAAGAGTGGCATAAATAAGCTAAATTTTACCAGCCTAACTAATGAGAGCACCTTGACACCTAGCAAGCTTCCTATTGAATTTATCCAATAGACCTAGCCAAAAGGAGTCAAGAATCCTAGAGATGCACAAAGGAAGCCCCAAATATGAGGATGGAAGATCACCCCAATTGCAATCCAAAATTTTGGCCACCTTGAGCTACAAATCATCTGGAGTATTGAGGAAAAAAAATCCAACATTTAGGATGGTTTATCTTCTTACCAAAATCCTTTTCAAAGTCTTCCAACAACCTCTTAACAACCTTGGATTCTTTAATAGAAGAAAACCCCATCAAAATAGTGTCATCCACGAATTGTTGGTGAGTGATTGAATTACACCTGGAAGATGGCACAAGGCCCTGTAAAACCCCAGCTTGAAGAGCCTTCTAGATGTTACAACCTAAAGCCTCTGACATTAGGATGAAAATAAGAGGTGAGATAGGGTCACCCTTCCTCAAGCCTTGCGAGCTCCAGAAGAAAGGTGAGGGAGAACCGTTCACCAACACAACAAACAAAGGAGAAGAGATAAGTTGCTCAATAAATTCAATGAAATTCTTACAAAATCCAAAATGATCCAACATGCTAAGAAGGAATCTCCAACTGACTCTGTCATAAGCTTTAAGAATATCCAACTTCAAAAAGAAACCCGGTCTCTTAGAAACATTAATGGAATGGGCTAATTCATGAACCGTTATAATAGAATCAAGGATCTGCCTACCCTTGATAAAGCCACTTTTCTAGCTTGAAATAAGAAGTGACAAGTACTTCTACAGTCTAGTGGCCATAACTTTTGAAAAAAATTTATAAATAGAGTTACATAGGCTAATAGGACAAAATTCACCAAAGGTCTTAGCATTAGCCGATTTAGGAATCAAAATAATGAAAGTGGCATTCAATTCCTTCAACAAACTTCTAGAACTAAAAAACTCCTTAGTAGCATTTATCACATCCTCAACAAAACTCTCCCGACATGACTAAGAGAATAAAATAGGAAAACAATGAGTGATATGGACCTTATTACCTTCAAACGTAAACACTGCATCTTTAATTTCTGAGGCAAAGGGAATAGCCATCAACTCCTTTTTTATAGCTTCTGAGACCAAACTAGGGATAACCTCTAGGGTAGTTTCGACACAACCTTGATCCCAAACTAGATCATCTGTCATAAGACCTTCAAAAAATATAACGACCGCTCTCCTAATATCCTCATCTTCCAACAGTGACCCATCCACATTGATAGAAGAAATTCTATTAGAAGCTCTATGTCTCAAAGCAGTGAGATGAAAGAACTTAGAGTATCCATCTTCCTGAATTTGAATATCCTCCTGAGATGGGCAAGAAGACCATCTTCCTAAAGTTGAATATCCTCCGACAAGCCCTTTGACTAAATAACATGCTGGACCTCATCTAGCTTGCTAAGAATGGGGTTTTTAGAATAAAAAATGTGGCCAAATGATTCTCTATTCCACTTTCTAAGGTTCTTCTTAACATAATTCAATTTTTTAGCTACTCTGAACATTGCATTACCATCAACATTAATTTTCCACCAAATACTAATGCAATCCATAAAGCGAGGGTCTCTAACCCACATGGCTTCAAATTTGAAGGGGAATGTTTACTTACTCCCAAACCTCTCTGCCACAAAAGAGAGAAGGAAATAATCCAACCCACAGTGTGTTAGAGAGGAAAGGGAGCAAGAAAAATCATTAAATCAAGATGCAAAAGTGAGAGCCCTTTCTAGTCTAACTTGAATATTATCCGCACCAACACATCTATTTGACCAAGCAAAATTAGCTCCAAAAAGCTTAACATCTAGCAGGGAATTATCATCAATAAACATTCTAAGATCAAACCTGCTCTCTGGGTCAACCTTAGGGCCACCCACTTTCTCATCATCATACAAGGGAGTGTTGAAATCTCCCATAACCAGCCAGGGAAGATCTAGAAAGTTCAACTTGAAGCTACTAAGATCATCTGAGATCTTCTTCCTATTTCTCTTCAAGTTAGGAGAATACACATTAGAAATAACCCAAGAATAAGAATCCATGAGGAAAGTAATGTTAGTCTCAACATGATTGAAACCATGAGGAACTATAGTACCTTTCAATAGCTTAGCATTCTAGAAGATGGCTACCCCCTAAAGCTCCATCAGAACTCACCCCATGGATACCACAATCTTTAAAAACTAAACTCTTCAAAGCATCCAACTTGTCAATTTGCATCTTCGTTTCTTGGATCAACAAAATGTCTAGTTTATGATCATGAATAAGATTCTTCAAGAGGTTCTGCTTATGAAAGTTATTCATCCCCCTGATATTCCATGAAATGAATTTCATTTGGAAGAAGAGGGGGTGCTCTTTGAGCAAAAATCAAATAGGGTCTTTTGGAACCCTTTCGCAATATCCCTCTTACAATCCATCTCTCTGCTCTTTAGTAGGGAAAGCCTACCCTGTCCCTTTGTTTTAGACCCACAATCCACTTTCTTCCTTCTCATTGTGACACCTTTGTGAAGTTGAAGAGGAGGATTTCTTCTTCCTGCCACACACTTGGGTAAAGCCCTCCTCATCTTTACATACAGAATTCGTCACAACCATAGCATTGTTGTCCATTACTGGTTCTATATTTGAGAAGGGCAACTAAGTAGCACCCTTCATCTCCACCACTAGCCTTTTTGGAGAGCACAAAGTCTCAACATGGTCCCCTTTCGGCTCCACCACTGGCCTTTTTGGAGAGCATACAGTCTTTGAAACATGGTCCACGTCCTAATTTAAGGATTGATCATGAAAAATTTCCTTAGGACCAACTAGTTCCTTCCTAACCTCAATCATTGGAACTTTATGCACTTCAACATTTACATCACCCTCCAACCCATTTCTCATTTTTTATTCACCTTGGGCCTCCTTAGGTTCTTTAATCTTCCAAACCTTAGTCCATTTGATAGCCTTAGGTTGGGAACTAGGAACAGGGCAATATTTGGTCCAATGTCCCATATTTTTACACTTAAAACAAGCAAATGGAAGGTTCTCAAAACATAATATGCTGCTTCCAAGACCCCACCTTCGATTTTAGGAAGAAATATTTAGGAAACACAACATCCTGATCAATCATGATAGAGAATATGGCCACAACTAACCTCCTCCTCGACCTAGTGGCCTCATCAATTGAAACAAGTTGACCAAAGGAATTGCCAACTGCCTTAAAAACTTCCTCATCCCAATATTCTAAAGGTAGATTTGGAAGTTTGACCAAAAAAAGTGCCGAATTAGAGAGGAATTTAGACAAGTCCATTCCTGGCTCCCAAGAACGTAGCACCATAGAAATCCTTCCAAAAGACAAAGGTCCTTTTGCAAAAACATTCTTTAGTTCATCACACGAGAAGGAAAAGGAAAAGAATCCTTTAGCCATCACAACAACCTCCACCTACCCTTTTAGTGCCTATTTCTTGTGAACCCATGAGTGGACCTCCTCAATGCTAGGTCTAGGACCTACAACTTTTCCAACTAGAGAGAAATCCATAAAAGCAATATTCTTCTCAACAATGGAATTTGGGACAGAAAAAGAGAAGACACCTTCCTCATTAGAAGAAGACACTGACTCAGCAACACTTCCCTTATCCTTAAGCTTTGAGGAAAAAAGGGTAGACCACTTTGACCTAGCACAAAAGACTTCATAGCCATCTAATTAACATCCACCTAGGTGCCCACAACCTAGGGAACAACCAAAGATTCCCTAGATGGGACCTGCCCATCAAAACCAACCCCCATGTTATATCCATGATGCAGATGGATTGATTCCTTTGAGGGACATCAGTCACATGACACCTTGAGTGTCTCACCCAAATTTTTCTCCTCCAAATGCACAAATTTGACTTGACCATTTCCAAAAGACCCATCCTTCCCTGAAATGCTTCCAGGAGCCCTTTCCATGCCAAACGATCCTTCCTTCTCCCTAGAAGAGACAAAAAAGCCTTGTTCTGTATCCTGCTCAAAATACCATGCGCAAAAAATCCCAGGTCCTGAATCCAAATTCAAATTGCTCAAGCCTACAAATGAACTAGTCTTCTCACCAACAGACACTCCAATGGTATCCTCCATTCAAAAATTTTGAAATCAATGAAGAAGAGGATGTTATTATGATGTTTTTTGTGATAATTTTAAGATTTTTTGTTGAATATTGGTTTTCTAGCTTACCACTGCATTCTATATGTTCATGTCGCGTGAGATTGGGATACTTTTCATTGATTAGTTTGAAGGAATAGATCAATAGATAATGAATTCCTATTTGAGGATAGACACATACATATATCAAAGAAAAATTTGAAGAGCAATCTGAAAGAAAGGTTGAATCCATATCACCTATTGATGCATTGTATGATATTAGTTTGAGGGTGAATCCTCCTATGATTTTCATGATAGATTCATGATAATTCTCTTTGATATACTAGTATTAAATATAAATTATGAATCAATATGTATTGATGTTTTTTGTGAAATACTTAAGCTAGGTTTGAGTACCGTGCCAACCGATTTGAAGCCCCCTAACCTTAAGTGAATATATCAATGGATTTTAGTGATTGGAGAAATGATAGAGTAGTTTGGAAGTGGTTTCCTGACTAGATTATGCTATGGTACTTTTTCTAGACTTGATCAAATAGATTTGGATGGTATAGTAGAAGACAATGATAATGCATCTTGTAGTGATGAGGATTTTGAACAACCTATAGAGAAAATGTATGTAGATGAAGATTGTAGCCATGAAATCTAGGATGTAAGACATTATGAGATGAATGAAACATGTGAAGTCACTCCCATTTTCTTTGAAAATATGGAAATAGAGAGCCAATTCTCTATATTAGATGAAGGATACAATAATGTAAATGATATTGAAAATACACTCTCATTAATCGACAGGGAGAAAAGGTGTTATGATGAATCCTTTGGGTTAGGTGCATTGATCTCATTCAAAGATGGACTAGAAGTTGAAGATATATTATTAGGTCACCTTATGGATAATTTTGACACTAAAGTTTCATGTCTTTATGGTGAAAATATTAGTGTTGCAAATGTAAATATGAAACTAGATGGAAAGCATTCCTATCTAGGGGATCAAGGAGATTATAATTTTTTTTGTAGCCCTAGTGACTGTGAATCCTTTCAAGAGGAGGAAGTAGAATTGATCTCCCTAAGGGAAAAGTATTTCAGTAAAGATGATGACAATATTTTTGAAAGCTCACAATTGGATGGTGATGTTATAAAGACTTATGATAGTCTTTAGTTCTCTTTGAATGATAATCTCAAGTTAGATTATGTTGATGATATAAGACTTCCCAAACCTTCTATGGAAAGGTTAGATGCTAAAAACCAAGTTGATTTGAATATTGTTTCATCAACTAATGAATGTGATGTTGAGAGAGACAATGGAGTTCCAAGTTTTTTGGGATATGAGCACAATGATGGTTATGAATTGAATGTACTTTTTGAAGAGGAGATATGTGATCACCAGTGCTATCATAAACTTGGTCATGCCATCTCTACAAGATTTAAATGCAATGTTGATGCAGGCCTTCATGATGATGAAAAAAAGGAATATATTGATCTGTGAAATACTCTTGAGATTGGCAGTATATCAAATGTAAGTAACAAAATTTGCAATGACATTCATTTGGAAAAATCATCCATAAGGAGTTGCAATGAAAAAGTGAATGGCGGTTTATAGTTTACGGGTGAAGAATATGACCTTGTCGATAATTTTAGTAGTATGGACACATAAAAGGGTATGCATGCAAAAGATTCATTGGATGAATTGGTTAAAAAAACTAATTGTGTAGAACATTCATATTTGAGTGATGTGAATGATGAATAAGGAACTTATTTCTTGTTTAATATATTTCACCTTCTTCCATTCATTTTTCTAATTTTGAAGCTATCAATGATTAATTGCATGAGAATATCATGTGTGAAGCTATACATGAAAGTAAAAATTTAAAGATAAATGTTGGTATAGATGATAAAGCTCTATTTGATGAATCTGCACATGAAAAATATGATTGTGTTTATCACATAGTTGCATATGAGGACCTTTTTTCTTGGTGGGAAACTCAGGGTATATCTCATGAGTAGTATACCTTATATATTCATGGTTATGCAGTAGGAGGTAATGTTGAGTGTGATACTTCTTGTAATAGTGAATGTGTTTTGAACACTCACTATGATGGATTTGTTGCAAAGAAAAAATTTGAATCATATGAGCCTACACTTGAAGCTTTCTTGTGTGACAATATGAAGAATGCAAATAACCTTGTCTTTGAACCTAGGTTGGAAAGCATTGTTTGTGTATGGGATACTAACATTTCTTTCGAATGCCATGATTTCAATGAAGATGATTTTATGAATGCTAATAAATATTGTTTACAAAACCTTGAAGCATATAATAATGAGACTAAGATGTGTTGTTTGGATGGTGATAAACTTGCTTGTGATGCAATTCAGCTAAAGGAGAAAAATATGAGGGAACATTTTTTGTTTACCACACAAATGGATTGCATACCATATGGGGGGCATAATATATTTATCGAACCTAATCATTATGAGGGTTTCAGATTTGATGTGCAGGTAAATGATGAGGAGAAGTCTCATAATGACCCTTCTCAAGCACACTATGAACTTTTCCACTTTCTAGTCCAATTTGACAAGAAAGTGATTGCATATAACAATGATCATGTTGATGAGGGATATCAAACAAAGTGTAAGTTTTCTCCATTTAAAGGGTGTGATATATGCATTTCAGATGTTGATGGATTTCATTTAGTGTCTAATTACCAATGTCATATTGATAGGGTTAATGGAGGAATTGGAAAGCACAATGATGTGGTTAAGCATGTCAATGTTGATGTTGATTTTTAGGTATACGATGGCATAATTTTCAGGCCTAGCCTAGTTTAGAAAGAAAAGAACAAAGTGTTTGAAAGAGGAAAACATTGGTTCTTATTTTCATTTCATGGCTTGGGGCTATCAAAAGAGGTTTGAAAAATTGAATTGAGAAGTTGCAAAGCCACCTAATGGATTTGGCACTTGTTCTACTCCCTAGAGATCTAGAATCTTGCCATACTTGCAAGGGACATGTGTCCCTGAACATGAGCTACTTCAATGGAACCTTCTAATTTTACAAGTTTGAAGTGTTTATGTCCTTTTAGTTTGATGACAAAGGCTAGGTTTGCATCTTGCTAAATTTACCTCACAGGCCCTCTTTGCTGATTAATATTTTGCAAATTAGATGTCATCTTGAAAATCCCTATGGTAGAATGTTTCATGGTACATATGGTAGTGTTATTTTTCAGCTTTGTGCCTCTTGGATGAGTTCTGTAGGTTAATTAATGCATTGCTGACAACAATCAAACTAAATTTGATGTTCCAAATAGTTGCAAATTTTCAAATTTTAGAGGCAACCCATTTCTTCTTTTGGTCTAAAACGTCTATTGTTTCCATTTCATAAAAAATGGAGGCCATTTGATACATTATTTTAATTTATTTTGGTTGTGGCAAACATGTCCAATAGGCCAGTTTACAGATGAAGTACCTAAATTTTAATGGCTAGGCGAGATTTGATTTAAAACCCATGTTTTTGTAGCGTAGAAAAATGGATATTTGGAAATTTTCACTCATTTGGGTTCTTCTTGTGGATGTTGGTCTAGTTTTTCCTTCATTTAATGTTATAATGTGATTAACATTCACATTAGGTCTTGGGCCCTTGTGAATTAATAAGGATTTATGATGCCTTGCAAAAGTGTTGTGAAATGTTGTAACACACTTTCACACTTTTCTAGGTTTTTGTTAATATATTTCACTTAAATAACCTCTTTTTTCTCATTTACCAAGCCTTATTTCAAAGTGTTGTAAACTGTTGTAACAGAATTTCACACTTTTTTAGGCTTTTCATTAATAATTGTACCTTTCTTATGCTTTAATTGGCCCCATTTTACGTCTACATTCCTTAAGTTCATTTTTGAGAATAAACCTGATAAACATCATTTAAAATATTTAATTTTAAACACCCACTTTAAATGCCTTAAGTGGGACCCATTATCCATTAGCGGCAAATGAATCCCCTTTGGCTCAAAAATCAAAATAAATTCAAAATTCTGGCGGTTTTTTATTTTCTAAGACCTAAGGTCAGTCTGTGATATAGTATCTTCAAGAATTAGGGCATAACTATGTATAAATATAAGGTTTTTTATATTCATTTCACTCTCAATTGTTCATTATCCATCTCAAGTCAAGCAAGCTAGGGTTTAGCATTTTATGTCTCCACAAAGTCATCAAGAGAGCAATCAAGATCATTTTTTGAGGCATTCAAGGGAAGATTCTTCATCCATTGTTGCAGCAACTCAAGATCCATCATCATGGAAAGTTTCTAATTGCATTACTTCATTCTTCATTATCTTGTTTCTTTATTTTTGTTTAATTACCTAAAAGGGGTTTGACCAAGGCAAATCCGCATGCCCTAACAATCAACAATTTTGTTCTATTTCTTTCTATGATTGCAGATCTAGGTACATTGAAGGCTTGGAGATGATTGAAGAGTGGGTTGCAAACTTGTTAAAGTCATGTCCCTATTGGCATGGTCAAAATATACACAAAAAGTCACTTACAGTGCCGAAGATCAAGGTTTCAGATCTGGACACCTGGAGGTATAGAAAGAGAAGACCAAGAACTTTCAATTCCACTTTTGAGTTTTTGGAAAAGTTAAAGTGGAATCATTCTCCAATAATGGAAAATGATTCCCATTGTACCTATTTTTCAGAGATTTCTATAGATTCAGATACCCATTTTTCTAAAATAGGCTCCACTGTAGTTTTCCAAAATCATGATTAATTCGTCCTGAACGGCGAATGAGTCCCAGTAGGTCAAGATTTCGGGATCAACAACATTTTCGGTCTCCATTCCTATCTTCAACACATTTCCAGGTGAACACTTTTTGTTTTACTTGCATTTCTATTCATCTTTTTAGGTCCTTTTTTGCATTTCACATTATGTTTTCAAACATTCTATGTTTTCCAAGATTATACTTGGTGGTGAACCCTCATTTTCTAATATCATTTCCCTTGAACCTCCCCTTTTTTAGATTTCAATCTCCTTTGCATTGAAATCTCAAAGGTTTGTTCTTGAGTGAAAGATAGAAAATAACCTCTCTCCTTTTAGGTACAAAACCCTAAAAGAGAAAAGAGAGTACCCTATTTTCCATGTTATATTTTGGTGAACCTGTTGTTAGGATACCTTATTTTTTGATTTAGAGTCCATCATCTAGCTTGCATTAACTTTGCATGAGGATTTACATTGCTTAATTTTCATCTAGGGTTTCTAAATTTTTGCATTAGTGAAAGTGCATATAGGTTGCATTTTTGCATCTCAAATCATCAAAAAATTGCATTTGCATTTAGGACACACATCATACAAACTAAAAAGCATAAAATCACTTAGAAATTTTTGAAATTTTTGGAAAAATCCATACTAGGACTCAATCGCCATCTTGGGTGAATTAGTCCCAAAACATATCTAAAGCATCCTTTTACAAGAATAAAATCCCTATTTTTAAGCTTTTGTTTGCTGCCATTAACTATCTGTATCAGTTGGCTAAGTTTCTCTTACATGCATTTCATTGGATCTAGCTTAGATTATCTTTTTTCATGCATTGTTCAATTTCAAAATTTTCCTTTACAACATTTCATCTTTTAGGTTTTTGCATAATGTAATCAATAAATTACCTTATTTCATATCTAAAAACAACATTTAAACATTGCTCATTGCATTGCACTTTCTTGAATTTTGCATGATAACATGTTTTCTTTCAAAAGATGTGGATTTGATATGATTAAAAATGGATTGCAGAAGTACAATATCCCCTCTTATGAGTTCAATTTTTATTAGAACAATGAGGTCATTAATAAACATGTTAGTCATAGTTATGATCAAACCATTGACACAATCCTTAATATTACATTTCCCTTTGATGAGGATGGTAGTGTCTACAATAATAACAATCATACTTGTTCTTATACCTCTCCTCTTAGTGACAAATGTATATTAGTGAAAGAAGATACAATCATTGAGTGTCCTGATTGTCCCTCTCCTCATCCCCTTTTGGAAGATATTAGAAAACAAGGAGATGTGATAATAGAAACATTTGTAAACGATCACCTTACCTACTCTCTGTAGCCATGACAATAAAAAATTTCTTACTCCTAATATCCCTCCTTGATGGAAAGACGATAGGCTGGTGTTAGAAGATATACCTATTGAGATTCATGAGAATCTTGTCCCTCCATTCCCTAATGCTCATACTATTTGGGAAGATCTATTTGGTAAGCATGAAAATCATAGTTGTCCTTCTCTTGATGCCTCTCCTACTTGTGATGAAGCTACTTCACAAAATTTAACCATGGATGAACATATTACAAGCTCTCCTACTAGGGTAGATAATATGGAACAAGCCAATGAGACCTTAGAGAAAAAGGACAATCAAATAGATCCTTCCCCTAATCAATAAAATCCAACCATTGATCATCCCCCTACTTTTCATGAAGTCATTTTAGAAGAACCAATCCTTATATGTCAAGAACATTTGGTTTTTCATTCTCCTTAAAAATCTCCTCCTAGGGAGGATATCATGGTGCAAGAAAAAGATAACATTGAAAATAACATATTAGAAGAACATGATGAGGTAACATTAGACTCTCCTTTACTAAGGGACGTTAATATTATTCAATGTCAACTCATCCTTTACCCCCCTTCACACAAATTTCTAACTCACAACAAACTTGAATTCATCCTCTACCCACCTAAGAATAATGTATAGCAACAACTGAGTCATAATACCATTTCTCATACATATAAAACTAGAAACAACCCACAACTGCAACAACCAACTCCAACTCCCTTACCTTTTCCTAATCCTATCCTAGCTAACCCTATATTTCCAAGTCCTCCTCATGGAAAGGAGTATGATCTTGTCAAACAACTTAAGAATACTCCTGCTAAGATATCATTGTGGGACCTTATTCAAGCCTCCCCTCACTACCACAACATTATTCAAAAAAACTTACAACAAGTTCCTATCCCTTCTAATGTGCAACCAAATGACATAACAACCATAATTCAAGGAATAAATGTTGACATTTTTTTCCACCAATGTAAACTCCCCCCTTTGGAAGTGCAAAAATAAAATGAAGCTTTCATAATAATATCTCAATACAAAAGAAAACGGATAAAGAGAACTCTTGTAGATATCGGATCTGCCCTTAATGCATGTAGTGTCATCCTTTTAGATAGGATTGGAATTGATAAACCAAACATTCAACCTATTTCTTTATCTATTAAGGGATTTGACAATGTCAAAAAAAACTGCTTGGTGTGATTACTTTACCTATTATAGTTGGGAATGCCACATTGGAAACAAAAATCCATGTTATGCCTCATGAAATTTCATTTGATCTTCTCTTAGGTAGACTATGGATTCACACAATGAATGGGGTGCCTTCTACTCTTCATCATAAAATAAAATATATCTACAACAACAAAGTGTACACACTTGATGTTGATCCTGAGCCTTATAGTGTCTTAGAACTTGAGAAAAATAAAGAAAACCCTTTAAACACATTAACATGAACCACACAAGTGGAACCCATCCAACCAAAAGAAAAAGAAAACCATATCTAGCAAGTCACAAAGCTAGTAGGAGATAATTGGGGTTCCTTAGACTTTGAACATACATTCATGGGTGAGCACAAGATCATAAAAAAATATTCAAATAAGGGACACAAAAAAGAAGTCATGTCAACACAAATCTTGGAAGAACCTTCAAAAGCATCCACCTCAACCACTTTAGAACAAAAGACAACAAATTACACAATGAACTTTGATGAAATTAATCACAAGAAACCACCAAATCCGAAAGCAATGAAAAAGATTTATGGAAAAGTTTATGAACTTATAAAACAACTTGGCTACAATGGAAAAAGGATGTGGTGCTAGAGAATAAGGTAGGTGGGGGGATACATTTGTTTCTCGTATGGATGGATTCCAAAATTTATTGTAAAATTCCTTGAGGTTATAAGCTCCACCCCTTCTATAAATTGGTTGGAATGCCTCATTCTTAGCATCAGAAGATTTCTAGATTGGAGTCAAGAGTCTAGATTTAAAGTCCCAAGTTCTTCATATCAGACATATGCTCTCCCCCATTCCTTGAGTGATCTAGATGATCAAAAATATGTATGCATATTGTAATCAAATTTTGCAATAAAATTATGCATGTTGTTAAGTATTCGGAAAATTGGTATTAGAGCTTGTTATGTCTAAATGCCTAATGATAGTTTCTCTATTGATATTCATCTTGGATCTACATTTGTTGTTTCATGTTCTGAAAGATTTAACTCTAAGGAATTTATCATCCCTAAGATTTGTTTCATATACACTTTGTTTATCCTCATCCTCATTGCCATAGTCCTGTACCTTTTCCATAAGTGAATTAGCCAAACGTATTGTAAGCCCTCGAAAAATTGTTAAGAATAGATCTTGAACTGAAATCTACCTAGTAGATCGTGAGTAGTTTTGGACCCACAGTATGACCGTAAATCCCATGTTGAAGCCAAAGGATAAGTGTGGACAGGTGAGTAGTAAGTCAGAAAACGTAGCAACAAAAGGATCGAAACACACAAGTAAGTTCTAATCTCTTTGCAATGGCTAGCCAAAGGTCAATGAATGTAACTAGCTCTCTCTTCTATTATACATAATTGCTTTGAAGATAAATAGGAATATGTAGATGAAAAGGGAAATTTTAAGTTCCCAGATGTTAAGATATCAAATCTCTATCCTAAAAAAAGGCATAATAGCTAAATCAATGCATACTGTTCGACAATCTGAATTAAATATTAAAGTGTTTGGAACTAGGATTTTTCAAGTCTATCTTCCATTCTTACTTCCTCCAGACATCAAACGATGGAAAGAAAAAAGATATTTCCATGTCCACTTTTCTTATGTTGATATCATAGTTCATCCTTATTTCAATTACGATATAGGTGTGCATCATAAAAAAAAGTACCCTTTGCTTGACATGGGATTAATTCATGATAAAATGGACTTAATGAGACCTTTATTTAGGTGTTGAGGCATTTTATGCATCCACACTAGGGCTTGGACCCTTGCAAATCGAATAACATGCTTTTAATGATGTCTTGTAAAGGTGTTGCAAAGTGTTGTAAGATGCTTTCACACTTTTCTAGACTTAATTAACCTATTTCTCCCTAATTCAACATTATAAAAAATATTTAACTTCATCTTCACATCCATCTAGAAGGAGTATAACTTGAACCTATTGTTAAACTAGTGTTGTAATGTGTCTTGCACATTCACATTGGTTTTTGTGCCTTCCTAGGCTATGTGGACCTCATTTTAGTGTTGTAAAGTGTATTTAATCACACTTTCACATTGATATGTGTGCCCCAAGCCCTATTTCACATTCACATCAACACTAATAATCCCATATTAACCCATATTGTGCATCCTGAGGCCTAAATTGATGAAATATCTAACCAAGTTGCATTTTAAATCTTATTTCCTTATCTCATGGCTTCCTACCTATCAAATTGGCCCCTATGGGACACATTAACCATGCATGGTGAATCAATCCCATCCAGGTGGGACCCATTTTCCATGGGTGGTAAATGAGTCTCATTTGGCCCAATTTTGACCTTTGAGCGCGAAAAAGTGAAATTTGAGTTTGATATTACTTCATGTCGAACTGTGATGAGGTATTAACAAGTAAAATAGGAGAATTACCTATAAATATAAGACTTTTAACTCCTTTTCACATCTATTATCCATGGATAGTTATCCTAGAGGGAGATATGATTCACTAGCTATATATGTTTTTAGAAAGGAAGCATAGCATTGTTATTTAGTATATAAGAATTCTTCTTTAGGAATTTATATTGATGCATAAAATAATATCTAAGATTACTTTTATGATTCTCAAAACAGATTATTTTGTTCCTTTACTACAATTAAATCTTACACAATCTAATGATGTGTAAACAAAATTATTCAAAATAATAATATGAAATTTTTAATGAAAATAAGTAAGCATTCATGATTCGATGACCAACTCTTCTCTACTAACTATTTATTCAGAAAAATATTTATAATTTTCTATAAGAAAATATATATTCCATATAACTTACTTTGAAAAAGATAAAGTAATTAAAAATATAGTTGTCATGAGACTAGTACTAGTACTAGTACGGGAGACTGGTACAACATTTTTAAAAAATAGGAGATGGGGTACTTGGAGATGCCATTTTTTCTTTTAATATAAAAATTAATAATATATACAAAATCTGAAAATATAATGGCATTGAACTTCAAAACAATAGTAGCAGTAAATTTTAAGAATGAACATTAACTTTAAACACACAAAATTGAAAATTCAAATCCAAGTGGCAAATGTCATTGTCACATTGTGTAAAAGAGTCAAAGAGTTCATACTTCAAATTCCATACTCATAGTTTTAACTTCTAGGTTCACATTTGACATTACATATTTGATTACATATTGAAAATCAAAAATATAGTTTGATAATGATTGGTTGATATGCAAACAAAAAACAAAAATCAGAAATCTATTTGATATGAGATATCTCATATCATCTACATCACATCAATATCATCCATGTCAAGGTCCTCAGTTATGAGGCTATCGAAAAACTCATCACTCTCTAACTCAGGTTCCTTTGCTGGTAGTAGAACTGGGGATAAATCAATAAGGCCATCCGGTTCAACCACTTCATCCACTATGGCTTCAACATCTTCATCAAGTGAAATTTGGTCCCATTTTGTTGAAGGACCTGCATTGTATGTAGGATATACATGAGATAGAAGGCGAAATGAGCTATGAATGTACACCAGGTTCTCTACTTTCTTTAACTCCAATCAGTTCCTCTTTAGTGAATGAATAAAACAATAAGTACTCCAATTTCTCGCACAAGATGAAGAGCTAGCTACTTGTGAGAGTAATCTTATTGCAAATGATTGCAATTAAGGTGTTTCACCTCCATGGTTCCACCACCACTCTATAGGTTCTTTCTTTTCTCACATATCATATAAAGCTTCCATGGAAGAAAAGTCACCATGCCCACGTGAAAACTAATTCCATTGACTCCTTATAACTGATGCTTCCTCACCTCGGCCATATATCTTTTTTATTGTAGCCAAAAACCCCTTCATTACCTCTCTATCCTCATATGTGTTAGAAATGTCTACCTCAATCTCACAGGCTAAAACTTCTAAGAGAGGAAAGTCAGTGTGATATCTCTTGTGTTTGACCGACTAGCAGTTTAAATGTTGTTGAACAATTTAGGTTGTTATGACCTTGCTTTAGTCTTGAACTGAATGATCCTATTGCTATGACCTGTTGTGTTTGGTATGACCTCCTATCGAGTGGAAATATCTTATCAATGGTTGGTGTTTATCGGATATCAGGGAGAGTCTTGGATGTTCGCTATGAGCTCTTAGCGATGAAGGAATGTCTCGTCAACAATGTTTTCTATTGAAGCCATTAGGGAGAGTCTTGGGTGTTTGGTAAGAAGTCTTATTGATAGGAATGTCTCACCGATAGCATATGTCCATTAGGGTAACTCAAGGGTCTTAGAAAGAAGTCTCAGCGATGAAGAGAGGTCTCGCCAATGGGGAAAATCTTGGAGTCACCGGTGTAACACACTTGCTTCACTATGAAATCTTAGCGATTGTGGGATGTCTCACCGACAGTGACTCACTAGGATGTCAGGGAGACTCATGGTGACTAATTCATTAGGATAACCTATGGTGGCTCGATAAGAAGTCTTGCCCATAGTGGAATGTTTTAGTGTAACTTAAGAAGTCTCAGTGTAACCTCTTGGTAAGCGGTAAGTCTTGCCGATAGTAATGTTGAGGTCGGTGTGACTTGTGAATAGCGATAGATTTCTTACCGATGTGTGGTTTCTTGCCGAATTTTTTTCATCGATGTAACATGTGACTTCGATAAGAACTCTCATCGAAAGCAATAAGTCTTGCTGACTGTTGGATTCTTTGGTGTAACACATGAAGGCTCGGTGGGATGTCTTGGCGAGAGTAGTAAGTCTTGCTAATGGTATGACATTTCAATGTGGCTTTGAACATCAATGTAATGTCTCACCGAAGAGCGATGTGTCTCACTGATAGAAATACTAAAGTCGGTGCAACTTGTGATATCGATGTAACCTCTTGCCGATGGAGATGACTCTTGGTGATAATGTGTAATCGGGTCTTGTGGCATTGGGGAGACATTTCTTATGTCTCATCGACATGCCAACATAGGTTGAATGCTTTGATGAATTGAAGACTATCCTATGTGGCTTGTGTTGGAAAAATCAGAGAAGCCGAAGGAGAACCATTGGAAGTTAGTCTGTTGCAGTCAATACTAAGAAGAAGCTCAACAGACAAGGACGACATGGATATACTCAGTGATTGCAGATTGTGATGGATTCAATGAATCAACAAATTGCTATGTGATTGTATGATTAGTGGATGAATTCTATTATGTGAAGATTGTAATGTGAATGTTCTGTAACAAGGTTGTTCATGGTGAATGTTGTTGTAAACTGACATCAAAAAGATAAGTCAGATCTCTGTATGTAATATTTATTACTATAATACAAAGTGACTTCTCTTGGTGTGGTGGGTTTTTCTCCCGTAAGGATTTTCCCACATAAATCTGGTGTTCATATGTGTATGTCTAATTCTTTGTTTCTGTTATCTCTTTCATGTGCATCTTAATTCGATTGTAATTGTAAAATTTAAAAGGGTATCTCTGCATTCCTCCCTGAGGTTTTGACGTTAGGAGAGTTGCTTCTGCATCTAGCTTTCCTTACAAGTGGTATCAAAGCCTGGCCAATTGTGTTATCCTTGTGGGTACGTTGGGTTTTTTGAGTCAATTTTGTTTAGTGGAAGTCTTGTAGAAGTTTGTCAAATTCAAATTACAAATTGAGATGGCTAGCACATCAGGAAAGATTGAAATAGAGAAATTCAATGGCAACAATTTTGAGTTGTGGAAACTTAAGATGGAAGATCTATTGGTTGATCATGATCTTTGGATTGCTGTGTTTGGAACTAAACCTACAGGAATGAAGCAAGAAGATTGCGACCTTGCAGATAGAAATTATAAGGGGCTGATAAGGCTCTGTTTGGCAGACTCCATTCTTCTGAATGTGCATGAAGAGAAGACTACATTTTCCTTGTGGAAGAGACTGGCATCTATTTATCAAGGGAAGTCCTTGGTGAATAAACTATTTCTAAGGAAGAAGCTATACACTTTGAGAATGCAAGAAGGAGGGTCTGTAGCTGATCATTTGAAAAAATTCAGCATGTTGATTGCACAACTAACTTCTATTGATGTAAAGACTGATGAAGAGGATTGTTGTATGCTTCTATTGTGTTCTTTTCTAGACTCTTGGGATCACCTAGTGTTGGCTATTGGGAGTACATCATTGAATTTCAAGATGGAAGATATTGTTGCTTATTTGTTATTACAAGAGATGAGAAGAAAATATTCTGAGATGGCGAAGGAGGATCTTGCTGTTAGAGGAAGATCAAAAGAGAAAGGCAAGAAGGACAAGAAATCTAGATCAAAATTAGGAGGGAGATCAAAGTCTCCTGGAAAGAAGTCCAAGGTGAAGTGATGGAATTGTGGGCAACCTAGTCATGTCCAAAAGGATTGTAAAGAGGAGAAGAAGAAGAAGAAGAAATATTCTTCTGACAATGATTCTTCTCAGAGTGATGCAGACACCTTCATTGCAGCCTTGGCTGACTCTGGACCATCTTTCCACATGACATCTCATAGAGACTGGTTTACAAGGTATAAAGAATACAATGGTGGAAAGGTGTACTTCCAGCAATTGATTCAACTTTGGAGATTGTTGGTCGTGGAAGAGTCAGAATCCAATTCCCTAATAGAAGAGTGAAGGGAATCAAGGATGTTATGCATATACTAGGTCTGGCTCGAAATCTACTGTCTATCAGTAAGCTGAATCATATTGGAGTGCAAGTTATGTTATTTGGAAATGGCTAGAATATGACTAGATGCTCAATGGTGCTAGCAAGGGCAGCTTGTGTTGGTACCTTGTACAAGATGGATGCACATGTTGTTCAATGTAACAGTGTCTCTAAAAAGGCACAGAAAGCTACTCATGGAGGAAAAGAAGGAAATGTTCCTAATTGTGTAAACTCTATGGAAGTTAAACTTCCAACAGAAAAGACTATGCTCTGGCATCACAGGCTAGGACACATTGGTGAGAAAGGTTTAAAAACCTTAAAGAATAAAAACCTAATTGAGGGGCTCGAAGATTGTAACCTCGAATTTGAATTCTGTGAATATTGTATATATGGTAAACAACGCCGTGTTTCTTTTTATTCCAGTCCTTATAAATCTTCTAGTTTGCTAGATTATATTCATTATGATGTATTTGGTCCAGTGAATGTTCCTTCTTTGTCTAAGTCAAGGTACTATGTATCATTTATTGATGATCATTCAAGAAGAGCATTTTTTTATTTTCTGAAAAGTAAATCAGAAGTGTTTAGTAGGTTTAAGGAATTCAAGAACCTTGTAGAAAATTATACTAGAAGAAAAATCAAATGTTTAAGAACTGATAATGGCAATGAATTTTGTTCTAATGATTTCAAGAGGTACTATAAAGACCATGGGATTAAAAGACATAAGACTACACGTTATACTCCATAGCAAAATGGAGTTGCAGAAAGGTTCAATAGGATAGTGATAGAGAGAGCATGAAGTATGCTAAGTAGTGCTGGCTTGGAGGAGAAGGTTGTATACAACAAAAATGTAATATTTCGTGAGCTAAAGCCTTCTACCTTGGATCTGCAGTCAGAGACAAAGTCTGGAAATAAAAAGGATGTAGTTGAAATTCCTCCTACATTAGAGAAAGAGGAATTGAAATTTCAAAATGTACTTGAAACTGAGGAGAGCTCAAGCAATTCTGAAAGTTCAGAAGAAGAAGAAGAATGTTAGCCTCGACAATTGAGGAGGTCAACTCGTGAAAGAAAGCAACCTGATAGTTATGGGTTTTCTTTGATAGATTTTACTCGTGCCTATGCTTTAATTTCTAGCACTGATGAGCCTAGGACTATGAAAGAGGCATTTAGAATGTCTAATTCAAACTCTTGGTTGGAAGCCATGAATGAAGAGATGACATCATTAGAGAAAAATGATACATGGACTTTGGTACCCTTGCCTTAAGGCAGAAAAGTTGTGGGCTGCAAATGGGTATTTAAGAAGAAGATTGGTCTGGATGGCAATGTGGAAAAGTACAGGGCAAGATTGGTTGCAAAGGGTTATTCCTAGGTAGAGGGAATTGATTATGGGGAGATTTTTTCTCTTGTAGCTAATCTGACATTCATTATATTTCTTTTGTCACTTGCAGCAACGTATGACTTAGAGATCGAGTAGATGGATGTGAAGACAACATTTCTTCTTGGTGATCTTGAAGAAGAAATCTATATGTCCCAGCCTGAGCACTTTGTGGAGAAAGGTAAAGAAAATCTAGTTTGCAAGTTGAAGAAGTCTCTATATGGGTTAAAGAAGTCACTTAGAATGTGGTACCAAAAATTTGATACTTTTGTATTGTCTTTAGGATTTATGAGATCAAAATCTGATCATTGTGTCTATAATAAAGCTGAAAGTGATCAAGTGCTTATTATTGTTCTCTATGTTGATGATATGTTGTTCATAGGCAGTAGTAAGCTAATGATTTTTGATCTTAAGTCTCAGTTGTCTACTAAGTTTGAAATGAAAGATCTTGGTGCAACAAGGTATATTCTGGGGATGGAAATAACCAGGGACAGGACTAGTAGAAAACTTTGGCTTAGTCAGAGTAAGTATATCAGGACTATTCTAGAGAGATTTTGCATGAATGATTGCAAGCAGCTATTTGTTCCAGTCTTGCAGGGAACAAAGCTATCTACCGAAGACTATCCAAAATCTCCTACTAAGATGGAGGACATGACTAGTGTACCCTATGCTAGTGTGGTTGACAGTCTTATGTATGCAATGGTCTGTACAAGACCAGAAATTTCCCAAGCAGTGGGAGTTCTTAGTCAGTTTATGGCTAATCCTGGAGGGACACATTGGGATACTATGAAAAGATTTTTTAGATATTTGAAGGGAACTTCAAAGTTTGCTTTGTGTTACCATGGGAACCTGGTTGAATCATAGAGGACTCTTAGTATTCAAGGCTATGTCGATTATGATTGGGCAGGGGACATTGACAATAGGAGGTCACCAGTGGATACATTTTCATGATGAATGGTGGTGCAGTGAGTTAGATGAGTAAGCGGTAGGCTGTAGTCGCTTTGCCTACTACAAAGGCTAAATACATGACAACTACTCATGCTTGTAAAGAAGCAGTTTGGTTAAAATGTTTGTGTTCTAACATTGGTTTTGATGTAGGGAAAATAACTATTTTTTGTGACAGTTAGAGTGCAATTTGTCTGGCAAAGAATCCTACTTTCCATGCCAGGACAAAACATATAGATGTACAGTACCACTTTGTACGAGATATGGTGGAGGATGGAAAGGTTAGTTTGGAAAAAGTTGATACTCTAGAGAATGTTGTATATGCATTGATGAAGCCAGTGAGCATAGATAAGTTCAAGTGGTGTGCCTATTTAATGGGCCTTAATGCCCATGATTTTCAGTAGTTTTGTTGTGCTCTAGAGGTGCTTGTGTGATCTTCGTCAAGTGGGAGATTATTAGAAATGTGTGCCTCAATCTCACAGGCTGAAACCTCTAAGAGAGGCAAGTCGGTGTGACATCTCTTGTGTCTGACTGACTAGTAGTTGGAATCTTGTAGAATAGTTTAAGTCGATGTGACCTTGCTTTAGTCTCACCAAATGATCCTATTGCTATGACCTGTTGTGTTCGGCATGACCTCCTATCGAGTGGAAATTTCTTATTGATGGTTGGTGTTTATTGGATATCGGGGAGAGTCTTGGATGTTCGCTATGAGCTCTCAGTGATGAAGGAATGTCTCACTGACAACATTTTCTATTAAAGCCTTCGTGGAGAGTCTTGGGTGTTTAGTAAGAAGTCTTACCGATAGGAATGTCTCATCGATAGCATATGGCCATTGGGGTAACTCAAGGGTCTCGAAAATAAGTATCAACGATGAAGAGAGGTCTCGTTGGTGAGGAAAATCTTGGAGTCATCGGTGTAACACACTTGCTTCGATATGAAGTCTTAGCGATGGTGGGATATCTCACTGACAGTGACTCACTAGGATGTCAGGGAGACTCATGGTGACTGAGTCATTAGGATAACCTATGGTGGCTTTGTAAGAAGTCTTTCCGAAGGTTGTTTCTCTTGCTAACAATGGAACATTTTGGTGTAACTTAAGAAGTCTCAGTGTAACCTCTTGGCGAGCGGTAAGTCTTGCCGATAGTAATGTTGAGGTCAGTGTGACTTGTGAATAGCCATAGAAGTCTTATCGATGTGTGGCATCTTTCCAAAAAAATTTCATCGGTGTAACATGTGACTTTGATAAGAACTCTCAACAAAAGTACTAAGTCTCACTGACTGTTGGATGCTTCAGTGTAACACATGATGGCTCAGTGGGATGTCTTGGCGAGAGCACTAAGTCTTGCCGATGGTATGACATTTTGATGTGGCTTTGAACATTAGTATAATGTCTCACTGAAGAGTTGTGTGTCTCGCCGATAGAAATACTAAAATCAGTGCAACTTGTGATATCAATGTAACCTCTTGCCAATGGAGATGACCCTTGGCGATAATGTGTAATCGGATCTTGTGGCATCGGGGAGACACTTCTTGTGTCTCACCAACATGCCAACACGGGTTGAATGCTTTGACTGAGTGAAGACTATCCTATGTGGCTTGTGTTGGACCAATCAGAGAAGTCAAAGGAGAACGGTTGGAAGTTAGTTTGTTGCAGTCGTTACTGAGAAGAAGCTCGATAGACAGGGGCGACATGGATATACTCAATGAATGTAGATTAAGATGGATTCGATGAATCAATGAATTGCTGTGTGATTGTATGATTAGTGGATGAATTCTATTATGTCAAGATTGTAACATGAATGTTTTGTAACAAGGTTGTTCATGGTGAATGCTGCTGTAAACTGACATTAAAAAGATAAGTCAGATCTTTGTATGTAATCTTTATTACTGTAATACAAAGTGACTTCTCTTGGTGTAGTGGGTTTTTCTCCCATAAGGGTTTTCCCACGTAAATCTGGTGTTCATATGTGTATGTCTAATTCTCTGTTTCTGTTATCTCTTTCATGTGCATCTTAATTGGACTGTAATTGTAAAATTTAAAAGGGTATCTCTGCATTCTTCCCTGAGGTTTTGACATTAGGAGAGTTGCTTCCACATCTAGCTTTCCTTACAAGATGGAGCCCTCTTATTGGTCTCTTTTATATTATGCCATTTAGGATTTAAGGCATAGGCAACACAATGAAGAGGTGTGTTAAGTTTGTTCCATCTTCCATGTAACTTTTCTTCTATCAAAAGATATAGTGAAGGATCTTTTGCATCTATTATTTCCTTAATTCTTTCACACATGGAATCTATTTCTTCATAAATTTTCCCCAAACATGGCTTTTCTGAATCTGCAAATTTGATCACCTCACATATGGGCTGAATAAAGTCCACAGCAAATTTAACTTCAGCCCAAAAATGGTCACCAAGGATCATACCTCTCACCTCAACTGCATCATTTGATGTAGATTGCCTCCAAGCTTCCCACACATCACTAACAACTGTGGAACACAAAGCACCTTTCACTTCACAAAGATGGTGAAGAAGAATAAAATAAGAAGCAAACCTTGTATCAACTAGTTTGAGAAGCTCCACCTTGGAAATTTTTCGATAAATAGCTTGTGTTTGGTGATGGTTGCATATAAACATTTGAATTTTTCTGCCCTTTTCTATGAGAGCTAAAACCCAATCAAACTTTCCAATATCTTTAAGTGCACTATTGCACACAACATGGTGTCCAAAATATATGCTTGTATTTATTTTGCACCAACATGCCTGCTGCTTTACAAACAAGGGCAACATTTGTAACAATTTGGACTACATTTGATGCCCCTACCTCCTTAATGTCGTCACATAGCTGGTTATAAAGATACTCTACATTTTTTTCATGCTCCGAACAATCCAATTCCTTCAAAAACTTAGGCCCTTTGCTGCATGTTACCATGGTATTAAGTAGTGGACCGTTTCTAGTATTCATCCACCCATCCATCACAATGTTGCATCCTTCTAAAACCCACACTCTTTTCAATGGTGCAGTTTGTTGCTCTAATCGAATTTTTTCTTTATCAATTAGAGTAGTGTGAAGTTTTCATACATAGGTGGTCTATATCCAGCTGGTGCATTGTTTATTGCTTGGACCATCTCTATATAGAAAGGTGATTGAGCAACATTAAATGGTATTCCATTCGCATAAAAGAAGCATACAATTGTTGCATCAACCGTTTCTTGACCTTGCACATCAAATAATTTTCCAATGGGGTTTGAGCTACCAATGTGTGGCCTCTTGTGAGAACTTTCTGCTGCTACATCTCTCGAAGACACATCCACGTCTGCCTCTTTATTGATATTTTGATTCTGATTTGTAGTAGTGTTTGTTGAAGCATGAGAGCTCTTATTAGAGAGTTTACCATTAGCCCTTTCTTCATCCCTCACAGCCTCATACCTTTCCTTCTCATTTATACAAGGATCAATACCTTTTCCAGGTATGTGAAGGAAATGAGCCCTCACCCTCGTGTAAGTACCTTGCCATGACATTGGGCATAATTTACATGAGATCATGGTTGTTCCACCTAAACCCTTCGGCCCCTTAACACGATCAACATACTTCCACAATGGATACAAGCCTTGTTTGTTTCCCCCACTTGACATTCTTGATTCAACGATTCAAATTCTACAGAAAAAACAAAAAACAAAAAGACATTATGATTAGAAATCAAATGACTGTAGCTAAAGTTATGAAAAAATAAAAATAAAAAATGAAACAGAAAATGTCAAATCTGAAAAAGACATGTCTTTGAGGAAATTATTTAAATGAATCATATTAAGCTACAACATTTTGATTTTGATTTCAACATGAGACTATTTTTGAAGTACTGAATATTTATTTGTCTTTGTATTTTTTAATATTTATTATTAATTGCATTGACATTTTTCTGCTATCTAATATCTAGGGTTCCTAGAAAATTGATGTTCACTGTATCTGTTTTGTACCTCATGAGCTACTTGTAAGTTGTATCTGTATTCAACATGAGTATTTGTATGCTGCACTTGTGTATGATATTAATTTTTAAATTAAAAAAAAACTTATTAGTTGTTACTTATTAGTTATTACTGTATTAGTATTACAAATACAGTAATACTTGTAACCTCAATTTTCTTTCTAAATAACTACATTTAAAAAATTGGTTAAATATATTAATTTTAATTTTTAAAAGATAACAAGACCAGTCTGCTTTAGCTTATAGATTCACCTATGTATGCTATAAGTTATGTTTCAAATCATCAGAAAAAGGAGACTGAAGGATTAGTAATTAGTCTGTTTCACTTTCCATGGTTGCCATTGTTTAACTTTACATCCTAGGTTGAGAGTCTGAGACTTGAGAACTTTTTTTAATTTATATCTTGAAAATTTCCTTCTCTACGCATTTAAAGGAGACAAATTATTTCAAATTTGTGATTGTGGCATTCAAGCATACTAGTGATCTGTTTTACTTTTTTGTTTCATGTTCTATAGTTTGAACTTTCCAGTAATGAAGTATGCACATAAAGTTGAACACATCTGAAAATTAATTAAAAATTTACATACCTGATGAGCGATGGCTGATACGAGATATGGTCCAAACTTAAAAAATTTTGATGCCTCACTTTTAGTTTTGAAATTTTCTTTATCGTCACCCAAGATCCATTGCCCTCTTCAGTCATGTGCGACAACTAAAAGCATAGAAGTATGTTTAAAAATTAATGCTTTTTGACTTTTTTCCTTCAAAACACCAGGAGACTTCGCGAGAGATGTGATTTTAGGGTTTCAGAGACGCGGGAGACGGAGACGTCATCGAAGTTTTCAAATGAAAAATGCAGTCTCCAGATACTAGTGCGGTGTCAGAGACACGTCTCCATCTCTGAGACACGTCTCAAAGGGAGGGAGACGTGTCTCCGTCTCTAAGACATGTCTCAGAGGGAGGGAGACGCATCTCCCGGGTACTATGATTAAAAATCACATTTAAGAGAAACTCAAAATAATACACATAACTAAAATAATAATTTTAATAAAGGTTGAAAAAATGAAATTAACTGAAAAACTAAAAATAAAAAAAATGAAAATAATGCAAATGGTGATCCTTTTGCAACTACACTACTTACACTTGTTTTTTTCCAACACTTCCTATACCAATATTTCTTTTAACACTATAAATCCCCTATGCTTTATCATTATGAAACACTGTGAAAGCTTATTTTTCGCTGTTGAACTGTATGATCGATTTCATAGTCATATTTGTAATGATAGAAATATTTAATAACTATAAGTCACAGTTTTCAAGCTCTTCTTTATTTAGAAGATTCCCAAGTATAGTGCCAAATAATTCAATATCATCAAATTTATGTGATTCTTTAATAAAGAGGCCTCCAATTAATTTTAAGCTCAAAGTTTAATAGAAGAATGGAGCTTAAAAATGCAGGAAGCATGAAGCCAAGATTCAAAGAGTTTGAAATACCACACTCTTTTGAGAGTTACCATAATTTTTCCAGGTAAAATGCATACTATTACATTAATTAATCAAAAGTCTATGTGACTAGAAGTATTTCCAATGCTTATTATGTTCAAAGGACAAATCATTTTCACGTTAAATGAATGATTGGGATTAATGGTGGAAGATGATAAAGCATAAAATAAAATATAGTCTATTCTTTAAATCTAAATGATTTGAATTAAACTTGATAGAATTATTTTTGTTAAATATTTTTAGATTTGTTTTTTAAGTTAATAAACAAATTCAAAATTAATTGGGATTACTATTTATGTTAAGTAAAAGATTATTTTGACTAATTTATTTTTGAATAATTATATAATGAAGGTTATGATTTTTTATTATTGATTTCCTGATTAATAGTTTAGATTTATGATTGTTAGATTAAAGTTATTTGTTTATGTTTTTTAGTTTATAGAGGATATAAATTTAGATTAACAATTTTTATTTTTGAAATTTTATTATTATAATATTACTTATATAAAATTATGTTTTAAGTTTATATCTGAATTTTTATATAGATGTTTTGATCAATTTATTTGAACATGAAATTATTGTAGATGTATATAGAAACAAACAAAGTCAAAAGAGATAATTATTTCATAATGTTCGATTGGTAACTATTGGTGGTGTACAAATGAAGCTCAATGCAATTATACATCAACAAGTGAATATAACCAATATTGAGTATAGAGCAAAGAAAATATTGGCATCATTGCTTAAGGCTACATCATTGGGCTTTGATGTAACTTGTACATCCCTCAGCTCAAACAAAATTTAATTTCAGCAGGATAGTTGTTTTCTCAAGGATGCAAAGTTACTTTTTAATCCAATGGATGGAAAGTAACAAAAGGGGCATTGGTAATTATTCGGGACAGCAAAGTAGGCATCATGTATGTAGCAGAGAGTCATGCTAAAGTGGGAGTTGTTCATTCCACATTGAATCCTTTGTTGTGTGAGGATTTAGTTTCGAGGAAAAGGGCATTGGAGAAATTTGAGTGTGAGAAGATTTATACCAATGAGCTGGAGAAAGCCTTCATTGATACTTCATGTGAGATGAATAGGTTAGATGATGTAGTTGATTCTGTCATTAAGAAATTTCTTAACTTATTGGAATTTGATCAAATGTTTGTGCAAGGTAGGGAAAAAGCCTCTACAATGAAATATATAAATTAGAAGGATGGTCATATTGGATGATGATTTTGTAAGGGAATCATCTCTATCCTTGAAAGAAGTAGAGGAAGAAAGTGAATGGCCAGAGAAAATGGTGGTTCACAAAGTAGCCAATTTAGATCAGATTCTCCTTTGAGATGCAGCTGGAGAAAGGCTAGATGTGATTGTAGAGCAGCTAGAAGATCTCAAAATTGAGCTTCGAGTAACCCTTGAGAGAAAGGAATGGGATTTTTTCACTTCCTCTAGGAAGGAGATTGACTTGAATGTCACGTTCACACATAGAGTCTCATTCGAGGTCAAGAACACGATCTCCATAGCTTAGGTCCTCGCTAAGGGGAAGTATTGGTGATCTTGGCATGGAACAATATGAACTGGGGAAATATATGGAACATGAAAGGATTTGTTATGATATCAAAATATTTGAAATGGATGAGAAAAATTATTTTGATCAAGAGACACATGATCGACAAGTTGGAGTAGATGGGCAAGTAACCATACATAAAACAACTACATCTAGAATAGGCACTGAACATAGTATTGAAAAAGAGATGCATAAATTTGATGGATGGGATAAACTACTTGAAGGATTTGAAAATGTAGATGATGGAGGGGATGCTACCCTAATAATTGATGAGTGGTTCAAGGCAGAGGAAGAGTTTGCAAAGACTGGAAAGATTCCATATCCTACTTTAACCTCAAATCTTGAGTTTTAGATTGTTGTGGAGTTGATCAAGGATAGTCTCAATGAGGACCCTATGAAGTATCAGAAAATGAAGGACAGGTTGGTTGGTGTATCTGAGGAAACCGCTGCAAGAGTGCCCATACTGTATCAGATGCAAGCTAGTGGCTCTCTGCGATTCCCTGCCTTTAATGTTAATGGCTCTATTATGAAGAGAAAGTTTGATAACTTGTACGGTTTTAGGGACTCTCCTCCAGATGGCCTGATGAGAGCCACTGATGTGATGATTGTTGGTAAGGTTGGTACTATGTGTGGATATGGAGATGTTGGCAAGGGTTGTGCTACTGCCTTAAAGGGTACTAGAGCCAAAGTCATTATTATAGAGATTGGCCCAATTTGTGCTCTACAAGCCCTTAAGGAAGGTGTCCTTGTTTTGACTCTAGAGGATGTGGTGAGCACTACCGAGCGCAAGTATTATGTTGATAACCCAGATAATTTTGATACCTTGTTGGTATTGTTCAACAGGACAAGTGGATTTGTAGTGTTTGGTGATGGTGGAGAGAATCAGTTCTTGACAAAGGTAGTGCAAGGGAATAATGCAATCAACTGGTTACTTGGTACTATAATTAAGTAACAATGAGTTTTAAGGAAAGTGGGGATAGCAGTACAGTTTGGCCTTCAAGTGCGAGATTGTTGGAAATGAAGTCCAACTATCATTACCCTTTCATCTTCCTCTTTCCATGTCTCTTCACTTTCCTGAAGAGTTGATACAATTCCCTTCTCATTCTCTTTTTGGTGTAGATGAATACTAATGTATTTGGTCCAATTAATAGAATAGTGTGACCTGGTTTCCTTAGTGGATGTAGCCATTTTGATGGTAAACCACATTAAATATTTATGTTAATTATTTCTTTTTATTTTGCAATCTTCATTATTGTTCAATTTTATGTATCTCTGTTGTTATTGTTGCACAGTTATCTCAATAGAAATGAGCTTCTTTGGAACATTACTAAAATCTAGTGTTTTGACTATTGGAGCGACAATGAGTTTCTTTGAGATTTGTTCAAATGTTCTTTGTGGCTCAAACAGATTTGAAGAATCTAAGAAATGTATTTGAAATACCATGATTTTCCAACCTGCAAAGTAGAAAGTTGTGCTATAAATAAATGAGAATGTGGAAATAAAAAATGGAGAAAGTATTGGAGGTACTTATGGACAAGCTAGAAGTATCTATGGAGATACCAAAATCAAATGAAGAGTAAAAAGAATAAAAAATGTAAGGAGAAGAAACCTCATATCACCCAAGTTTAGAGTGGAGGCGAAGATGAAAATTCATTTATATGAGGGTAAAATATTTTAGCATTGGATTTTCCAATTAGAGATATATTTCAATTTTGAATGACCTTATTAAAGAGAAAAAAAATTCCACTCCTAAAATTGAATCTAGGTAGTCATGCCTGACACAATTTCAATGCTACGTGTATTCTTTGGTAATGAAGAAAATATTACCAATTGGGATGAATTCAATAATTTGATTAATTTTTTCTTGCTATTAGATATGAAGAAGATAGCTATATTGGTTGATAGTATCTGAGACAAGGACAAAGACAAAGTGTGCAAGCCTACACAAACAAATTTTACAAGAAGAAAGTCTAAATAGGAATAGAAATGGTGGATCATGACACACTCACTAAAACATATAAATGCTGCATAGTCCAATTTTGGTAACTATGCCTAAGGACATTGTTGATACTTGCTTTCAAGTCCATTACATAGAGCTAGACAAGAAAAATGGTTTATCTCTCTCCAAATTAGTTAAAAAAAATGTTATCAATGTATTTCCAACTCTAAGTATGAAGGGTAGAGTAAAGAAAAAAGGAAAGCATAATGCTAAAGCTATTGTTACTAAAAAAGCATTGTGGCAATTGTGATGTTGATGGCCTTATACATGAACTATTTTACAAATTATTTCTAAAACTACATTCATGGAAAAGAAAGAAATGGGATGAGTAAATTATGACTTATATTTACAAATTAACAAAATTGAATGTCATTCTAGACAATATGGATGAGAGGTTGGTTTAGACCTCTATGAATAGATAGATGTATATTAATTGCAATGAGGCTCAATGATATACATCAACAAATAGAATAATCCTCAATATGGAGGGTAGAGAAAAGGAAAATTTGGCTCCATTTTTTAATGCTATACCAGAACATTGGTGTGGCATTACTAATGAACATTTAACATTGCTATGGCTTCTTTTCGCTATGTTTCTATTAATAAAATATCATTCCAGAAACATACTAGAATAATTGATTAGTTAGGAGCTAATTCTAACTATCTTTTTATCAAGATTAGTTGTTATGTATCTAAGTTGATGTTCTTCTTGAAGAGTATTCCCATTTCTTGATAAATGTTTTCTCAATTTAATTTAAAAATAGAAAATAAAAATTAAAACTTTTACATTTCAAAAGAAAATGAATACATGAAAATAATGTTTATGATGGTCTAGCTCAAAGCGTATAAAAATAATTGAAAAATTTATTGAATGTATTCTTTTGTGGGAGCAATTCGAGCATAAACCCAAAGGCCTCTAGACTTGAGCTTGATTACTATCATGTGAATATTAGTAATCTAATAGTAAATAACAACCTGAAATTGCAACATTGCAACATAAATCAATGCATTAAGTCTTGCAAATCTTTTTGTGTAAATACACAACAAACACTGAAGTAGTAATAATATACAAGGCCTAATTAAAACATGGAAAAGGGTAGTTGCATAGTTTACATTTGATAAAGCATCCAAGTATATGTCCATCATCTCAATGGGAGAGCCTCCCACTTTCTAAAATACAATATTTAATTGTTGTTCTAGATTACACAAGAAATATAGGTTCTCCTATTATCATCTCCACAAATATGCATCACAATGCCCATATATCCTTAGAAAATACATTGTATGTTTTTTTGTTGATCAGTAATTTTGAAGCTTTATACCACAATGAGGTGTATTCATTCTCATTCATCTGTACGAGACCATTCCTTTTATCCTTCGCCATCGTAGCCAATCTAAATTATGCAAGCTTAATTTAGATGACTCCGATGTTAATAGAGAGCAAACAAGTAAAAGCTTGAGATCTTTATGTGCAACGCCCATGTCATGGCAATAGGCTGCGCCACTATAGAGCTTCCACATTAGCCATTCCATAGGTGCACGATGCTGTTTAAGTTGTTTCTATTTGTAAAGATGATCAGATTGCTCTCTACATTATAGATACAGGTCTTTATAGGATAGAGTCGACAATATAAACATGATATGAAGTATGAATATAATATTATGCATTATAAGAGCCTAATATTGTGTGGATAAGTCATCTGTGAAGACTAGAAAAAGTGAAAGCGCAGTTATTTAGTATACTTTGAAACATGATAGACTTGAGCTGGCTACTAAATCCATATTGTCTTTCATTCGACAATATGTATTTTCCCTTGTTCTAATCTGTAGTGCCTCTTCTAAAAAAGATATTCACATCGTATCTCATCTCAAATGTTACGATTCTTTTTGAAATAGATGGCTGTAGAGGCACAAAAATAATTTTTCATTTTTCTAATTGCAGTTTGAGAACCGAATAAGATTTCATGTTATTGCATTAGCATGTAAAATTATGTAGAAGTAAGGAACATTAGCATAGAAAGTAAACTATAGTATTGAATATGTAAAGCATCCAAGTATATGTCTGTCATCTCAATTACGGAAATTTGGTATCATTATTCTTTTAATGTTAAATGTGATGGTTTATGCATAGATTAAAGTCTTATGTGATCAATGTGCGATTGTTTTATTATGTGCATGGAGTTTGTGAGTCTTAAGATGCCAGTTCTAGGTTGTGATATTTTTGTATAACTATAATCTATTATAGAGAAAAATGTGAGTGGTGTGGTGACAAAGAATACTATGAATTAAATTGTTGGTCAGACTTGAGGCCTTTGAAAGTGTATAAAGAATGAAACTCTATGGTCATTCATGTTTATAGTCAGATGATGGTCATTTCGGTGAACTTAAATTCCTAACAATGTTCTATTAAAATTTAATCTGCAAATTGTTACACACAAATATATTAAATTTTTATTCCATTTTTTTATTCAATAAGCTATTATATATTTATAGGAGTGTTTATCTCTTAAATTATAAGAGAACTAGTATAATCTTTTATAACCACTTCTTTACTTAGACAAGTTTTTCTAACAATTGGTAATACAATCCCATAATACCAAATACAATAGTATTCTAATAAACCATGCTAACAATAATATTAAGTTGTGTGTGTGTAAAATGTGGAAAGTTAGTAAATCAACACAAATATTAATGAAACAAATTATATCAAAGATTCAAAGCAAATAAGCTACTCTAAATTGCCACAAAACAAATATTTTAAGAACGTTTCATTGTCCTCTATTCTTAAAGATTTCTTTAACCCTTTGGACCTCAGATTTCTATGTGCACAAAGGCTATTAGAATGACATTAAAGAAATGAGATTAGTATTCAAAATACAAGCCAATTAAATTTCTAAATTAAAGAAATGAGATTAGTATTCAAAATACAAGCCAATTAAATTTCTACATGAAACTATACGATGGAAAAGATAATGGATACTATGATGAATGGATGATGGTGTTAAATGATTTGAGGTAGATACTATGGTATTACACTAGAATAATACTCCATATGCTCAAATGCTAACTATGAAAATGCTAATCTAAAATGCAACTGTGATGCAAAGGATGACATAAAATGAAACTATGAAGCAAAATGCTATTCTAAGATTTAACTATGATGAAAAACATGATATAAAATGCAGCTATAAGTCTCCATAATGCTCCCAAGCTCAAATGATATTCTTGCATGATAACTCTATTCAAAAGTGGATACAAAATACATTGCCAAAGGGTTGTATTTATAGCCTTTTCCAAGCATCTTGTGAGGTGGAAACGATTGACGGTACAAATTCAAACAAGAAGAATGAACGGTGGAGATGGAGAGAATAAAGATGTTGTCCCCTTGACCAAAGACAACATACCAAATGGATGCAGGAATCTCTTGACCAATAGGCAACATGCCAAATGGATGGAAGACTAAGGTGTGGGAAGAAAAGACCATGTGTTTGAAAATTGGTTGAAGTGCATGAGGAATAAGCCATGTGCTTAAAAATTGGTTGAAGTGCATGAGGAATAAGCCATGTGCTTAAAAATTGGTTGAAGATAATTCTAATTAAAATTTAGAATTATTTAATTTCATGTGACCTTGGTAAGGTGGCACAAAAAGTTGTAGACGTGCTTGAATTCCTAATCGAGATTAGTGAAGGTTAATTAAATAAAAAAAGTTTATGGAAATTTGTTTATTTAATTAATTTAGAAGAATATGATTTTAGATTTGGAGAATTTAGAATATGAACAATATAAATAAATTCAGAATTTATTTATACCTAGTCAAAATATTAATTAAATAACTAGTATTTAATTAATTAAATGCTATGACCGATTTTAGGTGTATGCAAGTTGTTTCTTAACAACTTAATATTTGTTACACATACTTATGACACTAATTTGAACATGTGAACACTAATCTCTAATACCTTCTCTTAGTGTGAACATGGGGAGAAAGAATATCACACAAGTTGGAAATAGAATCATTTGCATATGCATACTTTAGGTTTGCATACTACTATCTATCTGGATCTTGTTGTACATGATCACCTACATACAAGAACTTATCTTGCTCTCACTTCTAGTGAACTCATAATCAGTTGACCACACTTCCAAGAAGTTTGATAGTCAAAGGATCTCTATGGCCAACTATTCTCCTATGCAACTATTTACAATATCGATGATGTCCATATTCTCCTCCTTTCAAACTTTAACACTTTCAACTATAGTAAGCCAACTCTTGTGACTCATGATACTAATTCAAATGAAAGAAATCTCTCATCAACCTTTCATGATTTTAACATAGGTTTACCACAAACTTGGACATGAACAAGACCACACTCTCATCTATTCACCTCATATAGTTTTCTAGATTACCACTAACCATTTTAGGATCCATGATTTGCATTACACTAATACTTTTGTTCACTACAATATTTTTCACCAGGAGGAAGCACATAAGGAAATAACTCATACAAAAGTAGAAATGAAATAAATGTGACTAATATAAAAGACAACCTCATCACTAGTCACAAATCGAGAGGACATTGAATTTCCTCCAACTTCCTTTACCTCCAACCTCCAATTATATTTGATACTTAGCAAGTTTCAATTTTAGGCTTAGTTTTTGAATGCTCACTCTGATTCTAGTTTGTGCTATCTTTGAGAGGAAAAGTGATATAGGAGCATCTAGTGGTGTAAGGGCAATTTTGCATCACCCAAAAATAGTTAAATTTCAAGTTTCTTGGTTTTTAGATGTTTTTACATTTTTGGATACCCTTTTCATCATAATGAAATTCAGAATTTATGGTTTTTATTTTTGGTTCCTGGGTTGAAAGATATTGCAGTTTTAGTTTCCTAGATTTGCACCTGAAAATTTTCTAAGTTGGATTTGAGGCACTTAGAGCTCCCGAAATGGCCCTGAAACCTGCCAAAATTGGCATAGCAAACTTCAAGCGCATTCTTGACTTCGAGACCTTTCCAACGGTTCAAACGGTTTGTGAATCGGAGCCCCAGATCAAAAGTTATGGCCCCGAGAAGTTGGCGCACTTTCCAGAAGATACAATTGCAAATGTTATTTTGAAATTTGAACTTCAAGTTGTAATTTTTCGGCGCCAAACCCCTTAAACTCAAATTTTAATGTTGTTTTGGCTCCAAACTAAAAATGAGCTCTATTTATGGGTGGGTTTCTAATTTTTGGGTAACTTTTTGGGGACAAGCTCGCATATTGTGAAACGGTTATTCTGTAGCTTTATGTAGCTTGCATGTGTTGTAGAACTTGGGAATTTGAGATCCTCTACATGTAAGAAGCTCCATTTTCTAAATAATAAAATTATTCTCTTGTTTGTGGGTTATTTTCTAAGTCTTGGGTTGCGCCCTCATCAAGTGGTATTAGAGCAGGTTCTCTTGAATGTGTGGACAGATCACCGATCATGACGCAGTTCACACCAGGACCATGGTTGTGGGTCGAGGTTAAGAAATATGCCTCCAAGAGTGATGCCTAGTAGGCATGGTGGTGCCAGAGGTGTTCAAGGTGGCAAAGATGCTGGTGGAAGAGATGCACTGGCAGCCCTCCAGAGACAGATTGATGCGTTACAAGAGTAGTTGAGAAGAGGGTTAAACCCGAGGGATGAAAGTGAGGATGAAGGAGAGGAAGAAGGTTCAGATGTAGAAGAGGAAGAAAAAGCAATTGGTCAAGAACAAATGTGGCTAATAAGGGCCATTTCAAAGATTGGGAAAAGAACCAGAGCAAAAGTCCCCAGTTATTCTGGAAGTCTGAACCTGGAAGAGTTGATCGACTGGATCAACGAGCTAGAAGAATATTTTGAGTATGAGGAAATAGAGGACCCAAATCGGGATAAGTTTGCAAAAATGAAGCTGAAGGGCTATGCCAGTATTTCGTGGAAAGAGGTCCAGTTGGAAAGAAATCGAAGAGGAAAAGTCAATATCACCAGATGGGATCGCATGGTAGAGAAACTGAAGAAGTAGTTCATACCAGTGGACTACGAGTTAGATTTGTTGAAGAAATTGCAAGGGTTGAAGCAAGGAAGTAGATCTGTGAAAGAATATACTAAATATTTTCACAAGATAATCATCAGAATGGGTCACACAGGGGCCAATAAGGAGAAGGTAGCCCGATATATTAATGGGTTATGACCAAGCATTCAAGAGGAGTTAAGCCTAGTCAGAATGACCACCATTGAGGATGTGTATCAGTTTTCTCTAAAGGTGGAAGAGAAGCTAAACAAAAGATTTGATGGCAAGCAAAAGGGCGAGGAGGTCAAAGCGGAAGGGAAATGGCGGACCTTTCGAAGCCAAAATGATGATGAAAAGAAAAGTGAAGATGTGGGTACCAGCCAAAGCCAAAGGAATGACAACTTCACCCACCCTCATGATCAAAATAGTGGTGATCAAAGAGGTAGAGGGCGAGGGAGATATGGACAAGGATATGGAAGAGGTGGTTTCAAAGGAATGTTTCCAGTGTGGTGAAGAAGGGAATCAAGCCTATGAATGTCCACAACACCAAGGAAGGGCAGACAAAAGGCCAGAAGGTCATGGAAGGGTTGCGCATGCAGATGAGGGGCCCAATTTGAACATTTGGATGATGCTAAAAGGGGAGAAGCCCTAGTGATTAGGAGAGCCCTGGTGACTGAAGAAAAGGAACTAGAATAGAGGAAGAATCTGTTTCGCACAAGGTGCAAGTGTGAAGGAAAATGTTGTGATGTCATTATTGACGTGGGAGCACCATAATCTAGTGTCGGAGGAGATGGTCACAAAGTTGAAGCTAAGAGTGAAAGGCACCCGCATCCGCATTGCACGGTTCTTGAAAAGACCACAAAGTTTTGGTCAATAAGCAATGCCTAGTAAAGTTCAAGATCGGGAGCTACCATGATGAGGTACTCTATGATATCATCCCCATGGATGCATCACATGTTGTTGGGGAGGCTGTGGCAGTTCGATAGGCGAGCTATACATGATGGCCATGCAAACACTTATTCCTTGACAAAGGATGGGGTTCGTCACAAGTTGAAACCCCTGAAGGAGACCGAAGAAAAGGTATGCGGTAGTGCTAGAATTTGTTATGTAGATGGAAGAAATTTTTTAGAAGGTATGAAGCATGAGCGTGTGTGTTATGCATTGATTCCTAGAGTGAGGGAGGATCTCGAAGGTTCCGGAAGAAGTTTCGGGATGTTGGATGAGTTTCAGGATATTGTTTCTGATAATGTACCCTAAGGGGTTTACCACGATGAGGAAGATCGGGTCATTAGATTGACTTGATTCCTAGAGCTAGTTTTCCAAATAAGGCAGCTCATGAATGACTCCAGCAGAAAATGAGGAGTTGAAAGACAAGTTCAAGAGTTGTTGAGAAAGGGTTTGATCAGAGAGTTTGAGTCCATGTGACACATGGTACTAGCACCAAAGAATGATGGGGAGTGGAGGATGTGTACAGATTCCTGAGCCATAAACAAGATAACAATCAAGTACAGATTTCCCCTACCAAGGATGGATAACCTGATGGACTATTTGAATGGAGCTCAGTACTTCACAAAGATTGATCTAAAGAGTGGATATCACCAGATCCGGATTCAAGAGGGAGATGAATGGAAGACTCCTTCAAGACCAAAGAGGGCCTGTATGAGTGGTTAGTCATGCCTTTGGGCCAACCAATGCACCGAGCACATTCATGTGGCTCATGAACGAGGTACTAAAAGAATTTCTGGGAAGTTTTGTTATTGTGTATTTAGATGATATTTTGATTTTCAGTAAGACATTGGATGAGCATCTGATGCATATTCAGAGAGCCTTTGAGAATTTAAGAGAAGAGAAATTATTGATTAATCTAAAGAAGTGCAGTTTTGTGAAGAGGGAGTTAGTGTACTTGGGGTTTGTTGTCTTAGCAGAAGGTCTCAAGATGGACCCAAAGAAGGTGAAGGCTATTTTAGAATGGCCTACCCCAAGAACTACTACCGAGGTGAGATCGTTCCATGGTTTGGCTACTTTTTATAGAAAGTTCATTAGAAACTTCAGTAGTATTTGTGGACCCCTGACTGAAACAATGAGAAGGGATAGAAAAGAATTCAAGTGGAGCACTAGAATGGAAAAAAAATTTGAACTGTTGAAGCAGAAGGTGACAGAGCAACTTGTTCTAGCCCTCGATTTCAACAAGGTGTTTTAGGTGGACTGTGATGCCATGGTTGTGCCATTGGAGCAGTGTTGAGCCAAGAAGGTAAGCCCATTGCCTATTTCAGTGAAAAGTTAAATGATGCCAAGAGAAAGTATTCTATATATGATCAGAAATTTTATGCAATAGTTCAAGCATTAAAGAAATGGAGACATTATTTGTTGCCGAAGGAATTTTTCTATATACTGATCATCAGGCCTTGCAGTACCTAAATAGTCAGGGAAAATTAAATCAGAGGCATTTGAAATGGGTAGAGTTTTTGCAGAGTTATACCTTTGTTTTGAAACATAGGAGTGGGAAGTCAAATAGGGTTGCAGATGCCTTAAGTAGGAGGCATACATTGATGACAAAGATGCATATTGAAGTGGTTGGGTTCAATGAACTCAAGACACTGTATGCAGAAGATCCTGATTTTGCAGAGGCTTGGAAAGCTTGCAAGGAACCTGTTACAGTGGACAGGACAAGGTGGTTGGATTTCATAATCTAGGATGGCATGTTATTTAAGGGAAGTCAATTGTGTATCCCAAGGAGTTCCATGAGGGAGAACCTGATAAAGGAGAAGCATAGTGGAGGAATGGCAAGACATTTTGGTTGGGATAAGACCATTGCCATTATAAGTGAGCATTATTATTGGCCTCAGCTGTCACAGGATGTGAAGAAGTTTGTACAAAGTTCCAGGTATGTCGGGATGGCTAAAGGAGTGAGCCGAATATAGGCTTATACCAGCCCTTACCTATACTAGAGAGGCCATGGGAGGATATAAGTATGGACTTTGTTCTTGGTTTGCCAAGGACACAACGAGGGAATGATTCATTCTTTGTGGTGGTTGATAGGTTTTTGAAGATGGCACATTTCATTCCATGTCACAAGACCCATGATGTAGTCCACATTGCTAACTTGTTCTTCAAAGAGGTGGTGAGGCTACATGGTCTACCAAAGAGTATTGTTTCAAATTGTGACACCAAATTTGTGGGGTACTTTTGGAGGACCTTGTGGAAGAATCTGAAGAAAGAGCTAAAGTTTAGTTCTGCACACCATCCACAAATAGATGGGTAGACAAAGGTTGTTAATAGGAGTCTGGGTAACCTACTAAGATATTTGGTAGGAGATAAACCCAAGGGATGGGACTTGATCTTACCCCAGGCAGAATTTTCTTACAACAAATCTATCAATAGAAGCACTGGTAGATCACCATTCCATATTGTGTATGGCGGTAGCCCCAAAATAGCTCCAGAATTGAGGAAGATGGACCAAGAGAAGAAAATAAGTGTCGAAGCCAAATATTTTGCAGAGCGCATCAAGAATGTACATGAGAAGGTACGAGAACACATTAATAAGATGAATATGAAATATAAGGCTAAGGAAGATCAAAAAATGAGGTATAAGGAGTTTCAGATTGGTGATGAAGTGATGGTCCACTTGAGGAAAGAAAGGTTTCCATTAGGAACATATAACAAATTGAAGATGAAGAAATTCGGCCCCTATAATATTTTGAAGAAGCATGATTCAGGGAATGCATATGAGGTAGAGTTGCCTGATGGAATCAACATTTCTCCTGTGTTCAACATTTTAGATTTGACAGAGTATCATGAAGGTGGAACAAAGGAAGCACCAGCAATAGGGTAGTATGGCATTCCAACACCTACTTCAGAAAGGGAGGAGATTGAAGCAATCTTGGATAGTTGTGTGGGAAGGAGTACCAGAAACAGGGAATATGAAGAATATCTTGTGAAATGGAGAGGAAGGCCTGTGGAAGATTCATCCTAGCTATCTAAGGCAAATGTTGACTAGTTGGGTTTTCCTCAACCATCTGAGACGTGACGGGGTCACTTCTCAAATTACCCTGGGTGTCTGATGCAGGAGCATCCAGTGGTGTAAGGGCAATCTTGCATCACCCAAAAATAGTTAAATTTCAAGTTTCTCAATTTTTAGATGTTTTTACATTTTTGGATACCCTTTTTGTCATAATGAAATTCCCAATTTACAGTTTTTATTTTCAGTTCCTAGGTTGAAAGATATTGCAGTTTTAGTTGTTCTAGATTTGCACCTGAAAATCTTCCGAGTTGGATTTGAGGCACTTAGAGCTCCTGGAATGGCCCCAAAACTTGCCAAGATCAGTGTAGCAAATTTTGAGCGCATTCTTGACTTCGAGACCTTTCCAACGGTTCAAACGGTTTGCAAATCAGAGCCTCGGATCAAAAGTTATGGCCCCAGGAAGTTGGCGCACTTTCTAGAAGATACAATTGCAAATGTTCTTTTAAAATTTGAACTTCAAGTTGTAATTTTTTGGCGCCAAACCGCCTAAACTCAAATTTTAATGTTTTTTTTCCTCCAAACTAAAGAGGAGCTCTATTTATGGCAGGTTTCTAATTTTTGGGTAACTTTTTGGGGACATGCTCGCATATTGCGAAAGGGTTATTCTGTAGCTTTCTATAGCTTGCATGTGTTGTATAACTTGGGGATTTGAGATCCTCTACATGTAAGAAGCTCCATTTTTTGAATAATAAAATTATTCTCTTGTTTGTGGGTTATTTTCTAAGTCTTGGGCTGTGCCCTCATCAAAAAGAGGAACCACCTAATTAGAAAATTCAACTCCATATCTGAGCATAATGCTTTGCCATTTTAAATTAGAGATATTCATTTTTTTTCACCGGTTGGATTTTAATCATGTCTGTATAAATTGTCCTATTTCTCCTTCTAGAGACAAAGAATGCGCCAAATGAAGAAATGATAAAGAAAGTCCAAAAACCAACTATGCTATTTGAAGGCATATTTTTTTTGTGGGAGTTGTGCTTAATGTGGACTCTGATTCTAGTTGGTGCTATCTCTAAGAGGAAAAGGGGAATAGCCTAATTAGCAAATCCATCTCCATATTCGAGCATAATTCTGGTGGGAGTGGTGTTAAACATGATAGCTCAATATCTTTCCATGCTTATCTTTGGTAGAATTATGCTCGGATATAGAGCAAGATTTACTAATTAGATAGCACCAACTAGAATCAGAGTCAGTGTTAAACACGACTCTCACAAAAAAAATATGCCTTCAAATAGCATAGCTGGTTTCTGGACTTTCTTTATCATTTCTTCAATTGACACATTCTTTGTCTCCGGAAGGACAAAAGGATAAATATAGTAATTTGAAGGGAAAAACTAATTGAGAGAACTAAGAATAGCAACACATCTATGGCGAGATCATATATGTGTATTGAATAAATCTGTCAATGTAAAATGCCACAAATTTATAAATTGTGATGTTTAAGAACAACTCTTTAAAATAAAATAACTCATTTAAAAATTAAAATAATTTCAAAAATGAAGTAGATAGATTTAAGTTGCTCGAAATTGACGGTGCATGACCATTCAAAGATAGCTAAAGTTTATTGACCAACCAACCTAAATTTTTAGAGGACATAAAATTTGTATTCAATCACAAATTTATAACAAACATTATCATTAAATAAGTTTTTTATTTTTAAATTTTGTTGTCTCTTATAATGTGTGTAAATGAGTGATTTTCTTACTAGAAATTGTTTCTATCTATTAATAATAATTCACTATTTTTGTTTTAAATTTATTTATTTGTTTTCTTTATTTTGTAAAATATTTTCTATATTTATCATGTTCAATATATTTTTCAATTTAATTAGGATACGTCTAGATTGAAATAAGTGTGTATGATAGATATATTTAAAATATATATAGATTTCAAAATATAAATATATGTTTTTAGAAAAGAGGTGCATCTAGTAGGATTGCAATCTAGTATATAAGAATTTTTGTTTAGAAATGTACATTGATGCATAAAACAATATCTAAGATTACTTTAATGATTCTCAAAATAGATTATTTTGTATCTTCATTACAATTAAATCTGAAACTAGAGATGTGCAAAAAAAATTATTCAAAATAATAATATGAAAATTTTTATGAAAACACGTAAACATTCATTATTGAATGACCAGCTCTTCAAATGTTTGTAATTTTCTATTAGCAAATTTTTATTCTATATAACTTGCTTTAAGAAAGATAATGTAATAGAGAATCGCATTTAATAGAAACATTCTGACTCAATATTCACTTAAATTAACACAAAGAAAACTGAATTTCTAAAATTTACACAAACCTACAACCCCACAACTTTATAAATAATGAATTTTATAGGAACTAAAAAGAAAGGAAAAACATCAATAATTATAATAAATTAAATTTTCAAAACTTAAAATAATACACACGATGAACACAACCAATAATTTCAATAAAGATTAAGAAATAAAAATAAAACACAAAGAAAATACACAAATGATGATTCAGTGGCTGGCTGAATCCTTTTGCTGGCTATATGTCGAAGTCGTATTAGTATAGAAGTAATGATGGGAATATTTGATAACAGCAAGTCACATTTTTCTTATTTAGGAGATTCCCGAGTACAGTGCAGTTCATTATTAATAATTCAATGTCATCAAGTTTGTATGTTAAAAGGACTGATCATTTTCACGTTAAACGAATGAATGCTTACAATTACTGGTGGAAGAAGATAAGCATGTTCTTTGAATCTAAATTATATGAATTAAACTTGATAGAATTATTTTCATTAAATATTTTTTAGAATTTTTTTAATTTATGTTAATAAATAAATTCAAAATAAGTTGGAATTAATATTTGTGTTAAGTAAAATATTATTTTAATTAATTAATTTTTGAATAATTATTTAATAAAGGTCATGACTTTTTATTATTGATTTTTAGGTTAATGTTTTAGACTCATGATTGTTAGATTAAAGTGATTTGTTTATATTTTCTAGTTTATATAAGATACAAATTTAGATTAATAATAATTGGTTTTTGAAATTTTATTATTATAGTACTTCTTATATATGATTATGTTTTAAATTTATATTTAAATTTTATTCTTGATATTTTGATCAATTTATTTGAACGTGGAATAATTGCTGATGTAAATGAGAACAAACTGTGTCAAAAGAGGTAATTCTATTTCGTAGGGTTCTATTGGTAACTAATGGTGGTGCTTAAATGAGTGAATATAGAAAAAGTTAAGAACTTAAATGTTGATCTTACTCTGATATGAAGAAAACTTGCATTGCTTGATATAAATGGCTAGATAGAAGACAAAGAAAGTGAACCTCAAATAATTAAGGGAAGAGTGTTATGGAAATTCCTAAAAATCAAGGTGACTTAGAAAATTCATAATAGCATGAACCACTCCAATGATTGAATAAAAATTGGAAATAAATAGCTTAAAAATGGTGAGATACCAACAAAGTGGTAAACCACTATTGTAGCACATTGCTAGAAGGAAGGTCAATTGGGAAAGGTTAAAACCTTCACACGAATTATAGTTTATGGAATGTTATCATTTCAATTATGTGAATCCTAGACAAACATATTTAAGGAGTTAGTACACCTCCCAACTCAATCAATGAAATTCAAGTCTAAAAAAATTAAGAAACTAGTTAAAGTAATAGCAAAGAACTTAGGGAGAATGTTTTGAACCTATCATAATCATGTGTAGGTTGGTCTAGTAGGTAATCCAAAAAGGAGAAGAATATTAGAATAAAAAGGGAAGAAAAATAAAGATTGATGGAGTAATTAGCTAGGTTAAATCTTTGTGACATTGAAATGCATGAAGTAATACTCTATGTACATTATTGTGTGTGTGTTTATGGCTTGTGATGTTTAAATATTTTTTTCAATTTGATTGTGTGGTATTTTTATATCAACATTTTGGATCACACTTTGTGATCTATCATCAAGATGATAAAGAGATGAAGGAGAAGAAATACTTTTTTGTAGACCAAGACAAGATAAAAAGAAAGAAGGGAGTGAGGGTGATGGTTGCACATGGTTTGAAGAGTCAGTTTAATCTAGAAAAGAAAAGTGCTAACAAGAAACAAATGCATGCACCTCAAAAATAAATAAGGAATACAACTCTACAAATGGAAGAAACTTGAAACAATATATGTCTTTTTAGCTCTTTTCATGGTAGATTTATATTCCTTATTTATCTTAAATGATATTCATGTACTTTTGTCTTTTTATCTCTTTCTCATTTTCCAAATTAACCTTAATCCTTGAAATGTGTGCAACCTTCCTCCTTTCACTCCTCTTTATTTTTAGATTGTTTTGGTCTACAAAAAAACATTTCTTCTCCTTTATATCTCTATCATCCTAATGACAGATCATGGATTGTGATCTACAATCTAAAAAATTCATGAAAAAACACCAACACAATCAAATCCAAAAACAATCCTTGAACAATATTATAGATTGTGGTAACTTTATATCATTATTATTTTGATGTTAAATACTATGGTTTATGCCTAGATTAATGTGTGATTATGTTATTATTGGCATGTAGTTTGTTAGTCTTAAGATGCTAGTTCAAGGTTACGATCTTTCTATAACTATGATCTATTATAGAGAAATATGTGAGTGATATGGTGAGAAAGAAGACTCTATGAATTAAGTTGTTGGTCAAACACGAGGCCTTTATGAAGCTATATATCTTCCACTATGGAAACAATGGAGCTCTATGGTCATCCATGTTTATAGTTAGATGATGGTCATCTTGGTGAACCTAAATTCCTAACAATGTTCATCTTGGTAAAGATAGGGTTTGAATATCTTAATTATATATTTGAAAGCATTGCATTTCTTATCAAAGTGCTGCAAATATTATGGTTACCATTTTTAAAAACTAGATAGTGTTTCATTTTTTTATCAAGTTGTTTCATTTTTAATTTATTCTTGAGCCCAATAGAGTGGGGGTTTAGACCCCATAGAATTTTTCATAGTTGTAATTGTTGACCTCAATAAGTTTGATAAAAAAGTGGTAGAATAAATTTACTAGTCTATGCGGTAAATATGTTGGAATCAAATTTTATGGTATGATCTAGTGGTGGATTTTACCTTGGTAAACCCATCATGCAAATCACATGAGATTTGGCTATTTTATGGATACTACATCTTATATCTAATATATATGTGGAATTTTAACAATAGATATTAAAAAAAAGGATAATTGGATTTTTTATATGGTGCTATATAATAATGAAGCACACAAGAGTATTGTCTCTACTATTGCAAACCATATAATTTTGGTCTTCATAGTATTTCAAAATATTATTTTCTATTTCTTGATGCCACATGTTATTTCTCTATAGATTTGGATAAGTCTCATGAAAGTAATGTGTAATGAAGATGTTGAGTCAATTGGAACTTCTCAGAATGAATATACACACATTTTGTCAAATTGAAAAACCAAAATATTCAATTTGCAACATCAAATAACCTCCACATGCAAATGAGAGAAGAAACAATTGAAGATTCTAATCGACCAAAAAATAATTACAATATGATACAAGATTCACAATATGCGCAAAATATGTAAAATATGCAAGATATGCTTGCTTATAAATGGAAGGTGAGAGATAGGATTAAACAAGATCACACCAAGTTTCTTAATCTTATCACATGTGATAAATAAATCATAGAAACCTAAGATAAGATAAGATCTCTAAAAGAAAACTAAGACCTCTAGAAGGAATTCAAAGACCTAAGAAAAGCTAACCATATGAATAAGTCCCCTAATAAGGAATTAACTAGGTACGAGACTTTATTTACACCAACACCCCCCATTAAGTGCAACTTGGGGAGGGAAAAACCAATGGGGCATGCAAAAGATGCAAAATATGGGTCCTAGGAACAAGGCCTAATGAGATACCCATGAACAAACAATCTTTCACAAATGGAGAAATGGAGAAAAACCCTATGGGAGAAAACTCCTCTCAAAAAGAGAAAAATATGTAGAAAATAATAAAAGGAAGGACTCATGAAGACTCCCCAAGGATAACTTCCTTCACCCAAAGCATAGATCATAATTGAAGATAACAAGGTGATAATAAAGGTTTAGTGAAGATTTCTACGTGTTGCTCTATAGGCAAGTACTCCAAGCCAAGAACATCATCCTAGACGAGTTGCATAATGAAGTGCAAGTGGATATCACTATTATTAGTATGTTGATGCTCCACTGTGTTGTGAGAGATATGAATTGCACTTTGGTTGTCACACCAAAGAGTAGTAGGTTGATCAAAAGGAAAGACAAACCCAGTCATAAAATGATGAAGCCACAAAATGTACCTCAATACTCAACCTCTGTCAATGATAATAATAGTCTTCTTCTTGCATGAACATGTAGTTAGATTAGAACTAAGGCAACAGACAAAGCCACAAGTAGACTTTCGATCATTGACATTGCCAACCCAATTTGAGTCAGTGTAGCCCACAATTTTAGAAGCTCCTAATGTGTAATGAGTGTCAAAGTGTGTAGTGGCCTGAATGTATCATAAGATATGTTTGGATACCTTCCAGTGAATCTTATGAGTGTTCTAAGAGAAATGAGAGACAAGGCCAATCATAAAGGAAATATCTGGATGACTATGTGTCAAGTACAAAATATTGTTAGCCGACTACCACTATAAGGTAGGATCAACTATAAGAGTAGTGCAATTGGTAAATAGTACAAATTATGACTAAAAAGGTGCAGGGAAAAGCTTGCAGTTAGCCATACAAAATATCTAAGGAAAGTCTAGAGCATACTTCTACTAGAAAATAAAGATCCCTCAGAAGGTTGATGAACTTGAAGACCAAGGTGAGTCATATCAAAACACTCCATCAATTCTTGATGAGTACTCTAAATCAATGAAGTGAGACTCACTATGAGAATCAAATCATCCACATAGAGTACATGAATGAGAAGATCCTCTCCATGTCTTTGATTATGAATTTTAGGATTAGAATAGCAATGCGTGTACCCAAAAGAAAGAAAAAGGCTGACCATCTTCTCATACCAAGACCAAGGTTCCTATTCAAGACCATATAATGAATATTAAAGATTACAAATAACTGAAGAGTCCTACACAAAACTTTGTGGCTGATCCAAATAGACCTCCTCATTAAGATTCCCATACAAGAAAACACTCTTCATGGCTACTTGATACATTGACCATCCCTAAGAGGAAGCTATAGCAAGGAAAAGATGAATATAATCCATCTTGGAAACATGAGAAAAAGGTCTTAGAATAGTCAACTCCATCAACTTGTGAAAACCCCTTTGCAACAAGATGAGTTTTAAACTTTTCAATGGACCCATCAATACATATTGTGTACAATACACCCACTTGAATCGAAAAAAATTTCTTCCCTTAGGAAGACGTACAAGATCCCAAGTATGATTCCTCATCAAATACTAATACTCCTCAACCATAACACTATCCCACTCAAGAATAATGAAAGCATCTGAAAACTTTTGAGTATCATAAAAAATGGTATGACTCAAAATATTGAGCCCTAAAGTCTAAGAATAAGTGTGACACATATATATGGGATCACCAAAAAGAGGACCAACCTCTTGGAGAGTAGTACAAGTCCATCGTGGCCTAATGGGTGGATCAAGGGGAGGTGGATCAAGAGCATCATCAAAAGCTTCCTCAAGAAGAAAAACATCCTTAACTAAAGTAGATTGAGTAAGTAGTGATGAAGAAGAATCTAAAGAGGATCAATCTATGCATTACATCATGATTCACTCATGAAAAACATATAAATACTACATAGTTTAATTTTGATAACTATGTCTAAGAACATTGTAGAGAAAGAATAAGAGTTTATCTTTCTCTCCAAATTAGTTAAAACAACAAAGTGGTCAATGTAGTTCCAAATGTAAGTATGAAGGGTGAAGTAAATAACAAAGAAAGTATAATGCTATAGCTACTGTTAAAAATAATACTAAAAAGCATTGTAGCAATTGTGATGTAAACTATGACTTCCTAAACAATTAAAGAAATTGAATGCTATTCCAATATGGATGAGAGGTTGGTTTATACCTCTATGTATAGATGAATGTATATTAATAGCAATAAGGCTCAATTAAATTAAACATTAATGAATGAATAATACTCAATATGGAGGGTAGAGTAAAGAAAAACTTGGCACCATTGATTAAGGCTATACCAAAATATTGGTGTGGCATTGCTAACAAGAACATTTAACTTTTGTATGAATTGTTTTTGTTATGTTTCTATTAATAAAATATCATTCCAGAAACATACTTATTGATTGATTAGTTAGCTCCATCCTATTTTATAAAAAAAATAAAAGTAGTGGGTATGTGTCTAAATTGATGTCCTTCCGAAATAGTATTCCCATTTCTTCAAAAATGTTTGCCCCATTTAATTTAAAAATAGAAAAGAAAAACTAATAGTATGTCATTTCAAATGAAGATGAATACAGGACCAATTACCTTATGAAGGTCAAGTTCAAAGCATATAAGAATGCTTGAAAACTTACTTGAGTGCATTCTTATGTGGGAGAAATTTGATTGAGGACCATCATATGAATATTAGTGGAGATGACCCAGTAGTTGTGCACCCTAACTTCATGGTTCTAATTATCCTACGTGGAAATTTCAAATCACTCCCAATTTTTTTACAGCAGCTTACTTGGCAAGTCCCCTGCTTAAAACTTTTGTTTCAAGGACACATCATCAAATATGATGCCACATCAGCATGTTTTTTGTCAAGATGTCCAAAAAGACTCTAAAAAAAGTGCTAGCACCTTGTGCATTCACATCATGGGTAGTTGAGTGTTGATGTGGCATCACATGATTGCTTGCTTTTTAGATCAAAAGAATACATTTTATTTAAGATAGAATAGTCATGTCACAACTATTAAACATTATATAAACAACTACTATCACAACTATTGAAAATTATATAAGCAACTACTATCACAACTATTGAAACATACTCAACTATTAAAATCTCTCCTCAATAACAACTTAAAATTACAACATAGATCAATGCATAAGTCTTTCATTCTGATACCATATTTCATTCTCTACACTTTTATTTTCTGCATGACCACTTCTTATTCTCCTTAGCTCCTTTAACCTGCCCGCCCCACTTCTCCACTACTAATCTCCACGCTACCACCTCCTTTCTATTTCCTATTTTTAAATTCTAAAACATGCTGCTACATGGCACGACCCTGTCTTTTTCTCTATGCGCATTCAATTTATGCAATGTAAAACTTCCACCTTATTCGCAGCCTTGCCTCCTTTTCTTTATGTCGTGTTTCCTTCCTTAGTAGCCCCATCACTATCTCTCTATTGGCTATGTTTTTGTTTTAAGAAGTCCTCCAAGAGTAGCCCCTTCACACCTTAGATTATCCAACGTAGCCCCTGTCTTTCGATTTCTCTATTTCAAAATCTATTGTGTCTATGAAGATGAGGCTCGACCTCTCCTTTTCATGTCTTTGTAGCCTTTTTCTCCATTTTTCGCTGCCCCCAAATTGTGTCCCTTCACTTACTCTTCCTCAACATTGATTGCCATCGTTCCTCTTCTTTCATATTTTAATTTATTTTGAATTGTTGCCTTTTATATTTTCCATGCCCCTATGTGTATCTTGTGATTGCACTTAATTTGTTTTCATTATATATTTTGACATTGCATTCTAAATTAATTTAAGCTATTTTTCCTTGAGTTCAAATTCATGAAAATCAAAAGAAAATTTCACAGCCACCAATATGTAAAACCATCACTTTATGATATGTGACAATAAACAAATTGTGCAAAACCCTTCTTGGATGATTATTTGTGCTCTTCAAAAAAAAATTAGTGTCAACATATTTTAATGTGACTTGATATTTTCTCATTGATTATCTTTGCCACTTCTAAGGTCACATCTATGTTTGTCTGCCAGTAGAGAACATCAACCAAACTGAAGTAAAATGAGACATCTTCAAAAAAATTGAAACAACATCATTTTGATTGATGCAGGATTGTGTGTTCATCTGGGATGCTCCTACATCAAAAGGTCAAGGACAACTCATCACTTTATCTTTTAGTTATTAAATGATCAACACAATTTAATATCCTAAGAAATCTTAATAATTATATAGGAAAACCTATTACTAATGGAAAATTAAATATTCCGCTGTGAAAATAAAAACATACCCTAATACTATGGACATTCATAAAACTTCTTTCTTTCTGTTAGCAAGCTTGAAACAATGGAGAAAATATTGGAAGTGGTTATGAACAAGTTATAAGTATTTATGGAGATAGCAAAAGCAGGTGAAGAGTTAAAGAATAAAGAATATAAGAATCCATGAAGCAACAACCAAATACCATCCAAGATTAGAGTGGAGGTGAAGATGGAAATTCATCTGCATGACAGTTAAATTGATGCTAAAATATCTGACCATTAGATTGTTCAATTCGAGATAGATTTCAGTTTGAATGACCTTTTTTTAGAAAAAAAACCCTTTCCTAAAATTGAAACTACATAGCGTGCTATGTGTATTCCTTGAAAATGAAGAAAATATCATCAATTGAGATTAATTCAATACTTTGATTAATATTTTTTTATCTCATAATATTTGGGGCACCAAATTTTACAAGAAGATAGTCTAAATAGGAATAGATGTGATAGATCATGATGCACTCATGCATAAATACTGCATAGTTTAATTTTGATAAAAAGAATTTATCTTTCTCTCCAAATTAATTAAAACAACAAAGTGGTCAATGTAGCATAATGCTATAGCTACTGTTAAAAACAATAATAAAAATAATTACGAAAGGTGAAATCAATAAAAAAAGAAAGTATAATGCTATAGCTACTGTTAAAATCAATATTAAAAATAATTGTAGCAATTGTGATGTAAACTATAACTTATGACTTCTTCAAAAATTAATGAAATTCAATGCTATTGCAATATGAATGAGATGTTGGTTTATACCTCTATCTATAGATGGATGTATATTAGCAGCAATGAGACTCAATGAAATTATACAAATAAATAATGCTCAATATGAAGGTTAGAGCAAAGAAAATTTTGGCACCATTGATTAAGGCTATACCAGAAGATTGGTGTGGCATTGTTGACAAGAACATTTAACTTTGGTAATATGACTTGTTTTTTTTATATTTCTATTAATAAAATATAATTTCAGAGACATATATTTAATGATTGATTAATTAGGAGTCCATCGTAAAAAAAAATTTCATTTTTAATTTTTTAATATCAAAAGTAGTGGTTATGAGTTCCGGAAGAGAACTCTTATTTCTGTAAAAATGTTTACCCCATTTTATAAAAAATAGAGAAAAATAACTAATAGTATGTCATTTCAGATGAACATGAATACGGGACCAATTTTCGTGTGAAAGTCTAGCTCAAAGCATATAAAAAAGCTTGAAAACTTACTGTGGGAGAAATTCAATTGATGACTGTCATACGAATATTAGTTATCTAATAGTAAATAACAACCTGAAATTGCAACATAGATCAATGCATTAAGTCTTGCAAATATTTTTTTGCAGTTCTACAAACCAAAGTCGCAGAAAGAAGGCCCAGTCAAAATCAGGACAAGGTTAGTTACATAGTTTACATCTTATAAAGCATCCCACTATATATCTATCATCTCCATGGGATAGCCTCCCAGTAACTAAACTATAAGATTTAATTGTTGTTCTAGACACTGCCATAAAGTATGGGTTCTCCTATATCATCTTCGTAAATATACATCCCAATGTGCAGATATCAATTGCAAAGAAATTGTATGTTCTTTGTTGCTTCAGTAATTTTGGTCTCCATTATTTTTATCCTTCAACGTCGTTGTCAATCCAAAGTTTTCAAGCTTAATTAAGCTTGCTGCTATGAAGAGTAGACAATTAGAAGGCTTTAAATCTCTATGTGCAACGCCAATATCATGGCAATAAGCCACACTATTGCAGAGCTCTCACATTAGTCATTTCACAGTCGCAACGATGTATAAATTGCTCCCTGCATTACAGATACAAGTCTCTCACAATATAAACATGTAATGAAATATGAATATAATATTATGCTTTAGAATAGCCTAATACTGTGCATAAATCATCTATGAAGATTGGAAAAAAGAATATCTATTATTTAGTTTACTTGATAGACCTGAGCTTGCTGCTAAATCCATATTGTCTTCCATTGGATAACCAATAATTTTAATAAAGATTGTAGAAATGAAAATAACTGAAAAGAATAAAAATTTTGCTGCCTATATGCCAAAACACTACTTACACATTTTTTTCCAGCACTTCCTATACCGATATTTGTAACACTCTATATACCCCATGCTTGATCATTATGACTGAAATCTTAGTTTTGGTTTTCAGTTATATACTCGATGTGAAGTCATATTTGTATAGAAGTAATGATAAGAATATTTGACAACTGCAAGTCACATTTTTCAAGCTCGTCCTTATTAAGGAGATTCCGTTGATAATTCAATGTCATCAAATTTATGTGATGATTTAATAAAGCAGGCCTCCAATTAATTTTAAGCTCAAAGTTTAAGAGAAGAATAGAGGTTAAAAAATGTAGAAAGCATGAAGTCAACCTCATTCTGCAGCCATAATTTTGCAAGATAAAATGGACAGTATTGCATTAATTAATCAGAAGTCAAGTATGTGTGACTACAATTATTTCCAATAAAAATCTATTTGTGATTAGATATCTGATTATCTTAAAAAGACAAATCATTTTCACATTAAACGAATGATAAATATCGGTGGGAGAAGAAAAGCATAATACAAATTATAGTCCTGATATGAATTACACTTGATAAAATTATTCTATAAAATATTTTTAGATTTTTTTTATTAAGTTAACACATAATTTTAAAATTGATTAGGATTAATATTTATGTTAATATATTATTTTAATTATTGTTTGATTTTTAAATAATTATTTAATAAAGGTTATGATTTTTTTATTATTGTTTCTTAGATTAATGTTTTATATTCATTATTGTTAGATTAAATTGTTTTTTTTAATGTTTTTGAGTTTATATAAGATATAAATCTAGGTTAACAATCATTTGTTTTCGAATTTTTTTATTATACTATTATTTATATTGAATTATGTATTAAGTTTATATCTAAATTTTATTCTTTATATTTTGATCAATTTATTTGAATGTGTAATTATTGTTGATGTATTTAAGAATAAAATAAGCCAAAAGATGAGCCAATATTGTTGATCAATTTATTTGAATGTGTAATTATTGTTGATTTTAATTATTTTGTATGGTTCTATTGGTAATTAGTGGTGGTGTAAAAATGAGCCAATATAAAAAATTAAGAACTTAAATGTTGATTACTATTATACAAGGAAAAAATGCATTTCTTGATATAAATGGGTAGATAGAAAACAAAGGAAGTGCACCCAAAATAAATAAGCTAAGAGTGTAATGAAAATTCATGAGAATCAAGGTGACTTTGAAAATTCATGAGTAGCATGAACCACACCAATGATTGGATAAACAAAGGGAAATAAATGGCATAAAAATGGAATGTTATAATTTCAATGATAGAATGATAAATCTCGAAAAACATACTTAAAGAGTTAGTTCACCTTCAAACTCAATAAACAAAATTCAAGTCTAAAGAAATTAAGAAACTAATATAAGTATTAACAAAGAACTTTAAGGAGAAGGTTTTGAATTTATCGTAAGGTTTCAAGTTGGGTTCACAACATGTCTAAAAATGGAATTGTTTTTTTTTTTTTTTCAAATTTTGTCATATTTGAATTGAAAATTTGAAGCACTTACACATTGAATCTTTAAAAAAATCAATAATATGAAAGTTATAATTTTGAGTGTAGTTTCCAAATATGTGATTTATTCTAATACCCAAATGATACAAATTTTAATAGTATATAAAACCTGATGAGGGCGCAACTCGAGACACAGAAAATAACCTACAAACAAGAGAATAATTTTATTATTCAGGAAATGGAGCTTCTTACATGCAGAGGATCTCAAATCCACAAGTTCTACAAAACATGCAAACTATAGAAAGCTACAGAATAACCCTTTCACAATATGCGAGCTTGTTCCCCCAAAAAGTTATCCAAAAATTAGAAAACCCGCCCATAAATAGAGCTCCTCATTAGTTTGGAGCTAAAACAACATTCAATTTTGAGTTTAGGCGGTTTGGCACCAAAAATTTACAACATGAAGTTCAAATTTTAAAAGAGCATTTGCAATTGTATCTTCTAGAAAGTGCGTCAACTTCTCGGGGCCATAACTTTTGATCTGGGACTCCGATTTGTGAACCGTTTGAACCATTGGAAAGGTCTCAAAGTCAAAAACATGCTTAAAATTAGCTATGCCAATTTTGGAAAGTTTTGAGGCCATTCCGGAAGCTCTAAGTGTCTCAAAATCCAACTCGGAAGATTTTTCAGGTGCAAACATGGGAAACTAAAACTGCAATATCTTTCAACCCAGGAATAGAAAATAAAAACTGTAAATTGGGAATTTCATTATGACGAAAAGGGTATCCAAAAATGTAAGAACATCTGAAAAATGATAAACTTAAAATTTAACTATTTTTGGGTGATGCAAGATTGCCCTTACACCACTGGATGCTCCTGCATCAGACACCCACGGTAATTTGAGAAGTGACCCCGTCACATCTCAGATCATTGAGGAAAACCCAACCAGGCAACCGCTGCCTTAGATAGCTAGGATGAATCTTCCACAGGCCTTCCTCTCCATTTCACAAGATATTCTTTATACTGCATGTTTCTGGTACTCCTTCCCACATGACTATCCAAGATTTTCTCAATCTCATTCTTTTCTGAAGTAGATGCTGGAATCCCACACTGTTCCATTGTTGGTACTTCCTCTGCACCACCTTCATGATACTCTATCAAATCTAAAATGTTGAAAACAGGGGAAATGTTGAATCCATCCGGCAACTCTACCTCATATGCATTCCCTGAATCATGCTTCTTTAAAATTTTACAAGGACCGAACTTCTTCATCTTCAATTTGTTATATGTTCCCACTGGAAACCTTTCTTTCCTTAGGTGGACCATCACTTCATCACCAATTTGAAACTCCTTATACCTCTGCTTTTGATCTGCCTTAGCCTTATACTGCATATTCATATTGTTAATATGTTCTCTTACCTTCTCATGTATATCCTTGATGTGTTCTGCAAAATCTTCAGCTTCAACACTTTTTTTCTTCTCTTGGTCCATCTTCCTCAATTCTGGAGCTGTTCTGGGGCTACCTCCATACACAATCTGGAATGGTGATCTACCAGTGCTTCTATTGATAGAATTATTGTAAGAGAATTCTGCCTGGGGTAAGATCAAGTCCCATCCCTTGGGTTTGTCTCCTACCAAACATCTCTGTAGGTTACCCAAACTCCTATTAACAACCTCTGTCTACCCATCTGTTTGTCGATGGTGTCTAGAACTGAACTTTAGCTCTGTCTTTAGCTTCTTCCACAAGGTCCTCCAAAAGTACCCCACAAATTTGGTGTCACGATCTGAAATAATACTCTTTGGCAGACCATGTAGCCTCACCACCTCTTTGAAGAACAAGTCAGCAATGTGGACTACATCATGGGTCTTCTGACATGGAATGAAATGTTCCATCTTCGAAAACCTATCAACCACAACAAAGATTGAATCATTCCCTCGTTGTGTCCTTGGCAAACCAAGAACAAAGTCCATACTTATATCCTCCCATGGCCTCTCTGGTATAGGTAAGGGCTGATATAAGCCTATATTCTGGCTCACTCCTTTAGCCATCTGACATACCCTACAACTTTGTAAAAACTTCTTCACATCTTGTGACAACTGAGGCCAATAATAATGCTCACTGATAATGGCAATGGTCTTATCCCAACCAAAATGTCCTGCCATTCCCTCACTATGCTTCTCCTTTATCAAGTTCTCCCTCATGGAACTCCTCGGGATACACAATTGACTTCCCTTAAATAACATGCCATCTTGGATTATGAAATCCAACCACCTTGTCCTGTCCACTGTAATAGCTTCCTTGCAAGCTTTCCAAGCCTCTGCAAAATTAGGATCTTCTGCATAAAGTGTCTTGAGTTCATTGAACCCAACTACTTCAATCTGCATCTTTGTGATCAATGTATGCCTCCTCCTTAAGGCATATGTAACCCTATTTGACTTCCCACTCCTATGTTTCAAAACAAAGGTATAACTCTGTAAAAACTCTACCTATTTCATATGCCTCTGATTTAATTTTTCCTGACTATTTATGTACTGCAAGGCCTGATGATCAGTATACATAACAAATTCCTTCGGCAACAAATAATGTCTCCATTTCTTTAATGCTTGAACTATCGCATAAAATTCCTGATCATATACAAAATAATTTCTCTCAGCATCATTTAACTTTTCACTGAAATAGACAATGGGCTTACCTTCTTGGCTCAACACTGCTCCAATGGCACAACCACTGGCATCACAATCTACCTGAAACACCTTGTTGAAATATGGGAGGGTGAGAACAGGTTGCTCTGTCACCTTCTGCTTCAACAGTTCAAAACTTTTTGTCATTCCAATGCTCCACTTGAATTCTTTTCTATCCCCTCTCATTGTTTCAGTTAGGGGTCCACAAATACTACTGAAGTTTCTAATGACCTTTCCATAAAAACTAGCCAAACCATGGAAAGATCTCACCTCGGTAGCAGTTCTTGGGGTAGGCCATTCCAGCATAGCCTTCACCTTCTCTGGGTCCATCTTGAGACCTTCTGCTGAGACAACAAACCCCAAGTACACTAACTCCCTCTTCACAAAACTACACTTCTTTAGATTAATCAACAATTTCTCTTCTCTTAACTTCTCAAAGGCTCTCTGAATATGCATCAAATGCTCATCCAATGTCTTACTAAAAATCAAAATATCATCTAAATACATAATAACAAAACTTACCAGAAATTCTTTTAGTACCTCGTTCATGAGCTGCATGAATGTGCTCGGTGCATTGGTCAGCCCAAAAGGCATGACTAACCACTCATACATGCCCTCTTTGGTCTTGCAGGTAGTCTTCCATTCATCTCCCTCTTGAATCCAGATTTGGTGATATCCACTCTTTAGATCAATCTTTGTGACGTACTGAGCTCCACTCAAATAGTCCATCAGGTCATCCATCCTTGGCAGGGGAAATCTGTACTTGATTATTATCTTGTTTATGGCTTTGGAATCTGTACACATCCTCCACTCCCCATGCTTCTTTGGTGCTAGTACTGCAGGTACTACACATGGACTCAAACTCTCCCATATCAAACCCTTTCTCAACAACTCTTGAACTTTTCTGTTCAACTCCTCATTTTCTGTTGGAGTCATTCTATGAGCTGCCTTATTTGGAAAACTGGCTCCAGAAATCAAGTCAATCTGATGGCTGATCTTCCTTATTGGTGGTAAAACCTTAGGTACATTATCAGAAACAATATCTTGAAACTCATCCAACATCCTAGAAACTTCTTTTGGAACATTTTCACTATCCTCATTACTCACTATAGGAATCAATGCATAACACACACGCTCATGCTTCATACCTTCTAAAAAATTTCTTCCATCTACATAACAAATTCTAGCACTACTGCATACCTTTTCTTCGGTCTCCTTTAGGGGTTTCAACTTGTGATGAACTCCATCCTTTGTCAGGGAATAAGTGTTTGCATGGCCATCATGTATAGCTCGCCTATCAAACTGCCATGGCCTCCCCAACAACATGTGACATGCATCCATGGGAATTATATCACATAGTACCTCATCATGGTAGCTCCTAATCTTGAACTTTACTAGGCATTACTCATTGACCAAAACTTTGTGGTCTTTCTGCAACCAAGCAATCCGATATGGATGCGGGTGCCTTTCCCTCTTCAGCTTCAACTTTGTGACCATCTCCTCTAACACCAGATTATCAGTGCTCCCACCATCAATAATGACATCACAAAATTTTCCTTCACACTTGCACCTTGTGCAAAACAAATTCTTCCTCTGTTCTGGTTCCTTTTCTTCAGTCACTAGGGCTCTCCTAATCACTAGGGTTTCTCCCTTTTCAGTATCATCTAAATGTTCAGATTGGGCCTCCTCATCTGCATGTGCAACCCTTCCATTACCTTCTGGCCTTTTTTCTGCCCTTCCTTGGTGTTGTGGACATTCATAGGCTCGATGCCCTTCTTCACCACACTAGAAACCCATTCCTCTGAAACCACCTCTTCCAGATCCTTGTCCATATCTCCCTTGTCCTCTACCTCTTTGATCACCACTGTTTTGATCACGAGGGCAGTAGAAGTTGTCATTCTTTTGGCTTCGGCTGGTACCAACATCTTCACTTTTCTTTTCATCGTCATTTCGGCTTCCTGAAGGTCTGCCATTGCCCCTTTTGGTTTGACCTCCTCATCCTTTTTGCTTGCCATTAAATCTTTTGTTCAACTTCTCTTCCACCTTTAGAGAAAACTAATACACATCCTCAATGGTGGTCATTCTTACTAGGCTTAACTCCTCCTAAATGCTTGGTCGTAACCCATTAAGATATCGGGCTACCTTCTCCTTATTGGCCTCTGTGTGGACCATTCTAATGATTATCTTAGGAAAATCTTCAGTATATTCTTTCACAGATCTACTTCCTTGCTTCAACCCTTGCAATTTCTTCAACAGATCTAACTCGTAGTCCACTGGTATGAACTACTTCTTCAATTTCTCTACCATGTGATCCCATTTGGTGATCTTGACTTTTCCTCTTTGATTTCTTTCCAACTGGACCTCTTTCCACTAAATACTGGCATGGCCCTTCAACTTCATTTTTGCAAACTTAACCCGATTAGGGTCCTCTATTTCCTCATACTCAAAATATTCTTCTAGCTTGTTGATCCAATCGATCAACTCTTCCGGGTTCAAACTTTCAAAATAACTAAGGACTTCTGCTCTGGGTCTTTTCCCGATCTTCAAAATGGCCCTTATTAGCTGCATTTGGTCTTGATCAATTGCTTCTTCTTCCTCTTCTACGTCTGAACCTTCTTCCTCTCCTTCATCCTCACTTTCCTCCCTTAGGTTTAACCCTCTTCTCAACTACTCTTGTAACGCATCAACCTGTCTCTGGAGGGCTGTCAGTGCATCTCTTCCACCAGCATCTCTATCACCTCGACCACCTCTGGCACCACCACACCAACCAGGAATCACTCTTGGAGGCATATTTCTTGACGTCGACCCACAACCATAGTCCTGGTGCGAACTACCTCACGATTGGCGATCTGTCCACACGCTCAAGAAAAAAAACCCGCTCTGATACCACTTGATGAGGGTGCAATCCGAGACACAGAAAATAACCCACAAACAAGAGAATAATTTTATTATTCAGAAAATGGAGCTTCTTACATGAAGAGGATCTTAAATCCCCAAGTTCTACAACACATGCAAGCTATAGAAAGCTACAAAATAACCCTTTCACAATATGCGAGCTTGTTCCCCCAAAAAGTTACCCAAAAATTAGAAAACCTGCCCATAAATAGAGCTCCTCATTAGTTTGGAGCCAAAACAACATTCAATTTTGAGTTTAGGCAGTTTGGCGCTGAAAATTTACAACATGAAGTTCAAATTTTAAAAAAGCATTTGCAATTGTATCTTCTAGAAAGTGCGCCAACTTCCCGGAGCCATAACTTTTGATCTGGGACACCGATTCACAAACTGTTTGAACCGCTGGAAAGGTCTCGAAGTCAAGAACGTGCTCAAAATTATTATGCCAATTTTGGAAAGTTTTAGGGCCATTCCAGAAGCTCTAAGTGCCTCAAATCCAACTCAAAAGAGTTTTAGATGCAAATATGGGAAACTAAAATTGCAATATCTTTCAACCCAAAAATAGAAAATAAAAACTGTAAATTGAGAATTTCATTATGATGAAAAGGGTATCCAAAAATGTAAAAACATCTGAAAAATTATAAACTTGAAATTTAACTATTTTTGGGTGATGCAAGATTTCCCTTACAGCACTAGATGCTCCTGCATCAAAACCACTTTTTAAAAGTTATCTTTTTAGCATCATACTACTCACATATACATACACTATAACTAGACTTCAATAAATGTATTTTTATAATTTATTTTAGAGAAAAATGTGTAAGAAATTGAAAATTGATGAGGGTATTCTTAATAAAGTTTGCTAAATAATTTTCATTTTCATTTTTTCCCTAATTGTTGTTTTTTAAAACCCTCATGTACGAACATCATAATTTAGTGTAGATATTTGTTTTTATATTGATGTCATATAATTTAAAAATAAAAAATAAAATTAAAAGTTATTAAAAAATAATAAAGCCTCACATTTCAAGTTTATGGACTTATTTCCTCATAAATTAATTCAAAATAATAAATAATAATCTAGTCATTAAAACCATTACATATTTAAAATCTAGACATCATGAGCTATAAGGAGAAGAAATGGTTTGTTGCATACCAAGATAAGCTAAAAAGAAAGAGTGGAGAGAGGGGGAAGGTTGTAAATGGTTTGAGGAATAAGGTTAATTTGGAAAATGAAAAAGAGCTAAAAAGACACAAATGTATGAAATTTAAAAATAAATAAGGAATATAACTCCACCAAGGAAAGAAACTTGAAATGATAAATTTCTTTTTAACTCTTTGCTTGGTATATTTACTTCTTTTTTTTTTGAGATGCATGTATTTGTGTCTTTTTAGATCTTTTCTATTTTAAAAATTAACCTTAGTCCTTCAAATGTGTGTAGTCTTCTCCCTCTAGTGCTCTTTATTTATAGCTTTGTAGAAAAGAGATCATTGAGTGTGATCTAAAAAGTTTACAAAATAAACCAATACAATCAAAGACAAAAACAATATTTGAAAAACATTATGGATTGCAGAAACTTGATATCATTATTATTTTGATGTTTTTAAATGCAATGGTTTATGGCTAGATTAAAGCTTTATCTGATTAATATGTGATTGCGTTAATATGTTTGTGTAGTTTGTGAGTCTTAATATGTCAATTCTAGGTTGTGAGTCTTAATTTATCAAACTTGAGGCCTATATGGATCTTTAAATCTTCCATTGTGGAAATAATAGAGCTCTATAGCCATCCTAGTGTATATATAGATGATTGACATCTTGGTGAACCTAAATTTCTAACCATATTCATCATGTTGGAGATAGGGTTTTGATATATAATATATTTGATAGTGTTGCATTTCTTATCAAGGTGCTAGAAAGGTCATGTTTATCATTTTTAAAAACAATATAGTGTTTCCTTGTTCTATCAAGTTGTTTCCTTTTCATTATTCTTTGGCCCATTAGAGTGGTTGTAGACCTCATATACTTTTTTATAGTTGTAATTTTTTATCTCAATAAGTTTGGAAAAAAATACTAGAACCAATTTATTAGTCTATGTGGTAAATATTGTGAGAGTTAGATTTTATTGTATAACCCTAAGGTTTCTCTTACTTAGGTAAATCCATGGTACAAATTGTATGAGATTTGGATATGTTATAGATACTATATTTTATATCTAATATATGTGTGACATTGTTAAAATAGATGTGAAAAAGGGATAATTAGATGTTTTATATGGTTCCATGTTATAATGAAGCGCATGGGAGTGTTGTCTCTACTATTGCAAACCACATTTGGTCTTTGTATTGCAAAATATTATTTTGCATTTCTTGATACAACATGTTATTTGTCAATAATTGGTGTTTTTCCCTTTACATGTGTATATAAGCCACTGATTAACTTATCCATTTGGATAAGTCTCCTAAAAGTAACTTGTAATTAATATTTTGAGTCAATTGGAATTCCTTAGAATGATTATAAGACATCTAGTCTTAGATATAGGATGGAGAAGACTAATGACAAGATATATAATAATGTGATGATATTGTTAATCATGTAGAAGAACAAAAAGTCTAGAGATTGAGGAAGGTTGAACAATGATATTATATTTATATTTAGATTATATGATTAGGTGATCCTACAATAGTGTTTCTTAATTGTGAGATGGGAAAAAAATGGTCTAATATTTAAAAAATTATCAAACACCTACAAATGAACATATATATTTTAAAGAAGGACCTTAATGCTAAAGTATTGTCATCATGACATTCAATTGAAGGTGTTTCCTAAATTTTAAATGTTGAAATTTTATTGAAGGTCCCTTTGATTCCATCCCATTTTTTTATCAAGTGATTTTAGATAAAATTCATATTTTGAAGCAAGGTTTATATTCTCAAATAGAGATACCATACCATATAATATGTAAAAATATTTCAAAAGAGAAATAATTGATATGAAAGCCCAAAGGATAACAATCTAAGGAGGTATTAGTCAAGCTACAGACATTCAAAATGATATTTTGAAGTGACTTATGTCCCAATTAATCACAACTAAAACCAAATTTTAAAAGTTGGAGATTTCCATGTTTAACAATTCTTAGAACTAGTCAAGCAAAGTGGAGGATGTTGTACACTAAAATTTATTGTCTAGCCTACCAAGAATTTTGAAAAATGGGCTAATTTGGAGAAATAGATAGAAGAGCTAAAGTCAACCATAGGGACATCTAAGGAAAATATTAAACTCTAGGAGGAGGTGTAAACTCTATAGTGTGATTAGGAGAAAACCATTCACAACCTTTAGGAGATTTTGGAGTATAGCAAAGAGACAACAAAAACCATCAATGTCACCATCTAGATGTTCCAACAATAGTTGAAAAAGCTATCAAGGTAAGGGAGTAGTTGATGAACCTCTAGTTATTACTCAGTCTAGAAAAAAAGGTAAAATAGGGGAAAGTTCTACCTCCCCTTGATAGAAAGAAACACAAGGCTCTATCTTTTGAATAGAATCTTGAGTTCTTGGCTAATGAATTGTAAGAAATTAGAGGCCTTTGGCTGTTGGGAAACTAGTAGTTGGTTTTTCTTTCAGGATGGTATCTTTCTATGCTTATGTTTTTGTCTCTCTTCTAGTCTTTAACTTCTATTTCACTCTCTACAAGTCTTTCTTTTGCTACTATTCTTTTGGTTTCCTCAATTCTCATGAGATCCTTTTGCTTGGCCTTTATTATTTTTTTGTACAGGTATGGCCCCTTTCCCATCTTTATCTTAATAAAAAAAAATTAAAGAGGATTTTCACAAATCTAACACTTCCAAAAATCAAAGGAATCAATGAAACTCACATAACAAAAAATATTAATGAAAATTAAAAAATGATTAAACTAAATCATTTTGAAGAAGCTAAAGAAATTATTTAATTGCTATTTATTGAACAACTATACTATTTTATTTATATTATTCTTTATTTGAAGAACTATAGAATTTGTAGTCACTAATTTAATATAAATATAAAAATTGTATTATATCATTATTATAATGTTATAATGTTTATAATAATTATTTCTATATAATTACAATATAATATAAATACATTATATTTATATTATTTTTATTTTTTAATATAAATATAAATATTAGTATTAATATATTAATTGCAATTTTTTTACATGAGTGTTTCATATTGCCCTGAACAATCCATAATAAAGAAGAGGAAAATTTATATTTAAATTATTAATACTAAAATTATTGAAGAATTATTTTATTTTTAAAATGTTTATTTCAAAGATTTTTTTTTTTCTTCAAGAGTTAAAAGTTATATATTTTTATTTAGTTAGAAGTTATTTAAGAATTATTTTAATTACTTTAAAAATTTCAAGTTATTGTTTATCATTGTAGGATATCAATTTTGTAAAAATAAATCTAAAATTTTATGTAAGACAAAAATATTAATATATATTTAGATACATATAATATATCATCTTATAAAATATAAAGCTAAAATAAAATCATTAATTGGCTATCAAATAGACATTTCTCATTTTTGTGTATTAAAAAAAAACTCTTATGCACTTTTAAAATTTCAATAATTTTCAACTTTACCATCCATATTTACAATTTATTTCTAATTTCATATCATTTCATTTTATTTATAATAAGAATCGTTTTCCACCACTACATATAACAAGACACAACAAAGAATAGAATCTACTAATAAAATATTACATTTAAATAATTCTGAAACTTTCCATGTAACAATTTTTTTTTAGCTTTTAAGACTTATAGTGCACATTATAGTATTAGCTTTTAAAAATTACTGTATTATATCGTTCTTCATAAATTCTAACAAATCAAAAATCTTTGTTATACTATTGAAGCTTTCCCATGTAACGAAAGTTTTAGCATTCTCAATAACTTATTGTGTTCCTAAAATTATAAATATTTTAATACACACAATTAGTAGAAGCTAAGAGAGAACATTATGCTCAATCTTGTACAACCATGGTATTGATTTGTCTTCATCTAAAGCAATGAGCTGTTGTCACCATATCACTCATATGTTTTTCTCTCAACGAACTTTCTGGTTTGGGTGTTGATAACATTTTTCAGCTCATCACAAAACAATAGAATCTATGCTTTTTCAAATTTATGTCAGGGACACAAATGATTTGTGAGTATTGGATAGGAATATTAATGACTTCCTCTATTTCAAGGGGATGCTTATATGAGAATATATTAAATAGAGGAAAATAGAAGATATTTAACATTTTCATAATTTAAATTAAAATATATTTTGGGGTTCTTTAAAAAAAACAAAGAAATAAATTCATTTTCACATTTGAATTATCATAGAAAAGAAAATTGATAATCAAGCTCTATGATATAATGGACTTTAATATATTTATAATAGAACTCATAATAGGCTATGACATAATATAACGGACTATAATAATATATGATTTTTTTCTTCTCTATAATTTTTTAGATATTCCTATCTTATTTTTCTATTTTATATCTTTGAATTTTTCAATCTTTTGTAGTAAATTTTTTAATAGATTATAATATTTTAATTTGCATTTATAACATAATGGACCTTAATAGTGTTTTATTCTATTATAATAATGTAATAGTTGTTTTTACAATTTGTTTGTTTTAATATTATTATTATATATTATTAGCTTATAATACTTTTTATTGTTTTAAATCTTTATTGTGCTATTACTACATTAATTTTCTTTCTATGATATTATCTCTTGTTACAACACACCATCTCATATTAATAGTCTATCATTGATTTTAACATTATATAATTTTAATATTTAAAATCACTTAATATAAGTAATAATAGTATTTAATTTCCTTATTGCTATATTTTTCATTAATTTAGACTATTACATATAACTATTTTTTTCAATTTATTAATATGTTATGTAAAATATTATTTGTTATTATTTAATTTTTTAGGTTAGTTCTTAATCTATGATATCATATTTTATTATAACTAATACAAAATTATATTATTTATTATTATTAATTCAATTTATTTTGGGATATTTTATTGATAATGTAATAATAATATAGTATATTATTTAAATGTAATATTTTCTATGAGATACTATGTTTTTAATATAATAACATATACTATATTATTAATAGAGTTTACTTTATTATATATTTTTCTTAATATATTAATATATATTATAATATGTTTATTATCATTACTTAATTTTTATAAATACATAATATTTATGACATTGAATTATTCCTTCCAAACTTATTATATATTTATCCAAGTCTACTATTGTGTTTTCATATTCTTCATTCTATTTACATAACATTGTGATGATGGATCATGGAGTATGACCCAAAATGTTTATGTAAAAAATTATATACAGTTTCAATAAAAAAATCTGAATTAATTTATCATAGACTATAGAAACTCCATTCTATTAATCAAGCTCCAGCTTCAAAATTATTAAACTTCAAATACACTCTTACACGTATGCCAACTAAAACTAAGACTTTTATTATTCAACACATTTTAAGGGACCTACCTTCACCTAATATGTTCCAATTATATAAGAAGGAAAAGAAAAACTATTTCATTTCCCAAATTCATATGGTTCTAAAAAACTATATCATACTTCTAATCTAACCTTTTATAACAGTTACAATAAAACAAAATGATGAAAAATAACAAGCTACTTTCTAAAAAAAATTGCAACTAATTAAATATTGGGACAACTATCCATAGATTCTTCATTGTATTTCTTGAAAGAATGGGTCACATTTGCAACACTTTGGGAAATAACCTATTGAAATCATCCACATATATGACCCCATCGATCATTTGAACCCACTTTTTTTATCCAAATTGGATTAGACATGTTAGAAAAAATTGCTACTAAGACATATTCTTGAAGAATTCTCAATAAAAAAACAATTATAAAACTCATCTCCCTAAAGTAGAGAGACAAAATAAAGTTATAGGGAACTTCACAAGTCAAAAAAGGTAAATAAGTTTGACCTAATGAAAGGAGATCGGTACTAAAAAGTATCAAAAATTGGTATTAGTGATGCTTGCTACACTAGCCAAAAATATCATACAATGTTAGTTGCTTCCAAAAGCATCACTAGTAAATCCAACACATACGTGGAAGTTTTATTTGCAACTAAAACCATCCCTAATGAGACAAAACAACAAAAATTATGGACAAAGGAGAAGCTAGAGTGTTTGGAATTCCATCTCTTGGTGTTTTGATGCATTTTGGCTTACTTATCAAGATATTTTATGACTCTTGACCTATATTAGACCCAAGTAGAACATTGTATGGAGTTCCTTTCCAATGTAATTTATTATGAATGTATTTAATTGCTTCATTCTAGTATAAAGTTTAATTTTCCTTTCTCCAAGGCAATGAGTATATTGTAAAATGTGCTTGCTATATCTCTTACTTTTGTTTATATGCTCCTCCTTAATATATATTTGCACTTAAAAACAAATTAAAGTAAGATAGGGACTAATTTTTCTATAATTTTGTACAAAATCCTAATATCTTAATAAGTCAATTATGATTGAAAGAGAAAATATTTATATTAGTAAATTAAGTTGTGGCTTATGAATGAAATTGGTGCCAAAGCATGGTTTTTATGTCATTCTAATGTAGATAAGATTGGGTGGTCTCATCAAACTACCCAATCTTTCAACCTTAACATGCCATCCAATCCTCTTGTTCTCTTTCAATACTAGCAAAGATTTCTCTTGGGTTCTTTTGGGTTGCCCTTGGTTTTTTGGTAAGGCTTTCCTTTTCCTTCAATGTTGGGTGGTTCAGTTCAATGCTTTAAGATAATTTTTTTCCCTATTTGGGTTTGTCTCCCTAAGTTCCCTTTGGAATTTTGGGATGAAGATATTTTTCATGGTATTGTTGATTCTTTTGGTCAGTTGATTACCATTGATAATGCTACAAGAAATAGAACAATTTTTTTGTATGCTAGATTTAGAGTTTGTTTTCAGATTGGTTAGAAATTTCCCAATGTTGTCAACCTATGCTCTAGGCTTGGGAATTGGAATTAGAATCTACATTATGAATTTTTGTAGCAGTTCCATCTCCATAGTGGTGGACCCTTCTCTCTGTGGCAAGTTGTCCATGATAAGATGCATCCGAATGTTGAGATTGGTATCCCCTCAGTTGACACTCCCTTCAATGGTGGGTTTTCAACCTCTCCTTTGAGGGATTTGTTGAAGTTTGGGTTTAAACCATCCTTATGTCCTTGATTTGGGTTTTTTCCATCTTAGGTGTGTTTTGGGTAGGGTTTTTTTGCTGTAGTTCCTTTTCTTTGCAATTGTTTTGTAACCGGTTCCTTTCTCTAGTCAAAATCTTTGGTTGCTAATGGTCCTTTCCTACCTCACTCCTCATGAGGCTTGATTTTAGTGGTCTCATTTTTTGTGAGCCTCCTCTCTTTTGCTTTCATGGCTACTTTGTAATGGGTACTGGCCCATATAGTTTTAATCTAATCAAAACATGTCATCCAATCAACATGAACATATAAATGAAAAAATAAATGAAACATATATCTATTTCAATGTTCATACACACTCATTCATGAAAATTCCTCTAGATTAATTACCTATATGGAGTATTCAACATTGAATAAAATTCATAAATTTTTACAAGCTTTTCTAGACACATCTTTTCTACAAGTCTTCAAATCCTCATGTCTTCAAACCTTCTTGGCTTCACTCAACTTTTGAAACCTGATTTTTCTCTTTATTATGCAGCTCTCATGGTTGCCTTGAACACTTGCAAAATTCATTTTCTCTTCTTCTAATGCCCTTCTCTTCACAAGCTTTCTTTCTGCACTCCATCTGTAACTCTCATGAGCAACCTACAAGTTCTTCCTTTAACCTTGTTTTTTATTTCTAAATTTTTACACCATGAAATGTTGTATTTTATATTTTCTTACACCTTTTCAAAGCACTAAAATGTGCTACCCAAATCTTCCCTTTCATTTCCCTCAACTTGACCTCTAAAATTCCTTCACAAAGAATGAAATAAAGACATATTTTTTACTTCCAAAATGTGTTGTTAATGTTTATTTACCATATAAAAATCCTTGCTAATGTGCATGTGTTTGAAAAATGGATAAAATAAAAATCAAAGTTGTGCTCCTTTGGTAATTGAAGAGCCATTCATCATTTATCCATAAATTCACTATCTTTCTCTCCATTTTAAGCACCAAATAAGACAAGAATGGGATGTCAAAGGTCACTTCTATTATTAAAAATTCTATAGGAATCCAAATTTATAGAATGAGTATTAATTCTTAATTTCAAGATCCATTTAATATTCCAATGGACTCCCCTAAACCCTTCAAGCCCTGAAATAATACAATAATTTTAAAATCACATTATATAGACTATTTGCCTTTGATTTTTTGAAATGAAAATCTAAATATTGGTAAATAAATATTTTATCCTTTAAAGACAACACAATATGTTCTTGAAGCTCTAACCCACACCAAAATGTGATATTAAGACATAATAACCCGACCACAATAACCCTAGACACAATAACCCCATCATAATAACCCAAGGGAAAAAATAACCCAGGGTCATAATAACCCATGGACAAAATAACCCATGATCAAAATAACCCATGGACAGAATAATCCATGTCATTTATATTTATTTTTCCTTTCTCTATATTCTTACGAGGGTATTCTGTCTATGGGTTATTCTCACCATGGGTTATTTTGGCTTGGGTTATTATGACCCTGGCTTATTTTGTCCTTGGGTTATTGTGATTGGGTTATTCTGTTTAGGGTTATTTTGGCTAGGTTATTATGTCCTGTTACCCCAAAATGCAAAATTAAACATGAAAACAATCACTATGAAAGATACATCACAAATTAAATCAAAATTTTCATATATCACCTCTTTTTCCTTCATTGCAATATTAATCTTCTTTCCTCCACCAACAAGCTTACCAAACCACTCTTCTTCTACCACCAAAATTTGCAGGATTAATTCATCATTGTCTTCACCATTTGCAATCTCTTCACATTCCATCACTGCAATCACATCCTCTGTAATTGCATCTTCATTTTTTTCTACCATCATCGATGCTACACTTGCATCCTCTTGTTCATTATTTTCTTCTTCTTTATCCATACCTTCCTCATGGCATGTCTTTATTGCAACCTCTTCACTCTTAATATCCTTTCCAAGCTACCACATTTCCAATCTACTCAATATTACATTTATATCAACCATCATTACCAAAATATTCCTCTTTTCATACTATCTCCATCCATCCCATATCATGGGATTCTTCCTCAATAATATCCCCATCTCATCTGATGCAACCTTTCACAATTTTTACCTCATGCTTAGCAGTCTACAATTACACTTATTTTCATGGCTCCCTAGCTCTTGATTTCTCATGGATTTTCTCTATTTGAAACAATCCTCACATGATCTCTTCTTCACCAAACTTCTTCTACTAGAACCTATAGCTCCTAATGGATTCTCTCCAATCTCAAGATTCCCTACTCTTGTACTATTTAATGTAGACATGATCGAGGGATCTTATCAAACTACCCAATCTTGCAACCTTAACATGTCATCCAATCCACATTAACATATAAATGGAAAAATAATATGAAACACATCTCTAATTCAATGTTCATGCACATTCATTAATGAAAATTACTCAAGATTAATTACATATATGGAAGATTCAACATCTAATAAAATTGAAAAAAAATTACAAGCTTTTCTAGACAAATCTTGTCTATGAGTCTTCAAATCCTCATATCTTCAAACCTTCTTGGATTTACTGAAATTCTGAATCATTATTTTTCTCTTTATTATGCAGCTCTCATGGCTTCCTTGAACACCTACAAAATCCCTTTTCTCTTCATCTGATTCTTTTTTCACAAGCTGATTTTTTTCCACTCCTCATGCAACTCTCATGAGAAACTTGCAATTTTTTCCTCCAACCTCTCTGTTGTTGATTCATACCTTTTTACGCCATTAAATATTATATATTATATGTTCTTACACCCTTGCAAAAAACCAAAAAGTGTCACTTACATTTTCCCTTCATTTCCCTCAACTTGACCTCTAAAATTTCTTCACAAAGAATGAAATAAAGACATAGTTTTACTTCAAAAATGTGTTGTTAATGTTGCTTTACCATATAAAACTCCTTGCTGATGTAGATTCTTTTGGAAAAAGAAGAAAGTACAAAACCAAGTTGTTCTCCTTTGGTAATTGAAGTGTCATTTATCATTTATCCAAACATTCACTATCTTTCCCTCCATTTTAAGCACTCAATAAGACAAGAATAGAATGCCAAAGGTCACTTTCCTTATAAAAACTTCTATAGGAATCCAAATTGATATAATTAATATTAATTATTATTTTCAAGTTCCATTTAATATTCCAGTGGACCCCTTTAAACCCTTCAATCCTTGAAATAATATGATAATTTAAAATTGCATTTTGAAATGAAAATCCAATTATTGGTAAATAAAGATTTTGTCCTTCAAACTCAACACAATGCAATCAACAAGTTACTAATTCAACAACTTTTTCCTTTCATTGTGCCTTACTAGAATAGCCATGACAAAATACAATTTTCATTTCTGACAACCATAGTCTATGAATTTATAAAACATTTGAAGACTTTGCAATGTTTTAATATGAAAACTTATGTATTTCAATGATAAATTGACCAAAGAACTCATTAAAGTTCTTGGGACATTGAGGAGCTTATGTCAAATGAATTAGGAAGTAACCATTAGTGGGTTCATTTGTGATTAGTCAGGAATTCTGAAGGAGTTTGTCTTAGAGAGAGTAATATTTTTTGATATGTTTTCTCTCTTTAATCTTAAACATTTTTTTTTCATAGTAATTGTTATAAAAATTATATTTTAAATTTTTTTATATTCATATATTTTGTATTTTTTCATAAAATTAAATTTATTAAGAATTTATGTGTATACATTAATATGATGTTTATTTATGATGAAAGCCATTTTTATTGTAAAGTGTTAGTATAAAATGATCAATTTAAAGTTGTTTTTTTGGATAAAGTATAATATTTGTTGTCGAATTAATTTAAAAGAGAGTTTAAATTTGAAAGATGATACGAAAATAATAATTAAGTAACAAGATTAGAAAAAAAAGGGTTACTATTTCAAGCTAGATTATGTCACATGGGGGTATGTGTAGGATCATGATGGGCCAAAAAGTGGCAATTTGATGTGTATGTGGCTAACAATTTTTTTTTTAACCCAAAATTGATGAAACAGAAAGGGTTTTTAAAGGAGATTCTCATGTTTCCGCCAATATAAATTATTTTTTACTTTGAATTTAATAAGTAATTACTATTCATTTTCTATTTGAATTACGACTAAAGTCCGGATTGATAAGTTGATTGAAAAATATTTATAGCTTTCAAACAGTATCACATTTTTTGAATCCAAAACATGCGTCACACTATGCTTCACATAATATAAGATTTTTTTTAAAAAAAAGAAAAAATTTCATAATGTTTTGACCAAGTTAAGGTGGTCAGACATATGAGTTTTTTATATTTTTTAAAAGTTGTAATAAAAAATTCATAATTAATTATTTACTTGGAAAAACAAAAAAATATGCATCACATTGGGACATGAGTCCTCTACTTATATCTAAAATTTAATAAAAAATATTATCATTTTATTGTGGTTAGGTGGTCGGACAAACACCTACTTCTTATTTTTTCTTTGAAATTTAAGTACTACTAGAAATTTCAAATTTTCACCAAATAGGTTTTTTGCTCTAAACAAACCTAGTAGTTTAGAAACTACATTCAATTTGCTAAATATTCTATTCTTACATATTTTTGAAATAATATAGATAACTTATTCAAATTTTTACATCAAGTTGCTTAACTCTGATTTTTCTAAAAATTTTGCCACTTAAGGGCCTATTTTTTCCATGAAGATTCTGCACATACCTATGGATTGGAAAATCGTGCAAAAATGTTTTTATGTTATGATATGAATATGGCATGTAAGAACATAGCTAGTATCACACCATATAAGCATATGATGTTTCTTTATTTAATAAGTTCTCATTATATATTTAGAGTTGACATGTATAAAACATAGCTTCGAGGCCACATCAAAGCATTAATGAGCACCAATATGAAGATTGCATTTAATATGGATGTAGAAGTTATTCTACAAAAAATAAAATACTATATATTTAGAATAGAATGTGTGCTCAATCATATTAAACTAGACATTGACCTCTTTTTACACAAAGTGTTCCTATCCTTTATTAATAATCAACATTTTGTTTTTCCAAGTCTCTTGGTCATTTTCTGTATTTAGTAGGACAAGTTTGACTTTTTGTACTCAGCATACTTGATAAATCTACTAATTGTAACTAGGATACGTTTAGATCTTGATAAATTTGAATTTGTATATTAGTCATATTAAATATGTATATATATGTTGGATATATAGATATACATGCTATTAGGAGGGAAGTGTATCTAGCAACATAGCATTATCTAGTATATGAGAATTCTTCAAGCATTCATTATCCGAGACAAAAAAAATTTACAATAATGCATAAAACCATATTTAAGATTAATTTTATTATTCTAAAAATAGATTACTACATTTCTTTGCTTCAATTAACTCATATCCAATCTAATGATGCACAATCAAAATTATTCAAAATAATAAATATGTTGTTGATGTTTTTTGAGAATTGACTCCTTTACAATTATGTTATTTGTTGTTCTCCTATTTTCTCCTAGTTAAATATGTAGACAAATGTTGTAATTTTCTACAATCAAAATAAAGATTCATATAAATAACTTTAACAAGCTAAATTAATAAAGGTTCACATTTAAGAAAAATATTCTCATTTAATATTTACTTAAATTAATATAAAAAAAATATTATTTTTTCCACTACAATTTCTTAGCATTGATATACCTATCAACAAACTATTATACCTTGAAATGATTCAAATAATAATTATAACCACTCTATTCAAACTAATGAATCACATATGTTACAGACTATTAATTTTAAAGTTATTTAATTACACAACAATAATTTCATCACTGTACCTTATAAATCTCACCACTCACACTCTTGTAATCAAAATCATATTTATATAATAGCATATTTGAATGAGCAATATTTATACCATATTTTTGTTTTATTAACAAATATGATACGAGTCTATACCCACTAAATTGTTAAAGAATAAGACTCCCATGCCAAATATGTCACAAATACACAAAATAAATTAAAAATTAGAAATAAAAACTTCTGAAATTTAAAAGTTCCAAAATATACCGATATTACTCAAACACTATAAACCTCCTATGTCTGACCATTATTAACAATTATTTTTGGATGTTCAATTATATAATCGACTTCGAAATCATATCAGTAGAAAGGTATTGATAGGAATATTCGGTAGGAGCGAAGTCATGTTTTTCGGTGTCCTTATTTCCGAGATTTCCAAGTACAGTCTGTTCCATTAACAATTTAATAATAACATCAAACTTATGTGATGCTTTAATCAAGTAGCCCTTCAATTAATTTTAAGCTCAAAGTTTAATACAATGAAAGAGGTAAAAAATGAGGAAGCTCGACAGCAACCTCATTGTGCAGAAAGAGTTTAAAACCTGATAAACATAAATTTTCCTTACGATTCTAATTATTTTAAATATTTCATACTCGCTGGAAATGTCATGCTAAAATTTATATGCTTAACTTATGGCTATGCCTTATATCATGGTCAAATGCAATGATGGTGGTTTACTATTTAGTATGTCTTTTGTTCCGAGGTTGCTTTGATGTAGGAGTGTTTGAGGTGAAGAGTAATTTTGTTCTAACTAATTTTTTTTTAATATTTTGTTTGTTTTCTAGGTATTTTACTATTTTTTTTATATATTTCATAATAATATAGATCAAGATTGAGGCACCACACATCACCATTTATGTTTGATGGATCAAGATATCATAATTGTAATTGTATGTATAGTCAATTCATCAGAAGCACCATAAACCACCTCATTACATTTAGTTTTAGGACTTGTGGTCCTTGTCACAATCTTCTATTGCATGCATCATGTTACAATCTATCACACTTCATGTTAATATCATCTAGGAAGTCCAATATGATTGATGGGTTTGGAATACTTTGGAACATAAGACGCAACAACACCCTTATAACCAAGACCACATTTTCCTTTGTTTAATTTTTGAGATTCCCAAACTCTCACAATTGACTTTTCATTCACTTGTTCTATGGAAGTACTAGAAGGAACACTTTGTTCAACATCTTTCTTCTATGCTAACACATTGGGTTTCTACTTTTGCAATTTATCTATTTCTTGGTGTAGAGAAATATATTAAGTACAAAACTGCATAAAAATAGACTGAAATAACCTCCAACATTCTGCTATTTGATTTGCTTATTTGAATTTATCAATTTTAATGTGTAAAGACAAAATTTCATTTTCATACAAAATAGTACCCATTGTGTAGACTTAATCAATAATACCAATAAAAACTTCTTACAAATATTTATTTCTCCTTATCACACAAAAAAAAAAAAAACAACAACACTTCATCAATACAAACCAGCATCCGCAATCATTTATCTACTCTTGTTCCCCTTAATAATCTGTTTTTCTAGCAACAGAGAAAAATAAACCACCTGTGACAGATGTTTCTCTTCTTTTTCAGACAGTATTTCGTTTATCGCTGCCATTTCTCACACAGAATATCAACAAAAAATTCAATGCAGTATATAAAAGTTGCCTTCCACAGATTTTATACCAAACACACCAAATGATGGAATGAATCACAACAACCCATAAGTCAATCCCTGGTTAGAATCCTGACGCCTTATTTTCTTGTTAATGCCTCTCATTATCAATAATTAAAAATGCATCTGCAAAGAAAAATAAACAACCTGTCACAAACCTCCCAAGTTTTATCTGCACCAGTTAACAAAAAATCCTTAGGCCCTTGCTTGTTGCACTTCCTTTTAAACGCACATGTGATGAATGCAGGGATAAATGCATTACAAGAACAAAAAAAACAACTGTCGCTTGATCTTCTAAATCTTCTTTGAGGGCTCATTGTTTTATTCCTCTCTGTTGTTCAAACTGTGCACTTCCAGATGAAAATCGTGGTCGATTGCTGGAGAATTTGTAGCTGTCACTGAGGGAAATGAAGAAATTATAAGTCCCTCTTGGCTAACGGGGCAGGCATGACCCTACCAGATGTCAATGGTCAGTCACCCATAACTGAGCAGGGAAGACAAGAATTCTTACATTACTATTAAATACTCAAAAATTATCTGAATGCAATATGTTAGAAATTCCCTTTCTTACATTACTACTAAATACTAAAAAATTGTCTGAATGCAATCATGTTAGAAATTCCCTTGTAAAAACTCCTTCCAGTTCTTATTAAGAAACAGAGTGGCTTTAGAGCACAAAGCTTAAAACAAATTCAAAAGAGAAATACGACAATCCCTCTTCTCAGCATTAGAGTACAAAGCCTCAAACAAATTCACAAAAAATATACAACAATCCCTCCAATCATGAGTACAAAGCCTCAAACAAATTAACAAAAATTATACAACAATCCCTCCAATCAGCAGCCCGAATAAGCATATTGAAAAACTGGATGATTTTCACCCTTGTTTGGACATAAGCAACGATTTCTGCAACCAAGTATCCGAAATCCCCTCAATCAGCAGCCCGAATAAGCATATTGAAAAACTGGATGATTTTCACCCTTGTTTGGACATAAGCAACAATTTCTGCAACCAAGTATCCGAAATCCCCTCACATCTCCATTCCAGTTGTTGACTGTCACATGGCTATATTCTAAAACACTACTTATTCCATCTTTTTCCAACACTTCCTATACCGATATTTCTTAACGCTGTAAACCTACTATGTCTGATCATTGTCATATCATTATTAAACACTCTCAGCGAATTATTTTTAGATGTTCAATTATATAGTCGACTTCGAAATCATACCAGTTGAAAAGTAATGATGGGAATAGTTGGTAGGAGCGAAGTCATGCTTTTCACTTGTGTCCTTATTCCAGAGATTCCCAAGTACAGTATGTTCCATTAATATCATGAAACTTATGTGATGCTTTAATCAAGTAGCCCTTCAATTAATTTTAAGATCAAAGCTTAATAGAAGGATAGAGATAAAAAACGATCAGGAAGCTCGACAGCAACCTCATTGTGCAGAAAGAGTTTAAAACATGATAAACGTAAATTTTCCTAGGTAAAATGAATACCATTCTAATTATTTTAAATATTTCATACTCGCTCGAAATGTTTACACTTTGAGCCCTTCTTACTCTATTATATGGGTCATGCTTATTGGGTTGCACAATACATTATTTCCTTAGTATTTTAAAATGCTAAATAGTCGGTGGGCATTGGTGATTTTGGTTGCACCTCGTTTCTTCAGTGTTCCTTAACAATTTTGTACTCCGTTTCCTTCAAATTGGATTCTAGAAGATGTTTTATATACTCCAGTTGCTTTACCTTCGTTGTCTAAAGATTTAAAGGTGATGCGCACCTTATTTTTCACCAAATTGTATACGCTAAGCTAGAAAGAACACCATTTGCAATTCCAAAACTGATTTAGCAATCACGTTAAACTTGCACAATCGTTCATTGTCTTCATTCCATGCTGTGCGGTCAATTGTTGTTCTTGATGTCTAATTCAACCTGTCCCACTCTGGGTGTCATGTCATGCTAAAGTTTGTATGCTTAACTTATGGCTATGCCTTATACCATGATCATATGCAATGATGGTGGTTTACTATTTAGAATGACTTTTGTTCCGAGGTTGTTTTGATATAAGAGTGATTGAGGTGAAAGAGTGATTTTGCTCGAATTAATATTTTATTTGTTTTGTAGGTATTTTACTAATCTTTCATATATTTTTTAATAATATAGATCAAGTTTGAGGCACCACACATGTTCACTTATGTTTGATGGATCAAGATAGCAAGATATCATAATTGTAAGTATAGTCAACTCATCAAAGGCACCACAAACCACCTCATTTAATTAAAATAAATTATGTTTGGACCCACTGATTGCAACAAGCACCTAGGAACTTCTATTTAATGTATGTAAATTGGACCTCCACAAGTAGTATTCATTCAACGAAGTTAGTTGAAACTAATACTAGACACTTATTGTACAATGGTAACCAGTTTGAGATCAGTTTGACAATACTTAATGTTACCCACATCAATACATTCCTAAGGAGTGATCATTAATAGAACAACATGAAGATTGGAGACTCCCAAATTTAGGTGTATTAAAATGATAACACTACTTGTTAATTGAAGATCAACACACTACAAATAATGAATGTGCTTACTTTCAAGGTTGACCAAAGAACAAGACATTCAGTTTTAGGACCATCAGTCCTTGTCACAATCTTATATTGCATGCATCATGTTACCAACTATCACACTTCATGTTAATATCATCTAGGAAGTCCAATATTATTGAAGGACTAAGTACATTCTAAATATAGATACAGATAGATATCAAAGATAAATATCCAACAAAATGATTAGAGATAATATAAGTATGATCAATATGGTATATGAAATTAAAATATAGAAGATGATCTAAAGTATAATAAAGGGGAAATACATTGAGTGAAACCATATAAGGTGATTTTAATTTAAGTTTTTTCATAGATCTTGTAATGGAACTATCAATTAGTTTAAAATCTTGTCGTTGTGGTAAGTGATAGTTGTACCTTGCAATGAGAAAATATCATATCGTGATGTAGGATAAGTGATCCTAGATCAAAATAGGATTAATGTCTTTTCACATAGCATCACATTTGGATAGAAGATTTTAACTAGGGTTGATGATTAGCTTTCTACCACAAGGGAGATCCAATATCCTAGAGTTTTTCATTTTATGTTGTAGAGATGATAAATTTGATGTGTGTTTTAACAATCCTATTTGACATATAATCCTAGATCAAAAAAAATTATTTATTGCACAAATGAAAACAAAAAGTAACAAATAAAAGGCATATTTGAGAATGAGATATATAGAGGTACTAGTGATAACAATTTTAGCTTGAATTGTAAGGATAGGGGCACTAGGCGCTACAGACCTAGGATGCTTGTTTTGGGATCTAAAACTCTAAATTGTAGGTGGAAATCCTCTCTATGCTTCATATGGTTGTCTTCTATTAAATTTTTTTAATATGACTTCCACAAATGAAAAGAGGGGAAAATTTTGTGATGTATAGGGGCTTACCTAAGTCAAACTCTATTTTGGTATTTCTACTTCCATATACAACAAATGATGATGATCAAGAGGGCATGCCCTAGGTTAGGCAAAGGCCAAAGCAATAATAATTGACTAAAATTATAAATGATAAATGACAATATTATCTTGATGTAAAATATTTGATGAAATTATGGCACACCACAAGTTTCCACAAATGTTGATTGATAGATACCTTGATTACTTGATAGAATTGCAAAAGGCTAGTTCACAAAACATAATAGATTGATGTAGATAGTATGTAGAGGATAACTCATACATCTTCATAAAAAATGCATGATTGATCATAGTAGCTACTTGCATATAATTATTTCCTTCTTCCTTCTTATCACTTAATGACTTGAAGACATGATCCTAATTGGTGAAAGCATTGTAATAATGTTGTTAATTTTTCCCTTCAATTGTCATAGCTAATGTTAGGATCTTCAATTTTCTCTTTGAAATTGGTAGGTCTTGTTAGGATTTCAAATGATGAAAGAGACTTGTATTTATATATATTTCTTTATTTCCCACTAAATTAATTATCAAAATTTGACAAATGGAATTCGATTTTTAAATGTTAAAATGTCAACACAAATATTTTAAATGAGCCAAACTAGGCTAGACAGGGTTGTTGGGAACCCTAGTCTAGAACTATTTTGGGGCCATGAATATCGGTAAATAAATATTAAGTGATAATTCTCAATTTAATCCTAATTTATTGAAATTGATAATAAAACAAGCAAATTCTAAGCATAATTACGTCCAAGAACATAGGGAATGCTTAACCTAGAGTGAAATTGTCAAGAGTGATAGTTTATGATGCTACTTTATCCCTCACTTTAGTGGGAGTATGAGCTTAAGTTCATGTTCACACTAAAGTAAGGATAATCCAAAAAGGGTTCATTTATCAAACATTGAAGAGGTAGGATGCCATTGAATCTAGGGTATGCACTAGTCCCTAGGCTCATGATCCTATAGAAAAATAATATAAATATAATGGAACATACATGCATAAGGTGTAATGTAGCATGAAAATTATGAAACAGACATGACAAAAACATAATAGAAAACAAACACAATATGAATATAATGAAAACACACAAAAGAGACAAGGAAAATAGGATACCATACAAAAAGAAAACACACAATACACAAATGATACACATAGAAAATGTAAGACAAACAATAAAAACACAACAAACAAAAACACAATGTCATCATATACCAAATGTCATCCATCAAATTTTTAAATACCAAATGTCGTCCATCAATTTTTTTTAAACAAAAAGGTTCTCTCATAAGGATTAGTAAACTACATTATACTAGATTACTCATGAAACACATAGATCCACTAGAAAGAAATTTGTGTTATACTAGGTAGCCATGTAAAAATTCTCTAGTTTATGAATTGACTAGCTCCGTTATGCTAAATCTATTGACTACTTTTCCAGTCATGCTTCAAGGAGTGCACAAAAGTTTAATGTCATGGGGAGAAAATCAATACGTAATGTCATAGAGTACAAATTGATAACCATAGGTTAGGGAGAATTATAAAAATTACCACTACCAAATTGGTATGTCAATAAGTCAAATATCACAAGACATCAATTAAAATAGATAGGATGATATGCTCCCATTCAAAATGTCAATATACTTGCTATATTGGTATTTTAAGGAAAATAAGTGGAAGAGGGGATCTCTAAAAAAGAGTACACACCTCCCAAAGTTAATTATTCTTTCCCCCCAAGGGTAAAGGAAAAGACAACCATGCTATAGACTATCTTTTTTATACTATAGAAAGAAATATGCTTGCATGCAAGATTGTAGGACCATTAATAATAGTGAGAAAACATATGAAGCTACAAATTCAACATAGTGTGGAGCAACACTATAGAATATGGATTATTATCTATAATTATTAGGTACATCAACACATGGGAGAGCACCACAATCAATAAGTTTGATTAAATATTACTCAAAGTTTGACATTTGTTTATTGAATGACCATGCACTCCATAATATGCAAAAAATAAGTTATTTTTTATAATATTTATTATGCATTGGAGGAGGAAGAGTAAACAAGTGGAATTTTAGAAGCCTCAAAAAAATGTAATCTTGCTTTGATAAAGGATAAGCACATAGGAGACAAGCCTTTCACTTGTATGAGACAAGATGCTATAAATATAGATGTAGTATGAGTTGAAGATGAAGAAGTTTGGAAACATAAACCCCTTTTAGAAAGGTACGATGTAGACATCACATGATCCTTAACTCATTTTTCATGTTTTCATTATATCCACTTATATAAAGAGCTTTAAATCTAAGCCCACAACAATTTTCCAACTTAGATGTAGATGTCTTGTCTAAATGCTTAGGAGAAGAATTGATTTTTTCATAAGCATGCAAATCCACTTTAGGTGTTGAAATCACTTCTATAATTACTAATTTTTTCATAAGAATTGATGAAGAAAAGCTTCCAACAAATGTATTTTATACTTTTCATCCCAATCTAAATTAAAAATAACAATTTCTTAAATTTGGGACACAATATTATGGATTAGCCATCTTACGAGAGGTTAAACTGTTTGGTTTCCTATATTCTATAGAATTTTATTTTTACTTTTAGTTATTCTGTGCAGTATTTAGGATACAATTCATGTTGTTGTTCTCAAATTTCTCTTTCCTATATGACATCAACACTTGGTTTACTAGGGATGTAACCCCGTTATTAAAGCATTGTGAATTTTTTCATGACACCTGTCAATGATCTCTAGATATAAACATTGTTTGATTTCATGAGATCAAAATTTCTAGTTTTCTACTTTTTTAAAAATTCATTTTTATTCACCCTTCTAGTCATTTTTTTGTAGTATGCATTAATTATATCATGGTAGTATTGCCATCTTTCTCTCTCCTATGTGATATCAACACTATTGATTAGGGATAGTAATCCAAATCAAGTCTTGTTGGCTCTTTTCAACATAAATAATCATTGATTTAGAATTATTTATTTTTATGCCTTACATAATGCTAATGAGAGATCTACCCTCACAAGATTGATAATAAATTCAATGTCTACCACCACTTTTTATAGTTATTTTAGGACGATTAAGATGACATCATAAATTTGGGTTGTTCTTTATGTGTTGGAAATTTTCAAAAGAGAGGCATGGTACTTTATGAATACTAAATTAGGGATTTATCATCCCAATATTTGTAATTGTCATCATCATACAATGTGGTACATGTGGAGTAACATTAGAGTTGGAATTTGTAGGGACCTTAAGTAGCTTGATTGAACCATGTTACTAAGCCATTATTTTATTTTTCCAACTATAATTCTTTTCTTATGGAGCCTTTATAAGATATTTTCCTTTTAAACCAATTTCTAATATGGTTTCATACAAAGTGGTAACTTACCAAACCTAAGGCAATAAAAACTCAATTTTTCTAAACATCTTGTTTCTCACTCACAAGGTCACATAAGCTCATATTGAACATCTTTAAAATTTGGAGTTATGCCCCATTAATGAGAAAAGTTGGATAACCTAATGTAATGATGATATCAGTCATACCTCATAATTCTTCAAAAAATTTATGCATCATCTTGCTCATTTCTATCACAACAGTTAAGAGGCCACAACCTTAGATTTTTACCAAGTCATTATATCTTTGGAAGCTTAATCCTTTGACTTAGAAGATTATATTCAACCGATCATGCTTCACCACCAAAAATTTATAGATTCCCACTCTACTTGTGATGCCCAAATCAAAGCTCAACATCATTGGCATGGGATTCATAAATCTAAATTATGTTCAATATATTTGATCTAATATATATCTTGACGAGGGAGCAAACTCGAGACACAAAAATACACTCACAAAATAGAGAATAAAATTTTCTATTCAAATATGGGACTCTTACATGCAGAGGATCACAAACCCTCAAGCTCTATGATACATGCAAAATTATAAAAGTTCAGAAAAATTATAGAATTGCATAAAATAGCCTTTTCGCAACATGCGAACTCTTTCCCCAAAAAGTTACCCAAAAATCAGAAACTTGCCCATAAATAGCCCCTTTCCCATTTGGAGCCAAAAACAACATTCAAGATAAGAGTCTTGGAGGTTAGGCACCAAAAATTATAATTTGATTTTCAAACATTGAGCCCTAATTTGAAAATTGGCAATTTTCCAAAAATTGGCCAACTTTCAAAAGCCATAACTTTTGATCCGGCACTCCATTTTTCAAACTATTTGCACCGTTAGAAAGTTCTCAGAATGAAGAACATGCTAAGAATTGATCTACTAGTTCCAATCATTTTTGGGCCCGTACGGGACCGTTTAGTGCCTCAAACTAGACTCAGAAGGTTTTTTAGGGCAAAAGTCAAAAACTAGAACTTGAATAACTTTCAACCTGTGAATGATCTTGACCTGATTCTTTCGCCAAAGTGCTTATTTTTCCCTCATGAACCTTCCCATAATTTATTGTCTTCTATGCCTTAAAATTCCCACCTGCTAAAAATAGCAATTAAGCAGAAAAGGTAGAAAAGCAGTTCTGAAAGTTGGAAACTCTTATTTGATGAAAAGGGTATCCAAATATGCAAAAACATCTACAAAAATCATACAACAGGAACATAAATGGAAAGCATGTTTTTGGGTGATGCAATATTTCCTTCGCACCACTAGATGCTCCTGCATCAGACACCCAGGGTAATTTGAGAAGTGACCCTGTCACGTCTTAGATGGTTGAGGAAAACCCAAATGGTCAACCTCTGCCTTAGACAACCAGGATGAATCTTCCACGGGCCTTCCTCTCCACTTCAACAAATATTCTTCATACTGCCTATTTTTGGTACTCCTTCCCACATGGCTATCCAAGATTTCTTCAATCTCCTCTTTCTCTGAAGTAGGTGCTAGAATGCCAAACTGTTCCATTGTTGGTGCCTCCTCTGTGCCACCTTCATGATACTCTATCAAATCTGAAATATTGAACACAGTGGAAATGTTGAATCCATCTGGAAACTCTACCTCATATGCATTCCCTGATTCATGCCTCTTCACAATTTTACAGGGACTGAACTTCTTCATCTTCAGTTTGTTATAGGTTCCCACTGGAAATCTTTCTTTCCTCAAGTGGACCATCACTTCATCACCAATCTGAAACTCCTTATACTTCCTCTTCTGATCTGCTTTAGCCTTATACTGCATATTCATCTTGTTAATATGTTCTCTGACATTCTCATGTATATTCTTGATGTGCTTTCCATAGTCTTTAGCTTCGACACTTTTCTTCTTCTCTTGGTCCATCTTTCTTAGTTCTGGAGCAGCCCTAGGACTACCTCCATACACAATCTGGAATGGTGATCTCCCAATGCTTCTATTGACAGAATTGTTGTAAGAAAATTCTACCTGGGGCAAGATTAAGTCCCATCCCTTGGGTTTATCTCCTACCAAGAATCTCAGTAGGTTATCCAAACTTCTATTCACAACCTTGGTCTGCCCATCAGTTTGTGGATGGTGTGTAGAACTAAACTTCAACTATGTTTTCAATTTTTTCCACAAGGTCCTCCAAAAGTATCCAATCAATTTTGTGTCACGATTTGAGACTATACTCTTTGGCAAACCATGTAGCCTCACCACCTCTTCCAAGAACAAGTCAGCAATGTGGACTGCATCATGGGTCTTCTGGTATGGGATGAAATGTGCCATCTTCGAAAACTTGTCAACTACCACAAATACTGAATCATTCCCTCTTTGTGTCCTTGGCAAACCAAGAACAAAGTCCATACTTATATCCTCCCATGGCCTCTCTGGTACAGGTAAGGGCTAATGCAACCCAGTATTCCGGCTCACTCCTTTAGCCATCTGACATACCCTGCAACTCTGCACAAACTTTTTCACATCTTGTGATAACCGAGGCCAATAATAATGCTCACTGATAATGGCAATGGTCTTATCCCGACCAAAATGTCTTGCCATTCCTCCATTGTGCTTCTCCTTTATCAGGTTATCCCTCATAGAACTCCTCAGAATACACAATTGGCTCCCCTTAAACAGCATGCCATCCTGGATTATGAAATCCAGCCAGTTTGTCCTGTCAACTGTAACAGGCTCTTTACAAGCTTTCCAAGCCTTTGCGAAATCAGGATCTTCAAGATACAATGTCTTGAGTTCATTGAACCCAACCAATTCAATTTGCATCTCTGTCAACAATGTTTGCCTCCTACTTAAGGCATCTGCAACCCTATTCGACTTGCCACTCTTATGCTTTAAAACAAATATATAACTCTACGAAAATTCTACCCATTTCATATGCCTCTGATTTAATTTTCTCTCACTACTCAGATATTGTAATGCTTGATGATCATTAAACAAAAAAAATTCCTTTGGAAATAGATAATGTCTCCATTTCTTTAATGCTTGAACTATTGCATAAAATTCCTAATCATATATAGAGTACTTTCTCTTCACATCATTTAACTTTTCACTAAAATAGGTAATGGGCTTACCTTCTTGGCTCATCACTGCTCAAATGGCACAACCACTGGCATCACAATCCACCTGAAACACCTTATTGAAATTTGGGAGGGCTAAAATTTGTTGCTCTGTCACCTTCTACTTCAGTAGGTCAAAACTCTTTGCTGCTCCAGTGCTCCACTTGAACTCTTTTCTATCCCCTCTCATTGTTTCAGTTAGGGTTGCACAAATACTACTGAAGTTCCTAATGAACATTCTATAAAAACTGGCCAAACCATGGAAAGATCTCACCTCAGTAGCAGTTCTTGGGGTAGGCCATTCTAGAATAGCCTTCACCTTCTCTAGGTCCATCTTGAGACCTTCTGCTGAGACAATAAACTCCAAGTACACTAACTTCTTCACAAAACTACACTTTTTCAAATATATCAATAATTTTTTGTCTCTCAACTTCTCAAAAACCCTAAGAATATGCATTAAATGCTCATCCAAGTTCTTATTGAGAATCAAAATATCATCTAAATACACAATGACAAAACTTCCCAGAAACTCTTTTAGTACCTCATTCATGAGCTGCATGAATGTGCTTGGTGCATTGGTTAGCCCAAAATGCATGACTAACCACTCGTACAGGCCCTCCTTGGTCTTGAAGGCAGTCTTCCACTCATCACCCTCTCGAATCCGCATCTGGTGATATCCACTTTTTAATATATCTTTGTGAAGTACTGAGCTCCACTCAAACAATCCATCAAGTCATCCATCCTTGGCAAGGGAAATCTATACTTGATTGCTATCTTAGTTATGGCACGGGAATCTGTACACATCCTCCACTCCCCATCCTTGTTTGGTGCTAGTACTGCAGGTACTGCACATGGGCTCAGACTCTCTCAAATCAAACCCTTTCTCAACAACTCCTGAACTTGTCTGTTCAACTCCTCATTTTCTGCAGAAGTCATTCTATGAGCTGCCTTATTTGGCAAACTGGCTCCAGGGATCAAGTCAATTTGATTACTGATCTTCCTCATTGGTGGTAAACCCTCAGGTACATTATCAGAAATAACCTTCTGAAACTCATTAAATAACCCAGAAACTTCTACTGGTACCTCATCACTATCTTCCTTATCCATTCTAGGAATCAATGCATAACACATACACTCATGCTTCATGCCTTCTAAAAATTTCCTTCCATCAACAAAACAAATTCTAGCACTACTGCATACCTTTTCTTCATCCTTCTTCATGGGTTTCAACTTATGACGGACTCAATCCTTCATCAGGGAATAAGTGTTTGCATGGCCATCATGTACAACTCGCCTATCAAATTGCCACAACCTCCCCAACAACATGTGATATGCATCCATGGGGATGATATCACATAGTACCTCATCATGATAGCTTCTGATCTTGAACTTCACCAGGCACTGCTCATTGACCAGAACTTTGTGGTCCTTTTGCAGCTGGGCAATCCGATATGGGTGTGAATACCTTTCCCTTTCAGCTTCAACTTCATGACCATCTCTTCTGACACCAGATTATCGGTGCTTCCACTGTCAATAATGACATCACAACATTTGTCTTCACACTTGCACCTTGTGCGGAATAGATTCTTCCTTTGTTCTGGCTCCTTCTCTTCAGTCACCAGGGCTCTTCTAACCACTAGGGCTTCTCCCCTTTCAACATCATCTAAATGCTCAGATTGAGCCTCCTCATCTGCATGTGCAACCCTTCCAGGACCTTCTGGCCTTCTATCTATCCTTCCTTGGTGTTGTGGACATTCATAGGCTTGATGCCCTTCTTCACCACAATGGAAACAAGTTCCTCTAAAACCACCTCTTCCGAGTCTTGGCCCAGATCTTCCTCATCCTCTTCCTCTTTGATCACCACTATTTTGATCATGAGGGCAGTAGAAGTTATCATTCTTTTGGCTTTGACTGGTACCCACATCTTCATTTCTCCTTTCATCCTCATTTCGGCTTCTAGAAGACCTTCCACTACCGCTTCTACTTTGTCCTCATCTTTTTTTCTTGCTGTCAAATCTTTTGTTCAGCTTCTCCTCAAATTTTAGAGAAAACTGGTAATTGTGGTCATTCTGACCAGGCTTAACTCCTCTTGAATGCTCAGTCGTAACCCATTAAGATAATGGGCTACCTTCTCCTTGTTGGCCTCTGCATGGCCTGTTCTGATGATCATTTTATGAAAATCTTCTATGTATTCCTTCACAGATCTACTTCCTTGCTTCAACCCTTGTAATTTCTTCAGTAGATCTAACTCATAGTCCACTAGTATGAACTGCTTCTTCAGTTTCTCCACCATGAGATACCAACTACTACTCTTTCCTTTTCCTCTTTCATTTCTCTCCAACTGGACCTCTTTCCACCAAATACCAGTTTGGCCCTTTAGCTTCATTTTAGAAAACTTAACCTGATCTGGGTCCTCTACTTCTTCATACTCAAAATATTCTTCAAGCTCGTTGATCCAGTTGATCAACTCTTCTGGGTTCAAACTTTCGGGATAATTGGGGACTTCTATTCTGGGTCTTTTTTTGATCTTTGAAATGGCCCTAATTAGCCGCATTTGATCTCGATCAAGAGCTTCTTATTCCTCTTCTACATCTGTATCTTCCACCTCTTCTTCATCTTCACTTTCTCCTCTCCTTCCCGGGTGTAACCCTCTTCTCATTTGTTCCTGCAATGCATCAATTTGTCTCTGGAGGGCTTTGAAACCCTCTGCCACAAATGGATCTCTTCCACCAGCATTTCTACCACCTCTGCCACCTCTGGCACCACCACACCTACTAGGCATCACTCTTGGAGGAATCTTGAATACCTCAAACCCACAACCATGGTCCTGGTGTGAACTGCCTCACGATCGGTGATCTATCCACACACTCAGGAAAACCCGCTCTGATACCACCTGATGAGGGAGCAAACTCAAGACACAAAAATACACTCAAAAAATAGAAAATAAAATTGTCTATTCAAATATGGGACTTTTACATGCAGAGGATCACAAACCCTCAACCTCTGTGATACATGCAAAATTACAGAAGTTTAGAAAAGTTACAAAATTGTAGAAAATCCCCCTTTCGCAACATGCGAACTCTTTCCCCAAAAGGTTACCCAAAAATTAGAAACTTGCCCATAAATATCCCCTTTCCCATTTGGAGCCAAAAAAACCATTCAAGATAAGTGTCTTGGCAGTTAGGCGCCAAAAATTACAATTTGAATTTCAAACATTGAGCCCTAATTCAAAAATTGGCAATTTTCCAAAGATCGACCAACTTCTGGAAGCCATAACTTTTGATCTAGGACTCTGTTTTTTGAACCATTTGCACTGTCAGAAAGATCTTAGAGTGAAGAACGCACTCAGAACCGCTTTTTCGGTTCCAATGATTTCTGGGCCCATATGAGACAGTTTAATGCCTCAAATTGGACTTGGAAGGTTTTTCATGGTAAAAAGCAGAAACTAGAACTTGAATAACTTTCAACCCGTGAATGATCTTGACCTAATTCTTTTGCCAAAGTGCTTATTTTTCCCTCATGAACCTTCCCATAAATTTTTTTCTTCCTCCACCTTAAAATTCCCACCTGTTAAAAATAGTAGTTGAGCAGAAAAAGCAAAAAAGTAGTTCTAAAAGTTGGAAACTCTTATTTGATGAAAAGGGTATACAAATATGCAAAAATATCTACAAAAAGCAAACAACAGTAACATAAATGGAAAGCATGTTTTTGGGTGATGCAAGATTTCCCTCACACTACTAGATGCTCCTGCATCATATCTCAATCCATTAAAAACATTAAGTAGTGATAGTATTTATTTTCTAAAATTCTATACATTCTTTAGGCATTTGTTTGACATTATGGAAAAAAAAAATTGCTCAAACATATACTCAAACTCAAAACCCTTATTTAGGAATAATCTATAAGTGGGTTTCCTTGTTGAGTTTCTACATCCTAGGACATTCTTTGAGATTAAATTCTCGTAAAAGAATATTTTCATGAAATTTTCTTGTCTATGTATAATGAAAAAGCCCCTACCTTGAATTAGTTCTTATGTGATTTCTATTAAAAAGTATGGATATTATAGATGAAGAAATTCACAAAGTTAAAATGAAAATTTTCAATGAGAATTATTTAGGAAAACCATCAACAAAGGAAACACTAATTTCACCTTAAGCTAGTGAGCAAAAAAAAAAAAAAGCAACTAGTGGCATATCACCTTATCAAATGTGTTATACAAGATCATTGCAAAATATCGAGTTCTCTAAACCTAATAAAATCCTTCCCTAACTAGTACAACCTAAGAAAACTTGTTTTATTAAATTGTGATAAATCCTCAACAACATCATTTATATCTAAGAAGGGGTCAAATGGGAGTGATGTTCTCAAGAACCTACATTGTTCATCAAAATTAACTCCACCAAGGCTTACAAATCTATTGAATGGACCTTACTATTTATATGCTTTAGCTTTGGGCCCTATTTCACTTGTTATGAATATATCTTTCTAGGGATGCCTCATCTTGCATCCCTAAAAAATTGTATGAAATCTAGAATCCTTTTGCACTTTTATAGAATATGCGACAAGAACTTCCTTCAACTCTTGTAATTTACATTCTTATTGTTGGAGGTTTTGGCTACCTTTTGCTTCATGCAATGTCCTAAAAACTTGTAAAAGTATTTCCTTGAAAATTTTATTTACCGGTTTAGCTAATGCATATTTTCACTAATGATTCTTTTCTTTCTTCTTAAGGATGAAAATTATATTAAATAAACCCTTCTTTTCCTAGAATTTTTTTTCCAAGCCAAAATTCTAATAATTTAAAGGAAAAAGACTCATCGATATGGGTGATCCCACAATATTGGTTTACAATTTCAAAGAGAGATCCTAATTTTTTGCTGAAATAACATATTTTTAGAAAATACAATGATTTAAGCCTTAAAAATTTCCATTTAAAGGATTCCAATTCAAGAGGGTTTGATCAAACCACCTTAGATCAAATCCCCTTGGATAGAACCGTGCTAGTTTTAAACCATACCTATAGCGGAGTCTCCTTTACACCTATCAAACTGCTGATAGAAAACCACTTTTGATTTATCTTTTGGGGGATCAAATGAATTCATTTAAAATTTATTTTTAATAAGTATGCAGTCCTTATTATAAGCTTACCAAAATGTATAATTTTAAATAAATTTAATTTCATTATTCTATTTATTTTTTATTTGTTGTGAATGTAGGCTTTTCACTGAAAATAAAGCTCTTTGTTCTACACATGTGGAAAAAAATTTATCATTTTTTTTACAAAAATATCACCGCGCTAGATATTGAAGTCCTCAATCGAACAAAAAAATAAAATTGAATTTTGATATAAACAATTTTTTTTTTTATATAGTTTACCTATGTTTCAATTATAATTCATTTGACATCAAAGCTTAATTAAGGAAAAAATATTCAATACAACACTATGAAAGCAAATGAAAGTGCTAGGTATTGTAGATACAAATCTAAATTTGAAAAAAAATAGAATTTTATCCATCATGGAAAGAAAGTTATGTTGTATATGGTGAGCATCACTCCTTAAAAATGGTGTTTATTGAAATAAAATGGTTTTCGAAGGAGATGGAAAAAGAAGTGAAATCTGATTCCAAAAGTTTTGAAAAAAAATGTTTGGAATCTACTGACAAAATTTCACAAATCACTAGTTTGCATCATCTTCAAATTCTTCATGGTTTAGCCACTATAGGTGCCCAAAAGTGAAGATTTAGTTAGAAAAAATAAGTTCAATGTCCAGTTTTCCCAAACATTGTAAACTAGTTGAACCATTCTTTTTTTGGTTCCTAAGTGCTTCTCTAGCTCTTTTAGGATTTTTCCCCTAAAAGGAGAGAGATAGGTCCCAAAAATGCTAAGGGTTCATTCAAATAATGTGATGTGTGATGTTGTCTATGCTAAATGAAGTAACTAAATGCACTTGAATGATTTAAATGAATGAATATGAATGCAAAACGAAGATCTTAACTATATTTGAAAACACACTATGATATGCAAACAATGAACTAAATGAAGAAATTATGTAGAACAAAAAGAAATAGGATGAAATAGAGTTCACTTGGGAAAAATTTGATGATTCTGGAATGTTAGTAATGCTGGCTGGAATTACTAATTTTTCATAGTGGGACTCATTCGCCAAGGGTGGTGAATAAGTCCTCTTGGTGAAAAAGTGTTGGAAATTGGTTTTTGATAGTTGGTATCCAAAATCTTAAAAAAATCAAATTTTTATTCCTAAGGTGGAACTCATTCACCACTGGTGGCGAATCAGTCCTCTCCCAAAATTCTAGAAAATTAGGAGACAACTCTACAACACTAGATCTAGAAATCACTAATTGTCAGGTTGCCAAAGTCAGTTCTGTAGGAAACGAACATAAAACCATCTCCAGTCTTGAATTATGAATAATTTGACATGAAGCACCTAGTTGACTTTTTCTCTAGTTTTCAACACAAAAAATCTAGAATCCTTTTGCACTTTTATAGAATATGCGTCACGAATTTCCTTCAACTCTTGTAATTTACATTCTTATTGTTTGAGGATTTTCCTACCTTTTACCTAACGTAGTTTCCTAAAAACTTGTAAAAGTATTTCCTTGAAAAATTCATTTACCAGTTTAGCTAATGCATATTTTCACTAATGATTCTTTTCTTACTTCTTAAGGATGAAAGTGATATAAAATAAACCCTTCTCTTCTTAGAATTTTTTTTCCAAGCTGCAATCCTAATAATTTAAAAGAAAAAAACTCATTGATATCACTGATCCCACAATATTGGTTTACAATTTCTAGGAGATCCTAATTTTTTATTGAAATCACATACTTTTAGAAAATATAATGATTTAAGCCTTGAAAAGTTCCATTTAAAGGATTCCAATTCAAGATGGTTTGATCGAACCACCTCAAATCAAATCCCCTTGGATAGAACCACACTAGTTTTAAACCATACCTATAGCAGAGTCTCCTTTACACCTATCAAACTGCTGATAAAAAACCACTTTTTATTTGTCTTTTTGATGCAAGAGCATCTAGTGGTGTAAGGGTAATCTTGCATCACCCAAAAATAGTTAAATTTCAAGTTTCTTTGTTTTTAGATGTTTTTATATTTTTGGATACCCTTTTCATCATAATGAAATTCCCAATTTACGGTTTTTATTTTCTATTCCTGGGTTGAAAGATATTGCAGTTTTAGTTTCCCAAATTTGCACCTGAAAATCTTCTGAGTTAGATTTGAGGCACTTAGACTTCTCGGAATGGCCCTGAAACTCACAAAATTGGCTTATCAAAATTTGAGGGCGTTATTGACTTTGAGACCTTTTCAAGGGTTCAAACGGTTCACAAATCGGAGTCCCAGATCAAAAGTTGTGGCCTCGGTAAGTTGGCACACTTTCTAGAAGATACAATTGCAAATGTTCTTTTGAAATTTGAACTTCAAGTTGTAATTTTCAGTGCCAAACTGCCCAAACTCAAATTTGAATGTTGTTTTGGCTCCAAACTAAAGAGGAGCTCTATTTATGAGCGGGTTTCTAATTTTTGGGTAGCTTTTCAGGGACAAGCTTGCATATTGCAAAAGGGTTATTCTATAGCTTTCTATAACTTACATGTGTTGTAGAACTTGGGGATTTGAGATCCTCTGCATGTAAGAAGATCCATTTTCTAAATAATAAAATTATTCTCTTGTTTGTGAATTATTTTCTAAGTCTCGGGCTGCACCCTCATCAAGGACTTAGAAAATAATCCACAAACAAGAGAATAATTTTATTATTCAGAAATGGAGCTTCTTACATGCAGAGGATCTCAAATCCCCAAATTCTACAACAAATGTAAGTTACAGAAAGTTACAGAATAACCCAATTGCAATATGTGAGATTGTCCCCGAAAAGCTACCCAAAAATTAGAACCCTTCCCATAAATAGAGCTCCTCTTTAGTTTGGAGCCAAAACAACATTCAAACTTGAGTTTAGGTGGTTTGGTGCCAAAAATTACAAATTGAAGTTCAAATTTCAAAAGAACATTTGCAATTGTATCTTCTAGAAGTGTGCCAACTTCCCGGGGCCATAACTTTTGATTCGGCACTCCGATTCGTGAACCGTTTGAATTGTTGGAAAGTTCTTGAAGTCAATAACATGTTTGAAATTTGCTACACCAATTTCGGCAAGTTTCGGGGCCATTCCAGGAACTCTAAGAGCCTCAAATCTAACTCGGAAGATTTTCAGGTGCAAATCTGGGAAACTAAAATTGCAATATCTTTGAACCTAGGAATAGAAAATAAAAACCATAAATTGGGAATTTCGTTATGACGAAAAAGGGTATCCAAAAATGTAAAAACATCTAAAAATAGAGAAACTTGAAATTTAACTATTTTTGGGTGATGCAAGATTGCCCTTACACCACTAGATGATCCTGCATCAGAGACCCAGGGTAATTTGAGAAGTGACCTCATCACATCTTAGATGGTTGAGGAAAACCTAACTGGTCAACTGCTACCTTACATAGCCAAGATGAATCTTCCATAGGTCTTCCTCTCCATTTCACCAGATATTCTTCATATTGCCTATTTCTGTTACTCCTTCCCACATGACTATCCAATATTGCTTCAATCTCCTCCCTTTCTGAAGTAGGTGTTGGAATGCCATACTACCCTATTGCTAGTGCTTCCTCCATTCCACCTTCATGATACTCTGCCAAATTTGAAATATTGAACACAAGGGAATGTTGATTCCATCAGGAAACTCTACCTCATATGCATTCCCTGAATCATGCTTCTTGAAAATCTTACAAGGACCAAATTTCTTCATCTTCAATTTCTTATAGGTTCCCATGGGAAACCTTTCTTTCCTCAAGTGGACCATTACTTCATCGCCAGTTTGAAACTCCTTATTCCTCCTTTTTTGATCTGCCTTAGCCTTATATTGCATATTCATCTTATAAATGTGTTCTCGTACCTTCTCATTTATATTTTTTATGTGCTCTGCAAAATCTTCAGCTTCAGCACTTATTTTCTTCTCTTGGTCCATCTTCCTCAATTCTGGAGTTGTTCTGGGGCTACCTCCATACACAATCTAGAACGGTGATCTACCAGTGCTTCTGTTGACAGAATTGTTGTAAGAAAATTCTGCCTGGGTAAGATCAAGTCCCATCCCTTGGGTTTATCTCCTACCAAACATCTCAGTAGGTTACCCAGACTCCTGTTAACAACCTCTATCTACCCATCTATTTGTGGATGGTGTGCAAAACTAAACTTCAGCTCTGTCTTCAGCTTCTTCCATAAGTTCCTCCAAAAGTACCCCACAAATTTGGTGTCACGATCTGAAAGAATACTCTTTGGTAGACCATGTAGCCTCACCACCTCTTTGAAGAACAAATCAGCAATGTGGACTGGATCATGGGTCTTCTGACATTGAATGAAATGTGTCATCTTCGAAAACCTATCAACCACCACAAAGATTGAATCATTCCCTCATTGTGTCCTTGGCAAACAAAGAATAAAATCCATACTTGTATCCTCCCATGGCCTCTCTGGTGCAGGTAAGGGATGATATAAGTATGTATTCTAGCTCACTCCTTTAGCCATCTGACATACCCTACAGCTTTGTACAAACTTCTTCACATCCTGTGATAACTAAGGCCAATAATAATGCTCACTGATAATGGCAATGGTCTCATCCCGACCAAAATGTCCTACCATTCCTCCACTATGCTTCTCCTTTATTAGGTTCTCCCTCATGGAACTCCTCAGAATACAAAATTGACTTCCCTTAAATAACATGCCATCTTGGATTATGAAATCCAACCACCTTGTCCTATCCACTGTAATAGGTTCCTTGCAAGCTTTCCAAGCCTCTAGAAAATCAGGATCTTCTGCATATAGTGTCTTGAGTTCATTGAATATAGTGTCTTGAGTTCATTGAACCCAACCACTTCAATCTACATCTTTGTCATCAATGTATGCCTCCTACTTAAGGCATCTACAACCCTATTTTACTTCCCACTCCTATGTTTCAAAAAAAAGGTATAACTCTGCAAAAACTCTACCCATTTCATATGCCTCTGATTTAATTTTCCCTGACTATTTAGGTACTACAAGGCCTGATGATCAGTATGTAGAATAAATTCCTTCAACAACAAATAATGTCTCCATTTCTTTAATGCTTGAACTATTGCATAAAATTCATGATCATATACAAAATACTTTCTCTTGGCATCATTTAACTTTTCACTAAAATAGGCAATGGGCTTACCTTCTTGGGTCAACACTGCTCCACTGGCATCACAATCCACCTGAAACACCTTGTTGAAATCTGGCAGGGCTAGAATAGGTTGCTCTATCACCTTTTGCTTCAATAGTTCAAAACTTTTTTTTGCTCCAATGCTCCACTTGAATTCTTTTCTATCCCCTCTCATTGTTTCAGTCAATGGCCCACAAATACTACTGAAGTTTCTAATGAATTTTCTATAAAAATTAGCCAAACCATGGAAAGATCTCACCTCGGTAGCAGTTCTTGAGGTAGGCCATTCCAGAATAGCCTTCACCTTCTCTAGGTCCATCTTGAGTCCTTCTGCTGAGACAACAAACCCCAAGTACACTAACTCCCTCTTCACAAAACTGCACTTCTTCAGATTAATCAACAGCTTCTCTTCTCTTAACTTCTCAAAGGCTCTCCAAATATGCATTAGATGATCATCCAATGTCTTACTAAAAATCATAATATCATCTAAATACATAATAACAAAACTTCTCAAAAATTCTTTTAGTACCTCATTCATAAGCCACATGAATATGCTTGGTGCATTGGTTAGCCCAAAAGGCATGACTAACCACTTGTATAGGCCCTCTTTGGTCTTGAAGGCAGTCTTCCATTCATCTCCCTCTCAAATCCAGATTTGGTGATATCCACTCTTCAAATTAATCTTTTTGAAGTGTTGAGCTCCACTCAAATAGTCCATCACGTCATCCATCCTTGGCAGGGGAAATCTGTACTTGATTGTTATCTTATTTATGGCTCAGGAATCTATACACATCCTCCACTCCCCATCTTTCTTTGGTGCTAGTACTGAAGGTACTACACATGGACTCAAACTCTCCCGTATCAAACCCTTTCTTAACAACTCTTGAATTTTTTTGTTCAATTCCTCAATTTCTGCTAGAGTCATTCTATGAGCTGCGTTATTTGGCAAACTGGCTCTAGGAATCAAGTCAATCTGATGACTGATCTTCCTTATTGGTGGTAAACCCTCAAGTACATTATCAAAAACAATATCCTAAAACTCATCTAACATCTCAGAAATTTCTCCTGGAACCTTCTCACTCTCCTCCTTACTCACTCTTGGAATCAATACATAACACACACGCTCATGCTTCATACCTTCTAAAAATTTTCTTCCATCTACATAACAAATTCTAGCACTACTACATACCTTTTCTTTGGTCTCTTTTAGGGGTTTCAACTTGTGACGAACCCCATCCTTTGTCAAGGAATAAGTGTTTGTATGACCATCATGTATAGCTCGCTTATCGAACTGCCACGGCCTCACCAACAACAAGTGACATGCATCCATGGGAATGATATCATAGAGTACCTCATCATGGTAGCTCCTGATCTTGAACTTTACTAAGCACTGCTCATTGACCAAAACTTTGTTGTCTTTCTGCAACCAAGCAATCTGATACGAATGCGGGTGCCTTTCCCTCTTCAGCTTCAACTTTGTGACCATCTCCTCTGACACCAAATTATCGGTGCTCCCACCATCAATAATGACATCACAACATTTTCCTTCACACTTGAACCTTGTGCAAAACCAATTCTTCCTCTGTTTTGGTTCATTTTTCTCAATCACTAGTGCTCTCCTAATCACTAAGGCTTCTCCCCTTTCAGCATCATCTGAATGTTCAAATTGGGCCTCCTTATCTGCATGTGCAACCCTTCCACGACCTTCTAGCCTTTTCTCTGCCCTTCCTTAGTGTTGTGGACATTAATAGGCTTGATGCCCTTCTTCACCACACTAGAAACACATTCCTTTGAAACCACCTCTTCCAGATCCTTGTCCATATCTCCCTCGTCCTCTACCTCTTTGATCACCACTGTTTTTATTATGAGGGCGGTATAAGTTGTCATCCCTTTGGCTTCGGTTGGTACCCACATCTTCACTTTTCTTTTCATCATCATTTCGGCTTCCTAAAGGTCTTCCACTACCCCTTCTACTTTGACCTCCTCATCCTTTTTCCTTGCGATCAAATCTTTTGTTCAACTTCTCTTCCACCTTTAGAGCAAACTAATACACTTCCTCAATGGTCGTAATTCTAACTAGGCTTAACTCCTCCTGAATGCTTGATTGTAACCCATTAAGATATCAGGCTACCTTCTCCTTATTGGCCTTTGTGTGACCCGTTCTAATGATTATCTTGTGAAAATATTCAGTATATTCTTTCACAGATCTACTTCCTTGCTTCAACCCTTGCAATTTCTTCAATAGATCTAACTCGTAGTCCACTGGTATGAACTGCTTCTTTAGTTTCTCTACCATGTGACCCCAACTAGTGATCTTGCCTTTTCCTCTTCAATTTCTTTCCAACTGGACCTCTTTCCACCAAATACTAGCATGGCCCTTTAGCTTCATTTTCGCAAACTTAACCCGATCTCGGTCCTCTATTTCCTCATACTCAAAATATTCTTCTAGCTCATTGATCCAGTTGATCAACTTTTTCGGGTTCAGACTTCTAGAATGACTAGGGACTTATGCTCTAGGTCTCTTCCTGATCTTTGAAATGGCCCTTATTAGCTGCATTTGGTCTTGATCAATTTCTTCTTCTTCCTCTTCTACATTTGAACCTTCTTCCTCTCCTCCGTCCTCACTTTCCTCCCTTGGGTTTAACCCTCTTCTCAACTGCTCTTATAATGCATCAATTTATCTCTAGAGGGCTACCAGTGCATCTCCTCCACTAGCATTTTTTCCACCTCAACCACCTCTGGCACCACCATGCCTAGTAGGCATCACTCTTGGAGGCATCTTTCTTGACCTCGACCCACAACCATGGTCCTGGTGCGAACTGCCTCACGATTGGCGATCTGTCCACACACTCAAGAAAACCTTCTATGATACAACTTGATGAGGGCCCAACCCAAGACTTAGAAAATAATCCACAAACAAGAGAATAATTTTATTATTCAAAAAATGGAGCTTCTTACATGTAGAAGATCTCAAATCCCACTGGCGGCAAATCAGTCCTCTCCCAAAATTCTAGAAAATTAGGAGACAAATCTACAACACTAGATCTGGAAATCACTAATTGTCAGGTTGCAAAAGTCAGTTCTATAGGAAATGAACATAAAACCTTCTCCAGGCTTGAAATATGAATAATTTGACTTGAAGCACCTAGTTGACTTTTTCTCCACTTTTGAGCATGAAAAATCTAGAATCCTTTTGCACATTTATAGAATATGCATCAAGAATTTCCTTCAACTCTTGTAACTTACATTGTTATTGTTGGAGGATTTGGCTACCTTTTACTTAAAGTAGTGTCCTAAAAACTTGTAAAAGTATTTCCTTGAAAAATTCATTTACCAGTTTAGCTAATGCATATTTTCAGTAATGATTCTTTTCTTTCTTCTTATGGATGAATGTGATATAAAATAAACCCTTCTCTTCTTAGAAAATTTTTTCCAAGCCGCAATCCTAATAATTTAAAGGGAAAAGACTCATCGATATTGGTGATCCAACAATATTGGTTTACAATTTCTAGGAGATCCTAATTTTTTTTTGAAATCACATACTTTTAGAAAATATAATGATTTAAGCCTTGAAAAGTTCCATTTGAAGAATTCTAATTCAAGAGGGTTTGATCGGACCACCTTAGATCAAATCCCCTTGGATAGAATAGTTCTAGTTTTAAGCAATACCTATAGTGGAGTCTCCTTTACACCTATCAAACTATTGATAAAAAAACTACTTTTGATTTATCTTTTGGCGGATCAAATGAATTCATTTAAAATTTATTTTTCATTGTATGCAGTCCTTATTATAAGCTTCCCAAATTATATAATTTTAAATAAATTTAATTTGATTATTCTGTTTATTTTTTATTTGTTGTGAATGTAGGCTTTTCACTAAAAAATCAAGCTCTTTGTTCTGCACATGTGGAAATTTTTTTTTATCATTTTGTTTTACAAAAATATCGTTGCACTAGATATTGAAGTCCTCAATCGAACAAAAAAATAAAATTGAATTTTGATAGAAATAAAAAATGTTATATTTTATATAGTTTACATATGTTTCAATTGTAATTGGTTTGAATTCAAAACATAATTAAACAAAAAATATTCAATACAACACTATGAAAGCAAATGAAAGTGATAGGTATTGTAGATACAAATCTAAATTGAAAAAAAATAGAATTTTATCCATCATGGAAAGAAAGTTATGTTGTAGATGGTGAGCATCACTCCTTAAAAATGGTATTTACTAAAATAAATAAGTTTTCGAAGGAGATGGAAAGAGAAGTGCAATCTGATTCCAAAAGTTTTGAAAAAAAACTGTTTAGAATCTACAGAAAAAATTTCACAAATCACTAGTTTGCATCGTCTTCAAATTCTTCATGGTTTAGCCATGATAGGTTCCCAAAAGTGAAGATTTAGTTAGAAAAAATTAGTTTAGTGTCTAGTTTGGCCAAACATTTTCAACCAATTGAACCATTCTTTTTTTGGTTCCTAAGTGCTTCTCTAGTTGTTTTAGGATTTTTCACCTAAAAGAAGAGAGCTAGGTCCCAAAAATGCTAAGAGTTCATTCAAATAATGTTATGTGTGATGTTGTCTATGGTAAATGAAGTAAATAAATGCAATTGAATGCTTTAACTGAATAAAAATGAATGCAAACCTAAGATCTTAACTATATTTGAAAACACACTATGATATGCAAACAATGAACTAAATGAAGAAATTATGCAAAACAAAAAGAAATAGGATGAAATAGAGTTCAGTTGGGAAAAAAATGATGATCCTAGAATGTTACTAATGCTGATTAGAATTATTGATTTTTCACAGTGGGACTCATTCACCAAGGGTGGCGAATTAGTGATCGTCTTGGTGAAAAAGTGTTGGAAATTGGTTTTTGTTAGTTGGGATCCAAACTCTGATAAAAATCATATTTTTAGTCCTAAGGTGGGACTCATTCACCACCGGTGGAAAATCAGTCCTCTCCCAAAATTCTAGAAAATTAGGAGACAACTCTACAACACTAGATCTAGAAATCACTAATTGTCAGGTTGCCAAAGCTAGTTCTATAGGAAACGGACATAAAACCTTCTCCAAGCTTGAAATATGAATAATTTGACTTGAAGCACCTAGTTGACTTTTTCTCCACTTTTGAACACAAAAAATCTAGAATCCTTTTGCACTTTTATAGAATATGCGTCACAAATTTCCTTCAACTCTTGTAATTTACATTCTTATTGTTTGAGGATTTGGCTACATTTACTTAACATAGTGTCCTAAAAACTTGTAAAAGTATTTCCTTGAAAAATTCATTTACCGATTTAGCTAATGCATATTTTTACAAATGATTTATTTTATTTCTTCTTAAGGATGAAAATGATATAAAATAAACCCTTCTTTTCCTAGAAATTTTTTTCCAAGCCGCAATCCTAATAATTTAAAGGAAAAAGACTCATCGGTATTGGTGATTCGACAATATTGGTTTACAATTTCTAGGAGATCCTAATTTTTTTTTGAAATCACATACTTCTAGAAAATATAATGATTTAAGCCTTCAAAATTTCCATTTAAAAGATTCCAATTCAAGAGGTTTTGATTGGACCACCTCATATCAAATCCCCTTGGATAGAACTATGCTAGTTTTAAACCATAACTATAGTGGAGTCTCCTTTACACCTATCAAACTACTGATAAAAAAACCACTTTTGATTTATCTTTTGGGGGATCAAATGAATTCATTTAAAATTTATTTTTAATAGGTATGCAATCCTTATTATAAGCTTCTCAAAATGTATAATTTTAAATAAATTTAATTTCATTATTCTATTTATTTTTTATTTCTTGTGAATGTAGCCTTTTCACTTAAAAATCAAGCTCTTTGTTCTACACATGTGGAAAAAAAAATTATCATTTTTTTTACAAAAATATCATTGCACTAGACATTGATGTCCTCAATCAGACAAAAAAATAAAATTGAATTTTGATATAAACAAAAAATGTTATATTTTATATAGTTTACCTATGTTAAAATTGTAATTGGTTTTACTCTAAAAATTAATTAAGGAAAAAATATTCAATAAAATACTATGAACCAAATGAAAGTTCTAGGTATTGTAGATACAATTCTAAATTTAAAAAAAATAAAATTTTATCCATCATGGAAAGAAATTTATGTTGTATATGGTTAGCATCACTCCTTAAAAATGGCGTTTATCGAAATAAACTGGTTTTAAAAGGAGATGCAAGAAAAAGTGCAATCTGATTCCAAAAGTTATGAAAAAAATGTTTAGAATCTATAGACAAAATTTCACAAATCACTAGTTTGCATCATCTTCAAATTCTTCACGGTTTAGCCGCTATAGGTTTCCAAAAGTGAAGACTTAGTTAGAAAAAATTAGTTTAGTGCCCAGTTTGGCCAAACATTGTAAACCGGTTGAACCATTGTTTTCTTGGTTCCTTAATGCTTCTCTAGCTCTTTTAGGATTTTTAACCTAAAAGGAGAGAGCTAGGTCCCAGAAATGCTAAGGGTTCATTCAAATAATGTTATGTGTGATGTTGTCTATGCTAAATGAAGTAACTAAATGCACTTGAATGATTTAAATGAATGAATATGAATGGAAAACTAAGATCTTTACTATATTTGAAAACACACTATGATATGCAAACAATGAACTAAATGAAGAAATTATGCAGAAGAAAAAAAATAGGATGACATAGAGTTCACCTGGGAAAAATTTGATGATCCTGGAATGTTAGTAATGTTGACTAGAATTACTAATTTTTCACAATGGAACTCATTCACCAAGGGTGGCGAATTAGTCATCCTCTTGGTGAAAAAGTGTTGGAAATTGGTTTCTGATAGTTGGGATCCAAAATCTGACAAAAATCAGATTTTTAGTCCTAAGGTGGGACTCATTCACCACTAGTGGCAAATCAATCCTTTCCCAAAATTCTAGAAAATTAGGAGACAACTCTACAACACTAGATCTAGAAATCACTAATTGTTAGGTTGCCAAAGTCAGTTCTATAGGAAATGGACATAAAACCTTCTCCAGGATTGAAATATGAATAATTTGACTTGAAACACCTAGTTGACTTTTTCTCTACTTTTGATCACGAAAAATCTAGAATCCTTTTGCAGTTTTATAGAATATGCGTGAAGAATTTCCTTCAACTCTTGTAATTTACATTGTTATTGTTGGAGGATTTGGCTACCTTTACTTAACGTAGTTTCCTAAAAACTTGTAAAAGTATTTCCTTGAAAAATTCATTTACCGGTTTAGCTAATGCATATTTTTTAGTAATGATTCTTTTCTTTCTTCTTATGGATGAAAGTGATATAAAATAAACCCTTCTCTTCTTAGAAATTTTTTTCCAAGCCGCAATCCTAATAATTTAATGGAAAAAGACTCATCGATATCGGTGATCCCAAAATATTGGTTTACAATTTCTAGGAGATCCTAATTTTGTTTTGAAATCACACACTTTTAGAAAATATAATGATTTAAGCCTTGAAAAGTTCCATTTAAAGGATTCCAATTCAAGAGGGTTTGATCGGACCACCTTAGATCAAATCTCCTTGGGTAGAACCGTGCTAGTTTTAAACCATACCTATAGTAGAGTCTCCTTTACACCTATCAAACTGCTGATAAAAACCACTCTTGATTTATCTTTTGGGGGATCAAATGAGTTCATTTAAAATTTATTTTTAATAAATATGTAGTCCTTATTATATGCTTCCCAAAATGTATAATTTTAAATAAATTTAAATTGATTATTTTGTTTATTTTTTATTTCTTGTGAATATAGGCTTTTCACTGATAATCAAGCTCTTTGTTATGCACATGTGGAAAGAAAATTTATTATTTTTTTTTTCACAAAAATATCCTTGCGCTACATATTGAAGTCCTCAATCGAACAAAAAAATAAAATTGAATTTTGATATAAACAAAAAATGTTATATTTTATATAGTTTACCTATGTTTCAATTGTAATTGGTTTGACTTCAAACCTTAATTAAGGAAAAAATATTCAATACAACACTATGAAACCAAATGAAAGTGCGAGGTATTGTAGATACAAATCTAAATTTTTTTAAAAGAAAAATTATCCATCATGGAAAGAAATTTATGTTGTATATGGTGAGCATCGCTCCTTAAAAATGGTGTTTACTGAAATAAACTAATTTCTAAAGAAGATGGAGAAAGAAGTGCAATCTGATTCTAAAAGTTTTGAAAAAAAATGTTTGGAATCTAAATACAAAATTTCACAAATCACTAGTTTGCATCATCCTCAAATTCTTCATGGTTTAGCCGTTATAGGTGACCAAAAGTGAAGATTTAGTTTAAAAAATTAGTTCAGTGTCTAGTTTGGCCAAAAATTATAAACCACTTGAATCGTTATTTTTTTGGTTCCTAAGTGCTTCTCTAGCTCTTTTAGGATTTTTCACCTAAAAGGAGAGAGCTAGGTCCCAAAAATGTTAAGGGTTCATTCAAATAATGTAATGTGTGATGTTGTCTATGCTAAATTAAGTAAGTAAATGCAATTGAATGATTTAAATGAATGAATATGAATGCAAAACTAAGATCTTAACTATATTTGAAAACACACTATGATATCCAAACAATGAACTAAATGAAGAAATTATGCAGAAAAAAAAGATATAGGATGAAATAGACTTCACCTGGGAAAACTTTGATGATTTTGGAATGTTAGTAATGCTGACTAGAATTACTAATTTTTCACAGTGGGACTCATTCACCAAGGGTGGCGAATTAATCCTCCTCTTGGTGAAAAAGTGTTGGAAATTGGTTTCTAATAGTTGGGATCCAAAATCTGACAAAAATCAGATTTTTAGTCCTAAGATGGGACTCATTCACCATTGGTGGTGAATCAGTCCTCTCTCAAAATTATAGAAAATTAGGAGATAACTCTACAACACTAGATCTAGACATCACTAATTGTCAGGTTGCCAAAGTCAGTTCTGTAGGAAATGGACATAGAACCTTCTCCAGGCTTGAAATATAAATAATTTGACTTGAGGCACCTAGTTGACTTTTTCTCCACTTTTCAACACCAAATATCTAGAATCCTTTTGCACTTTTATAGAATATGCATCAAGAATTTCCTTCAACTCTTGTAATTTACTTTGTTATTTTTGGAGGATTTGGCTATGTTTTACTTAATGTAGTGTCCTAAAAACTTGTAAAAGTATTTCCTTGAAAAATTCATTTACTGGTTTAGCTAATGCATATGTTCAGTAATGATTCTTTTTTTCTTCTTAAGGATGAAAATGATATAAAATAAACCTTTCTTTTCCTATAATTTTTTTCCAAGCCACAATACTAATAATTTAAAAGAAAAAGACTCATCGATATCGGTGATGCCACAATATTGGTTTACAATTTCTAGGAGATCCTATTTTTTTTTTTTAAATCACATAGTTTTAGAAAATATAATGATTTAAGCCTTGAAAAGTTCCATTTAAAGGATTCCAATTCAAGAGGGTTTGATTGGACCACCTTACATCAAATCCCCTTTGATACAACCTTGCTAGTTTTAAACCGTACCTATAGTGGAGTCTCCTTTACACCTATCAAACTGCTGATAAAAAACCACTTTTGATTTATCTTTTGGGGGATCAAATGAATTCATTTAAAATTTATTTTTAAAATGTATGCAATCCTTATTATAAGCTTCCCAAATTGTATAATTTTAAATAAATTCAATTTCATTATTCTATTTATTTTTTTATTTCTTGTGAATGTAGGATTTTCACTGAAAAATCAAGCTCTTTGTTCTGCATATGTGGAAAAAAAATTGATCATTTTGTTTTACAAAAATATCATTGCACTAGATATTGAAGTCCTCAATCGAACAAAAAAATAAAATTGAATTTTGATAGAAACAAAAAATGCTATATTTTATATAGTTTACCTATGTCTCAATTGTAATTGGTTTGACTTCAAAACTTAATTAAGGAAAAAATATTCAATACAACACTATGAAACCAAATGAAAGTGCTACTTATTGTAGATAAAAATCTAAATTGAAAAAAAAAAATTATCCATCACGGAAAGAAGGTTATGTTGTATATGGTGAGCATCACTCCTTAAAAATGGTGTTTATTGAAATAAAAAAAATTTCGAAGGAGATGGAAAAAGAAGTGCAATATGATTCGAAAAGTTTTGAATTTTTTTTTGGAATCTATTGATAAAATTTCACAAATCACTAGTTTGCATCATCTTCAAATTCTTCATGGTTTAGCCGCTATAGGTGCCCAAAAGTGAAGATTTATTTAGAAAAAATTAGTTCAATGTCTAGTTTGGCCAAAAATTGTAAACTAGTTGAATCGTTGTTTTCTTGGTTCCTAAGTGCTTCTCTAGCTCTTTTAGGATTTTTTCACCTAAAGGGAGAGAGCTAGATCCCAAAAATGCTAAGGGTTCATTCAAATAATGTTATGTGTGATGTTTCCTATGCTAAATGAAGTAAGTAAATGCAATTGAATGATTTAAATGAATGAATGTGAATGCAAAACTAAGATCTTAACTATATTTGAAAACACACTATGATATGCAAACAATGAACTAAATGAAGAAATTATGCAGAACAAAAAGAAATAGGATGAAATAGAGTTCACCTGTGAAAAATTTGATGATCCTAGAATATTAGTAATGCTGACTGGAATTACTGATTGTTCACTGTGGGGCTTATTCGCCAAGGGTGGCAAATTAGTCCTCCTTTTGTGAAAAAGTGTTGGAAATATGTTTCTAATAGTTGGGATCCAAAATCTGACAAAAAATAGATTTTTAGTCCTAAGGTGGGACTCATTCTCCACGGGTGGCAAATCAGTCCTCTCTCAAGATTCTAGAAAATTAGGAGACAACTCTACAAAACTAGATCTGGAAATCACTAATTGTCAAGTTACCAAAGTCAATTTTGTAGGAAATGAACATAAAACCCTCTCCAGGCTTGAAATATCAATAATTTGACTTGAGGCACCTAGTTAACTTTTTCTCCTCTTTTCCACATCAAAAATATAGAATGCTTTTGTACTTTTATAGAATATGTGTCAAGAATTTCCTTCAACTATTGTAATTTACATTCTTATTGTTTGAGGATTTGGCTACCTTTTACTTAACGTAGTGTCCTAAAAACTTGTAAAAGTATTTCCTTGAGAAATTCGTTTACCGGTTTAGCTAATGCATATTTTCACTAATGATTCTTTTCTTTCTTCTTAAAGATGAAAATGGTATAAAATAAATCCTTCTTATCCCATAAATTTTTTCCAAGCTGAAATCCTAATAATTTAAAGGAAAAAGACTCATCGATATCAGTGATCCCACAATATTGGTTTACAATTTCTAGGAGAGATCCTAATTTTTTTTTGAAATCACATACTTTTAGAAAATATAATGATTTAAGCCTTGAAAAGTTCCATTTAAAGGATTCAAATTCAAGAGGGTTTGATCGGACCACCTTAGATCAAATCCCCTTGGATAGAACCGTGCTAGTTTTAAACCATACCTATAGCTCAGTCTCCTTTACACCTATCAAACATCTGATAAAAAACCACTTTTGATTTATCTTTTGGGGGATCAAATGAATTCATTTAAACTTTATTTTTAATAAGTATGTAGTCCTTATTATAACCTTCCCAAAATGTATAATTTTAAATAAGTTTAATTTCATTATTCTACTTATTTTTTATTTCTTGTGAATGTAGCCTTTTCACTTAAAAATCAAGCTCTTTGTTCTACACATGTGGAAAAAAAAATTATCATTGTTTTTACAAAAATATCATTGCACTAGACATTGATGTCCTCAATCAGACAAAAAAATAAAATTGAATTTTGATATAAACAAAAAATGTTATATTTTATATAGTTTACCTATGTTAAAATTGTAATTGGTTTTACTCTAAAAATTAATTAAGGAAAAAATATTCAATAAAATACTATGAACCAAATGAAAGTTCTAGGTATTGTAGATACAATTCTAAATTTAAAAAAAATAAAATTTTATCCATCATGGAAAGAAATTTATGTTGTATATGGTTAGCATCACTCCTTAAAAATGGTGTTTACTGAAATAAACTGGTTTTCGAAGGAGATGGAAAAAGAAGTGCAATCTAATTCCAAAAGTTTTGAAAAAAAATGTTTAGAATCTACAAACAAAATTTCACAAATCACTAGCTTGCATTATCCTCGAATTCTTCATGGTTTAGCTGCTATAGGTGCCCAAAAGTGAAGATTTAGTTAAAAAAAATTAGCTCAGTGACCAATTTGGCAAAACATTGTAAACCAGTTGAACCATTGTTTTTTTGGTTCCTAAGTGCTTTTGGAGCTCTTTTAGGATTTTTCACCTAAAAGGAGAGAGCTAGGTCCCAAAAATGCTAAGGGTTCATTCAAATAATGTTGTGTGATGTTGTCTATGCTAAATGAAGTAACTAAATTCAATTGAATGATTTAAATGAATGAATATGAATGCAAAACTAAGATCTTAACTATATTTGAAAACACACTATGATATGCAAACAATGAACTAAATGAAGAAATTATGCAGAAGAAAAAGAAATAGGATGAAATAGAGTTCACCTGGGAAAAATTTAATGATCCTAGAATGTTAGTAATGCTGACTAGAATTACTAATTTTTCATAGTGGGACTCATTCACCAAGGGTGGCGAATTAGTCCTGCTTTTGGTGAAAAAGTGCTAGAAATTGGTTTCTGATAGTTGGGATCCAAAAGCTGATAAAAATCAGATTTTTAGTCCTAAGGTGGGATTCATTCACCACTAGTGGCGAATAAGTCCTCTCTCGAAATTCTAGAAAATTAGGAGACAACTCTACAACACTAGATCTGGAAATCACTAATTGTTAGGTTGCCAAAGTCAGTTCTGTAGGAAATGGACATAAAACCTTCTATAGGCTTGAAATATGAATAATTTGACTTGAAGTACCTATTTTATTTTTTTTCCACTTTTCAATAGCAAAAATCGAGAGTACTTTTACAATTTTATAGAATATGCATCAAGAATTTCCTTCAACTCTTGTAATTTACATTCTTATTGTTTGAGGATTTGGATACCTTTTACTTAACGTAGTGTCCTAAAAACTTGTAAAAGTATTTCCTTGAAAAATTCATTTACCGGTTTAGCTAATGCATATTTTCACTAATGATTCTTTTCTTTGTTCTTAAGGATGAAAATGATATAAAATAAACCCTTCTTTTCGTAGAAATTTTTTTCCAAGCTACAATCCTAATAATTTAATGGAAAAAGACTCATCGATATCGGCAATCCCACAATATTGGTTTACAATTTCTAGGAGATCCTAATTTTTTTTTTAAATCACATATTTTTAGAAAATATAATGATTTAAGCCTTGAAAAGTTCCATTTAAAGGATTCCAATTCAAGAGGGTTTCATTGGACCACCTTAGATCAAATCCCCTTGGATAGAACCGTGCTATTTTTAAACCATACCTATAGCAGAGTCTCCTTTACACCTATTAAACTGCTGATAAAAAACCACTTTTGATTTATCTTTTGGGGGATCAAATGAATTCATTTAAAATTTATTTTTAATAAGTATATAGTCCTTATTATAAGCTTCCAAAAAATGTATAATTTTAAATAAATTTAATTTCATTATTCTGTTTATTTTTTATTTCTTGTGAATGTAGGCTTTTCACTGAAAAATCAAGCTCTTTGTTTTGCACATGTGGAAAAAAATATATCATTGCACTAGATATTGATGTCGTTAATCAAACAAAAAAATAAAATAGAATTTTGATATAAACAAAAAATGTTATATTTTATATAGTTTACCTATGTTTCAATTATAATTGGTTTGACTTTAAAACTTAATTAAGGAAAGAATATTGAATACAACACTAAGAAACCAAATGAAAGTGCTTGGTATTGTAGATACAAATCTATTTTTTTTTTTTAAATAATTTTATCCATCATGGAAAGAAAGTTATGTTGTATATGGTGAGCATCACTCTTTAAAAATGGTGTTTACTGAAATAAACTTGTTTTCGAAGGAGATGGAAAAAGAAGTGCAATTTGATTCCAAAAGTTTTCAAAAAAAATGTTTGGAATCTACAGACAAAATTTCACAAATCACTAGTTTGTATCATCTTCAAATTCTTCATGGTTTAGCCGCTATAGGTGCCAAAAAGTGAAGATTTAGTTAGAAAAAATTAGTTTAGTGTCCTTTTTGGCCAAAACTTGTAAACCAGTTGAACCATTGTTTTTTTGCTTCCTAAGTGATTCTCTAGCTCTTTTAGGATTTTTCACCTAAAAGGAGAGAGCTAGGTCCCAAAAATGTTAAGGGTTCATTCAAACAATGTTATGTGTGATGTTGTCTATGCTAAATGAACTAACTAAATGCAATTGAATGATTTAAATGAATGAATATGAATGCAAAACTAAGATCTTAACTATATTTGAAAACACACTATGATATGCAAACAATGAACTAAATGAAGAAATTATGCAATACAAAAAGAAAAAGGATGAAATAGAGTTCACCTAGGAAAATTTTGATGATTCTTGAATGTTAGTAATGCTGACTGGAATTACTGAATTTTCATAGTGGGACTCATTCACCAAGGGTGGAGAATTAGTCCTCCTCTTGGTGAAAAAGTGTTGGAAATTGGTTTCTGATAGTTGGGATCCAAGATCTGACAAAAATCAGATTTTTAGTCCTAAGGAGGGACTCATTCACCATTGGTGATGAATCAGTCCTCTCCCAAAATTCTTGAAAATTAGGAACTCTACAACACTAGATCTAGATATTACTAATTGTTAGGTTGCCAAAGTCAGTTCTATAGGAAACGGACATAAAACCTTCTCTAGGCTTGAAATATGAATAATTTGACTTGAAGCACCTAGTTGACTTTTTCTCCACTTTTGAACACAAAAAATCTAGAATCCTTTTGCACTTTTATAGAATATGCATCAAGAATTTCCTTCAACTCTTGTAATTTACATTGTTATTGTTGGAGGATTTGGCTACCTTTTACTTAACGTAGTGTCCTAAAAACTTGTAAAAGTATTTCCTTGTAAAATGGACATAAAATCTTCTCCAGGCTTGAAATAAAAAATAATTTTACTTGAAGCACCTAGTTGACTTTTTCTCCACTTTTCAACACCTAAAATCTTGTCAAATATGCATATCTAGGTCAACAAACACACATTCAATAGGGAAAAAAATTTAAGGGTTAGCAAATAGGGGTTTGGCTTTGTCAAACCCCACTTTTGGTATTAAAACCATTAATGAAATAATGAAATCAAAGAGAATGAAAGAGAATGACAAACTAATAACATGCAAATGTTATCAACTTACCAAACCCTTGATAATGCAACTCTGAAATATTGTCAATGGATGCTTCAAAGTACTTGAATATTACTTGAATTGATGTTGTAAGATGCTTGAATACTTAGATTTCTTGATTATGATGTGTGAATGTTAGAGGATGTAAAATGAGTTGAAAATTGCATATTTATACAATCTTGTTTCTTAGTTAGCTATTCATACCTCATCACAGGCTAACATCAAGTGTTTTTAAATAAAATCCGAAAGGAAATTTAAAATATTTTGAATTTGGGGCCAAGGGGCACTCATTCACCACCCATGGCGAATGGGTCCCACCTAGGACCTAAAGACAAGTGTCAGGAATTAAGTTGTATTTAATGTTTTATTGGGCTTACATTCAAAAATACACTTAATTAAAGCATATGAGAGCATAAAGGGGTGAAATAAGCTAGAAGAAAGGTATAAATAGGGAAGTTCTTCCTAGCAAAGTGTGAAATCTAGTTACAAGACTTTACAACACTTCAAAATAGGATTGTTTGATGTGTAAAAAGGTGATTTTTAGATGAATTGTAATTAATAGAGTCTAGATGAATTTAGAAATGTCTTACAACACTTCACAACACCTTCAGAAGATGTTCTTATTTGAATTTTAGTACCTAAATATGCATTTTCAACCCATGTTGCAACATAAAATCAAAGCCAAATATATCAAACACTAAGAAGACCTAAAAGTCCATGAAAATGACAAGGGGCCATTTTTTACAACACATTTAGCCCCTAGTTTAGTGAGAGGATGAACCTACTTCAAACTCACACTAAAGTAGCCATCAACATCGAGAAGAGGGTTCAAATGTACTTATGTTAGCAAGATGGATTGACAATGATCAAGAGAGATTATCAAGCCCCCAGGATGAAGATCCCATGGAAAACTAAACATAACAACAAAGGAACACACAAGTGTTCAGAATCAAATGAAGCTTTGATCATCAATCCAACTAGTTGTGGATTAGATCTAGGCCAAAAGAGAATGTTTACTCACTATAGGGCGAGAAACCACATGATGGTACAATGGGTGAGAAGGCCCAAATGTACTCACTCTAGGGCCACGAAACTTCTAGTTGTCTATAGGGTGAGAAAGCCCAAATGGTAAGATACATACACTAGTTCGTATGGACTCACAAACACAAAGGTGGCTATGGGGAAAAGTCATGCCACTAGGTCAACTTCCCACTCAACCATACACGTATTAAAGTTATATCTCCTAATAACTTTAACAAGGCATGACAAAGCAAAAGAATGAATGAAAAAAATAAAAAGGGGTACCATAGTCATGCAAGTTGCATTATGCAAGGTGGAAAAATACAAAAATGTAAAAAATATAAAATGTAAAATGAAAAAATGTAATGCAAGGGATGTTCAAAGGAGTTTTGTTAAGTTTATGCAATGTCAGTTGCTTAGGGAACATTGTTTCTAATGTCTCCAAGAGAGGACCAATCAAAGAATAGTATATTCACAACTTAGGGGATGTAGTGTGTCACATCAGGCCACCAAGAGGAATCTAATATTCTAAGATAGATCACACTTATGAAGGGAATCATACCCAATGTCATCCACAAAGGTACAAATGCATCGTATGAAATGACAAGGCTATACTAGGAACCAAGAATGCAAATGAATTATTGGTAATGTATTCCCACCACTTTAAAGGAATTGCCACACATTGTTCTGTGAGAAATTACTTATAGTAGAGAAGGAAAGAGAATCCAAAAAGGAAACAAGACATGAGAGCCAACTTGGAAAACCCTATGCCAAGTCATATGTTTCTAAGTTAGGGTACTCATGTCAAGGAAAATGAAAAACAAAGAAAGGGAATTGCCCCCTAGAAAATAAAATGTAAAACACATTAGGGATCTATGGATTTGGGTTCAGTATGTTCTTTGCTGCAATTTTTTTATGAAAGAGCTTGGAACTATCATAATTCCTCAAATCACACAGAACTAGAAGAATGACACAAAGAGAGAAAAATCAAAAGAAAAATAAAGTCCATTTTATGTCAACATGGGAGAGACATTGCGGTTTCAATACCTTGCATCATCCCAAAAGGAAAACACAAGTGGAAAGGAAATGAAAATGAAAAAGGCGAAAGAAAATGAAAAATATTTTGGGTAAACATGAAGGAGACATTGTAGACTCAATGCCTTGCATCATCCCCAAAAGGAAAACACAAAAAAAAATGAGAAAGAAAAGGACCTTTTGGGTCAACATGGAAGAGACATAGGGCATCTCTACATTTTGCGTCATCCCCAAAAAGGAAAACACAAAAGAAAAAGAGAAAAAGGACAAGGACCTTTCGGGTCAACATGGAAGAGACATGAGGTGTCTCTACACTTTGCATCATCACCAAAAAGGAAAACAAAAAAGAAAAAGAGGAAAATACAATGCATGACAATTAGAAGAATAGAGGTACAAATAGAAGAAGTGTACAAAGAGAGGGAACAACAAACACACGATACACACATGAAAGGAATAAAAAAAGGAACAAGTAATGCAAATGTAAGTCAATTGTTAAATAAGTTATCATTTTCTCAATCTTAAAAAGGTAAGTGGAAAATGAATAACATAGTTAAGAGACAAAGACAAGTGCATTACAAGGACAAAGGCTAACAACTACTTGTGTCCACAAGGGAAAAACAAGCTTGATCCAAGGGTGATGATGAAGAGGATCATGCAATAGTGAGAATGAAAAATCCTTCAACTATGGAATGATAAGGAAATGGTGTTTCAAGGTATGATAGGAAAGCAATTGGTATCAGTGAAGTGATACTTGACAAGTATCTCGTTCAATGTTTGACACGCTTCTATTCGATGTCCAAGGATACGATGATATTTTCAATATGGTATGTGGGAATCGTTAGGGTGAATGACCAACCTATTTGATGGTGGTAATAGTATAAGACCTTTGTTTAAAAGTAGTTGAAGTCTCCTTTCACATTTAGGTGGAGGATGTGTAGGAAACTTTAGCTTCTTCAATTTGTATGGTCATTTTCATTTGCTAGATTCTCCTTGTTCATGAATAGGAGGAAGGGGACCCATGGGGTTCATAACATCCTTGTCATTAGAAGGAGAGAATGATTATTCATGTGGAATGAGAATGTTCAAGTCAAGAGGATCATTCAAGATCATTGTACTGGCATCCAAAAGCCTCCTAGGTTGAAAAGGATGTCTATCAGGATGAGAAGGATCTTGATATCCTAGTCCTATTGTGTTTTTTTTTGGTTGGTTTTTGTTTAATAAATGGATGAATTCCATGTTCATGTTTTGTGTCACAACCATGTTTACATAAGATAGTGAAACCGGTGCCATATGTTGCTTCAAGGTTTATGGAAGTTTTTGTGAGTTTATTATCAAAAAAGGGGTGTGAATTTGTTTGGTTAGAAGAACTAGATCCACTTGAGGGAGGAACCTTAGGTTCATCATTGATTTCAGGATGTAAATATGCAAAGTGATTAGGAGGTGCAATAGTGGGAAGATCTTGTGACTTAATGGAGGGATAATAGGCTACACTGGCTTCTAAGTTATTAAGGTAGTCATTGTAGAAATTTTTCATGATAACATCATCTTCTCCAGTGATGTCTATATCATGAGGAGGAAAATTATGAGGAGTTGAAGAAGCATGAGGTAGCTCAATGTCATTAGGGTCACAACCAAAGGCACAATTGGACATGTCTACCAATGATTTTAATGAATTCCAAAACTTATTGAAAGAAAATTCCAAGATGCAAAGAAACTAAGATGTAATAAATGAGTAAAAAAAAAGATTCTAGAAATTAAAAAAAATGTAAGAACAGTAAACTGTAATGCAAAAAAAATGTTAGAAAGATGCCAAAAATGTTGTCTAAAAAGTGCAGAGGCACTAATTCACCCTAGTTGGTGAATGAGTCCCAGTATGCAATTTTTTTGTGTTTTTCAAAATTTTAAGATGATTTTAATGCTCTACAGAATGCAACTAAAGATGCAGATTTTCTATTTTTCAATGCAAAAATGAAATTTAAATGAAATTTTCACTAATGCAATATGAAAAGTCCTTGACTATAAAAAAAAACAATGTCCTAATTGAATGTTGATGAAAAAGTAAACTAATATTCCAAATTTGAAGGAAATCAAAAATGAAAAGTGTTCAAAATGTAGGTTCACCAAAATGAACTGTTGATTTTTTGGTTCCTAAGTGCTTCTCTAGCTCTTTTGGGGTTTTTCACCTAAAAGAAGAGAGGTAGATCCCAAAAATGCTAAGGGTTCATTCAAATAATGTTATGTTTGATGTTTTCTATTTTAAATAAATTAAACTAAATTCAATTGAATGATTTAAATGAATGAATATGAATGCAAAACTAAGATTTTAACTATGTTTGAAAACACACTATGATATGCAAACAATGAACTAAATGAAGCAATTACACAAAACAAAAAGAAACAAGATGAAATAGAGTGCACCTGGGAAAAATTTGACGACTCTAGAATGTTAGGAATGCTAAATGGAATTGCTAATTTTTCACAATGGGACTCATTCGCCTAGGGTGGCAAATTAGTCCTCCTAGTGAAAAAGTGTCAGAAACTGGTTTCTAATAGTTAGGATTCAGAATTTGACAAAACTCATATGTTTAGTCCTAAGGTGGGACTCATTCCCCACTAGTGGTGAATTATTTCTCTCCCAAAAATTTGGAAAATTAGGAGACAACTCTGCAACACCAAATCTGGAAATCATTGATTGCCAGGTTGCAGAAGTTAGTTCTGTAGGAAATAGAAAAAAGACCTTCTCCAAGCTTGAAATATGAATATGTTGACTTGAATCACCTAGTTGACTTGTTCTCCACTTTTCAACAACAAAAAGCTTATCAAATCTTCATACCTAGGTCTACAAACACACATGCAATAGGGGAAAATGGTTGAGGGTTAACAAATAGGGGTTTGCCTAGGTCAAACCCCACTATTGGTAATCAAACCCTTAATGAAGTAATGAAATGAAAGAGAATGAAAGAGAATAAAAAACTAATAACATGAAAATGCTATCAAGTTACCAAACCCTTGATAATGCAAGTCTGAAATAATGTCAATGGGTGCTTCAAAGTGGTTGAATATTGCTTAAATTGATGTTGTAAGATGCTTGAATGCTTAGATTTCTTGATTATGATGTGTGAATATTAAAGGATATAAAATGAGGTGAAAATTTCCTATTTATACAATCTTCTACCTTAGTTACTCGTTCATACCTCATCATAGGCCAACATCAAGTGTTTTTTAATAAAAATCCAAAAGGAAATTTAAAATATTTTGAGTTTGGGGCCAAAGGGGACTCATTCACCACCCATGGTGAATGGGTCCCACCTAGGACCTAAAAACAAGTGTTGGGAATTAAGTTGTATTTAATGTTGTTTATCAGGCTTACATTAAAAAATACACTTAATGAAAGCATATGAGGGCATAAAGGAGTCAAATAAGTCATAAGAAAGGGATAAATAGAGAAGTTGTGCCTAGAAAATCATGAAATCTAGTTACAAGACTTTACAACACATCAAAATAGGACTTTTTGATGTGTAAAAAGGTGATTTTTATGTTAATTGTAATTAATAGAGTCTAGAAGAATTTAGAAATGTCTTACAACACTTCACAAACACCTTCACAAGATTTCATTATTTGAATTTCAGTACCTAAATATGGATGTTTAAGCCAAGTTTCAGCATAAAATGAAAGCCAAATATATCAAACACCATGAAACACGACCTAAAAGGCCATGAAAATGACAAGAGGCCATTTTTCTATTGACACACTAGTATTGTGGGATCTCCCATATAGGTAGAATTTTCTTCTAAAAATTGGCTAGTAATTCTCTTTTAATTGGAAATGGATTTTGATCATGGGGAAGTATTTTAATTCATGGAAAATCTATTTATTTTCTAGGCCTCACAAGTTATATCTTGTGAAAATTTTCTTGTCATTCTCAAAATAATAAAAAATAAAATCTATTGAATCACTAAGCCTTTCCCTTTGGTTGGAAAATTTGAGGTGTTCTCAAAAAATTTATATTTTGTCCATATTTAATACTCCTCTTGGTGGGTCCCTTATAAGGCCTCTTATCTAGAAGTTGAGAAGCTACTCAAAGACTTTGTATAGTCATATATAAAAAAGAATAAAGGATTTCATCATATTATTAGGAATTGTATTGTGTTCCCCATGATGCTAGTGGTTCAAGACTACTTTCAATTCAATGTCAAGCTATTTCTCTCTATGGTAAATGGATTATCATAGCTCTAGAAGAGAATGATGACTAAAACATATTCATTAGGCATTGCATTTCATTAGGTGTTCATATAGTTAGGTGACCAACTTAGAAAGTACTTGGAATATACTCTTGTCACTATGAAGAAGCATGTATATATACAAGGTGCACTTGTTATTAAGAAAATTTAGATGGCTTGCATCACAATCAAAAAATTGATTATATGGATTAGTAAGGACTTCTAAAATGGGCTCTCAATTAATGAATAGTGTATATGGTGATATTTGGTTATACCAAATCAACATCATCTTCTTTACAAAACCCCTTGTAATTCATGCCTTTTAATTCTTTAACAAAGAAGTCAAAAATATTCCAAAGCTCCTTAATAGTGCTATCAATAATAATATCCTATCCTAAGGAAAAATGAAAATTTTGATTATCTAATGAAGGGTCAAAAGACCCTCTAGAATATTATTGATGTCATCCCTCTCTGTATAGTTCACAAAATTTTGGTTATGTCCTACAAGCCTAATTAGAAATATTGAAACACTATTTTAAATTTCAAACGTCATAAGGGATACTTGTCGCTTATACCTCATCTCGCAATGGTTGACCATTTAAACCACCATTGGCACCTCAAATATTTCCCTAGTACTTGGTATTGATTGTTCTAGATTGTTTGGGTGGCCATTCTTGAGCCTAAATTGACTGATTTCACATGATGCATTCATTACCAAGGTCTTCTACTTGGCTCTCATTTGTCTCACCTATTAGCTCTCAACCATTGTTGTCCTTTCTATGGACAATTGCAAACATTCAATAATATTTTCTTCTTCTTATATAATAGAGCTCAAGAAGGTTGGATTTTGATATATGACTTCTTCAAACCTTTTCATCTTCACCCCTTCTCATGGTGTATATTTTTATTAGGTGCTTGGCCTTGTTTCCAATTTAAATTTGTTCAAATTTGGCATCAAATTTTGGGGTAGAAATTCCCTTCATTAATTAGAAATATAGAAATCAAACTCCCTTTAGGTTGTTCCATTGGAATTCTCTATCTACACACTAAATCAATGATTTGCTCTAATTTTCTTATAAAAATCTAGGTGCAAACTTGAAAGGTTGTACTCGAAGTTCCACATTTTTAGGAGCTCTTTGATCACTAGGGTAATGATTTGTACATAGTTCCTAGAGTTCTATATCTTTCCTCCTCCCTATCTCATGGGTGTAGGAGTGGTCGTGGTTAATTTATCAAACAAGACCAATGATCCTTGTTTCAAGGCTCTTAGCCATAAGGTTCTAAGGATCATGTCACCAATGGATGATCTCAACCCTCTTGATCACCTTCTACCACTTCTCATGGGAATGGTGCTCATGACCATGTTGATTCTAAACTAGCTACTTCACTTATTCATTTGTTTAAAAACACATTGATTAGTGTTGGGAAAATAAACCCCAACTATAGTGGGAAAAGAATGAAAACACTGAAAAAATGGAGACAACAAGACAAGGAGGTAGAAATATATGTTCTATTTTTTATTTCATTCACAAAAAGATTACATTCAAAATGTTTACATACAAAAAACTCAAAACTTAAAGCTTTGTATTCACTTCATACAAAAATTGTACATATTATAGCACACTGGAGCTTTTTGTGATGCTATTGCATGCTGGAGATATTCCAGAGCACTGGAGCACTGCTCTCTGTCAATGTCTTTTGTTTCCTTTACAAAAACTGGTACCTAAATTAAATTCACTACCAGCAACATTAACTTGCCAATTGATGCCAGACATGGCAAGTGGGGGAACAATCCAAAACAGATCTATTCTGACATGGCATTTAATGGATCTACCTGTTGTTGCTCTAAATTAGATATTCCAACACTCTCCCTTAATTTTGAGCCTTTTTTCTCTTCATCGTCATTTGAAAATTTTGGCGTAAAACTTCTAGAGAAAAGTTTTCGGTTCAAAAGTTTCTATTTTTCATCACTCTACAAAACTTCCAAAGCAACATCCAAAAGTTCTGGAGCACCGACACAAAGTTTTTAGCGCAAACCCGTGTGCACTTATTCTAATTTTTGGCACCTTTCTACGTTTCCAGAACTAAATTTCTAGAGCATCTATGTTTTATATGTTTTCCAAAACTAAAGTTCTAGTGAATTCTTGCATACCAAGCCTATTTCTTAGGAATTCAAAGGATTCTTTTGAAAATGCCTTTGCAAAAATATCAACGAGCTGCTACTCAAATATGCAATACGAAATTTGAATCTCTCCATTCTCCACCAACTCCCTTATGAAATGGTAGCAGATTTCAATGTGCTTGATTCATCCATGAAAGATGAGATTATTAGTCAATGCAACAAAAGACACAATGTCACAAAATATGGTTGTACCATCTTGTTTTTCATTCAAATCTACAAGGATTCTTCTAAGCCAAATAGCCTGACATGTTGTTACATTTGCTGCTATGTACTCCACTTTGACTATGGAGAGAGAAACTATAGGTTGCTTCTTTGATTCCCATGATATTGCTCATGAACCCATGTGGAAAAAATATCCTGATGTACTCTTCATGTCATCTACATTTCCTGCCCAATCACTATCTGTATACCCAAATAGCTGAAACTCATTGAAGGTGGTATCATGATGCCATAGACTTTCATGCCATTGACATACCTTAGGATTCATTTTCCTACTTGCTAGTGTGTGCCCTTAGGTTGCTCCATGAACCTATAAATCAAGCTCACTGCGTACATCAAATTGGGTCTTGTTTCTATCAAATACATGAGGCTTCCAACCATGCTCTTGTAGAGGGTTGGATTAAAATCACTATTGCTATCCTCTTTCTTTAATTTCAAAGTTGTAGCTATTGTGGTTGGGGCTGGTTTGTTTTCCAACATTCTAAATCTCTTCAAGATTTGTTTGGAATAACTTGTTTATGAATAAAGATGCCATGATCTGTTTGTTGGACCTCTATGCCTAGGTAATATTTTAGCAAACCTAGGCTTATCATTTCAAACTAATTTTTCATTGCCTCTTTAAAATCAATAATGAAAATACTACTATTTCCTATGAAAAATAAATCATCTACATACAAAATAGCAATAAGAATCTCACCATTGGCTACCTTGATGTAGAGTGTGGGCTCACTACCGCTTTTGCTAAAATCCACTGCTCAAAAGGTAGGAATCAATTCTAGTGTACCATGCCTGTGGTGCTTGTATCAACCCGAAAGAAATTTCTGAAGCCTATAGGCCTTGTCTTCTTTCCCTAGGACTTCATAGCTAGGTGGCTACTCCACACACACCTCTTCTTTCAACACTCCATTCAAGAAGGCTAGTTTCACATCCATCTGAAATGCTTTCCATTCGTGTTGGGCTGCAATTCCTAGGACTACGCGCACTATTTCTAGCCTTGCAACTAGTGCATATGTCTCATCATAGTCTCTTCTAGGCTGATGCTTGTATCGCTTAACAACTAGCCTTGCTTTATGCCTTTCAACCTTAACATAAATAGTATATTTGGTCTTTAGACCCACTTAACTCCAATCACTTATTTTCCTTTGGATAAGTGAGTGAGCTCCCACGTTTTGTTTCTCACTATAGCATCCAACTCTTCATCCATGGCCTTACACCATTTTTCTTCTTTCACAACTTGTTAAAAGTACATTGGATCACTATAAGAAAACATAGAAAAATGTAAATTTTCATCAAAATCATCATACCTTATGTTATCATAAATTTCCCTCACACTTCTTGTCTTTCGTAGCATCAATGATGCAAGCGTAGGGTCATAATTTCCAAAGCTACTTGATTGTTGGACTGATGAAGAAAACTATTGTATTACATTTCTAAAGCAACTTACCTACTGAAAGTTTCTAGTGCATCTACCCTGCTAAAAGTTTTTGGCGCATCTACCCTACTTGAAGTTTCTGACACAACTTCTTTGCTAAGAATTTCTGGAGTTGTTGCTACTATTTTTTGAACTGTCAGCTTGCTATAAGTTTCTAATGCATCTTCCTTTTGTGGATTCTTCATTCTCAAAGGGTATTGAGATTGAAATACCCATATTTTTGTCCACCATTCCATCTCATGATTCATTTTCAATGAGTTCAATGTGTCTATTGATCACCACTTTCTTGTTGATGGGATTGTATAATCTGTAGGCTTTGGATTCTTCACTATAGCCTATGAAAATGCATTTTCTCCTTTGTCATCAAATTTCTACCTTTTTTCTTTTGGCACAATTGCATATGCCACACATCCAAATATTCTCAAATGCTCAACACTCCATTTGTATTTCATCCATGCTTCTTGTGGGATCCTATCACGAACAACCTTTGTGGGGCACCTATTCAAAATGTATATTGTTGTTGCTACAACATCACCATAATATTCATTAGACAAACCTTTTTCCTTCAACATGCTTGTTTCCATCTCCATGATGGTTCTATTTTTTTCTTTCAGCTAGTCTATTTTGTTGTGGAGTATACTGGGCTATGATTTGTCTTTGAATGCCTTAAGACTTATAAAAATTCATAAACTCTTGAGAGATATACTCTGCCCCTCTATCTGTTATGAGGAATTTGATATAGTGGTCACTTTTCTTTTCAACCAAGGCCTTAAAATCCTTGAACTTCTCAAATGCATCTAATTTTTTCTTCAAAAAATTCACACATACTTTTCTACTATAGTCATCTATGAGTGTCATAAAATAAACATTTCCTCCTAGAGTTGGGGTCTTCATGGGACCACACAAATCTGAATACACCAGCTCTAATGATGCTCTAGCTCTCATAGAATGCCCTGATTGAAAGGGTTGCCTATTTTGTTTACCTAGGATGCATGCTTCACACTTTATATTAGGCTCTACAATTGTTGGTAGGCCCCTAACCATATCTTTTTTAGCTTAAATATTTAAAATAAAATAACTTAGATGCCCATACCTCACATGCCAAATTTTGGATGGGTCTTGCATGATTTTTTTGAAGGTTGATTTTTGCAAGCTTGTTGCTTGTGCTGAGATTTGCATTTTGAGGGGAAACAATTGGTTCTTTATCAATTGAGCCACTACCATAACTTTCTTTCTTCCATCTTTGTCATAGATGATGCATTCCCCTTTCTCTATCAACACTCTATAACCATTTTGGACCATCTTTCCAATGCTTAAGAGATTATGTTTCATGCCTGGGGCATAAAACACGTCATGGAGCTATCTTTCTTCACCATGCTTGGTTTGAAGGCACACTATTCCCTTGCCCATGACTAGAACCTTCTCATTATTCCCCATCTTGATTTTAGACTTAATGTTGTGGTCAATCAAGGAAAATAAATTTCCGTTACCACTCATGTGGTTACTACAACTTCTATCCAAGTACCAAACTTCAACGCTGCCTTGTTCTGAAATGTTGCATGCAATAAAAACTTGAGAATGTTTTTATTTTTAGCCTTGTTCTCGTTTGTCACATTAGTAACACTATGTGTTGCTCTTATCAGATATTTGATTTGAGCTTCTATTCTTCTTTACATTTTGGAAGTGAGATTGGGAGGTGTTGGCCTCCTCTTGATTGTTTAAGCCTCCTCTTCTAGACTTGCTTCTACCTCAGCCTCTTTGACCTCTTCCTCTTCCCTTGCCTCTCACATTTGCTTGTGCTTTGAAGGCTTGTTCCTGGGAATAATTTTTAGACCTACTAAGGCGTTCTTCATGGGTTTGAAGTTGTAGACACATGAAATTGACATCACACATATTTAACTAATTCATATTCACCTGTCAATTAAATAAATCAAGGTTATTTGATTTATCTCCTAAAGTCTCTTCATTTAATTAAATCAAATGTATTTAATTAAATGGATGGTGCATCAATTTCCTCCCTTTTGATTTAAATAAATCCAAGCATCTATGTCAAAATTCAAAATCACCTAACATCATCTTAATTAATCAAATCCATGATTAATGCTAATCCTAATCCTCTTTTCTCCAGATTTTGCAACTTTCACAAATAAATCAATTTATTGATTTATTAATTCAACATTTTCTTTCAACTTGGCATAAAAATAGAATATTCTTCCAAATTTGAATCTCCCCCCCCCAATTTGACATGTACATCCAACAAAGAATTTAAGAGGTCTTACATGTCTCCTACATGTCTCTTGTAAAGGTCAAACTTAGCATTTAACTCTTGAATTCAAATTTCAAATCTCCCCCTCTTTGGTACATTGACCAAAATGTGCTCATTCCTCAACCTATCACAAGTTGTCACGTGGCTTCTTTCTATTGGTGGATCTTTAGTCCCACATCCTCCATGTTTGGCATTCTTTTATCCTTCTTGGCTATAAATAAAGATCTTCTCTATTATATCAATCCTCCACAATCTTAGTATCTTTCTCCATAGCTCATCCAATTTCAAGCATTTGCATCTTGTTTATCATATCACTTAGCATCTTCAAGGTATTTTCACCATCAAGCTTGTCAAGGGTAGGGAAAAGGATTCTTTCCACAAAAGCACCAATCCACTATGGGATAGGTTTGAGCATGCTTAGTGTTGGAACTGTAAAAATATGATGTCTTTACATGTTGGTTTTACTCATAAACTTCCAAATTTGGTCCTATCATGTGCATATTCCAATCATATTTTTCCATATTGCCCCATTGAATCCGTTGATTCATGCATCTTTTGCATTCTGGTTTGTATCGACATGACAATTTTTGGGTCTCCCTGATCTGTTTTTCTCCTTGCAAATGTCTGTTGCCTATCGGCAAGACATTTCTATTGTCATGGCGATTGGATTTCATCTGCTGGCTATTATTGGAATAACATCCATGCTTTTTTGGCGAGAGTAGAGACATCTATCGGCATGATTTTTGGCTGTTGGGGTAGTGTTTTACCGAATCCAATATGTCTCCCCGACTATGCTTGTGGTGGTTCATCGGCAAAGGCTATGGGTTATCAGTGGAATGTCTTGGTGAATATCATTTGTCTTACTGACTGGAGGTGAGAGGATCTTATCGGCATGAGTTGAAGGTTTTCGAGGAAGTATCACAGCGAAGTGAGTTTGTCTCACCAACGAAGCAAAAGATTTCTTCCAAATGACTTTTAGTGAGAGGTAAAGTTACCGGGATAGGGTCGTGGCGAAGCACACATGTCTCATCAATGAAACATATGGGTTCTTTTAGATAACTTTCGGTGTGAGATCTGTTTTCTCTTGGAGAACAAATGGCTAGCTCAAGGTAACTTTCGGTGAAACAAGAGCACTCTACATGAAGTTTCCCCGACATCATTATGTCTCACCGATACACAAAACTAAAAGATACATCTCGATGAGAGTCAGAGCTTTCGAAGGAATGTTTCAGCAAGTTACCTTCGGTCTCATTGACAGCACAATGAAGAGAGTGGACTCTGTCGGTGAGAAGGTAGAATTGTCTCGGCGACTTGAATATAGATGTTGGCTTTCAGTATGATATAACAATCTACAAGATGTCTTCCCAATGGTTTGAAGTTACAGCAACATGGACAGATGGTGCATCGGTGAGAAAGCGAAGGGTCACAATGATAAATGAGATAAAAGGGGGTTTTTGGTAAGACATTGTGTCCAGCATGAGGTTTCTCCAATATCATGTGGTCACAGTGACAGTGAATCAAATGAAAAGGGTATTTTGATGAAAGTCTTCTTATGTCCTGGCGAGTGGGAAAAAATTTGGGGCTCTCGGTGAAACATATTGAGATCGATATAGTATCTCTCTGACAGTGGAAAGTCACGGTGAGGCAGAATGAACAGAAGGATGGTCAACAATTGAATTTCCTTCGACATACCTACAGGGAGGTCTTGGCAGATGGAAAGCACATAAGGAAATACATATCGATATAGAATAGTGTATGTTGTATGACTTCTCACTGATGGTGGAGGCTATAGCGAAACACAGAGGGGACAAAAGGCTACTCCTGGACTTTGGCATAACAAACAGATGGTCACAATGAAAGAAAATAACACAAAGAAATAGGGGAACATGACCAGACAACAATAAGTGATATAATTTCCTCCAACATACTTTCAACACTGTCCTGGCGACTGTTCCATTGGCGGTTAACTATTTTCAAATGTTGTTGAAGGCCGACATGACAAATATGCCTGAATTCTACGGTGGCCAACATGATTTGGAAGTGATTTGTTTCCTGATTGCTAGTGTATATATATGCACCCCGATTGTAATGGAGAGATCATCAAATTTTAGATTAGATACAGTAGATTAGGAATGGCTACATTAGAATAGATTTCTCTTATCAGAGACTATGTGCATGTTTTAAAATGGAAAATTAAATAAAAATCAACTAGTGTGGCAGGTTATTTCTGGTGTCAATTGTATATTGAGTTTATTGAAACGTATTGCTAAAGCTATCTCCAAGTTGATTCTTTCTGGTTATTTAAATTGAAGTAATAAGCTTATTTTTAGTTTATTAGTGCACATTTGTTGTATTTGTGTGATTAATTGACTGGTTCTCTCAAGAAGAGATTAAATCCTTTTAGTTGATCACAGTAATTAGGAAGATTCATCTAGATTATTAAAATAGAGCTTAGTGATCAAAATCTTGCATGTTTATACAAGTTATGAATAGATTATATACCATCAATTTGATTTTCTGCTAGAATAAGTTGTCCACTTCTGTTTCATTTGACTCCACATACCCAACAAGGCACTGGTATTTGCAATTTCATCATTTGAATTCATTCAGTTTCTTTATATCTAATAATTAAGCATTTTAGGATTTAGATTAGAAGATTGCTATCAGGTTTGATTTCATTTGTTCACTTCCATTTGCCATTGTGGACAAAGCATTTCAGAAGGATAAATCATAAGTAAGTCTGCTTCATTTAGAAAGGTACACCCGCCCAGGTTAGCAACACCTAAAGAGTAGAAGGTTGAGTTCTCTTGACCTTGTCTGTTACCCTAAAACATATCAAGAGATTGGCAGCCTCTTGAGGCATTCAGCCTACGTTTTTGAGAGCTAACACTTAGTCTCTTTGGTATTTTATCACTTTATTTGTATTATTTAGTATGATTCAATATCTCATATGGATGCTTGATTTTATTTATTTAATTTGGAATTATTACTAATGTTCACCAAGTTAAAGTATTTGCATATCTAGCATCCACATTATGGTGCTAGAAGGAGGGCATTAGAAATTGATAAAAAAAGAAGAAGCTCCCACATGGTTTGAGTTTAAATCTGGGGGTTTCTACTATCATAGAAGTCTATTTGTTTTTGTTTAAAGCTAAATCTTTTGTATGATTTCATTTGAAGGCACATTTTTTTTTAGGGTCTCATGAGAGAGGGATTTAAAAATAATTTAAAGCTATTATCAATGTATTTTCACTATTTTTTTTTTCTTTTTCTGTTGAAGCTCTGTAAAAAGAAAACAAAAAAAAACGTGTTCTCTCTTAAACTATCATGATAATCATTCAATTTTCTTTATATTTCATTCCTGCAGACTGAAAAATGTAATATTCTTCATGGGAAAAACTTATATAAAGTGAGAATGCAACCAAAATGACTGATTGTCCATGCTGTTCAGATGTTGATATTCAATCTAGTATGCTCTCTTAATTTCTGATTTATGCTATCTATTTGTTGATCTCGGTTTCACTTACCTATGCATCCTAAGGAAGGGAGTTGCACATACGATATATCCATATGGCCTTCAATGTTTATTTTCTGTTGTATTGTTTTCCACATGTATATAGTTATTCTATGCTTATGCATTTGAAGTTAAGAATGGAAAATCATTGGAGGAAATAATTTTTTTCATAAATTTGTCTTCTCTCAGCAAATGACATCTCTTTTATCTATCGACCACCACTCATATTCCCACTTCCCTGTTGAAATTTCCCTCGGCCTAGGTCAGAGCAACTCTTAAAGTGGACCTCCACCTCTGGTTATCCCTCGTCACAGTCTCTGAAACCTTAACACCCGTTCATAGTTTCCTTCTCATAAACTTAGTACTCAGGAACCCTTTCCTCTTGGTTAACTTTTCTTCTATCTCGTCACTACTTGTAGGTATGATCATCGAGGGGTGACTATATCCCATCGCCACTGTTTGGTCTAGATAACCTCCTCTTAACCCACATGAGCCCGATTACCAATTTTTCAGAGGATATTATATTATTTATCTGGTAAGTAGATTGTTTAGCGCTTGTACTCCTATCAAAGGAATTTAACTTAGAAAGTTTTGAAATATATTTTCAAATTAGTCTTTCTTATGCCTACTAACAGCCTTTGCTTGAGAGTTTCTTATGTCCTTTCAATAAATCAATCCTTGTTGTCCATAAGGTAACATCCCTCTGAGGTTCCATTCATCCAATTCGAAGAATCCTAATATTCTCTATGTTATTCAAGAGAAAGTGAAATACAAGAGGCAGGACATGCTCTTTTACTCCTACATTTCCATTCTCAGAGAATATTTTGGTCGGCTAAAAGGCGTATATTCATATTCCTTCTTTAACACGCTAGACAAGAAGTAGATTATTGGATTGGTTGTGAGGGATAGGATTTATTTTGCATTGGCCATGGTGAAGTATCCAAAAACTAACCTTGTGTTCCCATTCTAGAAAAGGGGTTTGGTGAAGAAATAACTCAAGTACCACGTATGCCAGGCCTGCAAATATTTCATGCGGTAGTCTAGATCCTTGTGTCACAGTCTGCTACTAAATCAAATCCATCGGGCATGGGATAAAAATCTATTGGTGTTGAGTTAAGTAAAGGAACATCTGCTTGTGCCTAATTATAATCTGATTATTGACGTGTTTCCTACCTCGATTTTGCATTATAATATGATTATTTTTTCTTTGATGCACATTGACTAGCTCCTTTCTATAGACAGGCCATCAAGATCTTGCATTTAATTCGAAAAGATTTATTAGATGGAAAGAAACCTCCAATTTAATGGTTTTGTGAGCTTTGAAATTTGTGACTAACATATGATTAGAAAAGTGAATATCATAGATGGCATAGCTCTATACATTTTGTTTTAAAATTCATATAAGTAGCACTTGCACCTCAATGAGGTGCAATACTTATGCCGATAGGCTGAGCCCACATTATTTATAGCAGTGGATGGTGTGAAAAAAATAGTGATCTGTCTCACCTATCCCTCTCTACCTCTTCCTCCCTCCCTCCCTCACCCCTTCTCTCTCTGTCTTGCTCTCTTCTTCCCTCTCTATTTCTCTCTATATCACATATCCCTCTCTACCTATCCCTCCCTCCATCCTGCCTATTTCTCCCTCACTCTCTCCTTCCTCTCTACTTCTCTCCCTCTCACTTATTCCTCTCTACCTCTCTCTCCTTTCCCTCTAATTCTCTATATCTCCCCTATACCTCAACCTCTCCTACCCTCCCCCTCTCTCTCTCACTCTCTCTAGGTCTCTCTTTCCTTCTCTACTTCTTTCTATCCCACCTCTCTCTCCCTCCCTATCTCTATCTCACTTATCCCTCTCTAACTCCCTCCGTCCCTTTACCCTCCTCTCTCTCTTTCTCTATCCTTCCCTCTCTATTTCTTTTCTCTCCTCTCTTTCTCTCTTACTAACACTATTACTAATTTATCATTGGGCCAAATTATAATTAGAGATATTCCATCAATGTTTATACTTTAAAAATATAGCATTATTTAAATAACTAATAATATTTCATTTAACATTATTATTATTATTATGTTAACCTCTATTATTAAAATAACATTAACATTCATGATCTACATTAATATTTTTTTGACATGATTATTATTTTATATACGAATATCCATGATTACTTCTTAATATTGATAATATAATATTAAATTAAATATTAAATGTTAATAATAGGAGCATTATTTTATACACTAAATTTTTAATATAATATTATTTCCATTGTTATGGTAGTTACTAATAAGGATATTATGTCTATTATTTATTTTATTTGTCCAATCCAATTACACCGATAATTACTAATTCAAATTTGAATAAAAATTATTCATATTAATAAATACAAATTAATAATTTTACCCTCATCAATATTAATACTTCTTTTACATCGCTAAACTCTCTAACCTTATTATTACTCGACAGTCGGAAAAAGTAAAAAAATAATAATACTAGCACTTGCACCCCAATGAGGTGCAATACTTACGCTGATAGGCTGATTAGATTACAAATTGTCCTTTTATCATAAATGAGGTAAATGACCACATACTGATTTTGTTTTTCCATGAAGTTCTCCACGTTGACATTAGACTAGAGGAGATCCTAAGGGTCAGGGTTTTGGATTAGGGTTAGGATTATGGTTAGGGTTGAGGTTGGGGTTATGGTTAGGGTTATGAGAAAAAGAATTAAGGTTAGGGTTAGGGTTAAGATTAGGGTTTATGGTTTAAGATTTATGACAAGGATAGTTTTAACTATGGGTATGGTTTAGGTTTAGCGTTCGGGTTAGAGTTATTCTTAGGTTTCTTGTTAAGATTGTGAGAAATAGGGTTAAGATTAGGGTTAGGTTAGAGATATGATTATGCTTTATGGCTCGAGTTAGGGAAAGTTTAGGGTTATCATTAGGGTTTATTGTTTAAGGTTTGTATTAATGTTATGAGAAAAAGGGTTAGGATTAGTGTTAGGTTAGAGTTACAATTATGGTATTTGATTAGGGTTACTTGGTTAGTTCAGAGTTATAATTAGGGTTTATCATTTCATGTTTAGGGTTAGTTTTAGAGTTGTGGTTATGATTGGGAATTAAATTTGAGTTAGGTTGTGGTTTAGGGTTAAATTTAGAATAGGGTTAGCATTAGGTTTAGGGCTAGGGCTAGAGTTACAATTATAGTTATGATGAATAGTGTTAGGGTTAGGGTTAGGCATAGGGTGAAGGTGAGGGTTAGGTTTAAGGACAAGGTTATGATTATGGTAATGGTTAGGGTTACAAATTGGGTTAGGCTTAGTGTTAGAGTTATGGTTAGTGTTAGGGTTAGAGTTATAGTTAGTGTTAGGGATTTATTTGGGGTTAGGGTTAGGGTTAGGGTTAGGAATAGGATTATTGTTAGGGTAAGGGTTAGGAGAAATAAGGTTACAATTATGGTTAGTTTCTAGGTTTATGTTTATGGTTGAGGGGTCATGGTAAGAATAGGGTTAGGTTGTGGGTATGGTCTATGGTTAGGTTTGGGGTTAGGGTTTTGGCTAGGTTTAGTGCTAGAGTTATAAGAAATAGGGTTACGATAGGGTTATGATTACGGTTTTCAATTAGTATTAAGTATAGGTTAGGGTTACGATTAGGTCTTATGGTTTATGGTATAGGGTTAAGAGTTATATTTATTGTTGGGATTAGAGTTATGAATGCAATTAGTGTTTTGGTTAGGATTAGAGTTATGGTTAGGTTAGGGTTGAGTTAGGGTTTAGTTTTGCATTAAGGTTAGGATCAAGGCTAGGGTTAGGGTTATTGTTAATAATAGGATTAGTGTTTGGAATAGAGTTGAGATTAGGGTTACAATTTAGGGTTATAATTAAGGTTATAGTTAGGGTTAGGGTTCATATTAAAGTTAGGATTAGTTTAGGGTTACAGTTAGGCTTTATGGTTTATGGTTAGGTTTAGAGTTACATTTATGATTGTGATTAGGGTTGGGATTAGAGATAGGATTTTGGATTAAGGTTAAGAATTTTTTTAGGGTTGAGATTTGGGTTATGAGAAAAAGAATTAGGGTTAAGGTTATGATCATGGTTGGAATTAGGGTTAGGGTTAGTGTTAGTGTTATGAGAAATAAGGTTACGATTATGGTTAGGTTAGGATTGTGATTATGGTATTTTGTTAGTGTTATGGTAAGGTTATGGTTATGATTAGGGTTTAGGGTTTATAAGGATAGAGTTAGTTGTGGGTATGGTTTAGGGTTAGGGTTGGGGTTAGAGTTATGGTTAAATTTAGTGTTAGGGTTATGAGAAATAGGGTTAAGATTAGGGTTAGGTTAGGATTATGATTATGATTTTTTGCTAGGGTTAGGTATAAGTTAGGGTAATGATTAGGGCTTATGATTTATGATTTAGGGTTAAGTTAAGAGTAATAAAACTATTATTTCAATTATTGTTCAGATTAGAATTAAGAATACAATTAATCACCTACGCTAACTATAGTTGTAACCCTAAATTTAATTCTATCCATATCCCTAACCCTAACACTAACACTAACAATAAACCTTAACCCTAGCCTTAAACCTTTAATAATAAAATAAAAAATTAAAAAAATTAATTTATAATAATTATAATATAAATTTAACAATAGTAATATCATATATTAATAATAACATATTACTATCAAATAGTACTAATATTAATAATATAATATTGATAATAATATAATATTAATATCTTTTAATAATATTTTAATATATATCTTAGTATTAATCTATATATTAGACGTGGAAGAGGGTATTTTTTTAATTGGAAGAAAGAGTAAAAAATAAAATATACTCCTCTAAAATATTATCTCTCGACCTATACTATATAGATTAATATTAAGATATGTAAACTACTATTATCATTTAATATAATTAATTAAAAAATATGTGAAATCTAATATATTAAACCTCATTTAATATTTAATATAACAATTAATTAATTAAATATATATTCATTTGTAAGTTAACATAAATATCTTAAATATAATCTCCAAATACATCCATACAATTTGAAAAACTTTACATAAGAAGGCAAATTAATTCTTATGGTTTGTCTTTTGGCATGCCGTGTACACAGAAATCTGTCTTGTGGATGAGCTTGACACCTTGGCAGCACGATCATTAAAGATAAAATATAATTTCTTTTTCTCCTTTTTAACTCCTTATTTACCGTCTTACAACGGTTGAAAAATGGCGGTGCTTTTTTTAACTTTACGGTGGGTTGAAATTTCTTTTTTATTTTGCCTTTATAATCTCTATAAACCTACAGATGAATTTAGCGGACATGATAAAGTTGGACAACCAAGCGATTGACCTACCTATTGAATACGACGTGATGGGTACGTTTTGTAGGGAGCTAATTAGACTGGATGGGAACCCCACCTTTTTTCTGGCGTCAAACTGCGGGAAATGCTGGTGGGCTTTGCCCATGTAGAATAGCCTATCAGTTAATTATAATTTAATAATTTTATACCCTAATATTGATCAATGTTGATTAATGGTGGCTCACAGCATAATATTCCATAGATCATATGGATGAATTTATTTAATACCAATGCAACATGCCAAGTCATAGAAAATATATATACTTTACAGCAAGTTTTAAAATATTTAACCATGGGCATTGGTCGCACCCACAAAAGGATATGAAAATAACAATAAAACCTTTCCTGGGATTTGGAAATTCCAATAGGTGACTAATATCTTTCTATGGACGTTCATTTATTTGTCAAACCAGGGGATGTATACCTTAAATGGCGCAACATAATATATGCACTAAGAACTAGTTTCAGTCAAAACTTAACAAAAATAAATACTGGAAAGGAATTCTATCTACGCTACAGGAAGGTAATGCAAATTTCTTTAACTCAGCTATGATTTGATTAAAACAAAAACCATAACAGCTACGATTGAAACACAAACTGTGAACTGGCCTTATGCTGCAGGAACAGGCACAAGGATGGACTCCCTATGCTGCAGGAGCAATACAAGACTGAGTTTGTATGAAAACTTCAAAGATGAAAGCTAACTGATGATCAACAAGAAAGAACAGCTAACTAACTAACTACAGATACTTACTAAGTGAGCCCCCTTAGCAAGCATCTACTGATTACGTAGGTGCTGAACTAAGAACTTCATCAAACTTTATTCATGAAAATAGAATGGTATACATTACTTTGTTGATATGGAAACTAACAACAAACTCTATCTCTTGTCAAACATATTTTTCTTTTCATTATCATACTGACTCTTACATGGTATCTGTTAACTTTCTATTACTATGCTTCTATCTTACTCTAACTATCATCTCCTTTTTCACTCGCGTAGGAGGAGTACTTTATTTAAAATCAGGAGAGCAACTAACTAACTAACCCTATCAAAGAAAGACGTGGAAGTAAAGTGTATCCCAGAATCAAGGAACAAACTTCATAAATGAATTTATCCATTCAACCCGATCTAGAGAGAATCTAGTGCTCCACTCTTTCCAGATTGACTATCATTAAAAATCTTTCCCAATGGTTTCGGTCAAAGAGTCTTCGCTAGAGCTTCCTCGAAGTCATGTAGGAAATAGACTTTACTGCAAGGCCAAGATCGGCTGCACTTTACTCGATCATACTTCTTCAACAACCTGTGAAACAAAAGGTAATAGATGTGAAAGAAAAGGTGCATGGCACATACATGATATCCATTCATTAATCACACATTCAAATCTATTTCATCATTCAAAAATTTTATGCATATATACTAGTCATTTAGGGAGTCAATGGGGTAATAAATGTAGTCAAGACAACACAATAAGCTGTAGGAACATGAAAGTGTTTTGCTACAGGATCTCCCCATAAAAGGTTTCAAAAGAGTTTTAAACAACCATGAATAACAAAAGTAAAGGCATTAAAAGTTCATCATAATATCCAAACTATGAGCACATTTTGGGCTCATCATTGCCCCCTACTTAGCCTAATGCTGGTCCTCTAGAATTAACTTTCCTAGTGGTTTCTCTAAAATCAGTGGTTGCTGCATGACTCTGAAATGGAGTTCCAAACCTATAATAAAATCCTCTGAAAGACTGGCACCTTTCATACCAACGGTCTTCTAAATCATCATGAAGATTTGTAGCCTAGTGAGGATAAAGGGGCCACATTAGCATAGGAGGTCTGAATGTCAATGGAAACCATAGTTCAAATTTCTTTTGAAGTCCCAACTGTATATATCTGCTTGATCATTTAAGAGCTGCTATGAAATTTAGGGGACTATGAGGTTCAGACTTTCTTAGCCCAATAGTTAATCTTTCCCACCTTTTCTCACTTCTGGTGTATGATAGTCTCCAAAATGAATATGACTGTGCCTGAAATTCATCATATACCTGTTTCCTGAGATCATATATTTTCTCTTTGGCTTTAGTATTATTAATGCCATATGTCAAAGTAAACCAAGTTTTCAACATTGCATGGGGATTTGAACTTCGAGAGCATAATGGAACAAGCTCATTCCTTTCGGCTTCCTTATATGTTTCCCATTGCCTGCCATAATTTGCTTCATTTGCTGCCCATGACATAAATGATCTCAAATGGATATCACCAATATACAGAAGAAGGTTCCATTCTGTTTCAAATGGAATTAAAAATCCATGTAAATAAAATTCACACAAAGAATTTCTTAACCAATTAGGGGCTGCCTGGTATGCGTCGTAAAATTCTTTAGCAGTGTGAAGTATAGGATCTTGATTTCTAGAAATTCTCATTAGTTGGAACCATAAGAATTGTTCCTTAAGGCATGAAGCATAAACTCTAGGTGGTGGTTTGTATTCCATAATCTGACCAGTTACTTTTAACATTTCATCCATTTTTGTTTTTAACTCAGAAATTTCCTATTTCTGACTTTCAATTTTCTTTTTCAGTTTCTTCCTTTCTACCTCCCATAGATTTTGTTGCATGTCGGTCTAGGCTATGTGCTGGAAAGTCAGGGTTTGCAATGTAACTGTTTCCCAATTAGCTTTTACATATTCCAGAAACTCAATCAAAAATGTCTTCTTATAAACAATAATGGCTTTACAAGTTGCAGGGTGAAATGTAGCTTCACTAGCCACATCCAACTATTTAGTCTATTCCTGCTCTTGCTGCAAGATGAATTATTGTTGCTGCAGTGGAGAAGACTATGCTTCCTCCGAAAACTGCATAGCAGTAGTAGCCAAGTCATCAAGACTTGGTAACCCTTGCTCCATTTCCTTTGTCTCAACTTGTTCCTCTTTAGGAACGAATGAACTTTGTGTAGTATTTTCGGACACATTCTGAGAAACATCAAATTCAGACCCTATAGACCCTTATGAAATTACAATAACCTCTGGTTGAGGTGAAGTAGGGGAGGTCTTACATTGTTTCCTTGTGGAAACTCTTCTTGGCACTGGTGCGGCTGTAGGAGGTGTTCTGGTAGCCTTCCTTTTTTTGGTTTGCTTAGAGGGCTCTACCCTACCAGAAGATGATAGTGAACTAGTGTTAGCAATAGGCATTGCTATAGGAGAGACGACTATAGGGGAAGGTGTTGTAGGAGAAGAACATTTCCTTTTTTGAGAACGAGAGTCAGATTCTAGGGACCCTTCTGCCTTTGTTTTTCCTTTCTCTCTCCTAGTGGTAGACCTAGTTTGTACCCTAGCAGAGGATTTAGGTGTGAGAGCTACAAGACTAGGTGCTACAGGAGTAGATGACCCTTGCCCTATTCTACTAGTAGACGTAATTTCTTTCTTCTTTTTCTGAGGCCGTGGGGTAAGTACCCTAGGGGGTTGTAGAATTTACAAGCTCTTTTGGGCAACGAATTGTTGCTAGGTAAGAGGTGAGACATCTCTCAAAGAGAGTTGAATTAATAATTTGATAAGGCCATGGTGAGCAACAGAATTATCTTTCCCTTATTGGGTTTCGTGGGCACTTTGTTCCAGAAATTTTAACAGGAAATTTAGAACATTTATAACTAACCCATGCCTCATATGACTTAATAATTTGAAATGATAAGAATCCAGGTAGGAGAAATGACCTTCACAAATTAAATACCTGATTATGTAAGTGGCGTATTCTTAATAAGGAGGAGACAATGATACACGCTTGCATCCTTGCTTGGAGACTTCCAAAGGTCCATCAGTGGGCATTAAAAACTTAGCCCTTGCAGTGGCAGCATCTGAAGAAAAATTTTCTCCAACAGCTGGAAGCCCAGTTACTTCAGCAATTCTATCTTCAGTTGCAACAACCGTTAGACCCCACATAGTAGCTTCCCCTTCAGAAAGGGTTCTCAAAAATTCTGTAGCAGCCTCCTCATCAAAAGCATTTAAACTCAAGAAGTAGTTTAACCATCCACAGAGGCTGAATGCGTGGATTGTTTGAGGATTTTGCAATAATAATTCATGAGCTATAAGCTCATGTCGTACCAACTGACCACCCATGTTCATAGTTTTCCTCTAGCTAAACTCAATTCCCTACTGAAAATTCAAATTCTCTGTTTCCCTTTCTGTTCTGGTTTTTTTTCTGTCGTGCCGTCACATTTCTTTCTTTCCAAAAATGAACTTTTTGAACAAGCAGTTTTAATCGTAATTTACAAGAAAAACATGCAATAAAAAGGACATGCAATCATATTTGGAAAGTAGCAAAAAAATAATAAAGAAAGGTTATTTGCACAGTTATGGCAGCGGCAAAAAGACAAGTTTTAAAAGGTGGATTACCTCGCCCCCTACTTAGAGTATGACATGTGTCCTCACATGTACTAAAGAATAGGCAGAGATCGGGTAATAATGACTGGTACTATCATAGAAGTAAATGAATAGAATAAAATAAATCAAATATGCGATAACAAAAGATATGGCGTACCTTTGATAATTGCATGTACGTGTGAAGAAAGTTGATGGCATCATATGAGTTGACAGTTGGGAGTGACATCATAATTAAGGGTGATGTAGATGGATGAGGTGGATGGGTGACATGGGTAGACAAGATGAATGGATGGAATGGATTGATGGGATGGATGGATGGAAGATAAAGAAGTGAGATGGGGCGATAAATGAGAATGGAGAAAAAGGGGTTTCCTTTAAAAAAAAGAAAACCTTTATTATGAGCATGTTTTTTTCAAAATTATGGTGAAGCTACAGGAGAAAGGCTAAAGCCTTCAGCTGTAGGAAGAGTAGCAGGAGGAACCTGAACAAACTGTTGCATGAATTCTTCTTTTGAGAATGGTTTATGGTACAACTGGAGTCGGTGGCCATTAACTAGCAATTTGAAATAGACTGGATCAATTGTCACTAGTTGTATAGCTCTATTGTCAAACACATTCTCAACTTCATAGGGACCAAGCCAACGTGTTGTGAGCTTACCTTGGTTTTCTTGATATCTGGAATCATATAACAGAGCCCAATCACTAGCAGAAAATTTCTTGGTTTTTATGTGTTGATCATGCCATTTCTTTCGTTGCTATTGGACTGCTTCTATATGCTGCAGGGCGGCTTTTCTCATAGAATCTATAGGTGATGTTTATACCTCTTGTGGAAGAAAATTATGAAAAATTTCTAGAAGTTTAGGCAGTGAACTCTCAAAATTTGGTTGCTATAGGAAACATTGTAGATGGTTGCCATTTAGATCAGATGAACTATCTGTATCAGAGTTAAACTGTAGAATTTGAAAAAGCAAAGCATCCTCATTCTGAAGTTGTGAGAATGGATCATTTTGAATCATCATTAATTGAGCCAAGGAATTAGCTTCTTCAGTTTCTTCCACCACATCTAGCCAAACAGGTTGGGACAAATCTAGTCGAGGTCTAGCAGGCAGATACAAAGCCAATTTTTTTGTAGATTGTCCATCAGTAATGGTCATATCTCCATAACAACATCCTATAAAAGTATCAACAGTTCCTAACCATGGTCTACCAAGGATAACTGGATACCCTCCTAAAGTTTTCTTAACTAATAATATTGTGAAATCAGCTGGATACTCCCAAGATTCAAGAGTGATGATTACATCTTCCACCATCCCATTAGGTTTAACTGTGAAGCTATCTGCAAGCTGTAGAACTGTAGGTGTAGACCTAATGTTTGAAATTTTCAAGGAGTCCATAGTATGCTTTGTCATGAAATTAATGGCAACACCTAAGTCAATCAAAATATTTTTTACAATTTGGCCATTTATATGTATCTACACTATAGGACTTCCAGGGTCAATATACATTGGGATGACTACATTTTCCAACATTATATCAGCCAGTTTCCCTAAGACATGAATTGTTTGGGGATCATTTTTCTTCCATCCAGGCTTCTTCAGAGAGGCCTCTTTAATAGCTTTTCCAAAAATGGGAACATCTTTAATAGCCTGAAATAAGGGGATTTGAATTTGTACATGCTTGAGCTGATCCAAAATGTCAAAAGTGGGTTCTTCCATGGATTTAAATGCAGTACTTTGAAACCTCTGAGGAAAAGGTGGTTTTTCTTGACTTTGCAAAATAGGCTCCTTAGAAACCGTATCAGGTATAGGCATATGCTCAGTAGGAACAGCGGGTGCAGTAGATTCTTCAAGGGGAAAATTTGGTATTTCAGTAATTAAAGGCAATTTTGGAGCAGGTAAAGTGGTTCTAGACCTCAAATGGATATCATTAACATTTAAGGCATAAGATTGATGTTGGTTGGCTTCAGCAAGATACATAGGCTATTGTGGCTACTGTTGTTGCTTATTATTGGGATTTGGCAATGGCTGGGTAGGCATAGGCGTTTGTTTTGGAGGTCTAGTATTTATGGTAGTTGTTGCAGGAGGTGGCATGAGGGCTTGTGGTTGTAGCTATAGAAGCTGCAGGAACCCAGGGGACTAGTTTTTCCATTGCTGAGGACCTCTTCATTGAGGATTCTGCTGCCAATTACCTAGAGGTGGGATCCATTGTCCTTGTAGCTACTACCAACCTCCTTGAGGAGATTGCCATTGCGGGGTCTGATAATTAGGCCAACTTGGTTGACATGGATTCTAGGGTGGTGGTGGTCCATATGCAAGTTGCCATTGGTTATTATAGCCAGAATAAGGATTACCAAAAGTTAAAGGATCTTGAGGCATACCTTGTCTTTGGGCCCATGGTCTCCTTTGTGCAACAAAGAATACTTGATCATCATCACCTTCTACTAGCTTGAAGTCAGTAGGTAGTTGCTTAGCTTCCAAATTAGCCACCATCTTGCATCTGCAATCACACTTCTTCTGTCTACAGTATGGAAATAACTTGGCCAAAACTGTCTCAGCTTCCTCATATTTCTTTCGAGCTTGCATAGTGTCAAGTTGTGTAGCCATATTATTAATGATGTCCTGTTTGAAGTTAGACATCAAATTCGTTATCTCCATCTGAGAAACTCCACTAGAAGAAGACTTCCCCACTGTAGCATGATGACCTCGACCTTTCTTAACTATTGCTTGAGAGTAGTTAAGACATATTTTCTTTATATCATCCCAAGGCAGTTGGGTTATATCACCTCCTCCCATCAGGTCCAGGGCGTCTATACAGGCATCACTGATTCCCCTTAGAAAGAGTAATTTCTAAGAGTCTTCATTAAGAGTATGGTTTGAGTTCCTTTTTAGTAAAAACAAGAACCTTGAAATATAATCTTCTAGACTTTCATCCTCCTGCTAAATTTGAAATATGTCATCACCTTTACTGGCACTCTTACAATATTCCTTATAATTCTCAAGGAATTTTGTCTACATGGCTGCCCAACTATCAACAACACCTCTTCCTAGACTCATGAACTATCTGAGAGCTCCCTCCTTCAAGGTGGAAGGAAATAGCTTCAATTTATGAGCATCTAAGTTGTAGTCATAACTGCGACAGAGGACATCAAACTCAAACAAAAAAGTTTTTGGGTCCTCTATAACCAAGTCATAAAACTTGGGAAGCAATGAAGAGGGAATATTTTTAAGATTGTTAGATCTTGCTGGAGAACAATGGGAAACTCAAACACTGGAGGTGGATTGTTTGCCATGTTTGGTTGCTGGAATAACAGAGCGAATGGATTTTCCTCAGGTTCTTCATTAGCTGGGTTAAATGGCAGTTTAACAAACAGGTTTTCAGGGAGGAACCTTCCCAGTGCGTCTCTTCTTCTTCTATGCATGCAATACGATGAATGGTGGTTTGAATTTTTTTGAAATTTTTTGACTAATAAACTAAACTAATGCTAAAAATGACTTCTGGCGAATTCTTAGTTGGACGCCATCCCCAGCAATGGCGCCAAAAATGGTCACACCCACAAAAGGATATGAAAATCACAGTAAAACCTTTCTTGCGAATTGGACATTCCAATAGGTGACTAATATCTTTCTATGGATGTTCATTTACTTATCAAACCAGGGGACGTATACTTTAAATGGCGTAGCACAATATATGCACTAAGAACTAGTTTCAGTCAAAACTTAATAGAAATAAATACTGGAAAGGAATTCTATCTATGCTATAGGAAGGTAATGCAAAGTTCTTTAACTCAACTATGATTTGATTAAAACAAAAACCATAACAGCTACGATTGAAACACAAACTGTGAACTGGCCTTATGCTGCAGGAGCAATACAAGACTGAGTTTGTATAAAAACTTCAAAGATGAAAGCTAACTGATGATCAACAGGAAAGAACAGCTAACTAACTAACTACAGATACTTACTAAGTGGACCCCCTTAGCAAGCATCTACTGATTATGCAGGTGCTAAACTCAGAACTTCATCAAACTTTATTCATGAAAACAGAATGGTATACATTGCTTTGTTGATATGGAAACTAACAACAAACTTTGTCTCTTGTCAAACAAATTCTGCTTTTCATTATCATACTGACTCTTACATGGTATCTATTATCTTTCTATTACTATGCTTCTATCTTACTCTAACTATCATCTCCTTTTTCACTCGCGCAAGAGGAGTACTTTATTTAAAATCAGGAGAGCAACTAACTGACTAACCCTATCAAAGAAAGACGTGGAAGTAAAGTGTATCCCAGAATCAAGGAACAAACTTTATAAATGAATTTATTCGTTCAACCTGATCCAGAGAGAATCTAGCGCTCCACTCTTTCTAGATTGACTGTCATTAAAAATCTTTCCCAACGGTTTCGGTCAAAGAGTCTTCGCTAGAGCTTCCTCGAAGTCATGCAGGAAATAGAATTTACTGCAAGGCCGAGATTGGCTGCGCTTGACTTGATCATACTTCTTCAAAAACCTACAAAACAAAATGTAACAGATGTGAAAGAAAAGGCGCATGGTACATACACTATATTTGTTCATTAATCACACATTTAAATCTATTCATCATTCAAAAACTGTATACGATATACCAGTCATTTAGGGAGTCAACAGGGTAATAAATGTAGTCAAGACAACACAATAAGCTGTAGAAACGTGAAAGTGTTTTGCTACAGGATATCCCCATAAAAGGTTTCAAAAGAGTTTTAAACAACCACGAATAACAAAAGTAAAGGCATTAAAAGTTCATCATAATATCCAAACTATGAGCACATTTTGGGCTCATCAGGCATTACACAAGCTTAATGGGTACACATTACTTTTACTAGTTCTAGCAAGTATATAATCTATTTAGGAAAAAAATATCCAATAGACTATATTCAACAGTTGAATAGACTTAACAAGTAATAAATATTAAAGGTGTCGACATTGTCAGAAGTAATCTCAACTACCCTCAGCCTAACCTGTCATGTTTCAAATACTCTGTATGCATATTATATCTGCAACATTTAAGATATCATTGAAAGCAAAACTCAAAAAGAATTGAATGTATTTTTTTATCAACTCCCCCAGTTTGTCCACCATACCATTAGCTTGCTTCACACGGATTGTGGGAAACATAAAATATAGTTTTATATTGTTGTTCCATCTCCTTAGGAGGTTCTAGATTGTTCTTAAGACCTCCATAAATGAAGCACATGTAATAGGTTATGTTAGTGTTGAATGACCAGAAAATCATGAGGTAGAAATGTTGAATGTTGAAGTATTCGAATCAAATGTAATGTTTGATGAAATTGATAAATAGACTTGTAGTGCTATAGCACATGGTGCAGATTTCTGTGTTATATTTTTTGTGTCTCTATTTATGTGTGTTTTTTCTCCTGCTCCCTTATTTTGACAAACATTCAGAGAAATGCAAAACATTGTATTACATTGAAAATCAAGCTCCTCAAGCTTCTTATACGTGGGATTGTATCAAGAAGGTTATAGCTAAACAATAAATACACCATCATACAAGATTAGCATTGCCTTCACTGCCAGCACAACCTATGATGTCATGCCACAATCTTAACTAAATAAATGAGAAAATAATAATTCCTTAAACCAAAACTTCTTAGGCCCTTTTGAAAAATGACCACCAAATGATAAGCTTCAGTCAATCTTCACTGACTAGTATATCATCTGCACAAACCAAAAGTAGGCATAGAAACCTATTGTACCAGTCAATACAAAGAATACATACGAAATGATTGTCATGTAACCAAAATAAAAAATCCCAGAAAAAAGCTTTGTGATCTTCAGCTTGGTGAAGAAATAGAATGTGGCATATAGAAACAAATAAAAAGCTGAAGAGCCTGTAGTCAAATAAGATCTCCACCACCAGTGATAACCTTCACTGCACATCTAGAAGTAGCATAGGACAATGGTTATCTCCACACATATGACAACAAGAATCACAAAGACAAGGAATAGAAACCAGAATATGTACTAGAACTGATGCAACCATATAGAAGTTAAGATGAAGAATAGTTCAATAAAAACAACACCAAAAGGGAAAATTCCTCCAATGAGTATAGAGAAAAATGGCCACATGTACCAAGCTTGTTCTGGAATCTGACAGGGAATTTTATTGGTTTTCACTGGATCCTCAATTTTCAGTTTCTTGTACCCAAAGTAACTACCCACAAAGACCAAGGGAACAGAAATTCCAAACCAGAGAGCAACCAAAGAAAACATGGTACCAAAAGGAACTGCACCAGATGATTTTTCACCCCATATCAATGTGTTCATTACAAAGAAAATGCAAAATACAATTCCTGGAAAAAAAAAGGTGTCTTGAGCGTATTCTTTCTCCATTCTGTGCCTTTGAACATCTAATAAAGATGAGAAGAGCAGTACCCAACAAACAAACCCATGAACACCCACAAAAGAAGCATAGATGTCATGAGACTTCCACGATTTGATGGGGAAAGGAAACCAAGCATTGCAAAAATCATTGTGACAAGGGTCATCCCAAAAAATTGTACTCCAGTTCCCACATAAACACACAGTAACCTTGCATGGGAAGGAGCCCTAAAAACATCTCCATGAACCAACTTCCAAGCTATTTCCTCTTGCACTTCATCCTGTGTTTCTAATTGATTGTACACATTAGTTTTACTAGTTCCCACTGCCGATTTCCTCAGAAGAAATCTACCTTTCCCAACACCCTGGATGTCCACGCACAGCGAGAGGACCACAACAATGATAAATCCTTTCATAGCTAGTCTGGTTATTAACTGTTATGTTGAATTGTTCCCCTTGGAACTTCGGTGACCTCATGAAATACATAGCTTTTTCAAGACTCGAAATAAGTAAGTTTCATCACTATTCCTTAACATTGCATGGTATTCATGGTGACATACGGCACAATTGGAAAAATAAAACCACAATTCATGGGGTTCCTACCAGCATCAGACTGGGGGAAATACCGGTGGGGTTCTCCCACGTAAAATAGCCTATTGGCTAATGATTGTTGTGATTTGAGAGTATCTCAAGAATCACAAACAAAGGAGTCAAACTATGACATTTTCTATTGTGGAGAGAAGAAATTTTGAAGGAGCCAACATTGTTTACTTTGTGCTTTATCTTTCAAATTAGGTTAAAAGAATGAAAACTATTGTCATCGTTTTGGCCTTGTGCATTGTGCTAGTGGTACGGTTCTTAGTTGGTATGGAAAAATGTTATTAAAAATCATTTTTTATTTTTTACATTAACTAACATTCCATTATCCTTCAATTTTGATAAGTTACACATTTTGATCTTCAATGGACAACTACAATCTCTCTAAATTATTTATTTCTTTGCTGCAATATCAATTGTATTTTCTTTTCCATTAACGAGCTTTGAAAAATGTCTAATTTATATCCATTGACTGAGTTTTCTTTTTGATTGGAGGAAGCATGATATACAAGTAGGTTTTATTGTGGACTCTAGAGCAAGTTAAAAATATTATCAATCAAATTTTATTTTGGATTGACATTCATTTAAGAGATTATCAATGCATGATATAGATTTTTTTTTAAAAAGTTATCATTGAATGCATTCATTTTACTTGAAAGTGTATTCATCATAAATTTCATTTCTATGATTTTACTTTGTGGTGTTTGTAGAGCTAAAGGTTGACATTGGAATCGAGCATTGGAGTTGAGCATAAACAAAAGCAAGATCAGAGTTAAGGATTTGGGTATTAAAACTTAAAATTCATAAAGCATTTTTAAATTCTTTGAGATTCCATTGCATGCTTTAATTTTTTGTTTTAGACTAACTCATTTATTTTTGGGCAATAAAAAATGAACATTTGAAAAGCTTTCAATTTTCATTACAAAGGGGTTAAAATGAACTTTACGCAAATTGACTAGATTTTGTTTAAGGTTAACAAATTGAATGAGACAACTTTCAAATCTCATTTTGGTGCTTTAAAATGAATCAAAATCATTGCTTTGTGGACTTAAGATGGACATGTGCAACTTTTCTTTGTTATTTCTTACTTAAACTAACATCATCAAAAAGGATGTATGCACTTCTCTTGTGCTTCATAGCAATCTTGAGAATCAAAAGGCCTTTTAGGTGATCTTAGGGTAGGATAAAGTGATCACCTCCACACTTCATTTTGGGTTATTAAAATTAAACAAAGCTTGTGAGTGTGAGTTAGGTATATCATGTGTGTTCTCCCTTTGTTTCTAAATCAAGGTCGATCGAACTATGGATGTGCTTACTCGTTGTTGTTTACCTCTAGAGGGGCCTACCTAAGAGAGACATCCGAAAGGATAAATTGAAGTTGACTCCAACCAATTTTTCATTCGGGTCGGTATATAAATGGATAAGACTAAACTGTCAAGTCCTCATGGTATGTAGACCTTAGCCGTACAGTATCTTTCAGAATGGGGTACTACCGTAAAAGGTATAAGCACCCCTAGTAGGATTGATTAAAGAATTTAGTGGCTTGTTGGACTCTCACAAGGTGCCATGTCCTTGATGTCCCATCATTAAGAACCTTTTTTTTAGCAACCAACCATTTCATCCAATGATTTTATCAAAGTGGTGCATTGGAACTTAGATTCCAAGAAGTTACTTGCCATGTCTAATCTTGGTTAAAGTATAGACATTAAGACTTCATTCTTAACATACCTATATACTCTCTCCTTGGTTGCATGTAAAATCATCTCTTCTACTATGAAGGGCATGAGGCAAGCCCACCAAGAAAAACTTACCAATTGAGCTAGGATGTTATATTGCTTGTGAGTCAGGTTGAAAACACAACGCTTGGATCCAAAAAATTGAAACCAACATTTAACACATCATTATAATTTCAAACCCTTTGAGAGGAATAAATACATTTGAAAAGTCCTCATGTTACTGATTTTCCATAGGGGTTCGTATCCCTAGAAGGATTCTAAACACTAAGACCTATATCTCGATTTGTTCATTTCAAAGTCAACAATAGGAAACTGTGCTCTTGAAACCTTGATTTTCACATAATGGACCTTGTGGAATGAAAATGGAATTGAAACATATAAATTTAGTTTTAAAACTAAGAAAGAAGTGTGTTAATGGTAAAAGAAAGTCATTAATCTATATTAACTCAAATTGAACCCCACACATGTGCTTTTTTATCTTTTTATCATCTTTTGAGAAAACATTGGTCTTTGGTTTTAACTACTCTTAGAGAAAAGCATGTTCTTCAATATCTTGGACTAGTAAACAAAGTATCTCTAAGTCTCTTAGGATAAAAATCAAAAAAATCATCTATCTCCCAAACATCAAAATCAAAATAACCTCATAAACAATTCTTGGAAATCTTGAAAAAATCGCTCATGCTAAACTTTGGGAAAATCATTTGAACCAAATAAAAATCATTTTGTTTGATTATATGTGTGTAGATGAATCATTCTCCACATGTTTAGTCAAATTATTGGTCTTTGTGAACAATTCTATCCCTTGATATCATACAACATCTTATGGTTTATGAGTTCACTATCCAAAATCAAAAATCAAAAAGAATCAAAATCATCTTGTTTGGTTAGGTGTGTCTATATGAATCCTTCTTTACACATTTAGTTAAATTAGCATCTTGTGGATAAATTTCCTTTAGGACAACATCCAACCTTTTAGAGTTTATGAGTTCACTATACAAATCAAATCAAACCAATCGCAAATCAAATCAAAACATCAATCCAAGTCCTAAAGTTTAGAATCATCTTCAAGGTTTCCTAAGAGTTACAATCATTCACCAATCATCCATATTTCATATCTCATCACCATCATTTTGATCCTTAAAATATTATAATTTCTTTTTTGTACATAAAATTTACATCAATCCAAAGAATTAGATGTTCACCTCCCACATTCTTGAAAATTGATCCTTATTTTATGGTCCAAACTAGACCTCAACACAAGAAGAACATGAAATATAAACTTTATCCATACATCATCAACAATATAAACCAACCAAACTCTCAAAGCCTCAAAATTCCAGATGATTATCAAAATTTACATTTATACAATCCATACATGGGATCATTATCTCCCACAAACCTCAATGGTACAACAAATATGAGTATGCCTAGTGAAAATATTGGAACACCTTTCCCAATGGTAGATTTGAATCCAAGTCCAAAACTACAAATCTATCAACCAAACACCTAATGCATGAGCCTTCAAATGAATAACATCATCCCATAAAATCCCTACATGAAAAATGTGAATGTAATAAGTAAAATTTTACCAAACTTGGAAAAATTTGGGATAGATATGTTTGCAAATCACAAGAATATTGTTCAAAGTCCAAACAAGATGTTAACGACTCCAAGTCAAGGTAACACCATGCAAAATAAAAGTTACCTAAATCAAGGAAATGTGATTCCCAACATCAACAATGTTTAATTTCAACCCATAATGCCCAATTTAAACATCATCCCAAGTCAGAACATTGTCCAAAATCAGTTTTTCCATGATCCCATGCAAACACCACAAGTGTACATCCCAAATCTGCTTGAACAAAATCCAAATCAAGGGAGTCAAATTCAAAATCAAGATCAAATTTCACTAGAACAACTTGCTTCACATGCCAAACTAATTGAATTATTGAGCCAAGAGATATATTCACTCCAAAATTAGTACACTCTTCCTTTGGTTGAACCATGCCATCAAAGTGTTGAGTAGTGTCCACAACCACATCAAGAACATTATCTCCAATGTCAAGAGGTTAGATTTCAAGATCAACCACATCAAGAAATTCAACCCCCACATCTCAAAGGTCAATCACCACATCTTGAAGACCAATCACCATATCTCTAGAATCAATCACCACAAGGTCAAATCTCATAAGGTAACAAATGGAAATACACACCACTTGGGGGACCCATCGAATTGATCATGCAACGGTTGGTGCAAGAAAATCTCATTAAACTCCCTATTTATGAGGATTATAAAGAGCCCTTAGTTAAACCACCAAGGTATAACAAGAAGTACTTTTGTGGCTTCCACAAAATAAAGGGACACACAACATTAGATTGTATTCTAATTAAAAATATCATCCACGACCTTATTGATCAAAATATAATCACTATTAGGGAAAATTTTCAAGATATATCCATCAATGACCACATTGAAGATATTTCCACCTCATCCAATGATCAAATTAACATACATCAAGAGTCACTTTTCAATCATGATAAAAACACACCAACAATACACAACAATGATCCAATTCCAAAAATGTCAACATCATTTAACCCTATGGTTGAAGAAACTAACAATCTCTCCACCACAATTGTTTAAAATCTCTCCATTAATGAGCACATTGAAGATCTTTCTACCCCATTCGATGATCAAATCACCATACATCAAGAGCCACTTTTTAGTGATCTATTTCAAGGAGTGTTAAGATTATTTGATCCTATTGACATAATGCGCAATCCATTGACCAATGATCATATTGAAAATGTCTCTACATCACCTTATAAGTTAGAGGACATATATCAAGAATTTATTCCAAAGCATGATCAAAATATTTCACCAAGGTCTAGCAATGGTCCTTTCCAAGACATGTTGAACCCCTTTAACCTCATGGTTACAAATACTGAAGGAATCCTCAAATCAACATTTGATCCAAGTCCACTCAAAGATCAAGAGGATATTGAGAAACTTCCCATGCCTAATGAAGATATCCAAGAACCCTTTATAAGTAGTCCATCCTTCAAAACTGACCCATGTCTAGAACTTGATCCAAAGCATGTCGAAAGCAATTATGAAATCATTCAAGATCAAGATTTTTTATCTCTAAACTACTACAATGGTCTAATGGACACTCTCCTATATATACAAGATGATCATATCCACATAACACATACTCATCCATCTACCCATGAGACACTTTCTTTGGATGGACACGTAGATGATCTATATTCTGAACAAGATTCCTTTACTCCTGATATTATTACACAAAAATAATAGGTTATTGGTTCCTATAGTCAAATAGAGTTGTCAACATTAGGATTAGATATATCCCAAATTCATAATGAAGATGCCATGAATAAAGATATCCAACATTATCCACTCAAGGAAACAAATCAGATAGAACATGATATTCCAGAGTCAGTAGAGCAACAAATTGAAATAGTGTCATCTGCAGGGGTCATTTATCATATTTTATTCTTGGTTTACTTTCCCATTGGTTTCTCTTTAACCTTTTCTCTCATTAAAAAATTGTCTTGTCTTCTTGGTTTGTGTGCAACCTTCTCTTCCCTTTTTCTGATCCTTTAAAGGTGTTCTAGGTCTGCAACTATCTATTTTTCTCCTTTTTCTCTCTATTCTCATCCTGATGATGGATCACAGAGTGTGATCCAAAACGTTGATGTAAAAAATCACACACAATGAAATCCAAAAATATTTGGAACAATACAATATGGATTGTGGAAATTTGATATCATTAATTGAATGTATTCTAAACAAGAGCTCTTTGAACAGGTGAAATCAAAGCATGAAGTTATTACTTCCACAATACTGGGGGCAACTATGTCTCAAGAAAACATCAACATAGTGAGCACAAAGAGTCCTTATGATGAAATGAATGTCAATACCACAACTAGCCATGTCATGAATCTTCATCCACCCATCACCCAATCCATGAATTGACACCAAAATCAAAAGAAATATTTGAATCAAAGCACAATGAATGTTATCAAAGAAAAAGAAGATAAGAAGCATAGCGGACAAGTCAAATACACATCAATAGTGAAGAATACAAAGAAACATTATCCTTATCAAACCCCATTAGTCAAAGAAACTATGGGGAAAAATAAAAAGGGGAAAAGTATCCATCAAAGATGTCCAAAAAATCAAAAGCAGGATTTTCAAGTGACGTACAAAGTGTATCAAGCAGTTGGTCCTAGTTCCACACACACTTTTTTTACCACCCATCATTTCCCATCTTCCCAAGTTTGGAGAGTCAAAGGTTCAAAAATTTCAAGAAATCCATCTCTTATCCCTAAACACATAACTCCATCCATGCCCCCATGCATGATATCTAATTTTTACATTGACCATGTATTGGAAATGACCCTTCATCATAAGGATTCAAAAGAAACTCTATTGCAATGTGTACACAAAGACAAAGTTAACTCCGGTATCGATGAAGCAAATTAGGAATCTCAAACGTTGTATTTAAGTGTGCGTATCTTAGAAAAGAAACTTCTACAAGTAGGCTATTGATGGCACATCATGACAAAATAATCTACATCGATACCACTAGATGGTTCAGCATGAGTTTAAAATATTTTAAAAAAATTAAAAAAAAAATGTGAAAATCCAAAAATAAATAAATAAATAAAAATCATGAAAATGGTAAAGATAAAAATTGTCCTCTAGTGGAAACCACTATAGTGGAACTTTGGACATGTTTCTTGATGAAAACCTAGAAAACTAGCATCATGTGTAGAATCAAGCATCTGTGTGCACTATTTCAAGTGAAAGCATCTCATCCCATCCATAATAAATCCAACATAAATCCATTCATCCATGAACCATTTATCCAATCCATTTTCATCCATCTGCATCCATCATCCGAGTTATCTTGATCTTGATTGAAGTTTGGGCCACAGTTTACACTTTCTTATGGTAAACATCTTGACATGGGTCATTTTCATTGATCCTATCCTACCCAGTGTTATCTGAGCCATGGCGCATTATGCAATGGGCATCCTTTGTACGGACACCTTATCTTATTGCAAGATAATCCTTGGAATCCTTTTCATGCTTACCATATCCATTTGTCCACACACCTATCCAAGTGTCCACCCATGGCATTCCATAAATTGCTAGACACTGGGGGAAAATATATGCATCTTTCTTCAAGAATAAATCTTTATCTATATCATCCAACCTATGTAGTGATCTAAACATTGGAAAATGTGAAACCAAATATATCAAACCATTTGTGATGCAAAATCCAAATCACTAGTCCATGGCATATTTTGACAAGAATATGTTCCTGATCAGGCTTTATCTTTCATTGAACATCAATCCAAACAATCACTATCAATCGCATCTAATTTGCACATCAAATATCACATCAAATTATCATTCAAACAAATTTTGTTCTAAATCAAGCATCAAAATCCTGATCAATCAAATCCAATCAATCCATCATCATCTTGGGCTATCCATCCTAATCCTTGCTTTTCTTAACACTATCCTTGAATTGTTGTGTATCCTTGACAATATTATCACCATCAATCCTTCATCATCTTGGGATATTCATCCTAATCATTGTGTTGTGTAACACTATCATTGCATTGTTGTGCATCCTCAATAATGTTATCACCATCAGTCAATTAATCTGATCAATAAAATTTAGCTTGGTTTTCAAAAAATTCAAAAATAGAGCACTAATATCATCACACATATCCATATCCAAATCATCAAAATCATGCAAAAATCCAAAAAAAATCAAAACATATCAAAAATCCAAAAACATAAAAAATAAAAAAAAATCAAAAACATTGGAACCCGAACTATGCCATCCTTGAGCTTAAAACTAGGCAAGGCTAACCTTTGATCATCCCTCGAGAAATAAAAATCCAAAAACATTCATAAAATCTCAGAAAACCCTAAAACATTTAAAAAATAAAAAATAAAAAACATTTGTAAAATCTCGAAAATACCAAAAATAGCCTCAAAACATTTTAGAAAATAAAAAAAATCCAAGTATTTGAAAAAAACCATCCATCTCATCTTGCTTTCACTCGAAATAAAAAATCATCCATAATAAACTAATCATCACCTTCATCGTGTGGCAACACAAACAAAAACAGTTACAACAATCAACAAAAGCAAACTTCAAACACAAAATCAAAATCAAAGAAACAAACCTTTAAACACAAAATCCAACTCTTGATCATTCATAAACATGTAAATCAACCGTATATCAACAACCTAGCAATCAACTTATCAACCCATCATCTGTTCATATGTGGCAATTGATCATGCTATACTGTATAGCCCATGGTATACTGTACACCCCAGCCCCCTGTCCTTGCTGGGGTCTGAGGTCGGGATGGGCCTTGGGCGGGGGTTCGGGGGTGCAGCCCCCGAGAAAATTTTTTTGCCATTTTTTTCGTGTCATCAGCGAAAAAGGAAAAATCTCCAAAAAAGAAAGAAAACTGACTCTGTAAAACCCTAATTCTGGAAGCTTCTAAAATCTTGTTAAAAGGGGTTGGGATGGGGGTTATAGTATGATGAAAAATGTGATTATTCAAAAGATTGTAATAGGTTTTGCACTAGATAATAAAAGTATTGGATGGCTGCGGTTTGGTGGATGTAGCCCAGATTGGGTGAACCACGTTAAATTCTGTGTGTTATGATTTGTTCTGTGTATATTTTAGTTTCTTTGTTTATTATTTAAATCTGCATTTAATTGTTAGATATCTACCATCTCTAACCCTAACAAGTGCTATCAGAGCGAGTTGTGTTTCAATTATCATCTGTAGGAAGGTCTTGCGGCTAAGTGGGAGTCTCACAGTTGAGTGGGAGAAATGGTAGATGAGGGTAAGAGGGTTGAGAAGTTTAATGGGAAGAACTATTAGTTCTGGAGGATGCAGATGGAGGACTATCTCTATCAGAAAGATTTATGGCGGCCATTAGAAGGGAAAGCCAAGAAACCTGTAGTAATGTCAGATGAGGACTGGGAGATCTTGGATAGAAAGGCTCTTGGCAGTATTCGTCTATTCCTGGCACAATTAGTGGCGTTCAATATTACAACAGCAAAGACAACTCAACAGTTGATGGAAACCCTGGCGAAGTTATATGAAAAGCCTTCCACTTCAAATAAGGTATTTCTTATGAAGCGTTTATTTAATATGAAAATGGTAGAAGGTGGGTCAGTTACTGATCATTTGAATGAGTTTAATACGGTCACCAGTCAGTTAACTTCTATAAAAGTAAACTTTGATGAAGAAGTTAGGGCTCTTTTGATTCTGTGTTCTTTGCGTGAAAGCTGGAATAGCTTGGTAATGGCTGTTAGCAATTTCGGTTCGAATACATTGAAGTTTGATGATGTTGTTGGTGTTATTTTGAGCGAGGAAATTCGTAGGAAAAGCTTAGGTGGAACATCCACATGAGGTAGTGTTTTGAATGCAGAAAGTAGGGGCAGAACAAAGGAGAGAGGAAATAATTCTGGAAATCGTGGGAAGTCACAAGGAAAATCAAAGGACAAAAGGTCCCAATCTAGAGACAAGAGGGATTGCTGGTACTGTGGTAAGCTAGGTCATTTGAAGAAAGATTGCTGGTCTCAGAAAAATAAAGATGGAGACAACAAGGAAGGAAGCAAAGAGGCAAATGTGGTAAGTAATAAATCTGATGAGGATGCTTTGATTCTTTCCTTTGATAATGCTGATGATTCTTGGGTATTAGATTCAGGGGCTTCATTTCATGCTACCCCCATAGAAGTTATTTTCTTGATTATTTCCAAGGGGATTTTGGGTTGGTTTATTTAGGAGATATCGAACCTTGTCATTGTTGGAAAGGAAGAATGATTGTTGCAGGGAATCATTGGCTACTGTGTGAGGTAAGGCATGTTCCAAAGTTAAGCGAAATTTAATTTCAGAGGGCAACTAGATGATGAAGGTTGTGTTGTTACATTTAGTGATAAAAATTGGAAGGTCACAAAGGGTGCCTTAGTAGTAGCAAAAGGTGTGAAACTAGGCACCTTATATCTTTGTACATGACATATTGTTCCTTCTACTTTAATTGTTATAGAAAAAAGTCAATCTTCAGAAACAGTTGTTACAGTTCAGTAGGTAAAAGATCATACAATTGCTGTGGACTCTGAATCAACACTGTGGCATAATAGACTTGGGCATATGAGTGCAAAAGGTATGAAAGTACTTCATTCAAATAATGTTTTACCAGGTCTAAAATGCGTTAATATGGATTTCTGTGAAAGTTTTGTCTATGGAAAACAAAAGAGAGTTAGTTTTCTCAAGGATGGGAAGCAAAAGAAATATGAAAAATTGGAGCTTGTGCATACAGATGTATGGGGACTAGCTCAGGTATCTTCTCTCGGTGGCTCTCTGTATTATGTTACAATCATTGATGATGCAACTAGGAAGGTATGGATTTATTTCCTTAGGCATAAATCTAATGTATTTGAAACTTTTAAAAAATGGAGAAGCTTGGTTGAGAATGAGATGGGTAAAAAGATAAAATCTCTCAGATCTGATAATGGTGGTAAGTATTGCAGTAAAGAGTTTGAAGATTATTGTTCCTCTAATGGTATTCGTGGGCAGAAAATAGTTTCAAGGACTCCACAAGAAAATGGAGTGGCTAAGCGCATGAACAGAACAATAATGGAGCGTGCACGGACTATGAGATTGCATGTTGGGTTGCCTTTAAAAATGTGGGCAGATGCTGTAAACACTACTATTTATTTAATCAATAGAGGTCCCTCTAATCCTTTGGGTTGTGGTATTCCAGAGGAAACATGGAAGGGTAAAAAGGTGAGTTATTCTTTTCTCAAAACCTTCGGTTGTGAAGCATTTGCACATGTAGATTCTAAAAATAGAACTAAGCTTGATGTAAAATCAAAAAATGTGTATTTGTTGGATATGGCATTGATGAATTTGGTTATAGGCTTTGGGATTTTGAAAATCAGAAAATTGTGAGAAGCTGGGATGTCATATTTAATGAGAAAGTGTTGTACAAAGATCTGTTGTTGTAGCATGAGAAGAAAAAAAATGATTATGTAGTTTTGGATGATATTCCCAACAATAATGTTTCAGTGGTTCCTCATGCTGGGCAACAATAGCAGCAACAAATACCACAAACTCCTATTAGATGATCTTCAAGGATAAGTAGACCTCTAGAAAGATTCTCTCCCTCTTTGTATACTATTTTGTTAACTGATGCTGGTGAACCAGAATATTATGATGAAGCTATGCAGGTGGATACCAAGGTTCAGTGAGAGCATGGAATGAAAGAAGAAATGGACTCCTTGCTGGAAAATCAAACTTGGGATTTATGCAAGTTTCCTGCAGGTAAAAAGGCTTTACCAAACAAATGGATTTATAGGCTGAAAGAGGAGGATGGAGGTAAGAAAAGATTGAAAGCCAGATTAGTTGTAAAGGGATTTGCACAGAAAAAGGGTATTGATTTTGATGAGATTTTTTCTTCTGTTGTTAAAATGACTTCTATTCGTATTGTTTTAAGTATTGTGGTGCTGAAGATTTGTATTTATAACAACTTGATATTAAAACAGCCTTTCTCCATGGTGATTTGGAAGAGGAAATATATATGGAACAACTACAAGGATTTGAGGTCAAAGGTAAGGAGAAACTAGTGTGCAGATTGAAGAAAAGTTTATATGGCTTGAAGCAAGCACCTCGACAATGGTATTTGAAATTTGATAGTTTTATGGCTGAGCAAGGCTACCGCAGTGTAATTCTTACCATTGTGTTTATTTTAAGAGGTTGGATAATGATAGCTACATTATTTTATGCTTATATGTTGATGACATGCTTGTAGCTGGGTCTAACATGGATCACATAAGTGAGCTAAAACAACAGTTAGCAAAATCTTTTGCTATGAAGGATTTGGGGGCAGCAAAACAAATCCTTGGTATGAAAATTTGTAGAGATAGGAAAAACAAAAAATTATTTTTATCTTAGACTAATTATGTTGAAAAGGTGTTGCAGAGATTTCATATGAAGAATGCAAAAGCTATCTGCACACCTTTGCCTAGTCATGTTAAATTGACTAAGGATATGTGTCCAAAGACACAAGAGGAGGAAGAAAAAATGTCCAAGGTACCATATGCTTCAGCTATAGGCAGTTTAATGTATGCCATGGTATGTACTAGACCAGACATTACACATGTCGTAGGAGTTGTTAGCAGGTATTTGAGTCATCCTGGAGTTGAGCATTGGAATGCAGTAAAATGGATTATCAGGTATTTGAGAGGTACATCCAATACATGTTTATGTTTTGGGGGCTCTAATACTGATTTAAAAGGCTATGTTGACTCAGATTTGGCAGGGGATATAGATACCAGGTGGAGTACCACATATTATGTATTCACAGTTGGTGGGACATCAATGAGTTGGATTTCTCGATTGCAAAAAGTGGTTGCTTTATCCACCATAGAGGCAGAGTATGTTGTTGCAACAGAGGCAACAAAGTAGATGATATGGCTGCAACTTTTCATGGATGAGTTGGGAAAACAATAGGATGGAAATTACTTATTTACAGATAGTCAAAGCGCTATAAATCTTGCAAAGAATTCTGCCTTGCATTCTAAAACAAAACACATACAATTGAGATATCATTTCATTCGGTCAGTGTTGGAAGATGGACAGGCCAAGCTAGACAAGATACATAAAACTATCAATCTAGTGGATATGTTTACAAAGGCGGTGCCAAGGGAGAAGTTGAGCTCCTCTTTAGCTTCGGTTGGCCTTCAAGGTTGAATTCAAGTATAACAAAGCAATAGGGTCCAAGGTCCTTATTTCTAGTGGGAGCTTTAAGTGCATCAGTGTTGTCTAGGATCAGCCTCCAAGTGGGAGGTTGTGATGGTGTGGAGCCTGATTAATCTCAAAGTGGGAGATTGTTGGTATGTGGCAATTGATCATGCTATATTGTATAGCCCATGGTATACTGTACACCCCGGCCCCCTGTTTTGCCATTTTTTTTGCATCATCAGCGAAAAAGGAAAAATCTCTGAAAAAGAAAGAAAACTAACTTTGTAAAACCCTAATTCTGGAAGCTTCTAAAAGCTTGTTAAAAGGGGTTGGGATGGCAGTTATAGTATGATGAAAAACGTGATTATTCACAAGATTGTAATAGGTTTTGCACTGGATAATAAAAGTATTGGATGACTGCGGTTTGGTGGATGTAGCCCAGATTGGGTGAACCACATTAAATTCTCTGTGTTATGATTTATTCTGTGTATGTTTTAGTTTCTCTGTTTATTATTTAAATCTGCATTTAATTGTTAGATATCTGCCATTTCTAACCCTAACATCATCATCCTATACAATGCATGTCCTAGGATATATCGTTCCAATAATGGGCATAATTTTGGATATCACTTTGGATTCTTATCCCATAAAAAAAAAAAACCTTTGGATAGAGGTATGAAGAACATTGAATTGTTTGCATGTTTGATATTTTCTTTTTTATTTATCTTATTGCATTCATTCCAATGACCTCTCAATGATGTCTAATCAAAACAATTTAGAGAGAAAGGAATGGGGCAACAATCATTATCCTTTTGTCTGTTGTGCTTGTTGGACATTCTTGTAATATAACTTGGCAAATACTTGATTTGTTAGGTACATCCTAGCAAGCTTTTCGTATGTCAAGTGTGAACATGAATACTCCTATCTATTTGTTGAGTCAAATTTCATTGCACTAGGTACAACACCATCTTGGTTCTCTATACCTTGATGCAACATATCTATGTGTGCTATCAAACATAAGGTAAGTAGCCCTTTTAAAGTCCCAATTCTTGATAAGAAAATCATCATCTTTTATCATCATCATCTCTAATAAAGTCTCATCAGATCATGGACTTGTTGGATCTTCTTGTCATCATCCCATTTCTTCTTTCTTTTTTCTTGCACTAACATCACATCATGATCAATTAATCATCATCGCCAGCAAATCCGTCTTGCATCCATCCTACATACACAAATCATTAGCATATATAAATCTCATAATCATAGCATATCACATCATCCATATCATCCATCTAGCATGCATTGTATTATCATTTGTGATGAAGGAATAGCCTGAGACACATAAAATAAACCACAAACAAGATAATAATTTTATTACTCAGAAAATGAAGCTTCTTACATGTAGAGGATCTCAATCCCCAAGTTCTACAACACATGCAAGTTATAGAAGGCTACAGAATAACCCTTTTGCAATATGCAAGCTTGTCCCCAAAAAGCTACCCAAAAATTAGAAACCCGCCCATAAATAGAACTCGTCATTAGTTTGGAGCCAAAACAACATTCAAATTTTAGTTTAGGCGGTTTGGCACCAAAAATTTACAACATGAAGTTCAAATTTCAAAAGGGCATTTGCAATTGTATCTTCTAGAAAGTGTGCCAACTTCCTGGGGCCATAACTTTTGATCCAGGACTCCGATTCGCAAACCATTTGAACCGTTGGAAAGGTCTCGATGTTAATAACGTAGTTGAAATATGCTACACTAATTTCTATAAGTTTTGGGGCCTTTCCGGGAACTCTAAGTGCCTCAAATCTAACTTGGAAGATTTTCAGGTGCAAATCTTGGAAACTAAAACTGCAATATCTTTCAACCTAGGAAAAGAAAATAAAAACCATAAATTGGGAATTTCATTATTACGAAAAGGCTATCCAAAAATGTAAAAACATCTAAAAACTAAGAAACTTGAAATTTAACTATTTTTGGGTGATGCAAGATTGCCCTTACACCACTGGATGCTCCTGAATCAATTTGTATCATCATCATAACCTTCCATACTTCCATCTTGAATCTCTTTGTCATGAGATCAACCCTCAAATCAAATCTTTTCACTTGATCTCTCAAGGGGGCAATGTACTAGTGTACTTCTTTCTGCTAGGGCATCCAAAAAAATTAGAGAATTTTTGAATTTGATCACTGAAATTTTATTTTTGAACCAATACAGCAAGTACATTGCTTCAAAGAGGGGAAAAATGTAGACATGTGAAATTGAAATCACACATATCTAACTAATTCATATTCACCCATCAATTAAATAAATCAAGGTTATTTGATTTATCTCCTAAAGTCTCTTCATTTTATTAAATAAAATGTATTTAATTAAATGGATAGTGCATCAATTTCCTCCCTTTTGATTTAAATAAATCCAAGCATCTAAGTAAAAATTCAAAATCACCTACCATCATCTTAATTAATCAAATTCATGATTAATGCTAATCCTAATTCTCTTTTCTCTAGATTTTGCAACTTGCTCAAATAAATCAATTTATTGATTTAATAATTCATCATTTTCTTTCAACTTGGCATAAAAATAGAATATTCTTCCAAATTTGAATCTCCCCCCAATTTGACATGTACATCCAACAAAGCATTTAAGAGGTCTTATGTGTCTCTTATATGTCTCTTGCAAAGTCAAACTTAGCATTTAACTCTCAAATTCAAATTTCAAATCTCCCCCTCTTTGGCACATTGACCAAAATGTGCTCATTCCTCAACCTATCATAATTTGACAAGTGGCTCCTTCCTATTAGTGGATCTTTAGTCCCACATCTTCCATGTTTGGCATTTTTTATCCTTCCTGGCTATAAATAGAGAACTTCTCTATTGTATCAATCCTCCACAATCTTAGTATCTCTCTCCACAACTCATGCAATTTCAAGCATTTGCATCTTGTTTATCATATCACTTAGCATCTTCAAGGAATTTTCACCATCAAGCTTGTCAAGGGTTGGAAAAGGGATTCTTTCCATATAAGCACCAATCCACTATGGGATAGGTTTGAGCATGCTTCGTCTCTTAGGTATTTTATCACTTTATTTGTATTATTTAGCATGATTCAATATCTCATATGGATGCTTGATTTGTTGTATTTTATTTGTCATTATTATTAATGTTCACCAAAGTTGAAGTATTTGCAAATTTAGCATCCATAGAAGTGAACCCATTAACTCATCAACTAATAATGTTGAGAGGTCCCTTTCCTCTTCTATGGCAATAACCAATGGATCAAATTTTGTGGGTAAACTTATGAGAATCTTCTCCACAATATTATGCTCTTCCCCGGTTTCTCCATTTATCCTGAAGTGGTTAATCAAGGTGGAAGCCATTTTTTGAAAATCTAAAATGGATTGATTGTGCTTCATCTGCATGGTCTCAAATTCTCTCCTTTGTAGTTGGAGTTTCACTGACCCAACTTTCTCAATCCCTTTGTAGGTGTTTTGAAGTATTTCCCATGCTTCTTTTGCATAACTAGCTATTGCTATTCAAAGAAAGATAGCCTCTATCAAGGTTGCCTCAATCAAATTGAGAGCTTTTGCATCATTTTTCCTTGTCTCCTTCAACTAGTTCTTTTGAGCATTGCTCAATGTTGCAAATGCATTTGGGTCAGCCACATCTGTGAAACCATTTGCAACTACCTCCCACAAATCATTTGCTATGAAAATGGTTCTCATTTTGTTTTGCTAGACATCATTATTTTTTCCATGAAATATAGGTGGTTTTTGACAACTCGTATTGTCTCCTCCAACCATTTTACTAAATGGGGGAAACTACAAATACCCAAATAAAATCTAAGGCTTTTCTTCACTGCCCAAAAAACTAGGGCTTTCCCAAATACCCAGAAACTAAAGTTTTGTCACAGCACATCGAGGAACAAAGCTAGGGCTTTAAAAACTAAATGCCCATAAAACTTAAGGCTCTGATACCAGTTTTTTGGGAAAATAAACCCCAACTACAGTGGGAAAAGAATGAAAACACAAACAAAAAGGAGACAACAAGATAAGGAGGAAGAAATATATGTTATATTTTCTATTTCATTCACAAAAAGATTACATTCAAAATTTTTACATACAAAAAACTTAGAACTTAAAGTGCTATATTCACTTCATAGAAAAATTGTGCATATTCTTGTGCATTGGAGCTTTCTATGCTGTTGCTTTGTGCTAGAGATATTCTAGAGCACTGGAGCACTACTCTCTATCAATGTCTTCTACTACTATAGGATCTCCTAAACATTCCCTTCTATTCTATTTTGCTAAACATTCCTCCTTCCTGTTGCTATTGCAAAAAAATTATTGTCTCCTTCTTCCTTGAAGAAACATTATATTCTTTTGTCTTTTGTTGCCTTTCCAAAAACTGGTGCCCAATTCAAATTCACCTATCTAAATTAAATTCACCGCCAACAACATTAACTGGCTAGCTCATGCCAGACATGACAAGTGGAGGGAACGATCCAAAATGGATCTCTTCTGACATGACATTTAATGCATCTTCCCATTGCTACTCTAAATTAGATATTCGAAGAATGAGGATCATAAAAAAAGATGCTCTTACTAGGAGCCTATTGTTGACAATTCCATCCCACTGATGGAATTTAGAAGAAACTACTTCTTAATAGATGATGTAGGGGGGGCTTGTGGTTATTGAAACTCAAATAATTAAAGGGTTTCAAAAAGTGTAAATTTGGGCATTTCATTGTCAATAATCTTTCAGTTTCCTATGCAATAATAAAACTTTTTGTTTGCCCAATAGTGCACTATCGAACAATGCAAACTGGATGGTGTAATCCTTTCATTTGATGAATGTGGGCTAATAAACCTATCCTTTTCCCATGCAATCAACAAGTTATTAATACAATGAATTTTCCCTTTCATTACGCATTACTAGAATAGTCATGGCTAAATAGAATTTTTAATATCTAAAAAACCATTCTTTATGAGATAATTAAAACATTTGAAGACTTTGTAATGTTTTAATATGAAAATTTATGTTATCTCAATCATAAATTGGCCAGAGAACTCGTTTGAGTTCCTCGGACTTTGAGGAGCATATGTCGAATGAATTCGGAAGTTGTCCTTTAGTGGGTTCATTTGGGATTACCCAGGAATTGTGATTGGTTTCGCCTTATAGAGTAAATTTTTAGATATGTTCTCTCTTTAGTCTTAAAGTACTTGTTTTCTTGTTGATTTTAGTCATTATAAAAATTATATTTTTTATGTTGATGTATTCATATATTTTGTATTTTTTCATAAAATTAAAATTATTAAGAATTTATGTTTATATTTTAACATGATGATTTTTTATGATGATAGTCAATTTTATTGTAAATTGTTAGTGTAAAATGATCAATTTAAAGTTTTATTTTTATTTTTAAAGTATAACATTTGTTTTCAAATTAATTTAAAAGAGATGGTTTAATTTTGAAAGACGATACAAAATTTAATAATTGTGTAACAAGATTAGAGAAGAAAGGTTACTATTTTAAGCTACAAATTATGTCACATGGATTGGAATATCATTCAAAAATATTTTCATGTTATAATATGAATATGACATGTAAAAACATAGCTAGTATCACAACATATAATCATATGATGTGTCTTTATTTAATAAGATCTCTTTATATGTTTAGAGCTGACATGTGTAAGACATAATTTTTAAGCCACATCAAAGCATCAATGAGCGCCAATATGAAGATTGTATATACTAAGAATGTAGAAATTATTATAGAAAATATCAAATACTATATGTTTAGAATATAATATGTGTGTTCATTTATATGTAAACGAGACCTTGACCTTGTTTTACACAATGAGTTCCTATCCTTTATTAATAATCAATGTTTTGATTTTTTAAGCCTCATTGTCATTTTCCTTATTTCATAGGAAAAATTTAAACTTTTTGTACTCATCTTGATAAATCTAGTAATTGTAACTAGGATATATTTAGATCTTGATAAATTTCAAGTTGTATATTAGCCATATTAAATATGCATATATATGTTGGATATATAGATATACATACTACTAGGAGGTAGGTGTACCTAGTAGCAGAGTGTTATCTAGTATATGAGAATTCTTCAAATATTCATTATTGAAGACAATTTTTTTTTTTACAATGATGTATAAAACCATATCTAAGATTACTTTTATTATTCTAAAAATGCATTACTATATTTCTTTGATTCAATTAACTCATATGTAATCTAATGATGCACAATTAAAATTATTCAAAATAATAAATATGTTGGTGATTTTTTTTGAGAATTGACTCCTTTACAACTATCTTATTGAATGTTCACATCTTTTCTCCTAATTACATATGTACACAAATGTTGTAATTTTCTTCAATCAAAGTAAAAATTCATATAAATAACTTTAGCAAGATAAAATAATAAAGATTTACATTTAAGAAAATATTTTCCTTAAATTAATATGAAAACAATATTATTTTCCATTGCAATTTCTTTCATAATATTATTTTCCACTGCACTTTCTTGTCATTGATATATCTATCAATAGATTATTATATCTTGAAATTATGTAAGTACTAGTTATAACCACTCTATTCAAAACTAATGGATTACCTATGATACAATTTATTAGTTTTAAAATTATTTAATTACATATCAATAGTTTCATCCCTATACCTCATAAATCTCAATACTAACAACTCTTCTAATCAAAATCATATTTATATAAATAATGTTTGAATGAATAATATTTATACAATAATTTTGTTTTATTAGCAATATGATAAGAGTCTATACCCACTAAATTGGTGGAGAGTCAAGACTCGTATGTCGAATATATCACAAATACATAAAGTAAATTAAAAATTAGAATAAAAAACTTAACAAAAATGGTAATTTAGTGGTCAAGTGAACCCTCACAGTGGTTATATGTCAAATGGCTCTAGGAAAATTTATTGCAACAAATTCTCCCCGTGAATGTCGGTGAATTTTCCATAAAATGAATCTGCCATGACAGTGAATTGTCCATAAAAAATTGTTGATGGTAAATTTTCCGATGATAACTAATCATTGAAAATTTACTCGAAACCATGCCAAACACAACTTATTCCATCTTTTTCCAACACTTCCTATACCGATTATCTCTTAACACTTTAAACCTCCTATGTTTGATCATTATTAAACACGCACAGCGAATTGTCTATGGATGTTCAATTATATAGTCGACTTCGAAATCATACTAGTAGAAAATAAATGATAGGAATGTTTGGTAGGAGCGAAGTCATGCTTTTCACATGTGTCCTCATTCGAGAGATTCCCATGTACAGTCTGTTTTATTAATGGTTTAATATCATCAAACTTATGTGATTCTTTAATCAAGTAGTCCTTCAATTAATTTTAAGTTCAAAGTTTAATAGAAGGATAGAGGTAAAAAATGAGGAAGCACGAAAGCAACCTCATAGTGCAGCAAAGAAGGAAAGAGTTTAAAGCATGACAAACATAAATTTTCCTAGGTAGAATGGGTACTATTCTAACTATTTTAAATATTTCATACTCACTGGAAATGTTTACAGTTTGAGCCCGCCTTACTCTATTATGTGGGACATGCAGATTGGGTTGCACAATATATAATTTCCTTAGTATTTTTTAAAATGCTAAATCCACGGTGAGCATGGGTGATTTTAGTTGCACCTCGTTTTTAGTGTTCTTGGACAATTTTGTACTTCATTTCCTTGAGAATGGATTGTAGAGGATGTCATATACTCCACTTGGTTTACCTTGCTTGTGTAAAGCTTTAAAGCTGATACGCACCTTATTTTTCGCCAAATTGCAATTCTAAAACTGATTTAGCAATCACCTTTAAATTGCACAATTGTTTATTGTCTTCATTCCATGCAGGCAATTGTTGTTCTTAATGTCTAATGCAACCTCTCCCACTTTGGGTGTCATGTCATGCTAAAGTTTATATGCTTAGCTTATGGCTATGCCTTATATCATGGTAATAATCAATGATTATGGGCAAGCAATTGTTGTTCTTGATGTCTAATTCTCCCACTCTTGGTGTCATTTTATGCTAAAGTTTATATGTTTAATTTCTGGCTGTCTTATATCATGGTCATATGCAATAATGGTGGTTTAATAATTAGAATGATTTTTATTTTAAAGTCATTTTGATTTAGGAGTATTTGAGGTGAAAGATTAATTTTGTTTCAATTGAAAATATTTTAATAGTTTGTTTGATTTGTAGGTATTTTACTAATTTTTCATATGTTTTACAATAATATAGATTGATTGTGAGCTGCCATACACCACCACTTATGTTTAATGGATCAAGATATCATAATTGTAATTGGAAGTATAATCAATTCATTAGAAGCACTGTAAACCACCCCATTTAACTAAAATAAGTTGTGTTTAGAACTATTGATTGTAATATATCTAAAAACTTTTATTTAATGTATGTAAATTGGACATCCACAAGTATTATTATTTCAAAGAAGTTAGTTAAGGCTAATACTAGACATTTATTGTACAATGGTAACTAGCTCAAGATCATCATGATTATACTTAATGTTAACCCCATCAATACATTCCTATCGAGTGATCATTTATAAAACCATATGAAGGTTGGAGACTCCCAACTTTAGATGTATTAAAATGATAACACTACTTCAATTAATTGTAGGTTGACACACTACAAATAAGGAATGTGCTTACTTTCAAGGTTGACCAAAGAACAAAAAAATCAGTTTTACGAATAGTGGTTATGTTGTGCCCTTTTTTCCCCACTAAAGGAAGGGACCCCTCTCATTTTCCTTTTCTACATCTCGGCATTTTGTATATGTTGATCTCTAGTCCTACTCCTTTTAGGAGTTTTTATGATGAGGTTATTTTGAGATTAAATCTTGATTTGATTTGAATAGGGCAATGTGTAAAAGCATCTTGGGGACCTCAAAGTAAATTTTGGGATGTCATATGCAAATTTTTCTTGTACCTATGGATAGAGAATGAAAAATTAGGCTAGGTTACTTTTTATTTTTTGCAAAATTCCTTCTAGGTCAAAAGTTATAGAGTTTTGGATATTTCAATCAAGTAAGAAATATGGAGATTTCCAATGAACAAGAAATCTCTGACACACAAAAATATGGAAATTTCTTGACCTCAGGAAATCCCCCTAAATTTAAAATCCAGAAATTTCCTAAGCTCAAGAAATTCCCCTAAATTCAAAATCCAAAAATTTCCTAACCTCAAGAAATCCCCCTAAATTCAAAATCCAAAAATTTCCTTACCTTAAGAAATCCCCTTAAATTCAAAATCCAAAACATTTCTTGACCTCAAGAAATCACCCTAAATTCAAAATCTAGAAATTTCTTGACCTCAAGAAATATCCAACACACACAAAAATCTAGAAATTTCCCGACCTTAGAAAATCTCCTAAATTTCCATTTTTCGTAAAATTCCAAGACCCATGAAAAATCTTGAAAATTTCCCGAAATGGAAAATTACCCGAAATGTAAAAGTTCTCAATGGGCCAAAATCCCCAAAATTTTCAACTTGGGAAAAATCTCTAAAATTTCTTGACAAGGTTAAAATTCCAAAATACTATGGAGTTGAAATTTTGAAAAGTTTATTTAAGTTTAATTTTTATGTTTTATGGATTGGATTTTTAGCATGTGAACTACTATTGATGACAGTTGAATTTTAAGATCTTGAAATAAAGATGTGGCCTTAAAATCAAGGAGCTATCATGAAAGGAGATTAAATAATTCAAAAAGGGGGTTATCTATGAATGCATGTCCAAGCTTTATGTTGTCAAGAAGGTTAAAACCTAAAATTTAAAAAGTGCAACCTTAGCATTTAATGATGATCTACATATGAATCCATGCCTAGATATGTGTGAGCTAGAAAAGTGTTTCGAAAGGACAATAGAGGGATTCTTTTATTTCTCCAAAAAGGATATTCATGAAGATCAAGAAAAGGGAATGTTTGTTTCTTCCTAGATTCAAGAGTAACAAATATTGACTGGAGACAAATGAGGCATGTGTTGCTAGAATTTAATGTACCCCAAATATTAGATGCAAATGTAATCTAGACCCTTTATTTGAATTTAATCATAGCCATTGATTCAAAATGTAATTTTTATAAAAGGCCTATGCCTATTCATTTGTAAAAAGGAGAGAGATAACTAAAAATTGTTATCAAAATGCTAGAGAAATTAATTCAGTTAGAAAATTGACTTGGTGAATTTCTATGTTAAGTTTGAAGGTGTTATGGTTTCTTGTTTCTTATTCTCAAATTTTAGTTTTAGTTCATTTGTAATGATCATAAAATATTGAAGATGTTTAGATGAATCTCTTGTTCATACCATTTGTAGTTTGTTGATTGTAGATCACAATGCATGGCTAGTCTGAGCCAAATATTGCATTAAGTTCAACTATGAATGCTTGTTCATGTCATGCCAACAATTGGGCGTATGAATGAATATTCATAGGCTGAAAATATCTCACTTTTCCTTAGAGTATTGCATCGTTTCTATGGAGTTGTAGATTTTATCTTGGCTAAGCATGAATAGGTTTTATGGGGATTTGTCAATCTGTAGCATTAGCCATTGTTGTAATTGATCTTAGGTGTTAGGTTAGGATCTCTCCCAACCCCATATATTTAAATATTTCTTTGGGTTAGTTTTAGGAACAAAGCATCACTAAACTATCATAGCTAAATGGATAATCATAGCTCTAGAAGAGAAGGATGCCTAAAACATACTCATTACGCATTATACTTGTTAGATGTTCCTACTAGGTGACCATCTCATAAAGGACTTGGGAAATACTCTTGTCACTATGGAGGAGGATGCATATATACAAGGTGCACTTATTATTAGAAGCATTTGGATGGCTTGAATGTAAATCAAACATTGAATTGCATGTGTTAGTAATGACTTTGGCAACGGGATCTCAGTTCATGAATGGTTTATTTTGAGATATTTTATTATATTGAATCAAGATTAACCTCTTGGAAAAACCCCTTGGGGTTCATTCTTTGTAATTCTTTAACAAAGGAATGAAAACTCTTCCAAACCTCCTTAATAGTGCTATCAATAATTTTATATCCTAGCCTAAGGCCAAGTTGAAATTTTGACTATCTATTCAAGGGTCAAAAGAACTTCTAGAATATTATTGAAGTTATCCATATCCTTATAGTTCAAAAAATTTTGGTTAGGTCCTTGTTGATGGTGTTTTTATGCACTTCTCAACATAGGCAGTGCGTAGGTGCACTACCTCTCTTGAAAGACAATCTTACACAATCAGGTTGCAGAACACTATCCCAAGGTCTCTCGGATGTCAGGTCATGACAATGCTTGGAATATCTTAGTTGTTTGATGTGATTTGCTGGAATCACAAGGAGGTCTTACGGATGGGTTATAAAGCATGGAAGTTGGATCTTGAAATGGAGTTCTTGAGATGGAAAGTTGTTATTCATTGGCTGTAGGTTCAAACAGTAGTCTTGGACTCCATTTTGTTGTTGGATTTGGCTTTACAATGTGTAATGAACCTTAGCATAGGTCAGTCATAAAAAAAAAAAAGAAGGCAAGGAAGAGGGAAAGTTCCTAAGTCTGCAACTAACTATGAATAGTGACAATGGAGTTCCTGTGATGGACAATTTCTCAAAACAATATCCCACTTAACTAGAGATTTCACAGTATCATGGAAATTGTGCTATCTTCTAAGGTCTGCAGATACTTTGTCCTTCATTCACCATGTACATGCATGAATCAAAGAGAAATGTTTTGGAGCAACTTTGAATTCAAGTCCAGGCTAACTTTGCATAGCTATCTACCATCAACAAACAGCAAAAAGTATGGACAAAGAAATCATCAACATGGCAGGAATTTTCATAATCACCTAACAGCATTCCTAAAATATATCCAAAGAAAGAAGACAGCTAACTAAAACAACAATAAAACCTAAGTCAAACATCTAACATTGGAGATTGAATCAAGTAACATAAGAGAAACTAAGAAAATACACCAAGTCAATGCCTTTTCTTTATAAATTTATGCAGCATGTCTTTACAACAACTCAACTCTCTTTGCAAATGAGAGGAGAGCCCTATTTATAGTGCCCAAAAGATTCAATGAATGGCCAAGATTAATTCTTATTGTGTGGCCAAGATTCATTACAAAATAGGGTTTCACCTACCCCCCAATATATCACAATTTAAAATTACATTTTGTCTCTTCCCTATTTCGTCCTCTTGCTGACAGTACTGTAGCTCTTTTGTCTTTTAGCCAATTGTTGTTTTCACTGTAGCTACTCTTCAGGAAGCTCTTCATCTTTGACAGGGTTGTCCTCCTACCCCTTGGAAGCTGTGTATTCTATGAACTTGAGGACGACTGCCTGGAGTTTGTCTATTTCGATGATTTCACATCGCAATGCCTGGTAGCTACATTCCTTTGCATTATCCTCTAGCCTTTTCCAATCCTCATCATACTTTGAGCCTTGGTATATGAACAACTCCGATTGATCAAAGGCGGGGGCAGCAAAACTCAAGAATTCCGTTGTGATATCTCCAGCCATCCCATCCTTCATCTTCTCCTAGAAGTAGGGTTTTATCTTTTCCGGATCCATTTGCACAGTGGGCATATCATAGTCCGTCATCATCTTAAGGTATCGAGCACATTCTACCCTGAATTTCTTTCATCCATTCAATGTTCAGATCCACCTTGCTCATGATTTGTTCTAGCCTCTCTTTCCGGTTGTCAAAGTCTCGGTGCCACACATCCATCCGCCAGTGATCTTCTTTCTTAAATGAAAGCTTCTTCTCCCACGTGGCTTTAGGTAGCTGAAGGATAGCTTCAATCCTTGGAAAGGCAGAGTCGTAGGTCACGGGGAAATCAGTGCAAACATTCCTTATGTTCTCTAGAGACTGCATCAGGTCCAAGAACTTCTTGGTTGTTCGCACAACCTGGCTAATTCCCATGTTTCTGATGTATGAGACTCGTCGGAACTAGTCCTCTATGGTCTTCTCCAAGTTCTTTCTTCTTTCCATCTTTTTGATCTCTTCCTTGGAAAGCAGCTAAGGTGCAGCTGTGGATGTAGTAGGTAGGTCGTCTACTGAAGACCATTGTTGTATGTAATCAGTTAAGGCTACAACCTGTTCCTTGAGCTCATCCTTTAAGATTTTATCTTGCTTTATCAGATGCACCACTGTAGCCACTGACTCCTCAAGGTGCTTGACTTTCTGCTCTTTGGTGGCAGTCCCCAAGTCAATGGTGAAGATGCTATAACTTATCCCGGCTTGGCCAATTGTGGGTGTTGCAATTTGTGCCACTCGAGAGCCAGAAGCATCCATTGTTACTCTGGATCAGACCTTGGGATTCTTCTCCTTCTTCGTCGTGATTTGGGCTTGAGCTAAGATGGCCTCTAACCTTTCCCTTGGGTCCTTCAGCACAGGGGTTTTTCTTTCGAGTTGCTTCTCCAACCACTCAGACACATCAAATTTCCCCTTGGGTGAATCATGGTCACCCTCACCCTTCTCAGTCAAGGCCAATATTTCTGCTTCTTTTCCCTCTGGGGATTTTTCTTTCTCTTTGGTAGCATCTTCCTCCTCTTCATCAGAGTCATGGACAAATACGAGGCATTTGATAGGCAGCCCGATTAGTAGTTGCTGAATGGGACTTTCTTTTCTTGCTATTTCTCCTTCCTTCTTTTCCTCAGTACACTCAACCTCGAGGCTTTTGACAACACGTGTTTCACCCTCAGTTAAATCCTTTTGCTACTATTCTTTTGGTGGCTGCCCTTCTTCAGCATTGGGTGACCCCTCTACCTCTGCCCCAATGTCCTTCAGCTGTTGCGCCATTTCCTCCTCAAGGTCATCATCAAAGGTTTGAATGATTTCCTTAGCACTCGAGCCATCTTCCCCATCCCCACTCTCGGAAGAGCCCATTTCTTCATCCTCATAAGCCACCCTATCAATGGTTCAGTGTTCATACTCTAGGTGTTCATGGTACTCATCGGCCTCCTCCTCAACAGGCTTCAAGGCCTCCCGCTCTCGTTCCTCCCACTCCGTAGAGATTAGCATGGTGGCCTCCATAGTCAGTGGCCCTGTCAGTGGTTGTGAAGGTTGACTAGTAGCAAGGACTTATGCAAGGGCTGCTTGGAGAGTCGGATCCATTAAGATCTAGGAGAGCTCCGGAGGAAGGTTTTGCATGTGCCTTGAAAGAGCCTCAGGCATAGTGGTAGTGGGAACAGGTGCGGTTATTGTTTCCAGAGGGAGTGATGTGATTGGTGACATAGCAGCAGAGGAAGGGGGAGAAGTCATGGTGGAAGAGGAGTCAATAATTATCACAGACTCGACCGGAGGTGAAGGGGCAAGATGTACAAAAATGTCCACTGCTGGTGGGGATGCAACAACCATAGCCAGGGAGGTGGGTGGTGCAACAGAAGGGGCGAAGAGAGCCAACGGAGGCTGCAATTGACCCATACCCTCTACTTCTTTCTCTTGGGTTGAAGGTTGTTCCATAGTACTCTCTGCCTATTTGAGCCTTTTGGGAGCTGAGCCTCCCGTTTCTTTCTTTGCATAGGCCCTGGGGTCTGGAGACTGCTCAGTTTCTGCTCCTTTTATTTTCTTGGACCTGGTGATTGGAGGAGACTTGGAAGTCTCACCAGTTGAAGTGGTGGCAGCAACATCCTTTGTGGCACTCTGCTTGCTTTTGAGCCCTTCATAAGTCAAGATTACTCCCTGTCACTTTAAATGAGCCACCTGCCCATTGATCCACTACTTGGTACAAGTTAAGATTGGCTGGGTTATGGTATCTAGGTCATTGACCTCCTGTTCATCCCAGTCAATTGATGGTATTGGCAGGTTGGCAACTACAGGGTCCTAGGATGCATTATGGTGGACTCGTCCTCCTCGACTTGGTTTGGTACAGGGAATGGTTGCACCCTTCTTATGAACTGCACTATCATTCGCATGTAGTGCCTTGCGGGCACTTCCTTGTCATCCTAGTAGTCGGCCCATAAATCCTCAATGTGGTGAAGATGGGCATATGTTGGCCCTAGCGCTTTCCTGACGTGGCCATGCGGTTCCATCCGTGGGCGAGTAGTGTGTAGGTAGAAATGGTAATCCTTTAGTTCTTTCTCGAAGTTACTAGCACACTGGGAAGCTTACAGTCGGTACATGCCATAGCCCAAAGTCATGGGATATGAGATCCTTGCTATGTGTTTGTTGTTAAAGATTGCCTCCAGGTGTTGGAGTTGTTGAGAAAGCTCCAGGAGGATGATTCGGTCATTAGGGTATCAGGGTAGCCTATTTGGTCTTTCAGTGAAGCCCTAGGCACAAATGTACGTAAACTTTAGATATTGGATGTAGAGAAGCACCCTGGCACTGTGGGAGACCCTCCTCTCGAAGTCTCGGGTAATCAACCTAATAATGTGGCCAATGAAGGCATCGTTTACTCTGCAGTAATCCCTTTTGAAGTTCTGGTACTGGAGCTGCAGATATTTATCAAAGGCTTTGAGTCCTTGCTTCTGCTCCTGATCGGGTGCCACAAACAACCCGCTATACTGTCTCTGATCCGCCAAGGAATAGACAAGATAGGAAGTCATATAGAATTTGGAGCTCTTTTTTATGTTGACAAACTGCTCGTGGAAGCAGTTGCTTATGACTCCTCCCCAGTAGAACGAAGCCTTTGTTGTGACGTCCTCGTTTCCACGCAGGATCTGCTCAATAAAGTATGCCATCCATTCCTTAAAGTAGGCGGCCGCGGGGAGACCCATAATCCTGCTCAACATGGTCACGAGGTCGTGGTAATCTTCATGGAAATCACTACGGAAGAGTTCCTAAGGAACTTTCGCAGCACTACCCCATCTTTCCTTGAGCCAATGTAGATTTATTGACTTCTTACAACCACCCGGATTATCATCCCATGTTGCCTGGAATTCTTCTAAGGTGGGGACCTCCATCTATTGGAATGTGGGAATATGGAAGGTCTTTGTGATCCCTTCAGGCGACATGTCAATGAGAATGTTGCCCTCTTTATCAATGATTGTCCTTGTGTCGGTTTGATATGCTTCCCGACAAGCCATGACCAATTCGGGGGCCACGAGAGATGGAGGGAATTAGTAGCTTTAGCTATTCCACTCTGTCTTATTAATCTTGCATTCTTTCTTATTGGGTTGACCCTGACCCTTTGCGTGAATTCATCAATGTCAACTTGGCCTATGTTGGTGTCTGTGATCTCCTTCCAATCTGTTGTGACTTTTGAGTGGAGAGGCTCACCCTGGAATTGGTACTTCATCTGGTCCTTGTCTTCCTTCCCTCAAGGGGTCCTTCCTGACTTCTTCCCCTTGTCCCTTTTGGTGGATGCCCCTGAAGTTCCTGTACCCGATTCCATATATTCTGCAAGCAAACGAAAAGTTAGCACAATGGATCACAAAAGCATTCATGTTAGCCAATACCCTGAAAACAATATTTATTTCAAACAATCAATTAAGCATATCATGACCTTTTATCCCCAGATGTTATTCATCTTCTGATTAAGGGAATTTGGACAATTTGGGCCCAGAGGGCCAGACTTCCTTGGTAGGAATGTTGTTTGGAAGGGAAAACATGGCAGAAGGCTCCCAAAGACTCCCTTTGGTCAAATTTTAGTATTTCAAGAGGTTGGCAATGAAGAGGACCAAAATTCAGCATGTGGGTCGAAGTTAGATTTCAGCTTTGGGCTTGTTTGGATCAATTTAGGAGAGTTCAGAAGTCTTGGGTCAGAGAGCCATCGGGACATAGCAGTTTAGAGTGACAAACAGCAAACAAAAATTTGGATATAGAACTCCGGGGTCTAGGGCCTGACGGTGCAAAGGGCGGTCAATGGTTTGTCATTTTACTTCGGAGGGTTCCGACCGGCAGCACCGGGAAGGTGCTCGCCCTTCACCGTTTGGGACAGCAAACGTCAGACAGAAGTCCGGCGGGGGAAGTCCGGTTGTAACAGCCCGGTGTTATGTGCTTTCACTTTGAGTTCGGTGGTGATCGGCACGACGGAGCCAAGAGATCGGAGGGGTGGGGTGAGAATTCTGTTTGGAACGACAAGTGAGGGAAGGAGTCTCGATCACCGGAGCCCAGCAAGGAGGAGGGAATTAGTTGTTCATGTGGCATCCAGTGGTGGACGGGAGTTCGGAGCCCGACGATCAAAATGATGGGGCGAAATTGCCAGGGAAAAGGTGTCATGTGAGGTTTCGGTGGTGGGCGAATATCTCCCCGACGGCGGAAAAAAGGTGAATTCCTGGGGACAGACGTCTGGACACTAGGGCCTGGGAAATCTTAAGGACGCCGGTACAAATAGAAGAGCCGACAGCGGGGAGAAGGGCGGGGTCTGGAGCACGGAGGGGCCAAACGAGTTCGCCGTGGGGATGGTAGATAATGAGGTACAGAAACCTTGTGACCAGACCCTAGATCCAATAAGGACGCAATGAGTTTAAATCGCCCGAAATAGCAAACAGGAAGGTAGAGTCCACAGGGCGGGACGCCGTGCGAGATTTCCCATGGCGAATGGCAAAACACCCGCGGAACCCCGAAGGCGAAACACCGGGGTCCTGGGCCTGAGAGATCCAAAGGACATTTGTTCAGTTTGAAACTCCCATGGCGAGGAGAAGGTCGAGCTCCACCGGTCAGGAGTTTGGGAAGAGTTTGCAGTTTCAAAAGGGTAGCATCAAGGGTGACTTCTGAATAGGAAGTCTGACGGGCTAGGCCCGAAAGGTGATATTGTCGTCGGCAGGTTGGTTCAAAGTTTTAACACGGACAACGAAGGCAGGCTCCGGGGCTAAAGAGGACATTTTCCCTACGCGAAGAACAACCGCGGCAAGGAGAAACTTTGGATTGGTGAGGAGGGCATCATAGAGGGTTTTCTCAAGTTTTCAACAGGTGGGTTTTGTGCGCGATCTCATGTTTTCCAACCTTATGCCCTCTTAATGATTGTTATTTCATTTAAATCCTTAGAAATAATGAAAACAAGGCTCGAGAGGGCACACAAATGACCTACCTCAAACACGTGGTGCGAAGAGATGTGGGATCCACCTACAGTCGATGAAATGATGTTGAGGGTGATGAGCATGACGGTGTCAAAGATGGTGGGCTCCTCAATGAAGTTCTCCAATCGCCCTGCAATCCTGTGAAATGATAATGACAGGTCAGAGTGGGAATTTTTACCCCTAACTGCCATTAATGCTCTTATTTAATGTAGGTACAGTGGTGAAAAAGGTTGGTGAGTTCAAAAAGTCAGCGATGGCGACGGGAAACCCGGGGCCCGACAGCCGGGGAGGCACAAGATGGCGGCCGCAGTGAGTATTTCGGGTCGGTCGGGACGGCGGCAGCAAGGAGCGAGCCGGGGCCCAGAGGGCAGAGTTCCTCGAAAGATCCACCGTCATGGATGGCGGAACCATCATAGAATTCTGGGCTCAGAATTCTGGATGGTCAGGCTCGGAACACCCGATAGAAATCAAGGACTCCCACAGATATCGATCGGCGAAAATTGTGGCGAGATCCAGGAGGCGGGGCACAGCCAAAGGTTTGTCGTCGAGCGACGGTGAAGCACGGTCGGAACCCCAGAAGTTTAACTCTGGGGCTCAGGGTCCAGAGGGAAAAATGGCCATAAGAGATTTCCACAAAGTTTTTAGTAAATGGCGAACGGGGAATCGGACCGTGAGGTCTGGGAGGACACGGAGCAGACACCGCCGGGAATGGCGGGTTCAGCGGGGAAACCCGGCGAGGGAATCCTGAATGGTCGGGCCTAGTAGGGCTTGGGGCTGTTGGCAGGGTTAAACTACCAGAGGGACTTCGCAAGGTGCCAGAACGCAGCAAAAACTAAAAGGGGAAGGCATGGTCATTTTATGGTGGGTCCTTTAAGCAACATTGACCATCTAAGACATTAAAAAGGGAGGCGTGCAAAATGAGGTGACAATAAAAATGACCCGACAAGGAAAAAGAAAAGAAGGTCCCCATTCTAAACGGGGCGTGTGTGCTAAGGGCACAACAAATGGCGACTCCACTGGAGAACGCTCCCAAGTGTTCTAAGGATAAATATTCATTCAGGACCCAGAATCTCTGGTTTCGTAGACCAGGAGTGGCTTCCAAAGATGAATCTAGGAGGATGAGATCCTTAATTGGGTCAGCTTATAGGACATCTTAGAAGTGTGTGTAGTGAATTCATTCCTTTCCTTAGGAAAGTGACTAGGGTTACTAAGTCAACTGAGCGAGCTACATAAATCATCTAACACCAAAAGTAACCTGGACATTGCTCCGCTGCCAGTCAGGCATCCATAGCCCCGATGGAGTTGTCACTGAAATCTCACGGATATTGCTCTACTGCCAGCCGGGCGTCCATAGCCCCGGTAGAGTTACCCGTACACCCATACAGTCATTTATTTTCAGGATTCCTTTACTTTTTTGCTTTCATATTTCCTTCAATGTCCATTTCTCTTTTATCATTTAGTTCGACTGGGTAAGCACTGAAGCCTACGATGGGTTTGAGACTGCAGTGATCACTGGAGCAGACTTGAGATTTTTCACTCACTGGGGTGTCATAACAACCATGGCATAGTCCTTTAGAAATGATTATTATGTGCTTTATACGAGATCCGAGATGTGTGTAAGAAGATCCAACTAAGGGTCAAGTTCTGAGCAGAGTTCAAGCAAGGAAATCATTCATAGGCAACTTTCAAAGACCGATACTCGAGAGTGAATGTTTAGCCGAAGAACACAAAGAACGGATAGCAAAGTAAACCGCTTGTCAAGCAAGCACGACCACCGCAAAGGGGCGGGAAACAACTTTCAAAACAAAACTGTCAGAAGGGAGAAAACAAAAGAACGACACAAACAAAACACAAGCAAGCTAGAAAGCAAACTACCCTAACCTATGTACAAATATTTACAATGAAAAGCTCAAATGAGCTCAAGCCTAGAAGTAATGCTTTAGGTGCTACCCGTTGACTGGCAATGGGATGTTCTCACCATTTAAGGTCTTTAAGCGGAAGGCATTATCTCCCAAAATCTTAGCTATTTGAAAGGGACCAAGCCAGAGCTTGTCGAATTTGTTGTGTCCCCATTTCTTTTCATGGGCCTTGTCCCAACACAGGACCAAATCTGTAATTCTAAAGGCCTTGATCTTGGCTTGGTGATTGAACCATCTCTTAACTACACCCTGATGTTTGGCAAAATTTTCTATTGCACGGTCTTGGACTTCCTCTAAATGTAAGAGCTCAGCTAACCGAGCTTCCCTACGATCTCCTCCCTCATAAAAATCGTTGATGAACTGAAGAGTAGGAATCTTCAGATGGATAGGGAATATAGGTTCTAGGCCATAAACAAGGTGGAACGGGGAATCACTGAGGGCAGCCTTGTGGCAAGTGCGATCAGCCGAAAGGGTGAAACGGAGTTGGGTATGCCAGTCCTTGGGACTCCTATCTAGTAGCTTTTTTTAATTACAGTAATTAGGTTTTTATTTGTAGATTCAGCGAGGCCATTGCCCTGGGGGTAGTAATTAGATGAGAATTTAAGGGCAATTCCATAGTCAAATGCCCAACTAGCAAATTTCAATGAAGCAAACATAGGTCCATTATCACATACCAAAGCATAAGGACAACCAAAGCGATTTAAAATGAAACTTTCTAGGAAATTAGTAACTACTTCAGTTGTGCATTGTTTACATACTATTGCTTCCATCCATCTAGTACAGTAATCAATAGCGGTAAGAATGTACCTGTGTCCTGTAAATGATGGAGGGCTTACCAGACCGATGAAGTCGAGACCCCATTATGCAAACGGCCTTACCTCCAGCATAGGCTACAGTGAGACAACAACATTCTTTTCCCTAGTGGTAGCGGTCTGAAATGTGTGACATGAACGAACATGGCAATGGGCATCCTTGAAGAGAGTTGGCCAATAATACCCTACTCTCAATATCTGATGTGCTGTGGAAGAACCAGAACCATGGCCCATGCCAAATTTGTTGTGGAACTCTCTTAAGACTTGATCTACCTCTTCCTTGCCAAGGCATCTTAAATAAATGCCTTCATGATTCTTCTTGTAGAGAATGGAACCCTGCAGCATGTAGCCATTGCTTTTCAATCTAAGGGCCCACTTTTGGACTCTTTGCAAGTGTGGTGGACATTTATGGTTCAACAAATAGTAGACGACATTCTGGTACCACTCTCCCAGGGAGACATCCTCAAGCTGGTATTGCTGCATAGTGAGTTCAGATCTAGTTTCTGCAGCTGTTTCAGCAATCATGCGGGTGAGTACCTGTCCTCTCACCAGCTTCATGGTTGGATCTCCATGTCATATTCTTGGAGCAGGGTAACCCATTTAGCATGAGCAGCATTTTTACTACTAGGTCGGGGACGATGGCAAACATCTTATTGCGTAGGATATATTGTCTAAATTTCTTCACCCCTCTGATGAGAGCATATGCCTATTTTTCAATGTTGTAATATCGCAATTCAGCATCCTTGAGGGGAGCACTTATAAAGGTGATCGGATGCTCATTTCCTTCATCATCCTTCTGGATCAACATGCTTGCACAAGAATGCTTTGAAACAAATGTGTAGATGTAGAAAGGCTTCAGATAATCTGGGCTAACTAACATAGGTGCCTCAATGATGGCCCGTTTAATTTCTTCAAAGGATTGTTTGGCATCGGGTGTCCATTCAACTTTGGCGTCTTGTTTCAGCATAGCATTGAGAGGTTTAACAATCTCCACAAAACCTGTGATGAATTTTTTGACGAAGTTGATCTTTCCAAAGAAATATTTTAATTCTTTCTTGCTTCCTGGGGGCGGGATTTTGAGTAAGGACTCGATATGTTCGGGGTCTATGGAGATTCTCTGTTCTGAAATGATATGCCTGAGCAACCTACCTTCAGTCAGTCTAAAAATGCACTTCTTGGGGTTAAGGGAAACCCCAAACTCCCTGCATCTCTGAAATACCTTACATAAATCAGAGACGTGATCGCCCCACTTTTTAGAAAACACAGTCAAATCATCCATGTAGATGATTATGCACTTGCCAATTAAGTCCTTGAAGGCAATATCCATGGTGGGTTGGAATGTGGCGCCAGCATTGATGAGCCCAAAAGGCATCCTTCTATACACGAACGTCCCCCACTTAGTGGTGAATGTCATTTTGTGGTGATCCTCATACTATACCATTACCTCGTTATACCCGAAGTATCCATCGAGGAAAGATGTCATCTGGGAGCCGTTGACGATCTGTAGCACCTCATCCAACGAAGCTACAGGATAGTTGTCTTTCTCTGAGGCATGGTTCAGATTGTGAAAATCTACACACAATCTAATCTCCCCATTCTTTTTTCTGACCGGGACCAAGTTGGCCACCCATGTGGAATGCCTAACCAGAAAAATGATTCTTGCTGAGAGAAACTTTTGCACCTCTTTGTAGACAACAGGTTCCAGCAAGGAATTGATAGGGCGTTGTCGCTGGTGGAATGGCTTCACTTCCATCTTAAGAGGGATGGTGTGTGTAATGACAGAAGTGTCATATGTTTTAAATCTTCATAACTCCACACCACCACATAATGGTACCTCCGCAACGCATCCGTGATTCCATTCTTTTCCTCTTGCGTGCACACCTTGCCAATAAAAACATTCCTGATCTCCTTGGTTGTGCCAAGGTTGTGAGCATCGCACTGGTTGCTTATGGCCTCCTTTTTCGTTTGTTGATTTTGGTCCCTAATTTAGTCCAAGTCAAATATGTGTTCCAACTGAACCATGCCTCTGGGGATCATGTTGGTTTTTAGGTTAATAACCCCTCTATGTCCAGTTCAGCTTTCTGTGGATCAGCTTCATCAATTATTTGAGCTGTGAAGACATCAGAATTTGTGATGAATTGAAGGATATGTTTTTCATCATTGAAGACTTGCAAGTGGGTAACATTGTCTAGGACCGATGGCATGGATGTCAGCTCAACAGTGAATTTCTTGAGCCCAAACAGAGAGAGAGGTTGTAGAGTGTTGGCCGCTTGAGCCAAGGCATCAACCATACGATTCTGAGCATGAGGGATCAATTGTATATTGAACACATCTAAGCCCTCCAAGAGATCCCAAACCCTATGCCTATAGTTTGTAAGTCTCTGATTATGACAGGAATACAACTTCCTAACCTGTTTAACTATGAGTTCAGAATCCCCAAAAATTTGTAGCATTTTTAAATTTTTCTTTAAGGCCATGAGAAGGCCAAGGACTAAAGCCTCATATTCTACTACGTTATTGGTGCAATAGAACTGCAATCTATGGGTAGCTAGAAATGTCTTACCCATTAGACTGATGAGTTCGAACCTAGCTCTGGCTCCTTGCTTGGACTTAGATCCATCAAATCGAAGCATCCAGCATGCAGAGGGTTCTTTGTCTTCGGGACTGATTAAGCTTTTGTTCCCTTTCAGCTGGGTGGCTGGCCCTGTGACCTTAGGGGAATTTTTTGGTTCAATGCATTGATTAGCAGGTGGTTCTGTTGGTGCCTCCTTTGACATTTCTATCGGAGGAGTAGCTGATTTTTTAACATGTGGAACTGTTGCTTGACACAAGCAACAATCAAACTCGAAGTGGGCAGCATTGTGAACCCTGCACCAATTTGGTAACAAGAGATCCTGTAAATTCATTTGGGTCCCTAAGTTGAGCTAATCCCTTGCACACTTCTCCATGAATTCCTGGAAGCCACCGAGTAATCCCCAGTTGTCATTCTTATCAGGCTCATCATCAGCTTCTATCAACATTTCAGTGTCTGGGGGCATTCATGTAGACTCGGTCGAAGGACTACACAACACTAGTAACACTTCGTCTATACCCTCTTTCTAAAGCTCAACCTCATTTTGGTAGGCGAAAGGGCGGTAATTCCCCAGGTTAATCTCGGCGAACAACACCTCGTTGAAATTATTGTACTCCATGATCATGAATTTCATACAGGGTTCACGGTCGATACAGATTTGATTTGGCAGCCCCTTCCATGGTAGCCATATATGAGAAAGGTCTGTGGTGGTGTATCCATTCAGTGCCTTGGTGAATTCCCTTTTCAAGATGATTCCATATGCATTGGGAATGTCAGCCACTTAAATATCAATAACCTGTTGTATCTGCAGGTCTATAGCAATCTACATCGGGATATGGTTTATTTCACCCATAATGTTGATCTTTATTTTGTCCAGCTGGGTCACCTTCCTCCTTGAAGGCATGGGGGTGATGCCAAGAGCCTTGCATACTGCCAAGGGCATGACATTGGCAGACGCTCCTGAATCAAGCAAACAGTTATGCAGGTTCTTCCCAAAGATCCTAATGGTGGTCAGGAAAGGGGGAGTTTCCGGTCTCCCCTGGAAGATGTCTGTTGGCATGTCCATGTGAGCTATCTGACCTTTGTTCTTATCATTGCCCATATCCCTAGTCTCCCTAAATGGCTGGTCCTTGGAAATCTGCCTATTAGCCTGCTCTAGTTCCCTTTCAATTTGTTTACTCACAAGTTGATGTACAGGAGCATCCTTCCTTTTCCCGGTATTATCCTATATCTCTGGTTCCTTCTTAGGCTCTTCAAAGGTAACTCTTTTGGCTTACATTTTTGAAGTCATATTGGAGGATGGAGTCTCATTAAGAACCCTAAAGAAGGCATGCCTTACAGCAGGGACTTTGAGTAATTTGAGGGCTGATAAGCTGACTTTTACCTTCTTGAACTCTTCTGCTACATACTCACCCATTTGCTCAATTTTTGAACTAAAACCTTGGCCTATGGCAGAACTAGGAGGTTGGACCTTCGTTTGATCAGACAGATTTTAGGGTTGGCCTTGATGCTGATTTTGTGACTGGTTTTGAGATCTGTTCTTGTTGAGGTATTGGGTAGGTATATGAGGAAGTCTAGGGTTATTGCTGGCATTAGGATCAGGCAGAGTGGTGAAATTGTTTGGTGGGGTAGAAGTTGTAAAGGGTCCACCCGCCTGTCTATTCTTAAGGAAGTAGGGAGTCGACCTTTGATGGAACATGTGGACCTCATCTACAAATGAATCTTCTTCATCTACCAGACCATTATCTATTGAATCAAAGAGCTGAGCCAAAGTTTGTTCATTACTTACCTCTTGTGCTTCTTCACCCTCAATAGGAGCAAGCTCAACTTCGGGCTCATTGTGGCCACCTCGCGGAAACAGTGCTTAATTAACCACAAGACAAGAGGAATCATATGGCTCAGAAGGGACGATGTCCCTACACTTGGCATTATCTACTGCATTTTGCACTTCCACTAGAATATTTCAGTAGCTATCTGGAACTCGGGACAATCCAACTCAGAATGTCTGCTGGTTTTATGAATTTGACACCATCCGGACAAGGCTGCCTTGACAAGGTATACTCCACTAGTCATTTTTTCATTGCTTTCCGGTTGATCGAAAGGCGTAGGGACTCCTCCATTATTGGGCCTAGTGTTCCACATGCGATTCTGCCTCTGTGAAGGTGTCCTTTCTGCATTCTAATTGGCATTTTTCCCCTATCATAGTTCTGCCCAGAGGAAGTGCCTATTTCTCGATTATCCCTACTGTCCCTATTGTCTCGTCTATCTTGGTTAAGATTAGCCTAGAAATTACGCTGGGAGGCCTGTAACTGGTTATTCTATTTTTTTAGGTGCATCATTTTCGTGGACATTTTCTTTATAATTTTAGTTAGTTCCTCTAGCTTGTCTTTCTCAGTCTCGTTCCCAGGCTACGGCGTTGGATTTTTGAGAAAAGCGTGTGGGGCTGCCGGCTAATTCTGATAAGCTGGAGGAAACTATGGTCCTGATAGGTACAATGGTGCCTGGGACTGCTGGGAATATGGTTGCTATTTGGAGCCACCTGAGAATAGTTATACTGCTACTGGGGCTGCAAATAGGAAGGCGCGGGAGGCGCATAATTCAGTGGCTGCCCAGGATGTGGTACCATAGGCAGCTAAGGTATTTGGTTCATAAGAGGGGTTTGATGAGCAAATTCCTAGTTAAGTCCCTGAATCTACATTAGGTGAGCTACTGGCCCCAAAGAAGTCAGTGGGCCGGAGATATTTTGCCCCAAGTCTGCACTGGCAACAACGACCTCTTTATAGGCTACCACCAATGAGGCGGGCAGTAGTTACATCCTTTTCACCAAAGCCGAGGTGAGGTTGTCTAATGCTACATAGTAGACTGGGAGAGTAGCGACATCATTATGAGGGTACGGGTCCTGAAGCCTTATGTAGGCCCGATGAAAGTGGTCGTTGAACGAGCCAATAGGTTCATTGACTTCCCTTCTAACAGACATGAACTGCTGGTAAAGCTCTGAAGGGCTAATGGGGACCTTGTATTTCTGCAGGAAGGCATTCTTCATTAGAGTCCACGAGGTAATGGATCCCCTTGGCAAATTAATGTACCAATAGAAAGCTTCTTCCCCCAACGAATGTGGAAAGAGGCAGCATGCAACGTCCTCATGGTCAACTTACATTTCGGTAATTGTTGTCTCGAATATTTTGATATGCTCCTCAGCAGTTCTTTGTAGGTCACGTGGATGGAACTTCGAACAAAATTCTTCTGGATTCTTGGGCATATCATTGTAGGAAGCAAAATGTATCAGCGAAGGGTTATGTGCTAACCAAGCCATGGAGGGTGGCAAAGGTGGTATCTACTATTGGAAAATGGTAATTTGGGGTTGCATTTGCAATACAATAGCAATCTGGGACTGCACTTGAGTTGTGGCTGACTAGACTGTGCCCTGGGCTGGAAGGGCCAGGAGAGGAGCAATCTCCTAGGTGCCAGAGATAGGAGGTGCAAATGCAGTTTGAGATGGTTGGGTGGAAGATGAAGGCTAGCCAAATGAAGGTGAGGGTGGAATGGAGAAAGACGAAGAGGCAACGCTACTTCCTTTAGCTCACTTTGCCCTTGTAGGAGGCTGCAATTCTTCAAATTCTCATTTGTTTGGTGTTGACCATAGAACTCTTTGAAATCTCTCTGGGGAGAATGATCTGATTCGATCCAACTTCAATTTTAACACTTAGCTTGGTATTTCCATTGTCAGCCCTCCTTCTAGTGCCAGTTCTATTGATGGTGTTTTATGCACTTCTCAACACAGGCGGTGCATAGGTGCACTACCTCTCTTGAAAGACAATCTTCCATAATCAAGTTGTAGAAAACTATCCCAATGTCTCTCGGATGTCAGGTCATGACAATTCTTGGAATATCTTAGTTGTTTGATGTGATTTGTTGGAATCACAAGACAGTCTTACGGATGGGTTATAAAGCATGGAAGTTGGATCTTGAAATGGAGTTCTTGAGATGGAAAGTTGTTATGCATTGGCTATAGGTTCAAACAGCAGTCTTGGACTCCATTTTGTTGTTGGATTTGGCTTTACAATGTGCAATGAACCTTAGCATAGGTCAATAATAAAAAAAAAAGGCAAGGAACGGGGAAAGTTCCTAATTTTGCAACTAACTGAATAGTGACAATGGAGTTCCTGCGATGGACAATTTCTCAAAACAATATCCCACTTAACCAAAGATTTTATAGTATCATGGAAATTGTGCTATCTTCTAAGGTCTGCAGATACTTTGTCCTTTATTCACCATGTACATGCATGAATCAAAGAGAAATGTTTTGGAGCAGCTTTGAATTCAAGTCCAGGCTAACTTTGCATAGCTATCTACCATCAGCAAATAGCAAAAAGTATGGACAAAGAAATTATCAACATGCTTGGAATTTTCATAATCACCTAACAGTATTCCTAAAATCTATCCAAAGAAAGAAGATAGCTAACTAAAACAGTAATAAAACCTAAGTCAAACATCTAACATTGGAGATTGAATCAAGTAACATGAGAGAAACTAAGAAAATACACCAAGTCAATGCCTTTTCTTTATAAATTTCTGCAGCATGTCTTTACAACAACTCAACTCTCTTTGCAAATGAGAGGAGAGCCCTATTTATAGTGCCCAAAAGATTCAATGAATGGCCAAGATTAATTCTTATTGTGTGGCCAAGATTCATTACAAAATAGGGTTTCACCTACCCCCCAATATATCACAATTTAAAATTACATTTTGTCTCTTCCCTATTTCATCCTCTTCCTGATGGTACTGTAGCTTTTTTGTCCTTTAGCCAATTATTGTTTTCACTATAGCTACTCTTCGGGAAGCTCTTCATCTTTGACAGGGCTATCCCCCTGCCCCTTGGAATCTGTGTATTCTATGAACTTGAGGACAACCACCTGGAGTTTGTCTATTTCGATGATTTCGTGTCGCAGCGCTTGGTAGCTCCATTCCTTTGCATTATCCTCTAGCCTTTTCCAATCCTCATCATACTTTGAGCCTTGGTCTCTGAACAGCTCCGATTGATAGAAGGCGCGGGCAGCAAAACTTAGGAATTCTGTTGTGATATCTCCAGCCATCCCATCCTTCATCTTCTCTTGGAAGTAGGGTTTTATCTTTTCTAGATCCAGTTGCACAGTGGGCATATCATAGTCTGTCACCATCTTAAGGTATCGAGCACATTCGACCTTGATTTCTTTGATCCATTCAATGTTTGGATCCACCTTGCTCATGATTTGTTCTAGCCTCTCTTTATGGTTGTCAAAGTCTCGGTGCCACACATCCATTAGCCAGTGATCTTCTTTCTTAAATGCAAGCTTCTTCTCCCACATGGCTTTAGGTAGCTGAAGGATGGCTTCAATCCTTGGAAAGGTAGAGTCATAGGTCATGGGGAAATCGGTACAGAGCTTCCTTGTGTTCTCCAAAGACTGCATCAGGTCCAAGAACTTGTTGGCTGTTCACATAGCCTGGCTAATTCCCATGTTTTTAATGTATGAGACTCGTCAGAACCAGTCCTCTATGGTCTTCTCCAAGTTCTTTCTTCTTTCCATCTTGTCGATCTGTTCCTTGGAAAGCAGGTGAGGTGTGGCCGTGGATGTAGTAGGCAGGTCGTCTACTGAAAACCATTGCTATATGTAACCAGTTAAGGCTGCAACCTATGCCTTGAGCTCATACTTTGAGATTTTATCTTGCTTCATCAGATGCACCACTGTAGCCACTGACTCCTCAAGGTGCTCGACTTTCTGCTCTCTGGTGGTGGTCCCCAAGTCGATGGTGGAGATGCTATAACTTACCCCGGCTTGGCCAATCGTGGGCACTACAATTTATGCCGCTCGAGAGCCAGAAGCATCCATTTTTACTCTGGTTCAAACCTTGGGATTCTTCTCCTTCATCATGATTTTTGCTCAAGCCAAGATGGCCTCTAACCTTGCCCTTGGGTCCTTCAGCACAGGTGTTTTTCTTTTGAGCTGCTTCTCCAACCACTTGGGCACAACAGATTTCCCCTTGGGTGAATCATGGTCACCCTCACCCTTCTCAGTCAAGGCCAAGATTTTCGCTCCTTTTCCCTCTAGGGATTTTTTTTTCTCTTTGGTAGCATCTTCCTCCTCTTCATCGGAGTCATGGACAAATACGAGGCATTTGATAGGTAGCCCGGTGGGTGGTTGCTGAATGGGACTTTCTTTCCTTGTTGTTTCTCCTTCTTCTCCTCAGTACACTCAACCTCGGGGCTTCTGACGACATGTGTTTCACCCTCAGTTAAATCCTTTTGCTGTTATTCTTTTGGTGGCTGCCCTTCTTCATCATGGGGTGACCCCTCTACCTCTGCCCCAATTTCCTTCAGCTGTGGCACAATTTCCTCCTCAAGGTCATCATTAAAGGTTTGAATGATTTCCTTAGCACCCGAGCCATCTTCCTCTTCCCCACTCTCAGAAGAGCCTGTTTCTTCATCCTCATAAGCCACCCTGTCAATGGTTCGGTGTTCGTACTCTGGGTGTTCATGGTACTCATCGGCCTCCTCCTCAATAGGCTTCGAGGCATCCCGCTCTCATTCTTCCCACTCCTTAGAGATTAGCATGGTGGCCTCCATAGTCAGTGACCCTGTCGATGGTTGTGAAGGTTGAGCAATAGAAGGACTTGCGCAAGGGCTTCTTGGAGATTCAGATCCATTAAGATCTAGGAGAGCTCTGGGGGAAGGTTCTGCATGTGCCTTGAAAGAGCCTGAGGCATAGTGGCAGTGGGAACAGGTGCAGTTATTGTTGCTAGAGGGAGTGATGTGATTGGTGACATAGTAGCAGAGCAAGGGGGAGAAGTCATGGCGGAAGAGGAGTCAATAATTATCACAGAATCCACTGGAGGCGAAGGGGCAAGATGGACAAAAATGTCCAGTACCGGTGGGGATGCAACGACCATAGCTAGGGAGGTGGGTGGTGCAACAGGAGGGGCGAAGAGAGCCAAGGGAGGCTATAATTGACCCATACCCTCTACTTCTTTCTCTTGGGTTGAAGGTTGTTCCGTAGTGCTCCCTACCTGTTTGAGCCTTTTGGGAGGTGAGTCTCTCGTTTCTTTCTTTGGATACGCCCTGGGGTCTAGAGACTGCTGCGTTTCTGCTCCTTTTCTTTTCTTGGACCTAGTGACCGGAGGAGACTTGGAAGTCCTGCCAGTTGAAGTGGTGCTAGCAACACCCTCTGTGGCACTCGGCTCGCTTTTGAGCCCTTCATAAGTCAAGATTACTCCCTGTCACTTTAAATGAGCCACCTGCCCATCGATCCACTCCTTGGTATGAGTTAAGATTAGCTGGGTTATGGTATCTAGGTCATCGACCTCCTATTCATCCCAGTCAATTGATGGTATTGGCAGGTTGGCGATTGCAAGGTACCTGGGATGCATTATGATGGACTCATCCTCCTCGACTTGGTCTGGTATGGGGAATGGTTGCACCCTTCTTACGAACTGCACTATCATTTGCATGTAGTGCCTTGCTCGCACTTCCTTGTCATCCTGGCAGTCGGCCCATAAATCCTAATTGTGGTGAAGATGGGCATATGCTCGCCCTTGCACTTTCCTAATGTGTCCATGCAGGTCCATCCGTGGGGGAGCAGTGTGTAGGTAGAAATGGTAATCCTTGAGTTTTTTCTCGGAGTTACCAGCACACTAGGAAGTTTGTAGTCAGTACATGCCCTAGCCCAAAGTCATGGGATAGGAGATCCCTGCTATGTGTTTGTTGCTAAAGATTTCCTGCAGGTGTTGGAGTTGCCAAGAAAGCTCCAAGAGGATGATTCGGTCATTGGGGTATCAGGGCAGCCTATTTGGCCTTTCAGTGAAGCCCTAGGCACGGATGTACGTGAACTTCAGATATTGGATGTAGAGAAAGGCATAGTATTTCAAAAGTGCCTTGGAACTATGGGAGACCCTCCTCTCGAACTCTCTGGCAATCAACCTAATAATGTGGCCAATGAAGGCATCATTTACTCTACAGTAATCCCTTTTGAGGTTCCGGTACTGGAGCTGCGGATATTTATCAAAGGCTTTGAGTCCTCGCTTCTGCTCCTGATCAGGTGCCACAAACAACCCACTGTATTGTCTCTGATCCACCAAGGAATAGACGAGATAAGAAGTCATATAGAATTTGGAGCTCTTTTTTATATTGACAAACTACTCATGGAAGCAGTTGCTTATGATTCCTCCCTAGTAGAATGAAGCCTTTTTTTTGACGTCTTCGTTTCCATGCAGGATCTGCTCAATAAAGTATGCCATCCATTCCTTAAAGTAGGCGGTCGCGGGGAGACCCATAATACTGCTCAACATGGTCACCAGGTCATGGTAATCTTCGTGGAAATCACTGCGGAAGAGTTCCTAAGGAACTTTCGCACTGCTACCTCGTCTTTCCTTGAGCCAATGTAGATGTATTGAATTCTTATAGCCACCCGGATTATCATCCTATGCTGCCTGGCATTCTTCTAAGGTGGGGACCTCTATCTGTTGGAATGTTGGAATATGGAAGGTCTTTGTGATCCCTTTAGGCGACATATCAGCAAGAATGTTGCCCTCTTTATCAACGATTGTCCTTGTGTCAGTTTGATATGCTTCCCGATAAGCCATGACCAATTTGGGGGCCACGAGAAATGGAGGGAATCCAATAGCTTTAGCTATTCCACTCTATCTTATCAATCTTGCATTCTTTGTTGTCAGGTTGACCCTGACCCTTTGCGTGAATTCATCAATGTCAACTTGGCCTATGTTCGTGTCTGTGATCTCCTTCCAATCTGTTGTGAATTTTGAGTGGAGAGGCTCCCCCTGGAATTGGTACTTCATCTGGTCCTTGTCTTCCTTCCCTCAAGGGGTCCTTCATGACTTCTTCCCCTTGTCCCTTTTGGTGAATGCCCCTAAAGTTCCTATACCTGATTCCATATATTCTGCAAGCAAGGGCAAAGTTAGCACAATGGATCACAAAAGCATTCATGTTAGCAATTACCCTGAAAATAATATTTATTTTGAACAATCAATTAATCATATCATGACCTTTTATCCCCAGATGTTATTGATCTTTTGATTAAGGGTGTTTGGACAATTTGGCCCCGGAGGGCCAGACTTAGCAGGAATGCTGTTTGGAAGGGAAAACATGGCAGAAGGCTCTCGGAGACTCCCTTCGGTCAAATTTTAGTATTTCAAGAGGTTGGCAATGAAGAGGACCAAAATTCAGCATGTGGGTCGAAGTTAAATTTCAAATTTGGGTTCGTTTCGATCAATTTAGGAGAGTTCGAAAGTCCTAGGCCAGAGAGTCATCGGGAGATAGCAGTTTGGAATGGCAAACAACAAATGAAAATCCAGATATGGAACTCTGGGGTTCGGGGCCCGACGGTGCAAAGGGCAGTCAATGGTTTGTCATTTTACTTCAGAGGGTTCAGACCGGCAGCACTAGGAAGGCACTCACCCTTCGCTGTTTGGGACAGCAAACGTCAAACGGAAGTCCGGCGGGGGAAGTCCAGCAGTAAGAGCCCAGTGTTATGTGCTTTTGCTTTGAGTTCAGCGGTGATCGGTAGGACGGAGCCCGGAGATCAGAGGGGTGGGGTGAGAATTCCATTTGGAACGGTAGGCAAGGGAAGGAGTCTCGATCGTCAGAGCTCAGTAAGAAGGAGGGCATTAGTCATCCATGTGGCATCCAGTGGCGGATGGGAGTTTGGAGCCCGACGATCAAAATGACGGGGTGAAATCGCCAAGGAAAAGGTGTCGTGTGAGGTTCCGGTGGTGGGCGAATATCTCCCTGATGGTGGAAGAAAGGTGGATTCCTAGGGATGGACGTCCGGACACTGGGACCTGGGAAATCTGAAGGATGTTAGTGCAAATAGAAAAGTCGACAGCGGGGAGAAGGGCGGGGTCTGGAGCATGAAGGGTCCGAACGAGTTCGCCGTGGGGACGGTGGATAATGAGGCATGGAAACTAGGTGACCCAAGCCCAGATCCAATAAGGACACAATGAGTTTAAATCGCCCGAACTAGCAAACAAGAAGTCAGAGTCCGCAGGGTGGGATGCTGCGCGAGATTCACCATGGTGGATAGCAAAACACCCACGGAACCCCGGAGGTGGAACCCCGGGGTCCCAGGCTCGAGAGACCCAAAGAACATTTGTTCAGTTTGAAACTCCCACAGTGAGAAGTTCGGGCTCTGCCGGTCGAGAGTTCGGGAAGAGTTTGCAATTTTGAAAGGGTGGCATCAAGGGTGACTTCCGAACGGGAAGTCCGACGGGCTAGGCCCGAAAGGTGATATTTTCGTCAACAGGTTGGTTCAAAGTTTTAACACGAACAGCAAAGGCAGGCTCCGAGGCTGAAGAGGACGTTTTCCCTGTGTGAAGAACAGCCGCGGCAAGGAGAAACTTTGGATCGGTGAGGAGGGCATCATAGAGAGTTTTCTCAAGTTTTCAACAGGTGGATTTTGTGCGCAATCTCATGTTTTCCTACCTTATGCCCTCTTAATGATTGTTATTTCATTTAAATCCTTAGAAATCATGAAAACAAGGCTCAAGAGGGCGCACAGATGACCTACCTCAAACACATGGTGCGGGGAGATGTGGGATCCACCTACGGTCGATGAAATGATGCTGAGGGCGACGAGCGTGACGGTGTCGAAGACGGTGGGCTCCTTAATGAAGTTCTCTGATCGCCCTGCAATCCTGTGAAATGATAATGATGGGTCAGAGTGGGAATTTTATACCCCTAACCACCATTAATGCTCGTATTTAATGTAGGTACGGCAGCAAAAAAGGTTGGTGAGTTCAAAAAGTCGGTCATGGCAACAGGAAACCTAGGGCCTGACTGCCGGGGAGGCGCAAGATGGCGGCCGCAGTGAGTATTTCGGGTCGATCGGCACGGCAGTGGTGAGGAGCGAGCCGGGGCCTGGAGGGCAGAGTTCCTCCAAAGATCCACCATCATGGATGGCGGAACCATCACAGAATTCTGGGCTCAGAATTTCAGATGGTCAAGCCCAGAACACCCAATGGCAGTCAGGGACTCCCACAGATATTGGTCGGTGAAAATAGTGGCAGGATCCGGGAGGCAGGGCACAGCCAAAGGTTCGCCATCGAGCGACGACGAAGCATGGTCAGAACCCTAGAAGCGAAACTCTGGGGCTTGTGATCCGGAGGGAAAAATGTCCATTAGATATTTCCACAAACTTTTTAGTAAACAGCGAATGGGGAATCAGACCCCGAGGTCCAAGAGGATGTGGAGCAGACGCCACCAGGAATGGCAGGTTTAGTGGGGAAACCTGACGAGGGAATCCTGTACGGCCTGGCCCGGCCGTTGGCAGGGTCAAACTACCAGAGGGACTCCGCAAGGCACTAGAATGCAGCAAAAACTAAAAGGGGAAGGCATGGTCAACTTATTGTGGGTCCTTTAAGCAACATTGACCATCCGAGACATCAAAAAGGGATGCCGGCAAAACGAGGTAGTGAGAAAAATGACCCGACAAGGCGAAAGAAAAGAGGGTCCCCGTTCTGAACAGGGCATGTGTGCTAAGGGCACAACAGTCCTTTAAGCCTAAATGAAAAGATTAGAATAGCATCCTAAAACACAATTTTAAATTGCAAACCCCATAATGGATACCTGTGGCTTACACCTCATCTCCCAATGGTTGGCCATTTAAATCACCATTGACACCTCCAATATTTTCCTAGTATTGTTTGGGTGATCATTCTTGAGCCTAATTGATTGATTTCACATGGTACATTCTTTACTGAGGTCTTCTACTTGGCTCTCACTTGTCTCACCTATTAATTCTAAAACATTGTTGTCCTTTCTATAGATAATTGCAAACTTTCAAGAATATTTTCTTCTTCTTCTTCTTCTATACTAAAGCTCATGAAGCTTGGAGTTGGATACATGACTTCTTTAAAAAAAAAAATCTTCACCCCTTCTCATGGTATACATTTTTATTAGGTGATTCCCCTTGTTGCCAATTTAACTTTTTTCAATTTTGGCATTTAATTTTGGAGTAGAAATTCCCTTCATTAATTAGACAGACATAAATCCAAATCTCTTCAAGTTTTTTGATTGACATTCACTATTGATACTCGAAATATATGATTTTCTCTAATGTTCTAATGAAATCTAGATGCAAACTTGCAAGGTCGCACTTGAAACTTTGCAGATTTTTAGGAACTCCTTGATCACTAGGGTAATGCTCCATACACAGTTACTCGAGTTCTAGCTTTTTCCTCCTCCCTATCTCACGAGTGTAGGAGTGGTCATGGTTAATCTACCAAACAAGTCCAAGGATACTAGTCTCAAAACTTTTAGCCACAAGGTTCTAAGGATCATGCTACCTATAGATGGTCTCAACCCTCTTGACCACCTATCACTTTCCATGGGCATGGTGCTCCTGACCACCTTGATTTTGGCAAGTTCCCTCACATGAAACTAGCTATTTCAGTTTTACATGCTCAAAAGCATGTTAATGAGGACTAATGAGAGAAAGATGCTCTTACTAATTACGCCAAGAGGCATTCTACAGTCACAACAGGGATGGAAAAGACCTGAGTACATAAAAAAGAAATGGAAATTATGCATGGAAGTGGAAGAGGCTTGATGTGCCCTATGAAATGAAGAGTCATGAAATTGTAACTAACGGTAGTGCTAAAGATTGATGCTAATGATGGTTTAATCATGCCAAGAGGCATTCTACAGTCACAGCAGGGGTGGAAAAGACCTGAGTACATAAAAAATAAATGGCAGTTACGCATAGAAGTGGAAGAGGCTTGATGTGCCCTGTGAAATGAAGAGTCATGAAATTTTAACTAATGGTAGTGCTAAAGATTGATGCCGATAATGGTTTAACTGTTGATAATGGTTTAAACAAATTTGAAACTACGAGTGAAGGAAGATGTATGTTGTGTTCTTTGAGTTCTTCATTTTGTTTGCTTCTCTTATATGGTAGTAATAATAAGCATAGGAGAAATGTTGTATTTGTGTAGGTTGCCTCACATGCTTGTGCCCCTGCACCACTTTTGGATAGAAAGCAGAGATAGTGGTTGAAGGTTCTCTCCGTAAGTGCACAAATCAATTGTTATATTTATTTGATTGTTATTCTTGTATGGAAAGGTTGAATCTTGAAACTTGATGCAACGTGTTGGCTAAGCAGAGGGATCTACAGTGCACTTGTCTATTTGATGGGGCTTGCATGCTGTTGTTCGTGATGCTACGCTGATATTCCCTACGCAGATTGTCTAGTCCATTGTTGCTACGAACCTGCATGCTATTGTTCATGCTGCTATGCTGATATTCCCTACGCAGATTGTTTGGTCCATTGTTGCTACGAACCCACAAAGATATCTCTCTGCAATTACATTTGTGTTGCATATCCCTCCAATTGTTTCCCCTGTTCCAGAGCTATTAGGCTGGCACATGTACTAAGAATGTTAAAAAAAGTGACACGGCTTGGCTTCGTGCCACTCCGCTGCATTTCACTAAATATTTTAAGGGCTTCTCCTCTCTGCTAACTCTGCACATACAATATGTTATCATTGCAATCCAAGAAACCACATTTCACCAGGGAATTATTTTAATATTTTTTGTCTATTCATTCGTTTTATATTCGATTTTAATTTATGCTTTTTTAGGGTCAACCATTAAATTTAGCCTAGTCAAGAGATATGTTCGGTTGAACAAAATGGTTGGGCTTCATCATTTAATGTTTAATAGAAAAAATTGAGTAGTTACACCTTTCCCATCAATGGGGATTTTGCCAACGGGGATTTTACGATTTACTTGATAAAGCATTATGTATATTGCTTCCCCAATCACCTTATTCTTAATTATGCTCATTTCATGTAAAATGTTCTTGATTTTTTTTCTTGCCACCATTTGACAGCTACTAACTTAATTAAAATCTGTTAATAGATAGGGGCGTTTGTAGTAGTTATTGTAAAAAAATTATATTTTGGCTGCAATATGTATTTTTAAAATCTCTTATGTGAACATCTTGCGACCATTGCATTTCATGAGATCACATTTATTTTTCAGAAATTCTATCCAACAGTTAAAACACCTTACCTATACTTCCATATTTTTGCATACATATCTACAGGCAATTGGAATTATGTTTGAAAAATCCCTGTATCCTTTATGCTTTGTTCAATGTTCATTTTAATTCCAAATCTCCCATTTCGGCATAGGTAGGGAGGATAGTATTAAAACCTTTTACTATTAAGAACAATTAAGGTAGATAGGCAATTAGATTTCATTATTTTTCAGCTCTCACCAAAAGGAGTTAATATTAATGCATATTTTTATGAAGTTAGAAAAAGAGTATTTTATTTTTCTTTTATTATCATTTAAAAAATACTTCAATTTTAAAATTATTATTTTCTTTTTAACTGTTGTCCATGGAGAGAGCTACATATTTTTTGAACAATAGCTTGCATGAGAGTTTTTTTTTTTTTAAAGAATATCCACATACTATAGTTATCCTCAATAAGAGGATAATTTTTTTTTCACTTTCAAAGATTTTAGAACACTTACACTCCATAATTATTAATGCCCATAAATATTTTTATAAGCTTTGCAAATTTTAATTTGGAAAAAAATAATTTTGAATGTTCCTTTCTTAAGGGAAAATATAGAAAAATTAATAAACAATTTATAATCAAATATATATTTTGCACGTGTTGATGGAAAAATAAGGGCATATATTTATGTAACTTTTAAATGAATTTTTTCACATAGTAAAATAAGGTATATATTTATATAAATTTTCAATGATTTATTTATTTAACCTTATTTGTAGTGTAGTGTCCCTCCAGTTGCGACACTCTGTCTTAGTTTGATTCAATTAGATAGATATATGCTTTAGTTTCTTATGATACTATGCTGATTCTTTTCAGTTATGACTCTGACATTATGTTGTTTTTATACTCAGTGGATGATACGTTTGACATCCTAATTATCTAGTTTTGTTTGTGTGATGATATTGAGATAGACATGCATGTGATATGGTTTATATTGTTTAATAGTAATTATGAGGTTATTATGATGAAATGGTTGTTTATAATATATGATGCTCATTAGTTTTGGTGAAGAAGATAGTGTAGCATTACTCACTTGTGAGTACCTTGCTATGATGTGACTCTTCTTCACAATGCTTTTGTTAATATATGTTTATATGTTTAACGGTGATGTTTTATGTAGATACAGGTATCGGGTATCGGCTCCACCTGCTTGTCAGCTCCGAGCGTACCCTAATCCAATGAAATTATGTTGATTCAGAGATAGTGTTAGGTCCTCATTTAGCCATCGTTCTTCATTAAATGAGTATCCATTTGTTGCCCATTGTCATTTGTTGTTTTGTCTTGTCATGTCATTTCTGTTTATGTTATTTTATTTGGAAATTAATTATTGTTTAATTTAGTTAAATGGTGCATTTGTTAATTTATTTGATTAAATGCAATTTTATTGAGATGTCAAAGTAAATAATTGACTATGGTTTGATTTATTATGTTAAATTAAACAAGTTATTTATTTTAAAAGAGAATATTAATCTTGTGGAAAGACAATTATTTAAATTTAAATTGTTGAATTAATTGTGTAAATAGGATTTATGTGAAAAACAGACAATTTAAAAGAGTTTATTTTCAATAAGTTAAAAATATCTGAAAACATGAGTTGAAGGATAATATCTTAGATATTTAATGATTATAACTGATTGAGCAATTTTGGAATGCATGATTACAATTAGTTAAGTTTTGTAACTTGAAGTAATTAATGGCATTAAAAGCTTTTTGGGGGTGGCAATTTCATTCACGACATTTTTCTGGAAGAATTTTCATGATAGTAACTTTTAAGAAATTTTGCAAATCAATTCTTCTAAAAAGTTTTCACGATAGTAATTTTAAAAAGAGATTGAACAACTGTTTTGGTTGTAGAAATATTTGGGAAAAAGAATTGCTCAGATTTCTTCATCAAGTTTTGGTGATATGATATGGATTAACAAAAACTACAAATTTTGTTTCAACTCAGTTTTCCAGCTGTAAATTAGTTGGAGGCAGTGGATTTAAAAAACTTGCGCTTTTGGGGAAAATCGAGGATTTCCAATTGCAGGTTCAGGTTTCAATCTTCATTTGATTCGAAAACTATAAACCAGGTTTTCTTCTTGTTCTGCAATTTCTTATTTAGTAGTTTTCTTAAATTTATATTGAAATAGACTTGCACATGCAACAGAGAAGTAATTAGAACAAGATTTCAAATTTAAATTAAAAAAAGAAGCAAATCAAAGATATGAAAATAATTTGATGAAATATGGCATTCCCAAGTTCCTCTATAAAAACTTTTGGAATATCTCTACAAACTTTGTGTGTAATATGCCAATACGCGCCTTATATATGTTAAAGTTTCCTGAACTATCGAAGCTTGTTCTAGCTATTTGATTTATTTTACTTGTTGGTATTGGCATGTTAAAACCTTGATCCTTAGTCAACGTATGGGTATCATTGCAGTGTCCCAATGTAGCTCTTATCCTCTGTATTTTCTGACTTTATTATTGAAGGATATTGGTTCGCATTGTATATTTTATGTCTTCCTCCGTAGCCTTGATCTATCTCCCTATAAGCCGAGTTAATCGATTAAATTCTGTATTGCAGTTTGAATGTAGATAAGTGAAGACAACTGTTGATCTCCATACCTGTAATGGTGGCGCGTTTGTGTGGATGGATGAATAAAACTCAGTGTTAACTCAAGTTTTGACCACCTTCTCCCCTATCGATGAATTTGTGAATCCTGAGTCTACACATTATTTAGGTGAGTAAGACATTGATTTATATATTTATCTGATAAAAAAAAAGTATATATATACAAATTAAATATATATATGTATGCCACAATTTCTCGTATAATGATTTTGGAGATGGATTAATTGTGCACTAGCGTGTATCCATAAATGTAGTGTTTTTAGAGCAACTTAGGAGTTTTGGAATTGTTGATTCAATGACAACTTGTAATAGTTGAAGTACTTGAACATGATGGAAAATCCATGTTGCATGGCGTATGATCTGAAGGGATCATTTGTTAGCTTTTTATATAGTTGAAACTATTTCAAGAATGACATAAAGAGAGCCATCCCCATCACCTTTTTCTTGTAGTTTATTGTCTTAGAGATTTAAATATCTCCCTAATGCTATTGGTGCCTATCACAGCAGTAGCGCTTTAACATGGTAGCTTATGTGATCTATATAACCTCCATGATTCCATTAGCAACCTTTCACAACTGTCACACTTGGACATTGTAGAGTGTATAGATGTTTATAACCCCTTGTTTCTTTTGACATCAATCATAGTTGCAACACATGAACATAGAAGGGTGTGATCGTTTAAAAAAAAAAAAAAAGCTCCCTGATTCTTTAATCTGTTATAGCTAAAGCACTTGAACATAATAGAAAATTTAAAAAGATTTAAATGATCTCTCTAGTTTCAATGTCAACCTGATTCAGTCAACGTAGTTCTCCCTTAGTCGCCCTCTAAATAACAAAATTATTGAATTATTTTTTCGTGTTGGCTGGATTCGTTTTTAGAGGTGGCTACAATAATATTATTTTATTTTCCTCATTCTTTTGTTATGTGAGATCTACATCAGCTACAATTCTTGTTGTTTCTACATTTCATTTAGCTTGCATCCACTGACCCTGTAGTCGTATCATTACTAATCTCTAAGTTTCCTAAAGATTTGCATGCTTAACTGATTATTGTTTACTTGGTGCATATTTCCCCTAACAAGGTGTATAATTACCTAAACTTGATGAGTTATCTGCACTCGACCATATTTTGTTGCATGGCGCGGATTCTTCCACTTATACTTTGTCTTATGCTATAGTATATTTCTCATAAATTTTAAGTATGCTAAATTAATTTCTCTATATATGGCATGTATTATCCTATACGTGCATGGTAGCGGACTAATGATTTGTATAATTTATTAAAGTGAAATTAGTCCAAGCTTTAATTTTATAAATTTAAGTGGTAGATGTAATGAAATAATTTTGACTTTATAATTAATCATTTAAGTTAAGTATAAATGGTAATAAAAAATAAAGGAGTGGAATTATTTATAGTTAGTGAAATTGAAGGTTTTGTAATTTGAGTTGCTAGATAAGAAATTTGATTTATCTTTTATTAAATTAAGAGAGAGTTGATTGTTTTATGAATATAACGAATAACATAGAATGTGGAGATATTGTATTGACATGTTGTTATTTAACCTCTTGATTGTAATCTCATGTTGGGTTTTGAAATAGGGAAACTCTTTGAATGATTTTTTAATCTATTTAAAACATGACGTTCTGATAGATGAATATGATGAGTAGTAATGAACTTGTAGTAATATAAGAGTATTCTCTTTTGTTTTGAGCCTTCAAATCTTCCTGAGGCTAGGAGATGAAACTTAATTTGTAAGATCATGGAGGTTGTACTTGGATGTTCAATTTCAATGTTTAATTTGGGACTTAGCCAGGCACGATTTGATGTTACCTTTGTGGTATTATGGAAGTTATATGGTCTATGTCATGTGAATGATGTGATCATTCGATATTTTGCTTTTTGTGCTTAATAGCTTTCCTTTGTATCTGATTTTGGATATGTGTACCTTTCTTCTAGAGGATTGAGGGTTGAGTTGAGGTATGAGGTTTTAATGTTTGTTCATTGTTGTTTTTAATACCTTGATCTATTTTGGGACTTAGCCATGCAAAAGTTAATTGTTACCTTAGAGGTGTTTGAACTATTCTATGATTTGACCATGAATGAGATGTGTTTTAATATGGCATTGATGTATACGCATGTTGGCAGTCCTTAGTATTTTGATGTTGCATCATGTTTCTAGGAAGAGTGGACTCTGATAGGGGCCGGAATCCTAAGTGGTTCCCAGGGTAACCTGTCATGGGTTTTTTGTAATTCAGTGAAAACCTTGATAAATAAACTTGGGGTACATTATATAATTAAGATAAACTGAATGCCTCTCCTAGTGTCTTAATGCTTGTATAGATTAAGGGTAGGTTTACAAGGCCTGGAATGGCTACTCGTCTACCTTGTCTTCCTGAAAGCTAATTCGACTCCACATGAGTATGTCTATGGGTCAGGAATCGGTAGAGACTACTAGGGTAACTCTGGATGAGGGCCAGTAGTCTAGGAAGATTCACCAGGGTAACCTTGAACAACTATGTGATGACACTCTATCCTAAAGCATGTTTGTGGTCTCTTTTTTTGAGTCACCAGTGTTACTGTCATTGCCTCTGGGAGTTTACTTGTGATCATGTAGTTAAGAAATTGTCTTGTCATTATGTGTTGTCAGCCATGTAATGTAACGTCTATTCTTTGTTGTTTGTTTGACTGTTTTGTGGACCTGTCATTATCTCCCAGCACGGAGGGAGTGGACCTTCAGGTTCCATGTGGTTGGGAGGAAACCATGCTATTTCCTTCATTGGGTCCTCTTACAGATGTTGCTATACTTGGATAACTTTTTTCGTGGAGTAGATTCTTGATCCTTAAGTGATCGTGATGTTAGAAGTTGAACGTACTCATGAATAAAGCTGACAACGTGCTATATATCCTTCATCTTTGTTGTACATTCTCTTGCTGACTATAAGAGAACTTATGTAATGACATTATGATGATTTGAGATTTATATAATCTCAGTTGATGTAATCTAGTTATGTAACTTGACTTTATGAAGCTTATGAAATTGGATCATTCTCGAATGTGATATGATATTATGTTTTATGATTTTGATATTATGACATGATGATCTTATTTGTAAATTATTAAGTAATGTCGTCTTGGAATCCTTAGAACAGTTGTGAAATCAAATGTTTAAAAAAAAAGAAAGAAAAAATTATTCAGTTAATTTGTTACTTTATGCTTTGTCCTTTGGATTCCCTAGTGGGGCATTACATGGAGAGTTACAAATGTATGGAAGGGATTCAATGGAATTATTTGGAGTCTCAAATCTTGAGTGGTAGAAAAATAAAAATGCACAATATTAGTAGAAGAAATCTTTTTAGCTTATATGTTTTATTTTTTATATTACATTGTAAATATTAAAATTTTCAAATATATCATAACATTAAAGTTAACAAACATTTTATTATTATTTTATTGTGTTGACTATTATTTTTTTATTCATAATTCTCTATTATATTAGAGTTAGAATATAAATATAAGTCTTATTGTTATTATTAATTATATAAATATGTCTAAGTCAAAGTGATATGTTATTAAATATATTAAATCGATCTAATTTATTTTTAAAATTACTATACAAATTTTTTAAATCTTAAATAATGATTTTTGAATTAAATTTACTTATATATATACTTGCAATTAAATGAATAATAGTTTTTATTAAAAAATTATGATGATATACCCAAACAAAAATGTCAAAAAAAAAAAAATTAATTCAATTTATTTATTTTAGATTAATTAATTTTAACAACACATCACTTTGACTTAAAACAAATTCATATAGTTAATAACAATGATATGATTTAGAGTTAGAATTAGGGTTAGAATATTGGTTAGATTAAGATTAGGGTGATGATAAGGATTAATGTTCCGATAATGGTTATAATTCATTATAATCTTAATTTTATAATTATTGTATTACAATTCTAACTCTAATTCTTATTAATTTTCATAATTCTAAAATCTTTAGAATTATGGTTAGGGTTAGAATCAAGCTTACAATTAAGGATAGAGTTGGTGTTACAATTAGTGGCATGGTTCAATTAGAGTTATGATTCAATTAGGGTTAGATGTTAATTAGGGTTTAGATTCAATTAGGGTTAGGATTCAATTACAATTATGATTAGGGTTTAATTAGGATTACGTATATAATTCAATCAGGGCTAGGGTTAGGGCTTAATTAAGATTATGGTTTAATTAAGGTTGGGGTTCAAGTAGGGTTAGGGTTACAATTACCTAGGGTATAGTTAAGTTAAGGTTGGACTTAGGGTTAGGTTTAGGGCTAGACTTATAACTAGGGTTAGGGTTAGGGTTAGCATAAGGTTAATGGATAGGTTTGTATGATAAATATTGGGGTTAGGATTATAGTTGGGTTCAAATAGTCTTGATATTAGAGTTAGTTCAATTATAGTTATGATTCAAATAGGGTAAGTGTTCATTTGGGGTTAGAGTTAAGGTTACACAATAAAACTTAGGGTTGGGGTTAGACTTCAATTAGGGTTAGGGTTCAATTAGGATTAGGGTTCAATTAGGGTTATGGTTCAATTAGGATTCAATTAGGATTATGGTTAGAGATTAATTATGATTAGAGTTAAACTAGAGTTAGAGTTAGGGTTCAATCAAGGTTGGGGTTTGGAATCAATATGGCTTAGGATTAGGGTTCAAGTAGGGTTAATATTTATACAATTACAATTAGAGTTAAGATTGAATTAAGGTTATATATTAACTAGGGTTAGGCTTCAATAAGGAAATTATGATTATGGTTTAATTAGGATTAGGTATATAATTCAATTATGGTTAGGGTTAGGGTTCATGTTAGGATTTTAGTTGAATTAGGATTATAGTTAGGGTTAGGGTTAGAGTTCAATTAGGGTTAGATTTATATTAGGGTTAGAGTTAGGAATTACAAATTAAAATTAGGATATATAGAGAGAGGGAGATATATAGAGAGAGAGGTACAAATGTATTAAATTAGGATATATATGTATATTACAGAGAGATGGACATATATATATGTATATATATAGGAAGAGAAAAATATATATGTATATCTCCCTAGAGGAGAGAGGGATATACATACATATATATATGTGTGTGTGTGTGTGTGTGTGTGTATGTATGTATGTATATAGAGAGAGATGGATATGATTATGATTAGGATTAATTTAGGTTAGGGTTCAATAAAAATTCTAAGATAAAGCTTGGAGGGTTTAGGTGATTGAAGATAGACTAGGATGACAATTAGGGTTAGGGTTAAGGATTAATTAGAATTAGGGATGAATTGCAGATAGGGTTAGGGTTATGGATTAGTTAGGATTAAGCTTTGATTAAGATTCAATTAGAGGTCAATTAGGGCTATAACTATGATTAAAGTTCTAGGTCGAGGTTTCGTTAGGGTTAGGGTTCTAAAATAAAGCTTGGGTTTAGCATTAGGGTTTGGGTTCAACTAGGGTTTGGATTGTGGTTTGGGTTCAATTAGGGTTAGAGTTCAATTAGGGTTAAGATTCAATAGGTTAAGCCTAGAGTTAGGGATCAAGCTTAATTAAGGTTGAATTTTAATAGGGTTAGGGTTAGGGTTTTAATATAAATCCTAGGGTTAAACGGTTTGCATTCAATTAGGGTTAGAGTTAGGGTTAGATTATATTAGGGTTAGAGTTAGGAGTTATAAATTAAAATTAGTGTTAGGGTTAGTGTTAGATGATTAATTAGTGTGAGGGTTAGGATTTAATTAGGACTAAAATTCAATTAGGGTGGGTTAGGGTTCAATTAATGTTCAATTAGGGTCAGGGTTCTAGGATAAAGTTTGGGGTAAGGCTTGGGATTGGGGTTAGAATTCAATTAGGATTAGGGTTAGGATTACAATTATGGTAAGGGTTAAGATTCAATTAGGAATTAACTAGGGATACAGTTAAGGTTTATATTCAATTAGGATTAGGGTTTAACTAAGGTTAGGATTAATATTTAATTATAATTAGGGTTAAATTAAGGTTATAGTTAGGGTTAATTTAGGCTTAAATTTAGGGTTTAATTTGGGTTACAATTAGACTTAAGGTTAGGGTTATTGTTTAGATTCAATTAGTGTTATAGTTAGACTTAAAGTTAGGATTAGTGTTTAAGTTCAATTAGGGTTGGGTTTCAACAAGATAAGGGTTATGGTTAGGGTTAAGATTCTAAGATAGATCTTAAGGCTACAATTTGCATTCAATTAGGGTTAAGTATCTATTAGGGTTAGAGTTAAGAGTTATAAGTTAGAGTTAGGGTTATATTTATGTTAATGTTATAGTTAGGAGTTATAAGTTAAGATTAGGGTCAATGTTAGAGTAAGGGTTAGGGTTAGGGTTGGGGATTAATTACTATTAGGGTTAGGGTTAAATAAGGGTTAAGATTCAATTAAAGGGTTAGGTTCAATTGATGTTTACTTAGGGTTAGGGGGTTCGTACGAACCTATTGGTTCAAATGAACCCATTAGGGGTTCACTAGAACCTAGGTTCGGGTGAACCCTCCTAATACTTTCCTGCCAAAAAAGAAATCAAAACCCCTTATAGAAGGGGGGTTCGAATGAACCAGGGTTTGAATGAACACTAGTTTGAGTGAACCCCCTTTATTCCTCATCCCCTCCCTGAGACACAAAAAAACCTAAATTTTGGCACTTCAGAGATTGGGTTGAGGATGAAAATGGAGGAATCATCACAAACCCAAGTTGAATCAGGTAGTCCTCAGAATGAGCTATCCAATGAATATAATTTTAATATGTTTTGGTTTTATTATGTATTTGTTTTTTTAGTTTTATTAAACATAGGTTTTTCATTTAAAATGAAGGTTTTTGTTCTGCACATGTGGAAAAATAGAAGATTATCAAAAAAAAATTGAAAAATATGAGTGCACCAGATATTGAAGTCCTTGATCCAACAAAAAAAATAAAATTGAATTTCGATATATACAAAAAAAGTTGTGTTATACAGTCGTGCTATGTCTGAATTGTAATTAGTTTGACTTCAAAACTTAATTAAAGAAAAAATATTCAATAAAAAACGGTCTAACCAAGTGGAAGAACTAGATATCAAAGCTACAAATCTAAATTCAAAATAATTAGAATTTTATCCTTCATGGAAAAAAATTTATGCATTATATGGTGTGCGTCATTTTTTAAAAATGTTGTCTTTTGAAAAAAACTAGTTTTCGTGGGAGATGGAAAAAGAAGTGCAATCTAATTCCAACAATTTTGAAAAAAATATTTTTAGAATCTATAGACAAAATGTGACGAGACTCTAGTTTTCATCATCTTCAAATTCTTCATGGTTTATCCATTATAGGTGCCCGTATGTGAAGATTTAGTTTAAATAAATAATTTCAGTGTCCAATTTGGCCAAAAATTGTAAACCACTATTGTGGGATCACCCTAGGGTTCTAGGATAAATTTGTGTGTTAGGGTTAGGGTTATAATTCAACTAGGATTAGGGTTAATGTTATAATTACAATAAGGGTTAAGATTCAATTAGGGTTTTGATTAGGGTTTATATTCAATTTGTGTTAGGATTATTATTCAATTATAATTAAAATTAGGTTGGGGTTAGGCTTAATTTAGGGTTAGGGTTAGGTTTTAATTAGGGTTACAATTATAATTAAGGTATTTATTATAATTATGATTATGAATAGGGCTAAAATTATTGTTAAGGTTATAATTTAGATTAGCATTACAAGTAGGACAAGGGATAAGATTATAATTCTAATTGTAACACTAAAACTACCACTATTTTCAAATCACCCTAAAACTATAACTAACACTAATTCTAATTAAAACCCTAACCCTAATTCTAACTCAAATTTTAACCCTAACCCTAACTCTAAGTCTAACCCTAACCCTAACATTAACAATATTTCTAACCCACCCTAATTCTACAACTAACACTAATTCTAATTGCAACCCTAGCCATAATCCTATTATGTCTCTTATCATAATCCTCACTCTAATCATAATCCTAACCCTAACCTTAATTTTAACCCTAATTATAGTTCCAAAACATTAACTCAAACCATAACCCTACCCCAATCATAACCATAAGCCTAACACTAACCCTAACCTTAAACCCTAACCAAACTCTAACTAAAAAATTAACTCAAACCATAACCCTAACCTTAAACCAAAAACCAAAACCTAACACTAATCCTAACCCTAAGTTTGTGTCTAACTATAACCCTAACCTTAACTCTAAACCTAACCTAAACCATAATCATAATTGTAACCATAACCCTAATTATATCTTTGATAGTATGTAACACCTTAATCCTAACCCTAACCTTAACCTTAACCATAATTCAATATCTAATCATAACCCTAACCCTAATTTTATCTCTAACCCTAACCCTATCCCTAACTAAAATCCTTACCCTAATCCTAATCCTAGCTTTAACCCTAACCCTAATTATAATGATAACCCAATCCAAATTATAATTATGCCTCTAATTGTAATCCTAACCCTAACCCTAATCTTATTATTAAGGCTAATCCAACCATAATCCTAAATTTATCTAACCCTAACCCTAACCCTATCCCAAATGTTAATCCCAAACGTAATCTTCAAACCTAATCCTAATTCTATTGTTAACTTTAATCATAACCATATCCCTATTCATAATGTTAACCCCAATCCTAACCCAAACCTTAACACAAACCCTAGCCCTAAGCCTAACCCTAATATTAACCCTAACCCTAACCCTAACCCTGATCCTAACCCTAATCCTAACCCTAACCATAACCCTAACCCTAATCTTAGCCCTAACCCTAAACCTAACCCTAATCCTAACCTTAACCCTAATCCTAATCCTAATCATAATCCTAACCCTAATCCTAATCCTAATCCTTATTGCAATCCTAACCTAATTAAACCCAAACCCTAATCCTAACCCTAACCCTAACCCTAACCTTAACCCTGACCCTAACCCTAATACTAACGCTAACCCTAAACCTAATCCTAACCCTAATACTAACCCTAACCCTAGCCTAGTTAAACCCTGACCCTAATGCTAACCCTAATCATATTAACTATCATATTATAATATATTAATTATTATAATAATTTTATAATAAAATATATAATAAATATAAAAAATAATTTATTTCAGATATTATATGTTGTGTCATGACTACTATTAGCATACATATATTATTTTAATAATATATATAAAATACGCTCAGAGATATCCTTCTCGAGGTGCTTATTTTTAATCATTATTATAAAAATTGAATAGGCGCCTTGAGAATGATATATCTCAACGTATTTTATATGTATTATTAAAATAATATATATGCTAGTTAGGAGCCTATTGATAACAATTTCATCCCACTAGAAATTTATGGAAAACTTCTTGATGTATGAAGTAGGTGAGGTGTGTGGTTATTGAAACCCAAATAGTAAAGGGTTAAAAATAGCGTAAATCTCAGGGTCACACTGTCAAAAACCTTTCAGCTTCCTACATTAGAAGTGAGCATCCACATAAATAACCTACATGGTCACTCTACATAGTAACGCTGAGCACTTCTCTGTTCAACAACGGCTAAAGCTGGAGCTTGCTATGCAACGATGATCCACAGTGGTGCCTTCCCAATACAGTAATGTTGACTAATACTCTATGAATTTATAAAACATTTGAAGACTTTGTAATGTTTTAATATGAAAACTTATGTATTTCAATCATAAATTGACCAGAGAACTCATTTGAGTTCTTGGGACTTTGAAGAGTTCATGTCGAATGAATTAGAAAGTAACCATTAGTGGGGTCATTTGGGATTAGTCAGGAATTGTGATGGAATTTGTCTTAAGAGAGTAATCTTTTTGGATATTTTTGGATATGTTTCCCTCTTTAATCTTAAACATGTGTTTTCATAGTAATTGTTATAGAAATTATATTTTACATTTTGTTGTATTCTTATATTTTGTATATTTTCATAAAATTAAATTTATTAAGAATTTACGTTTATGCACTAATATGATGTTTTTTAATGATGAAATTCATTTTTATTGTAAAGTGTTAGTATAAAATGATCAATTTAAAGTTATTTTTTAGGAAAAAGTATAATATTTGTTGTCAAATTAATTTAAAAGAGAGTTTAATTTTGAAAGACATACAAAAAATAATAATTGGGTAACAAGATTAGAAAAGAAAAGTTACTATTTTGAGTTAGATTATGTCACATTGATTGGAAAATCATGCAAAAATGTTTGCATTCTATGATATGAATATGACATGTAAGAACATAGCTAGTATCACACCATATAAACATATGATGTTTCTTTATTTAATAAGTTCTCATTATATGTTTAGAGTTGACATGTATAAAACATAGCTTCGAGGCCACATCAAAGCATTAATGAACACCAATATGAAGATTGCATATAATATGAATGTAGAAGTTATTCTACAAAATCTGGAATACTATATATATTTAGAATATAATGTGTGTGCTCAATCATATTAAACTAGACATTGACCTCTTTTTACACAAAGTGTTCCTATCATTTATTGATAATCAACATTTTTATTTTTTTAAGTCTCTTGGTCATTTTCTTTATTTAGTTGGACAAGTTTGACTTTTTATAGTCATCATACTTGATAAATCTCCTAATTGTAGCTGGGATAGATTTGGATCTTGATAAATTTAAAGTTGTATATTAGCCATATTAAATATGTATATATGCATGTTGGATATATAGATATACATACTATTAGGAGGGAGGTGTATCTAATAGCATAGGATTATCTAGTACATGAGAATTCTTCAAGCATTCATTATCTAGACAATTTTTTTTACAATGATGCATAAAACCATATCTAAGATTACTTTTATTATTGTAAAAATAGACTACTATATTTATTTGCTTCAACTAACTCATATCCAATCTAATGATGCACAATCAAAATTATTCAAAATGAAAAAATAATTGGTGATTTCTTTTTGAGAATTCACTCCTTTACAATTATGTTATTTGATGTTGACCTATTTTCTCCTAATTACATGTGTAGACAACTATTTTAATTTTCTACAATAAAAAGAAAAAATCATATAAATAACTTTAACAAGCTAAACTAATAAAGATTCATGTTTAAGAAAAATATTCTCATGTAATATTTACTTAAATTAATATGAAAATAATATTACTTTCCACTAGAATTTCTTACCATTGATATACCTATCAACAAACTATTATATCTTGAAATGATGCAAATACTAATTATAACCATTCTATTCAAACTAATGAACCACATATGTTACAATAAATTAATTTTAAAATTACTTAATTACTTAATTACACATCAATAGTTTCATCACTATACCTCATAAATCTCACCACTCACAAACACTCTTGTAATCAAAATCACATTTATATAATATTATATTCGAATGAACAATATTTATACAATAATTTAGTTTTATTAGCAATATGATAATAGTCTATACCCTCTAAATTGTTGAAAAGCATACTCCATGCTAAATATATCATAAATACACAAATTAAATAAAAAATTAGAAAGAAAAACTTCAGAAATTTAGAAGTACAAAAATGAAGATGATAAATAACTAAAGATCACACAAATCGGGATTTAGTGGTCGACTGAACCTCACACTGGCTGGCTCATGTTTAAACACTACTATGCCATGTTTTTCCAGCACTTCCTATACCGATATTACTTAACACTGTAAACCTCCTATATCTGATCATTATTAAACACTCTAAGCCAATTATTTTTGGATGTTCAATTATATAGTCGACTTCGAAATCATACCAGTAGAAAAGTAATGATAGGAATAGTTGGTAGGAGCGAAGTCATGCTTTTACTTGTGTCCTAATTATTCAAGAGATTCCCAAGTACAGTCTGTTCCATGAATATCATCAAACTTTTGTGATGCTTTAATCAAGTGGGCCTTCAATTAATTTTAAGCTCAAAGTTTAATAGAAGGATAGAGGCAAAAAATGAGGAAGCACGAAAGCAGCCTCATAGTGCAGCAAAGATGGAAAAAGCTTAAAACATGACAAATACAAATTTTCCTATGTAGAATGGATACTATTCTAACTATTTTAAATATTTCATACTCGCTGGAAACGTTTACAGTAATTTGAGCCCACCTTACACTATTATGTCGGACATGCATATTGGGTTGCACCTCGTTTTTAGTGTTCTTGAACAATTTTGTACCTCATTTCCTTCAGAATGGATTGTAGAGGATCTGTCATATAATCCAGTTGGTTTACCTTGGTTGTCTAAAGCTTTAAAGCTGATACGCACCTTATTTTTCACCAAATTGCATACGCTAAGCTAGAAAGAACGCCATTTGCAATTCTAAAACTGATTTAGCAGTCACGTTAAAATTGCGCAATTGTTCATTGTCTTCATTCCATGCTGTGCAGTCAATTGTTGTTTTTGATGTCTAATTCAACCTCTCCCACTTTGGGTGTCATGTCATGCTAAAGTTTATATGCTTAGCTTATGGCTATGCCTTATATCATGGTCATATGTAATGATGATGGACAAGCAATTGTTGTTTTTGGTGTCTAATTCCCCCACTTTGGGTGTCATTTCATGCTAAAGTTTATATGTTTAATTTATGGCCGTGTCTTATATCATGGTCATATACAATGATGATGATTTAATAATTAGAATGTTTTTTATTTTATGGTTGTTTTGATTTATGAGTATTTGAGATGAAAGATCAATTTTGTTCTAATTAAAAATGTTTTAATAGTTTATTTGTTTCGTAGGTATTTTTCTATTTTTTCTTATATTTTACATTAATATAGATTGATTGTGAGGTGTCATATATCACCACTTATGTTTGATGGATCAAGATATTAAGATATCGTAATTGTAAGTGGAAGTATAGTTGATTAATTAGAAGCGCCGTAAACCACCTCATTTAACTAAAATAAGTTGTTTTTAGAACCATTGACTATAATATGTATCTAAACTTTTATTTAATGTATGTAAATTGGACCTCTAGAAGTATTATTAATTTGAAGACATTAGTTAATGCTAGTACTAAAAAATTATTGTACAATGGTAACTAACTCAATATCATCATGACAATACTTAATGTTAACTCACATCAATACATTCCTAAGGAGTGATCATTTATAGAACCATGTGAAGGTTGGAGATTCCCAACTTTAGATGTATTAAAATGATAACACTACTTGTTGATACTAGGTCAACACACTACAAATAATGAATGTGCTTTCTTTCAAGGTTGACCAAAGAACAAAAAATTCAATTTTAGGACCAGTGGTCCTTGTCACAATCTTCTATTGCATGCATCATATAACCAACTATCACACTTTATGTTAATATCATTTAGGAAGTCCAATATGATTGATGGACAAACCAAGTACAAACTAAATATAAAAAAAGATAGAGATCAAAGATAAATATTCAACAAAATGATTAGAAGAAATTTATCTCTACCATATAGGAGAGAAATAAATGGTAAATTTTGTAGAAGTAGAAATCAAGGAAGTGGACATGGAATTCACAATGACAGTGAGTTGAAAGAAATCTCAAAAAGTAGCAAAAACAATAAATCAAATAATTACGAAAGAGTTCATGGTAGCTATGAAAGAGGTGGTGGAATTTCATGAAGAATTATTTGTTTCAAGATTGGAGGTGAAGGTTATAGATTATTTGAGTGTAATCAAGTAGGAGAGTATGAAAAATGTTCTAAAATAACTACAAGAGTAGCACATGTTTTTGAAAATTTGTTCTAATAATGAAAAAGTAAATATATAAGCAAAAGTTGAATCATTATTGTTATAAATAAATCCATCTCAAATTTTTGGTATACCTACACCACAAAAAAGGTTTATTTCAAGTAGTATGTAATTATGGAGGTATTGGTGATGGAGCCTAATCTTGTTAAAGGCCTATTTTTTGGTGTTTTCATAGCAACATTTTGATCCCATTTAATTCTATGGTGAGTGAAGGGGACTTTACCCCCACCCCCTTGGGATCCAAGGGATTTATGTCCTAATGAGGGTTTGTTGTGTAGAATAAAGCACTCCTTTACATTTTCACATTATGTTTCGTCCCCCTTAATAAATTGGATTTAATTAACAATTTAATTGAACCAAGTATACATTCACAAGCATAATTAATTTTGTTTTCTAAAAGGGGAATCCACATTTAATTAATGCCTACACTTAATTACACATATTGGAAAATGTGTCCTAGGTTTAGGGCCTAGTACCCATTCTCCTAGGGGCGAATGGGTCCTCGTTAAGTAGCAAATTCTATTTTTTAATATGTTTTTGGAGGCATTTTAATGATCTAAATTCAAATTGGAAAGGTCGGCTTGTGGTGTTCAATTTTTGGGTAATTAAGGAAACTCCTATAAATACAAAGTATTTTATCAATAAGAATCCTAATACTTTTGAAGGAGAAAATTTATATAAAATATTATTTTCAACAACATTCAAGATCCTATCATCATGTCAAAGTTATTTGCATTCATGCATGTTTTTGGAGCTTACATTGTGATGTAGGTTTCAATCTTCAGGCAAGCATTCAAGCATCAAGATCTATCAAGAAATCAAGCCATTTCATGCAATATATGTCCTTAGAGAGATGTGTTAGACTTCATTCCTTTAAGGGTATCCATTGGATGGTTTGGTGAGGTGCAACAAGCTTTGTTCATTCATTATTTCCTTTATTTATCATTATTTCATTATCAAGGTTTAATTACAAAACTAGGGTTTGAAAAAGGAAAACCCTTATCCACAAAAGTTAAGAAATAGATCATCTCTTTGCATGTGCAATTTTATAGGTGAAGAAGGATTGAAATTGGATCAAAAGTGTAATTTTGCAAAGTTATCAAAGTTATCATCAAAGTTGTAAAGATGCGAAAACTCACCCACAGTTGAATTTCTGACTTTCCAAAAGTCAAACCTGGGGTAAGTAGAAGCTTAGATCAAGGATCCAAGGACTACAAAATGAAATTGTAGACCCTTGTACAAAGACCCATCACCTCTACATGAATTTTTCCTTTAGAAGAGACTAATAAACACTTTTAGAGCCAGGTAAACATCATCCTAACCTTCTCAAATCTATTAGTTGTTTGTGGTTTTTGATAGTGTTTTCATAATACTTAGCATTCAAAGTGTTATATATCATAGGTTTTATTGTTAATGTACTTTTATTGTTCTCCAAATACTGAACTGTTCAGTAATTTTTTCATAAGGAAGTTAGGGTAGCATAGTGTCCAAACCTAGGGTTGATTCACCTTAAGGGTTGTAAGTCAATTATTCCTAATGAACATGGAAAAGGTGGATTTGTGATTAGGTGGATACCCCTATTTGCATTAGACATAACTCACCTTTCCCCATTCCCTAGGGATCTCTCCACTTTTAGAGATCCCCTTTTCCTATGTTTGAAGGTTTAGGTGTAATAGCCTTGAAGCCAAATTTTAATATTTTTTATATTAAATGTAAAATTTCTATCATTAGATGACAAATTTAATAGTAGAGGTTATGCTAGAATTTTTTCCCTAGAAGGAAAAATTCTTTTGCAAGGGCATTGTATTAAAGCTTTGTATTGTGAGAGGATACTATGAGAGAGAGAGAAGATGAAGTTGTAGTCAATGTGTTGTAGATTATTTCCCTTCATTTTAGTAGAAAAATAGAGGAAGGACTAATTGTTTCTTTGTGGGCATAGTCAATATTGGATGAACCATGTATATTAGTACATCTCTATGTTTTATATTTTTTTGCATCCATTTTATTATATATTGCTTTGTGATCCTATTGCTAATAGGAGGTATATGTTGTAAAGTGATTGTTGATATACATGGTACTAATAATTTGGTTACAAGTAAAATAGTGGAGACATTTAATTTTAAAATATTATAATCCTTATAGAGTATCATGGTTATAAAAGGAACAAATAATTTTGGTTAGTGAACAATATCTCATACTCATATATTTTAAGTAAGATAGTGAATAAATAAATAGTCATATGTGAGCAATGTTAGTAAATGGTAGGTATTTTTTGAGGAATGTGAAGAAATAAAATATATTTTTTTTATTGTTGTGAGGAAGGAAAATACTATAAAAGTAGTAGAATATGAAGTTAACAAAAATGATGCAACAATTATTCTTATAATGTTTAAATCAGTGGAAAATTACAATGGTATTATTTCAAATAAGTTTTCAAAAGGATTACATATTGTAAGGACAATAATTCATCATAGTGATATGATTGTAGAAGTAAATTTACATAGTAAAGTAGTCATCGGTTAGCATGAGCTAAAAGTGAAGAAATGAATTGGTAGGTTACATAATTTTTTTTATTAGATTAAAAATGAAAGGGTTAACAACTATTACAAAGTAGTCATAGAGGTGGAGAGAGGTGGATCACAAAAAGTGAGTCAACAAAAAAAAGACTCACCAAAAGTGACTTGGAAAGAAAAACACTTGCCATGCTTTTGATCGAAGTGTGAAACTAAAAAAAAAAGACCAATTGCAAAGAAATGAAGGCAGCACTAATAAAGGGACCAAACAAAAAAAACCACCCTACAAAAACAAGAGAAAACTAGTGAAAGCCTTTAGCTTAAAAAATTGAATGAAGCGTTGCCACACCTATGCAACAACACTAGATTTTTTGGCACCAAACACAAGATAAACCAAAGGGAAAAGGGTGATCCCATAATAGTGGTTTACAATTTTTGGCCAAACTGGACACTGAAATTATTATTTTTAACTAAATCTTCACATTCGGGCACCTATAGCGGCTAAACTGTGAGGAATTTGAAGATGATGCAAACTAGAGTCTCATCAAATTTTTTCTATAGATTCTAAAAATATTTTTTTCAAAATTTTTGGAATTAAATTGCACTTCTTTTCCATCTCCCACGAAAATTGATTTTTTTCAAAAAACAACATTTTTAAAAAGTGACGCACACCGTATAACACATAACTTTTTTTCCATGAAGGATAAAATTCTAATTCTTTCAAATTTAGATTTGTAACTCTGATATCTAGTGCTTCCATTTGGTTAGATAGTTTTTTATTGAATATTTTCTCCTTAATAAAGTTTCAAAGTCAAACAAATTACAATCGCACAACACAACATAATGCGAACTTTTTTTTGTATATGTCAAAATTTTATTTTATTTTTTTGTTGGATCAAGGACTTCAATATCTGGTGCACTCATATTTTTCAAATTTTTTTTAATAATATTCTATTTTTACACATGTGAAGAACAAAGAAATTCATTTTCAATGAAAAACCTATCTTTAATAAAACTTAAAAACAAATACATAACAAAACCAAAACATATTTAAATTATATTCATTGGATAGCTTGTTCTGAGGAATACCATAATCATTTGAAATAAATTTTAAATGAATTCATTTGATCCCCAAAAGCTAAATCAAAATTGATTTTTATTAGCATTTTGATAGGTGTAAAGGAGATGCATTTATAGGTATGGTTTAAAACTAGCAGGTTCTATCCAAGGGGGTTTGATCTAAGGTGATTTGATCAAACCCTCTTCAATTGGAATCCTTAAAATGGAACTTTTTAAGGCTTAAATCATTATATTTTCTAAAAATATGTGATTTCAGCTAAAATTCGTTCCTCTCAGGAATTGTAAACCACTATTATGATAGCACCCAAAAGGGGATGACTTTCCACAATAACACCCACCTTTCCAACAAATCATTCAAGATCAAGAATTCATATCTCCAAGATACTACAATGATCTAATGGACACTCTCCTATTTGTCGCAAATGATGATCATATCCATATAGCACATATTCCTCCATCTACCCATGAGATGCTTACTCCTAATGGACATGTAGATGATCATTTAAAAAAAGATTCTCATACTCTTGATATCATTACCAAGGAACAAGAGTCTCCTACTCCTAACATTTGTACACATGATCAAGATGTAGAAAAATATAGATACATATCAAAAATGGGTCATGAAGAAGGCTTCTACAGAAGTTGTGAATCTGAAATATCCTATGAAGGCATATAAAAAATGAATCATGAGGGAGAATTTTATGTGGAAAGTAAATGATTAACACCTCTTGAAGAAGCATTAAAATTAGATATTTCACAAGATCAAGTTGTTGTGTATTCAACACACACACCTCGTTTGAAATGGGGACCCTCTTTCTATTCACTTTGTCAGGTCACCTTTGTCACTACCCCATTTTGCGTTCCCCCTATTTTGGTGTTCTAAGTGGTTAATGATTTGTAGGGAAGTCATCTTAAGTTGACCATGTTTCCCCCCCAAAATTTTCAAGGCTTTAGGCCTTTGCTAAGTTTCCTTGGTTGTTTTCCTTTGCTTTTCAAACTGGCATTTAGGGAGATTGGGGGTACGCCCCTTTGAACCACCCCTCACAGGTTTCCCTCACCCTGTGGCCATTCCAAATGGTTGTCTCTTAGTGTCCTTCTACCCCTCGAAACCTAAGTTCCTTGTTGTCATTTCCAATTGTCAAACACTCCAAGCGACCAAATTCCAGCTATTGTCTTCCTGTCAAGTTTTGAGCTCACCCTAGTCATTTTCAAATGACTTGTCACCAACCACCACAGTCGTCGTATGATCATTAATGTGGGGCATTTATTTTGCTATTTTCTACAAATAGCCAAGTTTGAGCTATCATTTTCATCCTATTAGTTGATCAAAACAAGTCAGAGCCAACCTCCAACACAACCTTCGTGCCCGACAAGTTCCACCGATGATTCAAAGCATATGAAAACTATTCCATAGTCTCCTTCATTGGATCTTCGAGGTAGGGTTTCCTCCTGCGTGCCTTCTATTACATTTTCTTTAATTATTATAAAGTTGCTAAATCCTAAGGAAAGAAAACTTGTCAACTGGCTAGAACAATCCAAGGCACACAAAACCGATAATTTACAATCTTGAAAAACTAAAAAATCTCCTCATTAGCTGATTGTGGAACTTAGACTCTCCATCATTGTTCATCAGCCATGGCTTTTTCCCCTTGCAGGCCCAAACCCCCCCATCACCGTCGATAAAATTTGAAAGTGAATTGGACCTAACAATGGCGAACTCTCATGGAAGACCTCAAACAACCAAGCTTCCTTGTGATTTTTATTGCTCAAATGATGATCTTGATGCCCTCCAATCTTCACAAGGACTTTGAACCTCATGCCAAAACAGAGTAACCTCCTTGGTGGAGCCTATAAATTAAAAAAATATTAAGGTGGGTTGGGACAACCGAGTCACCATTCCCTGATTGTCGTCCCTCCTACAATTGTTTCAAAACATCCATCAACCCAAGGAAGTCTGATCCGCTAGGCCTAAACTACTAAAACTCCGTCCAATGAAAGGACAATGTCAATATGGAGGATATGTTAGGATTCTTAAGTGATGAATTATTTAATCTAACATCATGTTGTAGGATTTTTTCTAACTTTCCCCTATTTTGATGCTTGAATGTGCTTACCTCTCTCTCACCTGTAGGATATATGGAACTAGGTGCAGGACCCTTGGAGGTGGTCATAGAGAAGGACAAGGGAAAGAAAACAACCAAAGCACCCTGTGAAAAAGAAGACAAAGACCAGATTAAATACAAGTTCCAAGTCCAACCTATCAACTCCAAGGTCACCTCAGCTTGGAAGGAGGTTTCAGATAAAAAATAATGGACATGTAGGTATCGATGAATTCAAGAAAATGGTTTGGATCAACCCAGCAACAAAATGTATGAGAAATATTAGAAGCAATGGATTGGCTAAAGCTCTTTGTTTCCCACCAGCCCTAATCACTCCCGAGCTTGTAATGGCTTGCAGGGAAGCATATCAACCAGAGACTAGAACCATTGTAGATAGAGACGAGAATGTTTTGACTGACTTGTTTGCCAATTCAATAGGAAAGACCTTGCATATCCCTACCTTCAAGGAGGCGGAGGAAGCAACCAAGGAAGATGGAAAGGAGATGTGGAATGGAGACCCCCTCAAATGCAAAAGGCTTATAAATCAATACTGTTTAAAAGAAAAGAGGGGAAATGTAGCCAAGGTGCCCCAGGAGCTCTTCCACAGTGACTTCTACAAGGACTACCATGACTTTGTAACCTTACTGAGCAGAGTCATGGGTCTTCCAATTGTAGTCTACTTCCAGGAGTGGGTGTTTTACTTTATGGAGGAGATCCTCTAGGGAAATAAAAAGTTATATTGGGTAGGGATAATTAGCAACTACCTGCATAAGCAATTTGTGGTTGTCAAGAAGACCTCATGCTTCTACATGACTTCCTACGTTATCTACTTACTAGCCAATAAGACATAATACAAAGGATTGTTTTGATCTTCTGATGAGGAACCATCATGCAGAGAGTTAAACGTCTATGAAAGATACCCTCAACTCCAATTCAGGAAATTCAAGAGGGATTATTGCAGAGTCAATGATGCTTTCATAGGTCATATTATCAGATTGCTCAGGGTGACTTCGAGAGAAGATTCTACCACAGTGAAAATGCTTTCCTTCGACAATTCACCTTCTTGTTCATTCAATTCCCTAAGTTTACCTACATCTGTGTCAAATGTTTTTGAGAGAAACCATACAAGTTGCCTGATACCCAAATGACCGGATAATATTGTAGCTCTCTCGACAACTACGACATGCACATGCCCTCCTAAGTAGCAAACATAAGGCAGGGATTCCTTATCCCTTCTCCTTTGTCCAAGGGCTATACGAACTCCACACATCTCAATGTGCAGAAAATTCAAATAAAGAACTCGTGGAGTACCACTTGAAGTTCCACATTGCTTGGGCACAAATGGACCCCATTGGTAAACTAAAGAATATGGTTGTGGGTGAATATGCCCATTTGCATAGTGTGGAGAAATTTTGGGCTAATTACAAAGATGAAAATGAAGTAAAAATGAGGTAATACATGTGCATGACTGTGTATTTTGTGAAGAGGGTCAACCTATTCCCAATGTCGAACCAAGTAGTAGAAGATAAAAATAGAGTGATGGATCCTTGGTACAATGTAGTTGCTAATCTCCCACTGTCATTGATCGATTGGAATGGAATGAGCAGGAGGTTGATGACCTCGATATCCTAATAAAGCCCATTGAGGCTAAAACAAAGAAATGGATTGACAAGTAGATTGCTCAATTGAAGCAATAAGGGGTCACTTTGATCTATGAGGAGCTCGAGGATGAATCGACAAGCTAAAATTATAGTGGGACATCTGTTGGATGTACCTCAAAATCTCCTTCAACCACCAAGTCAAGGAAGAGAAAAGAAATAGCTATAGGTTAGTCCAATCCCAAAGTGTATGCAAGAAAAGTAGCAGAGGGTGAATCATCCAAGAGACCAAAGACATCGGGCATGCCCACAATCTAGGAGGACCCTAACCACTAGGGAGAAGAAGTAGAGGTCGAGTAGTGAAAGTCTCTACCTGTTGCTTCGATTCTCGCAACCATTGATGTTATTGTTGTAGCTACTCTACCTAAATCTCAGGTGATGGTTGCCATTTCCCCACCTACAGTGGACATCTTGGTCCACCTTGCCTCCAATCCACCCATGGCACAGGTTATGATAATAGACTCTTCTTCTGACACTACCTCTCCACTCTCCTCCTCCTCCATGTCTCCAACAACATCTCTTCTACTAAAAACAAAAAATATTTCAATTCCCACTCCCTCACTCCCAAAGGGCTTCTCCTACCACATGCAAAATATTCCTACGGAGTTATCTCATGTGCTAATGAACCCAGCCATACAAGCTTCCTTTGCACTATAAATTGTTGTAAGTCTTCCTATCCATACTCCTCCAACTGAACCACTAGAGATAAAGGCCACGATGGAAATATCAGAAGAGTTGGAGAGACAAGAAAGGGAAGCTATGAAAGAAATGGAAGAGGAAGCAGATGATTACCATGCGAGTACCCTGAGTACCAACACCTAACAATTGATAAAGTGTGTGTGAGGGAGAAGAAACACAATCATCAAAGGAAGAAACTGATGAACCATGTGGAAAATACATTGTGGAAACATTTGATCTATACCTCAAGGAGGAGTTGGCTTAGCAACTCAAAGATGTTGGAGAGGAAGTGGAAAGGAAACCTTCTGACAAAGAAAAGAATGTTGAAGAGGAAATAGAGGAAGACACTGAACCTCTAAATAAAGAGCATGAAAAAATCCCAAAGCATGATGAAGAAATTCCTCTTTTAGAAGGGTAGCAAGAAGAGAAAGAAAAGGAGGAGCAAGAAAAGAGCCTCAAGCATGATGAAAAGATATCACTTCAACATGAGGAAGAGGAAAAGAAAGAAGAAGATAGACCTGAAGAAGAGTCTGAAGCTCATGAGAGCCTAGAATCATAATATCCTTGGGAGCATGGACATGCTAAAGAAAAAGAAAAGAAAACTATTGAAGGGGAGGACAGCCCCCCAAAGAGCAAACAACCTCTGAGTCCCCACAAAAGGAAACTATGTTTATTTAGGATTTTGATGGGGAGGAAGGACATACATAACAAGAAGCTCTCGATGATAAGGTAATGGAAATCAAACATTCCCACAAGGAAGAAGGTGGTCAGGAATCACCAAAAGGGGAATCTCAGATGCCAGAGTGGTTGGAGAAACAACTTTAGAAGAAAACCCCAACCTCAAAGGATCCAAGGGCAAGGCTAGAGACCATCCTAGCTCGAGCCCAAATAAGCACGAAGAAAGAGAAAAATCCAAAGGTCAAATCTCAGCTAACAATGGATGCATCTCAATCCAAGACCGTACAAATCGCCACTCCAGTCATAGGAGAAGAGAGGATAATTTATAATATTTCCAACCTTGATCTAGGGACAACCACATGAGAACAAAATATTGACCATCTTCAGGGGTCCATTGCCACCATTGTCCACCAAATGCACAATGATAAGGTTTCAAAGGAAGAATTGAAAGCATAAGTGGTGGATTTGACAACATACATCCAAAAATGGTAATCGGTAGAAGAACTCCCCACCATGTCCTTAGCACCGCCTCAATTATTGTCCAAAGACCACATTAATCAACTAGAGAAAAGAAAAAATTGGACTAAGGCCACAGAGGATTGGTTTAGACAAGTCCTCTACAAATGAATAAGTGATAAAGATTGCACATAAATATGATAGAGACTGGGATGACCTCACAAATAAATCCAAAAAATTCAACTTCTAGGTGATCCAATCAAATATATTGGAGTAGAATAAGCTTCGGGGATTGATTGTTAAATTTGTGGAGTATGCCACCTTGAAGAGAAATGAAGGAATTTATGTGATTGATGATGAAATCCTTATAGTGTAGCTACAACAAAGGAAATCAACAAAAGACAAAGAGCTATAGTGCTGCCACAAGAAGAAAAAATAGGTAAAATGACAAAGATGTAATTTTAAATTGTAATATATTTGGGGGTAGGTGAAACCCTAGTTTGTAGTGAATCTAGGCCACAAAGTACAAATCAATCTTGGCCATTCATTTTTCATTTTCAACACTATAAATAGGGGGTCTCCTCTAATTTTCAAGAGAGAGTTAGGTTGTTGTAAAGGCATGCTGCTGAAATTTTAATAGAAGTTCATTGGGTTTTAGTGAATTCTTGAGTTTTAGTTGCATGTTACATGGTTTTTCTCCCATAGTTAATTTGAGTAAATTTACTAATTTTGTTTGTATGTTTTAGCTTTCTTTGGTAGATTAGTCAATGTTATTCACTGATTTTGAAGAATTCAGCTATGTGTTGGCAACTTTCCTTGTTTGTACTTTTTGCTATTTATTGACGATAAATAGCTATGTAAAGTTAGTTTGGGCATAATGTAAAAGCTACTCTAAAATTATATGTTTTATTCATGCTTATGGTGAATGAATGGTTTTATATTTGCAGTCCTTAGAAGCTTACACAAATTTCATGAGACTATGAGGTAATCTGGTTAAGTGAAATTTTGTTTTAGGAAAGTTGTCCATAGTAGGGTCCTCCATGATTACTGTTCATTGCTAGATTTCAGATCCAGGAACTCCTCCTCCCTAACTTTTTTCCTTTTTTTAGAAATAACCTATGCTAAGTTTCATTTTGCATTGTAAAGCCAAATCTCAAGTTGAAAGAGGAGTTTAAGACTATTTTTTGAACCTACAACAATTGCACACCAACTTCCACATCTCAAGAACTCCATTTTAGGATCCAACTTCCTTCTAGCTTAACTCCATAAGTTTCACCTATGATTACCAGAAAAATCACACTGAACCAACAAAGAAATTCCATGCAATTTATGACATGACACACGAGGGACCTAGGGGTTATTTTCAGCAAATCATTGTTGGAGATTTCCTTTGAAGAGAGGTAGTGCATCTATGAACTGCCTATTTTGAGAATGTGCCAAAACACCCATAAAAAAAACTATCGCTAGAAGGAGGGAATTTGAGCTAAGCTAGATTGAGGTGATTCACTCTCGCCTAAGAGATCTCGAAGAGTTTTAAGGTATAGTCCAAACAAAGGGGAGTTTTAGGAATTGTAGCCCCCTACAAGGGCTAGAAGTACTAAAAGAGGGGACGCGGCGTCTTCCTCCTCCTCTGTTTGGACACCCACTTCACCTTTACCTTCATCTCCTTTCTCCTTCCATTCAACCCATACTTAGAAGACTTTCTCCACCTCCATCCCTTCCATTCAATCATAAAACACTGCTTTCCCACTGCTTGCTTCCCACAGCTAGGGTGTTGCTGCCTCCCCTTTCCTCCAAGTCCAAGGTGCAGTCCCAATTTCTGCTACCCCTGTGCGGCCCCAAGTTTTTGTTCAATAGCAAGTACCACCTCCACCTCCCCTCATGGCTTGGCTAGGGCATAATCCTTCTCTATTGCACTTCAACACCTACCATGACATGCCTTAGAATCCAAAGAGCCTTTGTAAAAATTTCAATCCTCAGGATCTATAGAGGACAGCTAAGGAGCACATTAGAATATTCCAAATAACATTGAAATAAATGTAGATCGATCAAGAAGATGTGGCATGTAGGATTTTCCCTTATTCATTGGGGAAAGAATCCTTCTACTAGTATATATTAACTTGTCGGTGGGTTCCATCATGTCCTGAGAATTGCTAATGAATTCCTTCTTGTAGAAGTAGAAGATCCCAATCATCCCTTCAGAACTATATTGACAATTCACCTTAGTTTGTACAGAAATCAACGAGTCAATTATCTCCTTCAACGATTTATTCCACCAAGCCTACACAAGGTTGCAAGCCTCGTATGTGCTCAATGATGTTGTTGCCTTGTTAGTCTATTATGCAACACTAGATAACCTCATAGCTATATTGGTGAAGAGAATGTGACCAGCTCTGACTCGATTAGTAGATGCTTATGCTGAGCTAGTTATTGCTAGTATTGACTTGGGTCAAAATATTTTTGGTCCACTACCCTCCTTAGGGCAGGTTGCACATCCTCTATAGATTCAGGGACTTACTCAAGCATTGCAACATCAAACACCCTTGATGAATCAAGTACCACAATTTCCTATAGTGCCTCGTCCCAGGAAACCCATAAACCAGGCACCCCAAGTGCCTCATTACTTGTAGCCTCAACAAAAATATACCTATGGAAAACTACCACAAGCACCGACATACCTACAAGGGCCCAAATTTCCACCTACTGAGCAAAACCAGCCAGTGGTGGAGCCTATCTTTCTCCAAAATCAAATGCTACAACTAAGCAATGCATAGAAGGATCGGTTGAATGAGATGATAAAGATGATCTGAAAGATGTCCACAGAGATGGAACACTTGAGAAATCAGAACAACTAGCTATAAGCTTCTCAACATAGCATTCAGGCCAACCTTAACTAAGATAGTAGGGATAACCATGAGACAAGTACCTCCTTTGGAAAAAATTATGAATGAGGGTAGAATTCTAATTAGAACTTTGAAAGAAGACCCTCCTAAAGAAAAAATAGGGCATGGAATACAAGTCCAAACAATAGGGGCATTCCCACTCCTCTCAATCAGCCTGCAAACGTAGAGAAGACAACCAGTAGAGTGTACCTCACCGAAGTTTCTATGTCTGGATGGTGCCAAATTCATAAGAAAAGTAGGTATTTCAAGTTGGACTGCCCCAAATTTCAAACAACCATGGAAATATTTCAAGTGGAGGTCCAAAATGTTGTTAAAAGTGCGAATTGCATAGAAATAGTCATGTTTGACCCATATGATTCCTCCTGTCTCATGGTCAACTAGACCCCATTCCTATGAATTGAGAGCAATGAGCCCAAGATCAAGACCTCCTCTATTAAATAGAATGAAGTACAAGAGGTAAGTAACGAAGAAGCTTTATCTCATCTCTTTACTTCGGTAGATAATGGTCCCATAGATGAAGAAGATCCTCATGAGGATGGAGTGAAAATGTTTCCTCAAAGAACCCCTTCATATAATTTGAGGAATAGGCTAATAGGGGGACCGTTCACTACCTTCACTCCACCTAATAACTTTAGTACCACACCTAACCCCAATGCCAACAATGTTTTAGGCTAGCCTTATGCGCCTAAACAATATTTGCACAACAACAAACAACCAAATCAAGAACAAATTCAACCAGCTAGCTCGTCCATAGGAAAATCCTTCGATGCTAAAATTGAGCAAATGGGTGAATATGTTGCTAAAGAGTTCAAGAAGGTTAAGATCAGCTTGTCTACCTTTGAGTTGCTTGAGGTTCCTTAGGCATTCCTTCTTTAGGGTAATTAATGGAACTCCCTCCTCTAAAATAACACAAGAAATACCTGCTAAGAGGGTCACCTTTGAAGAATCCCAACAGGAGCCCATAATTCAAGAAATTGTAGGAAAAAAGAAGGATGTCTTTACTATCCAGTAAGCTGGAAGACAACCCACTAAAGAGAAAACACCAGTGCAATCCAAGTAAAAGAAAAATGAAAAGGACAAGGGTCAAGTGGCCTAGGTGGACGTACCTATGGGTCTCTTCCAAGGAAAGTTTGAAATGCCACCCTTCCTCACCATAATTAGAATATTTGGGAAGAATTTGCACAATTGTCTGATTGAATCAAGAGCATCAGCCAATGTCATGCCTCTGGTAGTGTGAAAATTTCTTGGGACTACCCCCACACCTTCAAGAAGAGAAGTAACTCAGGTGGACAAAACAAAGGTTAACATTGTTGGGGAGATCAATCATATCCCAATGCAGATTGTTGTAGACCCAAGCATGCAATAGGTTATTGAAATCCAAGTTGCAGATATTCCTGATACATAAGAAAGTATCCTAGCATGAGACTTCACCCACGGGTGCATTGAATGGGTATGCTGCAACAAATTTCTCTCACATGTTGTTGCCATGGAAGGGGCTTCCAAACTAGATTTGAATAGATCGAGAGCCATGAATGAATTTCATGATCACAAAGTACAACAATGTCAATGGGGTGTTTTTTATTGAAATGTAGCTGGGAAATTATTGTCCCTTTGCTTATCAGGAAGAAGTGGAGCCTTAAGAAGAAGAACTAGCTGCAGAGGTCTTCCTAGTGCAATGCAGTCCTATGACCAACCTGTTACTATGCACCTCAAAGCATATAAATGTTAGTGGAATCAGAGGATGATGAGCCTTATTAAGACAGTAACTTAGGACTACTAGATGGATTCTAATACTTCATGGAGAAATGCATACAAGATCAACTCAGCTTAGGGGCCTAGATGAACTTTCAAGACCTCTTGTTGCCAAGCTGGTGTAGAGTTAACAACATTCCCCACTCTAAGTTTGAATGTTTCTTGTGCCAAATAGCAATGGAACATATCAGAGGATTAGTTACTCCTCAGAAGGAAATTCCAATAGGGCAACCTACCTCCAATCATACTGAACCAACACCTACTCCAAAGGTTGTGGATGCAAACATGCGGCCAAAAGGGAATGAACACATATTGATCCTAAAGTCAAATAACCTTCCAAGTTCTAGGTGCTACACTTTGATGGGTCCAAGTAAAAACAAGGAGCTGTAGTCGGGTTTGAACTCATTATCCCCATGGGTAATACCTACTTTGTTGCCCATAGACTTCAATTTTATAGTACCAACAACATAGCAGACTATGAAGCTTTGGTCCATGGTATTTTAATGGCTTTGAGGAAAAATTTCAAAATGCTACAAGTTTTTGGTGATTCACAATTGGTAGTCAAACAGGTTAGAAAATTATACTCATGTCATGAAAAAAGGTTGGAAAACTATAGGTATAGAGTTTGAGATCTTTTAGGGAGTTTAGATGCCTTTAACATCCAACTAAAACCACACTCTCAAAATCATATTGCTGATGCTTTGGCTCAAGCGGCCAATGTGCTACAACCCATGCCTTTGTCTGGCCTCAAGAGATTCATAGTTGAGTTGACCTCCACCCCATCTGTGTCAAATAATGTCACTCATTTCTAGGTATTCAATGATGATAAGTACATCCTAGATTTTATTACTAGTTATGATGTATTTGCAACACAAATAATTGACGAAGCTGACCTCGAGGAAGCTGAATTAGATATATATAGAAGGGGTCATCAACATCAAAAGCAATACGATCCCAAAAATTATGGTTCAGCTCTAGGACATATTTGTCCTAGATCAGATTCGGGATCAAGACCAACAAATGAAGAAGGGTGCGATAAACAACCAATGTGACACCCACAACCAATTAAGTCAAAAATGTATTCATTGGAAAGGTGTGTACTACAGAAGAAAAGAAAGGAATTATTGATTCTTTTGCGAATGTATTATGACATGGTAGCATGTAGCTAAGAAGATTTGAATACCTATGATACATCCATTATCACACATACCATCCCTCTCAAGACCGACGTGCGACCATTCCGATAAAGACAATGTCCCATGAATGCCTTGTTGAAGCCTATCATTTACAAGGAAGTGCAGAAACTGCTTTCAACCAAAATCATCTTTCTAATCAAGAACTCCACATGGGTGGCTAATTTGGTCCTAGTTAGGAAAAAGAACAGAGAAATCAGATTGTGCATGGACAATCTAAATAGAGCTTGAGAGAAGGACAAATATCATGTACCTTCATTGGATGAGGTATTGTAGATTCTCAATGGATCATAGCTGATGTAATTCCTCAATGGGTAATTTGGGTACAATCAACTAATGGTGCAGTATGAAGATAGACACAAAAAAACATTTACCACTAAGTGGGGCAACTTTTCTAATAGAAGAATTTCATTCGGGCTCATCAACATTGACACTACTTTCCAGCGTGCAATAGAAATTGCCTTCAAAGATTTGATTGGAAAGTGTATAATCCTCTATATGGATGATTTGACTATGTTTTCAAATAAGCAAAGTGATCATGTCTCCAACCTATGCAATTTTTTTCAAAGGTGTCGAGAATTTGGAGTTTCCCTTAATCTGAGGAAGTGCATCTTTGGAGTCACTGAACGTAAGTTACTCAAGCATATTATTTTAGAACGAGGAATTTCTATAGACCTCAAGCACATCCAATCTTTCCTAAAGACTCAGCTACTAGGCAACAAGAAATAATTGAAATATTTCTTTGGAAAGATTAACTTCGTGAGGAAATTCATCACGAGTTTTGCTCAAATTGTCAAGCTGCTCAACGCTATGTTAAAGCAAGATGTTAAAATCGAGTGGACTCTAGAAGCAAAGAAAGCCTTTTAAGAAACAAAAAAATCTATTATTGAAGCACCAGTGTTAGTCAGCATAGATTATCTAGAGCCATTCAAAATTTATTCATTTGCTTTAGATCACTCATGTTCCAACATTTTAACCCAAAAAAATGATGAAGGAAATGAGCACCCGATTGCCTTTATGAGTGCTCCCTTGAAATATGTTGAACTACGATATCACAATGTGGAAAAGAAGGCATACGCCCTTTTTTGAGGAGTTAAGAAGTTTAGGAATTACATCTTGTGGGATAAGTTGTTTTCCATTGTCCCTGACCCAATAGTAAAGACATTGCTAATACAAAATGAGTTGGGAGAATGAAGAGCCAAATGGGTTACCCTGCTACAAGAATATGACATGGAAATTTAGCTAATGAAGTTGGTAAGAGGAAAATCCCTCACCCAGACAATAGTCGAGACAATAGCTGAAGCAGGACTTGAACTCACAGTGCAACAGTATTAGCTCAAGAATGTTTCCCCAAGGGAATGGAATGACAACAACATCTATTATTTGTTGAACAACAAATTCCCACCTCACTTGAAAGGAGTTCAAAAACATTCCCTTCATCTAAAAAAGTAGTAGTTATATGCTGCAAGGATCCATACTATACAAGAGGAATCATGGAGGTGTCTATCTGAGATGCCTTGGAAAAGAAGAAGCATACCAGGTCTTGAAAGAATTTCATGAAAAATTTGGTACGGGTCATGGATATGGCCCTTCGACTAAGTACTCATTAGATCCTATGGAAAGTTACTATTGGTTGATGATCTTCAAGGATGCTCACAACCATGTCTACACATGCCATGCCTGCTAGAACACCACAACTAGAGAAAAGAATGCCACTATCCCATTGCGACCAGTTCTGGAGGTGAGACCATTCACACAATGGGGTCTTAACTGCATTGGTCTAGTAATCCCACCATCATCTATAGGACACAGGTACATTCTAACTGCTTATGATTATTGCACTATATGGACATAAGCCATTGCATGTAGGCAATGTGCTAGTTATAAATTTTCTTGAAAGTTTTATAGTGAATCATTTTCGTTGCCCATATGCCTTAGTGTCTAATAATGGCCCTGCCTTTTCCTCACTTAAATTTGCTAGTTGGGCCGTCGATTATGGGATTTCCCTTAAGTTCTCATCCAACTACTATCCTCAAGACATTGGCCTAGTAGAATCTACGAATAAGAATCTCATTACAGTGATCAAAAAATTGCTCTACAAGAATCCCAAGGACTGGAAAACCCAGCTCCACTTTTCCCTTTGGGAAGATCATACATGCCACAAGGAAGCCCTTGGTGATTCCCCATTCCATCTTATCTATGTCCTAGAGCCTTTGTTCCTAGTTCACCTAAAAATCCCCACCCTCCAATTCATCAATGACTTTTACGTAGAAAAGGAGCGTAGTGAGGCTAGCTTGGCTGAGCTGCTACACCTAGAAGAAGTGCATGACTAGGCCATTGAAAATTTCACCAAACATCAAGGCATGGTCAAGAGATGGTTCGATCACCAAGCTAAATTTGAGGCTTTTAGAATCACTAATCTAGTCCTATGTTGGGACAAGGCCCATGAGAAGAAAGGAGGACATGAAAAATTTGACAAGCTTTGGCTTGGCCCCTTTCAAATTGTTGAAATCCTCAGAGATAGTGTTTTTTGCCTCAAGACTTTAATTGGTGAGGATGTCTTGTTTCCTATGAATGGGTAGCACTTGAAGCATTATTTCCAAGCTTGACCTCTTTGGAGTTTTTCCTATAAATACTTGTATATAGGTTAGTTTAGGTTGATATTGGTTTGTTTTGTTTTGTCGCTTCTTGTCACTTTTGTTTTTGTTCATTTCCTGATTGTTTTGCTTTGATGAAGATGTTCTTCATTTCTGTAGTGGTGGTCACGCTCGATTCAATGAATGATTCACTTTGCTATCCGCTCTTAGTGTTCTTTGGATAAACATTCACTCTCAACTATTGGTCTCTAATAGCTACCATGAAATGGTTTCCTCACTTGAACTTTGACTTAGAACCTAACCTTTGGTTGAATCTTTCTTTTACATTCCTCTCAAATCCATCACAAAAAGCATATTAATTGTTTCCAAAGAGTTGTACAGTGGTTGTTTATGATGAATTAGCAAGTGAAAAATATCAAGTTCATTCAAGTGACCACTATGGTCCCCAAACCCATAGTAGGCTTTGATGGTTACACGGTTGAGTGAAAGAAGAAAATATTAAAAGAAGTATTGAAAGAAAGACAAGAAAAAGAAAATGCTAAAATCAAGCAATTGTATGGGTGTGTGAATAACTCTACTAGGGCTATGGACGCCTGGCTAGCTGTAGAGCAATGTTTGTGGGTCACAGTGACAACTCTGTCGAGGCTATGGACACCTGACTGGTAGTGGGGAAATGTCCAGGTTACTTTTGGGGTTGGATGATTCATGTAGCTTGCTCGGTTAGATTAACTGCAACTTGTCTTAGTTTCTAAGGGAAGGGAACGAATCCACTAAATGCACACACTTCTGAGACATTTCATGGGTTGATTTAGCTAAGGATCCCATTCTCCTAGTTCACTTCTAGAAGTCGGCCCTTGGTCTGCAAAACTAGAGATTTTGGGTTTTGAGTGAATACTTATCCTTAGAACGATTGAGAGCATTCTCTAGCAGAGTCACCATTTGTTGTGCATTTAGCACACATGCCCTATTTGGAATGGGGACCCTCTTTCTATTCACTTTGCTGGGTCAAATTTTTTGCTACCTCATTTTGCATGCCCCCTATTTTGGTGTTCTAAATTGTTAATGAGTTGCAGGGAAGTCATCATGAGTTGACCATGTTTTTCCCCCTCCCAACTTTTCAAGGCTCTAGGTCTTCATGAAGTTTCCTTGGTTGTTTTCCTTTGCTTTTCAAATTGGCGTTTAGGGAGTCTGGAAATTCTTCCCCTTCGAGCTGCCCCTCATAGGTTTCCCTCACCTCGCAACCATTCCAAATGGTTATTGCACGACATCCTTCCACCCCTTGGAACCCAAGTTCCCTATTGTCGTTTCTGATTGTCAAACACTCTAATTAACCAAATGCTAGATGTCGTCTACTTGTCAGGTTCCAAGCTCCCTATGGTAATTTTCAAATGACTACTCACCAACCACCATGGCCACCATATGATCATTAATGTGGGGAATTTAATGCACTATTTTCTATAAATAGCCAAGTTTGAGCTGTCATCTTCATCCTGTCAGTTGATCAGAACAAGTCAGAGCTAACCTCCAACACCACCTTCATGTTCAATGAGTTCCACCGATGATTCAAAGCATCTGCTAACTGTTCCTTAGCCTCCTTCATCGGATCTTTGAGGTAGGGTTTCTGCCTACATGCCTTCTATTACATTTTATTTAATTCTTGTAAAGTTTCTAAATCCTAAGGAAAGGAAACTTGACAAATGGCTAGAACAATCCAAGGCACACAAAATCCATAATTTAAAATCTTGGTATTCTCGAAAAGCACCTCGTTAGCCAATTGTGGAACTTAGAATCTTTGTCACTGTTCATCAACTAGGACTTTCACCCCCTGTGGGTCCAAACACCCCCATCACCATCAATAAAATTTGAATGTGAATTGGAACTAACAACAATGAACTCCTCCTCTAGGTCTGCCCTAGCGAGAGGACCCTTATCATTAGCCGCCTAAGCTTAGTGTAAAATTCATAAAATAAAATGAGAGTCTGTGGAAATGTTTGAGTCTACCTCCTCAGAGTTTTGCATGCAAAATTCCTTTCAGCTTTGTCATTACAAATGACTATTGAAACATGACTTTTAGGCAGGTAGGTTCCGCCTTAGTCACTACCCCTTGAATTTAGACTTGGAAAAACCTTAGGTCCTCATCAACCATGGGTCCCACCTTGTAGATGTTCGCTTAGGGAAATCCATTAGTGCTTCGCTATCTAGAACAACTTTCATCTCCCATCATCCCGACCATCAGATCCTGAGTTTGTCTCTATTGGCCAACTCCATTTGTACTCTAAAATGATTAAGTGTTAACCTCTTTTGGGCCCCATCTCATGGACTTCCATCTGCGGGCGGCTATGGTGAAATGGCCATCTCGAATGGCTTCTAAAGGCTACCTTTCTACTCTTCGAGTCCCAATGCTACCATGGCTTCCTATGTGTGCAATGAAAGTGACCAAGTGTCGAATCATAAGTGGGTCTCTTCTGTCAGGACATCACCTTTGGAACTCCATCTTGGCCTTGTCGTTCTCAAAAGGAAAGTTTTCCCCATCCCCCCACTACCTAGAGCCCAACCTCCCCTTTG